>CM056055.1:137542076-138142076 GCA_029574335.1 Rana kukunoris
TAGAGTGTTGTGGCATGCTAGAACATTGACTGGAATCAAATATTAAAAAAAAAAAAAAAAGAAAAAAAAAATACGTCAAAGGCTAGACCTTCTGTACACATGTTTTACAGAAAAAACTTGATTGGTTTCCTAGTTCTAACATGCCTAAGAATATTGTGATAATGTGTAAACAACCTTCTATAATGCCCTGTACACACAATCAGAATTTGTGTAGTCCCATCTGAGTGTTTTCATTGGAAAAATAATGAATTCAATCGGAGTTTAGATATAGAACATGTTCTATTTTTTTTCGTCGAATTCCGATGTGATTTGGCTGGGCAAAAGCCAGATCGTGTGTACGCGGCATTAGATAACTTAGAAAAAAATACATAACCTATAATTACATTGGTAAAACCCATAGGTACATGCCTACTGTGCCCAGTTGTAAATGCAACCTTCAGTAAAAATCACAAGTTCAATATGAAATGCTTAGGTGTAACTACGAAAGGTTAGTCCTTCAGTGCAAATACTGGACCACACACACACACCCAATGTACTGCCCAGCTGTAAACTTACAAATGAATACATAGAACAGATATGCTGCATCATGTAGTGCAGCATTGCATATAGTTGCATGGTCAGTACTGAGAGGCTTCTGAACAGATTCTTTTCATAATGTCACTTGACTTGGAATCCTTTGGAAAAGTGCCCCTCACAGCCAAGCAAAATAAGTTATTGTGGATTCAAACCAAACCACTGTAGACTAATCCAAGCCAACTGCTTCCATTCCCCTCCTTCCTGAAGCAAGGCCTGGTCACATCTGTGAGATATAACTGCTAAAACTGGCCAGACATTATACATTTTTCTTATTCAATTACCTTTAGATTTGCCTTTAAATATGTAGTGCAAGGGCCTGTCTGATTGCATACAAATTGAAAGTGTTTAGGTTTGACCTCAGGATTATATGCTTTTGGTAAATCTAAAAGAAAATTGTACAAGAAAAAATGGTTATCATGTATGGTCAGCCTATTTCCACAAGGTAGCCTCTTTATTTCTTTACCTATTGTGTACATATAGCATAGTATCCAGTTAATACTGAAATAACTGAAAAAATTAAAACGTGTTGGTGGGTAAGAGGTTTTATGGAAAAAAAAGGACTGGAAATCAGTTATTCAAAGCTGGGCCACTTTAACAGCGCCTATCAGTTTTGGTTGTACTGTTCTCATAATTTTTTTTCATTTTATACAAAATTACTAATTCATGTGCTGGTCTCCTAAAACCTCTTTTTCCTAGGCAGGGGCCTATGTTACCTTTCCATACCACCAACCTAAAAAAAGAATTGGTGGTTGTCACTGGAACCTGGCTCTTTATCAGTGCATGACAAATTGCTTGACTCCACTGTGTGGCAACAGAAGAGTTTAATCTATTTATGCATATTGAAAAAACACACATATATACTTAATCTATTACGTTAATAAGTCTAAAAAACAAGCAAAATGTTGAAATAACCCAATGGATCCAGTCAAGCACATTGATCCACATTTAAATTACCAAAATACAAATTGCTTCTTGTCTGCTTCCATTGCTAATAAAGTAAAATAAAATACAAAGGAGAGAAAAGTATCATGCAAAATGAGAAGCAATTCATTATACTTAGAAGACATTCTCCCAGGTGACTTGATTAAGGACTTTAGTCAAATTAAGAGCATATTGGACAAAGTGTGTACAATTACTAATGCTCAGGCAGACTTACAATAAAATATAATTTACCACCATTTAGTAAGGATACTGATAATTATCCCATAGCTTAAAGAAGAAAGAGAAATGGCTTTGTGCAGCAGTGTATTGAGCATACAGAATATACATACAAATACAGAAAGTAAGCACTGTTTTTGAGTATTATAGACACCACTGGAGCTATGAAGGGAGCCAGACTGCCACCCCATGGCAGGAAAAAATAGGCACATATAGAGAAGTGTATCTAAACTCAAGAAGAAAAATGTAATACATTGCATCTTACCAATCTTTAAAAGTGGTGACTGATTTTTTTTTCATGATTTTTTTTATTTTGTTTTCACCTAGTGCACCTCCCAGTAAAACACATTCCATCATAAAGGTGACAATGCTCACTCACTAATACTGCATGTTTGTAGAAACAATATTGTCTATGACATGTTGGAGTTGATTTACTAAAACTGGGGTGCAAATTCTGATGCAACTGTGCATGTTAGCCAATCAACTTCTAACTTCCACTTGTTCAATTAAGTTTTGGCAATAAAACCTGGAAGCTGATTGGTTTCTATGCAGAGCTGCACCCGATTTTACACTCAGTTTTAGTAAATCAACCCCAATGTCTTGGGACTACAGAACTCCCGGGTCTTTACAACATAAGCGGAGTTGTCAAACATCCTGATGTAGCAAGTAACATTTTGCTATTGTGGGACCTTCTTGAAAGATTGCAATGAACCTTGTTCCCTCTGATGGTTGAACAATTAAATATACTTGTGCTGAAAGTAAAATACATATAAAAAATAAAAATTATAATATGTATGTATGCATGCAATATATATATAATATACAACACACACACACACACATACCACAACACACACATACATACATACTTAAATACATACACACACACATATACATACATACATACATACACATACATACATATACACTGTTACCGATTAATCACCCTTGCGTGTGGCAGATAGTAAGGTCCCGTCGGCATGCATATATGAAGGCACAGCAAAGGAGCCCTTCAGATGAACACGGCAAGCCCCGCCGGTGTCCGTGACATCACTGGATCTCCGACAGGACTCCCTGAAGACCCGGAACCCGGCGGAGAGGAGAGTACCGATCAAAAGAATTTTGATTGATCAAAAAATTCACGATTTAAAAATCGAGGAATTAATAGTTAATTTCCACAGCCCTAATTTATACAAAAACTGCAGCTGCCATACACAGAATGCTCTTCACTTGAATTAAAATAATTGTAAAGAATCACACCGCTCACAAATGTGCATACATTTATATCCAATATAAATACTCTAATGGTAAAAACAATCAGAAATCATTACATTTTCCAAAACATCTCAAATAAAAGTGCTTTTGTGCTCCAATCCTCAGAAATTGCTCCAGTGCTCCAAACGTTCACACGGTGGTGTGGCACACACCCTTCCTGTGTCCCCACTCACGAGGTATAATGGACTCCTAGCTTTTCAGTCTAAGGGTCATAAAAGATCAAAAACTGTCCAGGAATAGCGACTCAAATAAGGTCCAATCAATATCTTACCCAGCATACCATGCTTGAGAAAGAATCGCGCTGATTGGTTGGTGCTTGGCTTCGAAACGTCGCCGCACTACAGTGACGTCACCCGAGGCTCACGCTGCGCTCCGGGCCTCATTTCCATCCAGTCCTTCGTACCGGCTGGCTTTCTCCTGCCCCATGGACCGGAGTTCCACCCGGTAGCATAAAACAGCAATACACCTAGCCCGGTTAGACGCCATATGTCCTCCCATTCAAGAACCTCCTGATTGAATTCAGAGATTGGATTCCATTTGTTTTTAATGTAAGTCTACACTGTTTTCTGTACTGTAATAAAGCTCTGCAACGCTTAACCTGGAGGCGCCCTCTGTTTTTTCTTTTTTCTACATATGTTGGAGTGTTGCTCTGGTCTCCCCTGCTAGAAGGCTTTCCCCAGGAACAGAGTTGTTTTTTGGACAAACAGCCATTTACAGAACAGTGTCCTTCTTGTTGTTTTTATCACCACCCATCACCTCAGGTTTTATCTTTTTTTTTATGTTATTGTTATTTTTTAACAAAGAATTTGGAGTTAACACAGCAGACTTTTTTCACTCATTTGCCACTGGTTCACAGCGCCACAACCCCAATATTTTCACCCAGCGTACTAGTCGCAGGTTGGGAAATTCACCAAAAGGAACTAATAGGGAAGTACAGTAAAACTACTGTTTATTGTGCAATACAGGTTTGTACTTACAGGACAATAGTGTAAAACAGGCATATGCAATGCAAGGATTAATTTCAGGAAACGCTGCATCAAGTGTGCATTCCATCAAACTGGAAATTATGTTTGGACTCTGTACTGAAATTTACATCAACGCAGTTTACCCTCCCACAAGGCGTCATTAAGGACCTCACTGGGGGAGCTCTTCATTGGACCTTCTGTGAGTCACCATTCCCGGACAGTTTTTCAGCTTTTATGACCCTAAAGCCCCATACACATGGTTGGACTTTTGGCCAACCAACTTCAAAATCTGCAACTTTTCGAATTTGTCTGTCCGTGTGTAGGTTCCATCGGACCAACTTTTTTGGGTTTCATCGGACAAAAAGTTGGGTCTGCGAACGGACCAACTTTCTGGCAACAAAAGTCCGATGGTGCCTTGTCCGACCGTGTGTACAGCAAACCATCAGACATCAGTACAAATACGCATGCTCAGAACCAATGTTAAAATCAACCAACAATAGCAGAAGTTAACCAAAGGGTGGCGGTAAAGAGCAGAAAAGAGCAGAAAAACGTTGTGATGTGATGATGTGAGATGGAAAAGTTTTAAATTTTTTTTTAAGAAAAGCCAAGCGTGTGTATGCTATGGGTGTGACCGGACAAATCAATTAGGACAAAAGTCCAAGGGAAATTTTGTTGGATGTCCTACCGTGTGTACGGGCCTTTAGACTATAAAGCTAGGGGTTCATTATATCTGGTGAGTGGGGACACAGTACGGGTGTGTTGCACACCACGGAGTGTAAGTTTGAAGCAAAACAGCACTTTGAGGATTTGAGCACAAAATCACTTTTATTTGGGACGTTTTGTAATATTTAATGATTTCTTATTGATCGTTTTTCACATTTGCGTATTTATATTGGATATTAATGTATGCACTTTTGTGAGCGCTGTAATTATTTTATTTTGTTCCCTCTAAGGCTGGATTCACACCCATTTTTTGTGCTTTTTGCTAATTTGCTTTACAGAACGTGTTCCATAGAAAACCATGTTAAATGGACTGTAGTGCAAATCTGTAAAATGCACTAAAACTGCATAGGTGTGACTCCAGACTTATGCTCAGCATGAAGGATTATTTCATAATTTCCAGATTGCAGAGTGAGAGACCACTACTGAATGCAGAGGATCGCAGGATATATAGTCTGGAGGGTCGGGAATTCAATGGACCTGCTGCTACTACAACCTGCCGGTTCCAGCTGGCCGGTGAGGGGTGGAATTTTGGGCAAGGAGATAAATAGAATGGTCAAGGCAGGGACTCACTCTGAAAGGACCCCAGCCTACAGCTGCAGAGCAGGTAATAGGCTCCGGTGGATGTGAGTGGGCACCATGGCCTGGAGAGCATGGAACAATCTTTCAATGAATGAAATACAAGTTCCCTTTACCACCACAGCAGATGGCTTGTAGTTCTCAATGAAGTTTGTGGATGCTGATGAGTGCTCTCTTGTAGCACGGTTATATGTAGATTCTGCCAGCAGAACATTTGATTTCCCACTTTATTAGGGGGACATTCTTCATTCTCTGCAGCATTATCACTGCAGCATTGTTACCCTTTCGACTTGCACAAACAAATGGCAACTACCCAAACCTATAACTAGCCTTTTCAGCATGGAACACATGGAAGGGCAACACACTAGTATTGAGGTGGTTGCAATTTGTTTGTACAGTCCGTGAATTAGTGCAGGGACCCACTGGATACCTTCAGCTGCCATTGTGCCCTTACTGGCTGTCCCGTGCGCTCTTGTCCTTTAAGTAGGGGTCGACTTCCTCCAGGCACACCTGCCCGTAATGTATCCACTGCTGTACTTGTGTGCCAACTTGGGAGATTCTCAAAATTAAGACTGCAGTACACCGAGTGCCTTGATGTAGCCACTGTGCCTTACACAAGGCTTTTGCAAACACTGGTTGGGGTGATTGCCATTTATTTTTACAGTTGGTGAATTGGTTCGGGGACATACTGGTAACCGTCAGCTGCCATTGTGCCCTTACTGGGTCTCCTGATGTCCGATTTCCAACGTAACATTTTCTGAAAGAAATTTTCTCTGACGCAAGTAACTGTAATCACCATTTCAGATTTTGTCGTTATCACTACATTTACCAAAACAATACTACAGCAAGCAACAATCACATTTTCAGTATTACCTGTATTCAATTGTTAAAGGGGTTGTAAAGACAAAAATATTTTCCTCTTAAATTAAAGTCTGACAGTAGCTGATAAAGTAAAAAGTAATGTTTTGCATTATAACTGGTTTGATACCTGTTGAAATCGAGCTGTTTATTCACCTCCAGCACTCCTGAATTGTTATTCTCACTGACTTCCTGGTTTGCAGTGCACGTTCATTCTTACTACATCACGGCCTAATGGAAACTACAGTTCCTATTAGACTTAGCCTCCATGCCTATGAGGGTTAAGAGAGCATCTTCACACAGGGCTGTAGTCATGGGGAGGGGGTGAGCACATTCTGCTTTCCTCCATGCAGGTGCTGGTGGAAAGCAAGAAGAGGAGAGACAGGAAATGGCATTTTTAAACCTGGATTACTGTATTTTGGAAGTCAAAAGGAAAAACGAGGTAAGTGATGTTAAAATGCTCTAGCTTACAGCAATCAATTGATCTAATAAAAAACGAACCTTTAGTGTTCCTTTAAAGTTTTAAACAGCACTAAGGTACCCATGTATGGAAAATTATATACTAGGGTATAAAAAGGGGGCGATATTAAAAACAGAGTGCCTAATCTCCAGTCCAGTTACTTCTTACCACAAGGTTGAGCTGATGTCATCAATATGCTGCAGGCAGAAGGAAGCAATTTCTTAGTTTCCTCAATTAACAGGCTGCTACATTGTCATTTTTATCAAAAAAGAAGACAGACTTCAGAGGGAGCTGATTTGTATCGGACATTTGTGAAAACTGCCGCCCCTTCCATTATGGGCGTACGGGCCTGGCCCCCCTCCCCTATCCATGCGTCTGGCTCCCTCATCTACATACATTTGTGTCAAGTATAAAGCCGAGTGAGGGGGAAGATGGCCCCCACTCGGCTCCATAGAATTGCAGGGCAGAAGCGACGTCAAAACGTCACTTCCGCCCATAGCTCTTAAAAGGGATTTTATTTTATTTTATTACATTTTGGTGTAAATATATATTTTTTCTATTATAAGGGGTGTTTACATATTTTTTTTTAAAGGAAAAAGAACAGAGTGTAAAAAAAATAAAAATTAACGATTCCCATCTCACCGAGCTCACTCGCAGAAGTGAAAGCATACGTGAGTAGCGCCCGCATATAAAACTGTGTTCAAACCACACTTGCAAGGCATTGCCGTGATTGTTGAAGTGAGACCAATAATTCTAGCCCTAGACCACCTCTAAGTCAAAACATGCAACCTGTAAAACATTTGAAACCTCACATATGGAGATTATTAAGGATAAAAGTTTCTCGCGATTCCACCAACGGGCGCAACTTTGAAGCGTGACATGTTGGGTATCAATTTCACAATATAGGAAAAAATCTGGCTAACTTTAATGTTGTCTTATTTTTTTAATTTAAAAAAGTATATTTTTGTGTGTAAGAGTGCTGCGCAAATACAGTGTGACAGAAAGTATTGCAACGACCAACGTTTCATTCTCTAGGGTGTTCAGTGCATTTAACACAAGCTGAAACAAAAAAAAAATGCCCTTTAAGAGTGTCCGGGCACCGGACATACAGTGGTATATGGGAAGATTCCCAGCTTGCAATGAGCTGATTGTGAGCTGGGAAGTGGATTTGCCAGCATTTAGGGTGTGTACAAGGCACAAGCTGTGCGCCTGCACACACTCTCCACTGATTTGTTTCTGTCCTCCTTCCTGCATTTGAAATGGCAGTGATAGGAGGACAGTGGGCGGTGCTTTTTTCAGCACACCTGCATCACTTTTGGTTTACCGACTCACTGGGGTGTGAGGTGAAGTGGACACCAATGACGGACTAAGACGGAGTGCCAGCGTGGCTCCATAACGGCAGAGGTAAGCTCCTTTGCAGAGGCAGCAACTAGGCATGATGGAACGATAAGGGGAAGCAGCTGCAGCTCTGTATTGATGCAGGGACTGAAGGACAAATGCAGGGAGGGAAGTAAATGTTTCACTCACTCATGTGACAGCACACTCAGGCTCAGCCTTTTTTATTGCAGGAGATACAGATCTTCCCTGTGATAGGATGCCTTCAGAGTGCTGCCATCTCACTGTGTGTTGGACTTGTCTCCAGTTATGGAGTTATATTGTCTGTCCCAGCAGTAAAAAAAGGTTGAGCCTGAGTGTGCAGTGAATGTTCTGTTATCAGGTGAGGAGGTTAACTCTTTACTTCCCTGCATTTGTTTTGTTGGTTTCTAGTATTGCCTACTGGATGATTGTATGAAAGCCTCTCAGTGTCAAAAATAAAATAAACAAAAAATTATAGTACCATCATCCTAAGCATAAGTTTGAATAGAAATAGGGTGTATTGGGACCCCAGAGGCCCAAAAAACCCTAAAGGGTAGGTAGGGGCAGGGGGACTATAGCGGTACTAGGTAAGGGAATTAAGGGAAAATAGTAATAGAGGTAAAAAATGAATCAATTTATTGAAAATAACATAAAAAAAAAAAAACAGGAAATACACGATTTTAGTAAAATACATCAACAGCATTATAAAATAGACATATTATACGACCAGCCAACTCATCATTGAGATGGTAAGGGGCCCTGGTCAGAGGGTGGTGGTGAAGCGCAAGGGGTCATACAAGTCAAGATCTCATCTCTACTAGTTTTGCTACTGTGGTAGCTTTGTCAGGAGATTTATTCTGTGCACAGAGTGTCCACTTGTTAGGGGAGCATAGGTCCAACGTGGGGAGGATTTCTCACACAGGAGCCAGATGGAACAAAATTTGCCCCAGTGCAGCGGAAAACCTGTGTTAGGCTGTGTAAAGGAATTGAAAGGGAAGGGCCCGGGGACCTATCTGATAATTGGCAGCAATTGGGATAAGAGCCACATACGCAGCTGAAGGTAACCGGTTAGGCCAAGTCAGCAGCAAGAGGGTAATCTGGGCAAAAAAACGCTTGGCGTTTGGTAGAACCACAAGCGTTTCCCAGGGCCAGGTGTGTATCGGTACCCACTGGAGTTAGGGTATGAGCTCAGGGTATGAGCTTAGGTTCAGACTACTGCAATCTGAGACATGGCATGTGATTTGCACCCGAACTGCGTTGTGAATCACATGCGATGTCTGTGAGATGCGAGTTCAGCCATACAGTTGTATGGCTAAACTCACATTGATTTGCAGTAAAAAAGTGCACACTGAGATTGCATGGGTGTTCTCACCTATGCAATGCGATTTCTGTGCGAGTTCACACTGCGCTTTACATATACATTGTATAGTCACATTAGTCCCTACCCTCAAGGAGCTTACAACTTAAGGTCCCTAACACAAATTCATACACATACTAGGGCCAATCTAGACAGGATCCAATTAACCTACCAGAATGTTCTCTTACTGTATACATAGCTGTATACAGGACAGATGATGTATATCTGCAGTCAGTGATGGAGTAAGGTATCTATATACAGGAAGGAAGCTGGGTGTATATAGCTAGCTGTATACAGGACAGATGATGTATACCTGCATACCCCTGTCCTCTGATGCTAGGGCTGCATACCCCTGTCACCTGATGCTAGTGCCGCATACCCCTGTCATCTGATGCCAAGGCTTCATACCCCTGACACTAGAATACAGTAAACTGAGTGGGTGGATTCTATAAGAAGTGGTGCTTAGTGATAGGGATCAAAAAAGGGTGGGGTCTTGTGCCCCCCATCCTAAAACTTCACCAGCCGCCAATGAATTATATTTTTTTCACTTAAGAGAGTTTTTTTTTTTAATGTATGAAATTTCTTCATTGCTCTCATGTTGGTTGCACCATTTGTGTCTGTCAGGTCTAGTATAATCAGTCTATTATCTTCTACAGAGAAGCTGAACAAACTGGGGACAAGTGCACGTTAGAAGCACAATTACATACACACACACACACATAGGTTTACATACCCTGGCAGAATTTATGATTTATTTTTCAGAGAATATGAATGATAAACAAACAAAAAAAATTCACTTATGGTTAGCATTTGGCTGAAGCCATTTATTATACATCAAATGTGTTTACTCTTTTTAATTCATAATGGCAACAGAAACTACCCAAATGAACTTGATCAAAAGTTTACATTTTAGCCTGATAACATGCACACAAGTTGACACAAAGGGGTTTGCATGGCTATTAAAAGGTAACCATCCTCACCTGTGATCTGGTAGTTTGCAATTAGTGTATGTGTGTGTATATGTGTGTGTGTGTGTGTATATTTTATATATATATATATATATATATATATATATATATAAAAAAGGTCTGTGTTTCTGGACTCCTGACAGACCCTTTCATCCAGTGCTAAACTGTCAGTTTTGGATTCCGAGTCATGGGGAAAGCAAAAAAATTGTCAAAGGATCTACGGGAAAAGGTAGTTGAGTTGGATGAAACAGGAAAGGAATATAAAAAGATATCCAAGGAATTGAGAATGCCAATCAACAGTGTTCAAACTCTAATCAAGAAGTGGAAAATGAGGGGTTCTGTTCTGTTGAAACTAAACCACGGTCGGATAGACCAACTGACTGTCAGCAATCAAGCAACACTTCCCCCTATCCAAGATGGCGTCGGTCTTGGATAGGGGGAAGTGTTGCTGGATTGCCGACAGTCTGAGCCTACCAATGGTGATTTCAAAAAAAGGATTTTTAATAAACAGCTTACCTGTAAAATCCTTTTCTTGAAGTACATCACGGGACACAGAGCGCATAGCCATTACATATGGGTTATATGGGTACCTTCAGGTGTGGACACTGGTGTAATCAACTTCACAGGAAGTTCCTCCCTATATAACCCCCTCCCACTGAGAGTGCTTCAGTTTTGTAGCAAGCAATTTCTCTGAGGTTACACAATGTTCCCCAAAAGAGGGGTGGGAGCTCTGTGTCCCGTGATGTACTTCAAGAAAAGGATTTTACAGGTAAGCTGTTTATTAAAAATCCTTTTTTCTTTATCGTACATCACGGGACACAGAGCGCATAGCCATTACATATGGGATGTCCCAAAGCAATGCTCCATGAGGGGAGGGAGATCGTAAGGCCAAAATTAGCCAAACAGAAAATATATCAGGAGGTAAAAACTAGCTCCACCAACAGAAAAAAGGGGCGTAATCCGGGCCAGAGGATTCTATACTGCTGCCCGTAGGACCGCCTGCCCAAATGCTGCGTCCGTAGCTTTTGTGACGTCCAACTTATAAAATTTAGTAAACGTATGTACGGAAGACCAGGTTGCCGCTTTGCAAACCTGTGCCATGGAGATCTGATGGTGTGCCTCCCAAGAGGCACTCATAGCCCTCGTAGAATGGGCCTTAACTGATAAGGGAGGTGGAACGCGCTTCAGACCATAGGCCTGAAAAATCAGCTGTTTAATCCACCTAGCCAAGGAAGACTTGGCAGCCGGCTGACCCTTCTTGGGGCCATCCGGGAGAATGAAAAGCACATCTGTTTTCCGAATCTTTTCTGTAGCCTTGAGATAAACCCTCATGGCTCGGACCACGTCCAAAGTATGAAGCAATCTTTCCTCTCTGGACTGGGGAGTAGGAAAGAAGGATGGTAGAACTAGGTCCTGATTCAAGTGAAAACTGGATATGACCTTAGGAAGGAAAGAAGGATGAGGCCGCAGAACCACTCTGTCCTTATGCAGAATCAGGTACGGTTCCCTGCAAGACAAGGCTGCCAGCTCGGAGACCCTTCTGGCCGAAGCCATAGCCACCAAGAAAACCAACTTTCGGGTTAGCAGCACAAGAGGGATTTCTGTCAGAGGTTCAAACGGCTGCCTTTGTAAAGCTGACAAGACCAGATTTAAATTCCAGGGGCAGAGGGGAGCTCTAATAGGGGGATTTACATGCAAGACCCCCTGCAAGAAGGTTTTCACAAGCGAATGCGTGGCCAAAGGCCTTTGAAACCATATCGATAAGGCAGACACCTGCCCCTTTAGAGTACTAAGAGCCAACCCCTTGTCAACGCCAACCTGGAGGAATCGCAAGATCCTGTCAATAAAAAACTTGCGAGGATGCCCTCCTTGAGACTCGCACCACTCCACATAGGTCCTCCAGACTCTGTAATAGATATTTCTAGAGACTGGTTTTCTAGCCTGAATTAACGTAGATATGACCTGGGCTGAGAGGCCTCTGCCCTTAAGAATTAGGGATTCAGCCGCCAAGCCATCAAATTTAGCTGCTGTGAAGCAGGGTGGTAGATCGGGCCCTGAGACAGCAGATCTGGGCGCAGGGGGAGCGGCCACGGTGCCCCTACTGACATCCTCACGATGAGTGCGTACCAAGCCCTTCTGGGCCAGGCTGGGGCCACCAGGATCACCGGCCTGTGCTCCACCCTGATCCTTCGTAGAAGGCGGGGAATCATCTGTAGTGGCATTGTCGGACTGTATCCTTACTGGCAGACCCTGCAGGGGGAGAGTCCAGGCGACCAGGGCCAACCGGGCAGCTCTGATCTCTAGGACATTGATGGGAAGCAGACTTTCTGCCTCTGACCACTGTCCCTGCTGGGTCCGTTTTCCTAAGATTGCCCCCCAACCTGTTAGGCTGGCATCTGTGGTTACTATTTTCCACGTGATGGGGCAAAAGGTTTTCCCTTTTAACAATTTTTGAGGGATCAGCCACCAGTACAGGCTGCGCTTGACCCCTGGGGAAAGAACTAATGGACGGTCTAATGCCTGTATGGACTTGTTCCAAGCAGAGAGAATAGCTGCCTGAAGAACTCTGGTATGGATCTGGGCATAGGGCGCTGCTTCGAAGGCGGCCACCATCTTTCCCAGCAGTCGCATGCATAGGCGAATAGTCGGCTTCTTTTTGCCTAAGACTATTTGAATTGTTTGAATCAACGACCTGATCTTCTCTTGAGGTAAAAATACCCTCTGGCATTCTGTATCTAACCGAAAGCCTAGATATTCCAACTGTCTTGTGGGTTGTAACCTTGATTTTTCTTGGTTCACAATCCACCCGAATTCTTCTAGATGCCGCACTGTGCGGACTACTGCATGATTGAGGTTGGAAGCTGATCTGTCGATAACCAGGAGATCGTCCAGGTATGCCAGGACCAAGATGCCTTCTGTCCTTAGGACGGCTAGTACCGGGGCTAACACCTTTGTGAATACCCGCGGAGCTGTTGCCAACCCGAAAGGGAGGGCTACGAACTGGTAATGACTTTGATTTATCGTAAAACGAAGAAACTTGTGATGTGCTGGGTAAATCGGCACATGCAGATATGCATCCTTTATGTCTATAGATGCTAGAAAGTCGCCCTGATGCAGGCTGGCTGTCACTGAACGTATGGAGTCCATACGAAAGGTCTGAATCTTTAGAAAGCGATTTAGGCGTTTGAGGTCTAATATAGGCCTGACGTCGCCATTGGGTTTTGGTATAACAAAAAGGTTGGAGTAGAATCCCCGACCCCATTCTTGGGTTGGTACTTCTACAATTACCCCTTGGAGCAATAGGCGATCCAACGCCTTTACGAGAGAGGCCCTTTTTAATGGGTCGCTTGGAAGACTTGACCCCTGAAAATGAGGAGGGGGGATTTCTCGAAACTCTAGTTTGTATCCCGTGGCTACCACGGACCGAACCCAAGAGTCGGGAATTCTGGCCTTCCAGACTTCGGAGAAAAACCGGAGTCTTCCCCCCACCCGAGAGAGTGGGGGCGCCCCTTCATGAATCTGATTTGATGACTGGTTTAGCCGGTTTGCGAGACCAGGGTCTCTTGTTTGCCGCGGCTTGACCCTGTGGACGGCTATTAACCGCTGGACGCCCGGGAGGCCGTCGATACTGACGAGAAGTCGAAGGGGCCGAGCCTACAATGGCCTGTCGTTTAAACGTGGGCCCACGCGGTCTTTTCTTGACCGGTAAGGAAGTACTTTTTCCACTTGATATGGTGTGGATATATTTATCTAGGTCTTCCCCGAATAGTCTTCCCCCATGAAAGGGAAATCCTGCTAAAAGCTTTTTGCAGGGTGCCTCTGCTGACCAGTTCTTTAGCCACAAAAGACGACGCATGTGAACCATCAGTAGAGATGAACGGGATGCCTGTTGGATGGAGTCCTTAATAGCATCTACTGCAAAGCAGAGAGCCCTAGGGAATTCTGCTAATTCATGAGTATGCTGAGCCGGCATGTCCTTTAATATATGTTTTGCCTGATCCTTCAAGGCCTGACAAACACCAATGGCTGCTACTGCTGGCTGAACCATGGCACCTACTGAGGTGAAAGCGGCTTTCAGTAGGGTCTCAAATTTCTTGTCGACCGGATCCTTGAACATCTGGACATTTTCAACCGGACAGGTCAGGGATTTATTCACGCAGGAAATGGCCGCGTCCACTGTGGGGAGTGCCCATTTCTTTAAATATTCCTCTTCCATAGGATAGAGAATGGAGAATCTTTTAGGAGGGACAAAGATTCTATCAGGTCGAGCCCAATCCTGGTAAATCACGTTCCGCAGAAGGGGGTGCATTGGAAAAGACGCACAAGTTAATGGAGCCTTCAAAGAACCCAATGAGGAAACCTCCGGGGCTACTAGTTCTGGCACTGGAAGTTTAAAGGCAGTGCGAACCATATCTGTCAAAGACTGGATCCACAGGCTCTCCGCTTGAGAGGCCGAGAAATATTCATCTATAGTGGAATCTTCCCTGTCTGAACCGTCGGGACTTGGGTCTGCCTGATCCCCTTGTGGGTCCCGTTCCTCTGAAGAGGAGACCTCCGCATCTGAAAACCCCACACTGGGTGAGGGGGATCTAGCCCGCTTGCTACTTGGCCAAGGACGGGCAAACAACGCAGTTAACCTTTTCTCTAGCCCACTCATGGTGGCTGCTAGCCTTTCTTCCGTCACGTAAACGGGAATTGGTGGATCGGGGGCCGCCTCTGCCCCCAGCACCCCCAATGGCTCTTGTACTATGCCACTCGGTGTTCTAACTGGCGAGGGTGGGGCCGTTGAAGCCTGGCCCAAATCCTCTGACCCCGATGGAGACCCCTTTTGCTTCTTGGCACCTTTAGCAGCCTTGGCTGGTCCAGATCTCTTTGGAGCCATTGTACAACCTTGAGTCACCCCTATAGCCAACACCTGACTGTTGCAGCTAGGAGTAACCAATATGAGGACAGGTATGAGGAAAATGAAAAAAACTAAATTTCTCTTTTTTTTTTTTTTACCCGCCTGGGAGGTGGCAATACTGAGGAAACCTGTGAGTATTGACACACCAATGCCCGTTAGCCGGAGTCCAAGGTAGACTCAGATACTGCTGGATCTAAGGCTGAGTCCCTTTAAGCAAAAAACTTCCTTTTTTTTTTCTGGTCAATAGTGGACCTAAGTCCTAGACCTGAAGATCCACAAAACCGCCACTAGGTGTCCCTGTGTGGCCTAAAGACCCAGCTGCACGCTCTGTATCCTTTCTTCCTCTGCCTCCAGGAGGGAAAGACCAGCCAGAGGAAAAGTTTTTCCTTTAAACAGACCCTGACGCTGCTGGCCCGCCCCCCCGACGCACGCCGACGCTATAAAAGGCGGCGTGCACGCGCGCGCACACGCGCGCGCACCCCCCCATGCTGAAAACCACATGGAGGAAGCAGAGCAGAGGAAACAACATGGACCAGCGCCAGGCAGCACCAACAGACACCAGGTAAGCACTAATCTTATTGTAGTGCACACACAGAGAGGAAGCTGTCCCCATGGGCTTCCTAAGAAACAGGAGTTTTCACCAGCAATTTCCTCTTTAAAACATGTGGGGTTGCAGTATCAATGCTAACAGGCAGACCTGGGGTGAGTAGCAAATATATATCTTACACAAGTATACATATATCTACATGTTATCTGGGTAAACATTAGTATCCCATCCTGCCCACACAGACATAGTGGAGATAGTGGCTGATGCACAAGCATACTGTTAGCCAACCCAGAACCCCCAGGGGGATACCTACTGTCGAACCAAGTCCTGCAGGTTCCCTCTTACCTGCTCCACGCCGCAGGGTATTGCAAACTGCAAGAGGCCCAATCTTCCCCCATCTCCGTGGGTATTGTCTCGGACCTTCAGGGACCGGGGTCCTGTGTTTAAGGAACCCACACCCCTGGACCTATATAGCATCCTGGCATCAGTAGCGTTTAGTCCTGGAAGAGACCAAGGCACTGGAGCCCAGAATCCAGCCCTCCAAGGAGAGGCATTATAGGCAAAACCCCACTCCAGCAGGGCCCGGGTACCGTACACCTTGGCTTTGAAGCACTTCGGACGGATCCGGCTAGCTATCCTGGGTCCCGAGACCTCCGAGGGACAGCTAGACGTGACCAACACCTAAGACACTGGCGAAAAAACTGAAGCACTCTCAGTGGGAGGGGGTTATATAGGGAGGAACTTCCTGTGAAGTTGATTACACCAGTGTCCACACCTGAAGGTACCCATATAACCCATATGTAATGGCTATGCGCTCTGTGTCCCGTGATGTACGATAAAGAAATAAGTACAGTTTCCAGCCTATCCTATCCCATTGCAAGACATCCTGACTGATCGGGCACATGATTCCTGCTGAGGACTGTTCATGACATCCGTCATTCAAAGCCTTGTTTGACCTCTTGTGGCATATGTCACCATTGGTCAACACGTTCTGTTAAGCCTGCAATTCTTTAGGTGGTGGGATCGTCACGTTGAAGAAGTCACAAATTTTCAAGTTCAGTTACTCACTCACTCGATTCAATCACCAGACAAACTTTTTTAGGACTACCAGGATTTTCTGGTGCAATTGTCCACGTGCACTACGTGCCAGACAGGCACAATAGCTGTTTCTTTCATTAGAAGGACTTATATGCACATATATTTTTCACTGTTTACATGTTGTAACATATATTGTATGGTAATTGATTTTCACCTAGTCATTTCAGCGCTACACTTTTGTATTCCTTTGTTTTTTGCTTTTTTGAAAAAGTTGTGTTAGCTGCTATCATTTATACTTATCTGGCAGCGCAGGGTATCCACTCTTCTTCTATTTGAAATGATGAGACCAAAAATTAGCTTTTTGGTCACAACCATAAACGATACATTTCTAGAGGAGTCAACAAGGCTTAGGATGAAATATACACCATTCCTACTGTGAAACACAGAGGTGGATCGCTGATGTTTTGGGGATTGTAAGCTACAAAAAAGGTACAAGAAATTTGGTCAAAATTGATGGCAAGATGGATGCAGCATGTTATCAAAAAATTACTGGTGGAATATTTGCATTTATCAGCCAGGAAGCTGTGTATGGGACGTACTTGGACATTCCAACATGACAATGATCCAAAACACAAGGCCAAGTTGACCTGTCATTGGCTACAGCAGAATAAAGTAAAGGTGTTGGAGTGGCCATCTCAGTCTCCTGACCTCAATATTATTGAGCCACTCTGGGGAGATCTCAAACATGCAGTTCGTGCCCAAGAATTTACAGGGACTGGAGGCTTTTGTCAAGAGGAATGTGCAGCTTTACCATCCTAGAAGATAAAGAGCCTCATCCACAAAAGACTACCATCAACGATAGCTTGAAAATGGGCAATACACGGTATTAGGAATTGGGGTATGTAAACTTTTGATCTGGGCCATTTGGATATTTTCTGTTGCCATTATGATTTAAAAAGAGTAAACACAGTTGATTGATAATAAATGGATTCAGCCATGAGTTGAAAAAGTTTTTGTGTTTTTCATATTCTCTGAAAAATGGCCAAGAAATTCTGCCAGGGTATGTAAACTTATGAGCACAACTGTGTATATATATATATATATATATATATATATATATATATACACACACACACACACACACACACACACAAAAAAGGAACCCGCTCAATACAGTTTGTAATCTAAAATAGCAGTGAAGCAATAACAGCAAATATACACATGTTTAAATTTTGTAATTAATATAGGAAATGCAGCGTTCAATTCCAGCTGATCTGAGACAAGACTCTCAAATGCTTGAAGTTAAAATACAAAGCCAGCTCTTTGTGTCTGTTGTAATTAAGAGCTATGTGGCCACCATGTGGTGTAATGTGACAGATATCAGTTATAACATTTAGAAGCATGGGAATGCATGTGATATTGTGTTTTACTTCAGCATTTCAAAGACAACAGTTTCTTTGAAATGTCATTGAATGTTTCAATCACACACATGAATACAAAGCCAATAGAGACAGCTTGTAAAATTGTTATATAGAGTTCACAATCTGGGAATATTTGGTGAAGGTCAAACTTGATCCTATGGTTTAGTAATACCTTGCGAGTCTGTAATAATTTCCAAATAGAGGGATGCTTGTCTATGCTGTTTACTTGTTTTGCACACTGTTGTCTAATGGAAAAATGAAAAAAATAAAAAAGTTTGCCCAACAACAATCCAACAAAAAATCAATCCAAAGCTAGATACATTTAAAGGGGAAATCTAATTGGTGACTACACACAGTCTATAATTTAGGGGTTTATACGTGAAGGAAAGGATTTTGTTAAATTTTATTTCACATTTTACTGTTCTTAATGGAATTGATAAATATCTAGAAAAAAAAAAAAAACACACACACGCACACACACACACACACACACACACTGCTCTAGATGTGGATGACAGGTCTGTGTCTGCTCCGCTATGCAGATCGGACACGGACACAGCCCACTCTCCTCTATGGAGCTGTCAGATGGAAATGCACTGCAAACGTATCATAATCCATTTTCAGTGGATCAGATAGCTGGCAGGGGTCCGCTGACATCTCCCGCCCCTATAAAAAGGACAATGGGCGGTCAGATTGGGTCCGTCTGAAAAACTGACAGGCGGACCTGATCGGTCTGCTGGTGGAAAGGGGCCCAACTGTAATTATTTTTTATATTTATGGGTTTGCAATTTTTTTTTCAGGCGTTTGTTTCTTTCTACAATCCAAAAATGCGTTAGCATGTTGGGTACAACCAATTGTGTCTCAGAGATCTTCTTTCATGCTTTTCATGATTTTTGCACCCTCAGAAGTTAATGTCAGCCATTTTCAAGCAGAAAAAAAAAAAACAGGAAGTGCATAGAAGGAAGTGACTGCAGGACACTCTATGCTGTCCTCTATCATTAAAGGGCATTGTGGGACATTATACTATTTCTGCATGATTTTTTTAAACTCATTTTAAACGTGCCGCAATTGCACCACAAATACCCCACAGACACCTGCCAATGTGTTTTCCAATCATTTCCATAGACTTCACGCTCCTCCAGACTCGACATGAGGCTTCAATTTTGAAGTTAAGCAACAACATGCTAACAATTCATGTTTTGATAGTTCTGTTCACATTATGTGCTGTCCATAGTATCATTTGCATAGGCGTTTGAGGACCGTTTAAAAACGCCCCTCAAATGCTTGCTTTTAACCACTTGTCATCTGCCCACCGTCAAATGACGGCGGGCAGACGACTCCATTATCCTCCATTATCCTGACATCACGTCATATGACGTGATGTCCCTTTAAAGCCGCGGGCGGCGCGCGCACCCGCCGCTCTGCGGGGATCCCGTGCGAGTGCCTGGCGGCAACGATCGCCGGGCACACGCAATTGCTCAGTAACTGAGCGGGGACATGGAGCTCTGTATGTAAACACAGAGCTGCACGTCCCTGTCAGGGAGAGAGGAGATCGATTGTGTCCCTTGTACATAGGGACACAATCGGTCACCTCCCCCAGTCATCCCCCCTCCCCCCACAGTTAGAACACTCATAGGACACACATTTAACCCCTTCCCCGCCCCCTAGTGGTTAACCCCTTCACTGCCAGTCACATTTATACAGTAATCAATGCATATTTATAGCATTGTTCACTGTATAAATGTAAATGGTCCCAAAAATGTCAGAAAAGTGTCCGAAATGTCCGCCATAACGTCGCAGTCCCAATAAAAAAAAATTGCAGATCGCCGCCATTAATAGTAAAAAAATAAATAAAAAAAAATGCCTTAAACTGTCCCCTATTTTGTAAACGCTATAAATTTTGCGCAAACCAATCGATAAACGCTTATTGCATTTTTTTTTTTACCAAAAATATGTAGAAGAATACGTATCGGCCTAAACTGAGGGAAAAAATATTTTTTTTATATATTTTTTGGGTTATTTATTATAGCAAAAAGGAAAAAATATTGCATTTTTTAAAAAATTTACGCTCTATTTTTGTTTATAGCGCAAAAAATAAAAACCGCAGAGGTGATCAAATACCACCAAAAGAAAGCTCTATTTGTGGGAAAAAAAGGACGCCAATTTTGTTTGGGAGCCACGTCGCACGACCGCGCAATTGTCAGTTAAAGCGACACAGTGCCGGAAGCTTATATTTTGTCTGGGCAGGAAGGGGGTGTAGGTGCACAGTAGGTAAGTGGTTAATGCCAGTGTGAACTTAGACTAAGGGTAGTTGAATCATTTTAGATATAGTATCTTTTATTGGTATGCAGAGTTTTGTTAATGATGGTAAAATACAAGCTCCAATAAGCAAATTTAAAGAAAGCTTAAAGGGGAGAAAAAGTAAATAAAATAAAAAAATGTCGGATTGTGAGTGAAGATATGGGTAGGAGTGAAAGGATGGAACATGGGTAGGGAGGATGATGGTCTACATTAAATCCATGTAGATATACAACAATGAATACAGTATAGCGAAACTTATACCGGAAGAAGGAAAGCCAAAACTAGAGGGTCAGCCAGGTTTTGCTACCTGTACATGAGCCCAAGAGGAGGAAAATAAGAGTCATGGCATTTGGCTCTCTATCACTGTCCAATCTGCAGGCTTAGTGTGCTGTCGGCATGCTGATTCTGCTGGGATTTGTCAAAGCAAAAGCTGTCGGGGAATGAATGTCCCTTGGCACCCACTGATCAAGGAGAGAGGCTGGATGGAGCTCCACATATGTAAACAATGCAGAGCTCTATCCTGACAAGAAGGGGGGTGGAGGGTAATGGATTTTGATTCCCTGAAAAGGAGAGAAAGAAAATCCATCCATGCCCAAGTAAAAACAGCACACATAGTACACATCAACACTGGTTAGGCACACATTTAACCCTTTGATCACCCTAGATGTGTAACCCCTTTCTAGCCAGTGTCATTAGTACAGAGACATATTTTTAGCACTTATCACTGTAGTAGTGTCACCGATTCCCACGAAGTGTCAGTGTCAGTTAGTGTCCAATTGTCCGCCTCAATTTTGCAGTCCCACTATAAGTCACTTATCGCAATTAGTAGATTAAAAAAAAATAATCCAGTATATATTGCATAGTTTGTAGACACTTTAAAAAAACTTAGAGATTTTTTTTTTTGTTTACCAAAAATATGTAGCAGACTACATATTGCCCTAAATTTATGAAGACATTTGATTCTTTACATTTTATTTGATATGCTTTATAGACGAAAGTATTTTTTTTTCTATTTTTTTATCTCTATAGCACAAAAAAAAATCTCCATTTGTGGGGGAAAAAATGACATACATTTTATTTGGATATAGCGTTGCATGATTCTGCATTGTCGGTTAAAATAACGCAGTGCCGTATAGCAAAAAATGGCCTAATCATGAAAGGTGGGGGGGTAAATCTTCAGGAGGGCAAGTGGATATAGGGATGTAGGATTGAATAAGCTGCTTAGTAGAGGCGTCTGGACCAAAATACTTGCCGCATAGTATAACATTATATTAATTGTATATTTAGCCGATTGCCTGGAATTCACATTTAACACTACCTTGAGAGTTTTTCAAAAACTAGTAGTTGAAGTTAAGGTAAAGAAACTGGATTTATTTTTTAGATCCTGTGAGAACTGACAGTATGCTCAACAGGCTATACACAATTGTTCTGTACACAGAGCTTCATAATGGGACATCTTTCCAGCAGATAATACTATTGGTAATTGGAGGAGCTCCGAGAGATAGCTGGTAGTACCAGAGGTTAGAAACCAAGTTGACTTATATAAAATCAAGAATTTTACAAGAAGCAGCTGTAACTTAGAACAAAGATATATTAAACAAGTCACTTTTAACAAATTCATCTTTAAAACTAGAACAATTTGTTAGAAGTATATCTTAAACAAAGCTTTGATTCATCTGTGGATTCCTTCTGGACTGTGAGCTTATTGAAAAAACACAGCAGGGGTTTACAAGTGGATAGAGTCCAAAATTACAATTGCTTGCTCTTGCTCAGATAACAATGGAATTTACAGTTTGAAGCATTGTAAAATTCACTCACAATAGGTCAGGTTTTGTGTGCGTTCATTTTTCATTGTGGGTCAAAGTTTATAATATATATATATTATATATATATATATATATATATATATATATATATATATATATATATATATATATACACACACACACACACATATATATATATATATACACACACACACACACACTATGGGCCAGATTCAGGTATAGTTATGCCGGCGTATCAGTGATACGATGGCATAACTCACACTTTGTGCCGGCTTATATGTTTTCTGTATGCAGAAAACAAGATACGCCGGTTTGCTGCAAAGATCCGACAGGTGTAATTGTATTACACCATCGGATCTTAAATGCAGTTTTAAAATGGCCGCCGGGGGCGTTCTCGCTGATTTACGCCGAGAATATGTAAAACAGCAAAATACGGCAATTCACGACTGTACGTGGGCCCGACGCAGTCACTATACGACGTTTACGTAAGGGTTTTCCCGGGGTGAAGATAAAGCAACAAAAAGCAGGCACATCCTATGTTAAGTATGGACGTCGTGACCGTGTCGAATTGGAAAAGTTTTACGTCGTTTGCGTAACTCGTCCGTGAATGGGGATTGACGTCATTGACGTTCACATCGAAATCATCATAATTTGGAGCATGCGCACTGGGATACATTGACGGCCAGTACGTTCGCCGCGGGATCGCGCCCATTTTAAATACTACACGCCCCCTACCCGCCCTATTAGAATTCTGCCTATTTACGCTACGCCGTCGCAACTTTAGGAGCAAGCGCTTCGTGAATACAGTACTTTTGCGTAAAGTTTCGGCGGCGTAACGTAAATGAGAAACGTTACGCCGGAATAAAGAACCGCTCGCCATCCTGAATCTGGCCCTATATGTGTAAAATGTGATTAATGTTTCATCAGCTAAGCAGAAAGACAATGGTTCACATAGGGATTACACATGTTGAGGACAAAAAGCGCCCAGAGGCGATTAAGTTCGCATGTGCTGCGCTATATAAGTTTTCATTAATTCATTCATTCAAAAAGTACCTTTGCTTTTGAGAATTAATTTCCCAACATAAATACTGGCACATTAATAATTTTAAACCTGTTTTTAAACGGTTTCTACTACAAAGCCAAGTCCACAGTTTGCTATGTGCAAGGACTTCTGGTTCAGGTTTTCAGAAAGGAGTTTGTTTGTCCTCAACCTGTACTTAGTTTCTCTTGAAAGAAAGAAAGAAAGAAAGAAAGAAAGAAAGAAAGAAAGAAAGAAAGAAAGAAAGAAAGAAAGAAAGAATCAGGCTCCGTTATTTACAGATGTGCTGACAGTGAACATGCTGACAGGAGCATTTGCAGTTGTGGCACAACAGACAAAATATCGAACACAATCATTTTTTTGCCACACAATTAGGCAAAACTGCAACTGTTGCTTTTACTGTAAAACAGACCAAACGAGTTATGCCAAAAAGGCAACTGCTGAGTTGAGATGCAATTGCATTCATAAACGTTTCCCCAGATTATTTGCGATTATTGACTGCAAAGATGGCAACTATCAGGATTAAAACTGCCTGTTCTTTTTTTCTTCTTGTTGTTAATCAGATTTTGTTTTCAGATTTTGGAGGTGCCCACAGGTATAAGGCAACACATAGACAATCAGTACAGTTACACAAGGTATTGTTCAAGCACAGCGAACCCATGAAAGAACAATGTGCTAAAAATATTATGGTTAACTCAGAGAGCAGGCAAAGACAGTATATGCAATCAGCATGTACCCATTTAAAGCGGAGCTCCACCCTGAATTCGACTTTAGGTTAATATTCCTACTGCTCCTAATTAATGCATAATCGGCTATTTTTATATAAATCAGCGTTACAATACCTTATTAAAAAGACAGGCTTCCGGTCTGCACCCCCTCGGGTTAAAGTCGGGTTTTCTCCAGCTTCTTGTCCCGCGCTGTGTCTGCTGGGAGCCTGTGTCAGAGCTCCCTAATTATAATATTTCGCTCTGTTAGCACAAACATCGCGCGACTTCGTTTTGCAGGAAGTGACGCGGATGTAAACAAAGGAAAGGGCGGGCGTTTGAAAATTTCCCATTACAGCACAGGTAACAAAGGAGGCGGGATCTTTTCGTTTCTCGTGTTGCCGCTGTCATGGCAACACAGACGCCAAAGCGCTGCTCCCCGTTGCTCGTGCGCATGCGCGAGATCGAGCGGTGGATGCTGGGACATCAGCATCCACCAGAACGAGGAAGTGTCGGGCTGTGGGCTTATGCCCACAGTTAAAATGGAGCCAGAACCGGATGGCTGAATATAACTTTTTATTTGCCACTGTATTGCAGCGGAGAGGCGGGGAGAGACAGGACACGTGAGTAGCGCTAATTAGGGTGATTTAACTTTTAAAGAGCAATTTTAAAAAAAACGTTCTTGGCGTGGGAGATCCGCTTTAAATGCATACCTTTCACGACTAGCCCCAAACAGGTTCAGACACATCTTGGTTTGTACATTCCAGGTCACTGAGGACTAACCTAGACCATCCCAAGCCTCATGTCAGTGGTTCCAAATTAGATTGTTCCCAGTGGTTCTAAACATTGTTCCCAGGAGAGAGCGGGGGACCAGTGACGGCGTGCCGCGATCCTCGTGCATGCGCAGTAGGGTAACGAATTCCCTTACCGAGGATGGTGGCAGAAGCAGCCGAGGACCGAGTGATTGCTCAGTCTCGGCTGCTGACATCGCGGGCGTGCTGGACAGGCAAGTGTCCATTTTTTAAAAGTCAGCAGCTGCCGCATTTGTAGCTGCTGAAAAAAAAAAAAATTGACGGAACCTCGGCTTTAAGTTCAGAGATACGGTCACGTTTTGAGTGACCCATCTAACCATAATAACTTTAGGTGCAGCAAATAATGACCTCTGCACCAAAATAGTTGTGAAAGCGTCAAGGTTGGAGATATCCAAATAAACAAGAAGGTGGGCGTTTATGAATAGAAATACCATATCCAGTACTTCATTAAACTATTCACTTAGCGCAAAGTGACACCACAGGGTGGTACTGTGGACACGAAGGCCTCATGGACACTGCAGCTTGAAAATGCTTAGAACAACTTACCTTTTTTTACTGAGCCAAAATACAGCTCATTAAATTGTTAAGTGTCTATGCACACAGGCGTGTAAACAAGCGTTTTATATTGTACAAAAAAAAAAAGAAGAAAAAAAAAAGTTTGAAAAATCTGCATTTTTGGTCAGTAATTTACACCTCATGCGTTCATTTGCACACATTTAAGCGCATTTGTGCTCAAATTTGCACAGACTGTCCATTGACAACATGAGAGCAATATGTGAAAATGCATAAAAGAAAAAAACAAAAACACACCTCAGAAAAAATAGATGCCCAAACAGGAGTATCTTGTGCAAGAGGACTTAAAGTACACTATGCTACACCCTAATGTTACATACTGTAGAAAGGAGTTTAATGGATTGAAAACCCTCACGTTTCCACCCTAATGCATTCTATGATAAATATATGTTGTTAAAACTATGGGGGTTACTTACTAAAGGCAAATCCACTTTGCACTGCAAGTGCAAACTACAAGTGCACTAACTGCAAAGTGCACTTGAAATTGTATTGGAAGTGCAATCGCTGGGTTTTCAGAGGGGGACATGCAAAGAAAAACAGCATTTTAGCTTGCCCATGTTCGGATGATAAAATCAACAGAGCAATTGTGGATATGCTTTTCGTAGATAACCCCCAATGTATTTATATTTTAGATTAATGATACTGCTCATATCTCATATATGATGAAGGAGATATACTCTGAATTGCGTTAGGTTGAGGAAGCCATATTGTATCATCATTATCGCTCACAGTTGGTATATTAATAGTTCATACCATGTGTGCACTGTTTTTTTCTAGCAAAAAATTTAAAAAATATATTTTTATGAATCTTATCTCTATATACTATGTGACTGAGTTGTCTAAAAAGTCCCAATATCAGGGGGATCTTTGCACTTTGTATTTGAATCCTAAGGATATGGCACATCGCGGAGATTAATCCCTGACATTCAATATAGTGTACCTAAATAGATGGAAAATACAACGATATCAATTTAATTTTTTTTTTTTTTCAAAAAATAACTATACACATCATACAATCACTTAAAATGATTATCCTAATTCACTTGCAGTAATGTGATGCAACACGTAGGGTGTGGCCATATCGGACTGAGGCGGAAACACCAATGTTTTTATCATTTGAGCACCATTTTACTGTGCTTTTCTGTAAGCAGTTTTAAAATACTTTTAATAAATTGGTTTGAAAACAGTAATGCACTATTGGTTTGAAAACAGTAATGCACTATTGGAGGTTTGTCTGTTTACTTCACCCCCCATACATGAGCCTGGATCTTCCAAGCCAGTCACCATTGGACTTTATCACGGTCATCATTCATTATTTTGGAATTATTCATTTTCAGTTACTATTGGATTTCAATATTGTTGTTCTATATTTTTCATACATTGCATTGCTTTTTAAATGTACAGAGGATGAAATAGCACAACATAATTTATTTATCCATTTATGCACATGTAGTTTTTGCAGCAATTCTTTGTATCCAATTAGGATTCATTGCCATCACAGATACCACATAGTAGCGAATAGTATAATTATATTTTAATTATTGCACACAGTAAATATACTTACTCCATGGAGTTGATTGCCCCTAGTACAGTAAAGTCATCATTGCTCACGCATGCGCATTCCAGTCCACTCTCCTTGACTGCCAGGTTACAATGGACCTCACTCAAACTGTCCTCTTTATATTAACAAAGGCTGGATACTTTCCGGGCAGACCTCCTACATTTGCTTTGTGTCATCACGTTACTGTATACAAAAGTAGATGACCAAAAGATGATCTAGCTGTGCTTAACCGCTTAAGAACTGCCTCATAACACATTTACTGCTACAGGGCAGCTCTCCTGTGCAGAATCATACATTATATATGTAGCGCCTGTGTACTTTCAGTCCATGCGCTATCCTAAATTTAGAGGGGGGATGAGAGAGCCACGTAGCTCTCATCCACATGAGATGTGCAAATTCAGCTTCTGTCATAGCTGGACTGTGCTGTCAGTTCATTCTGTGTTCCTGAGGTGCCTTTCCACCCCAGGGCGACAGGTGGCGGCAGTGGAGGCCAGGTCAGAGCGCCTTCTTGCCTGCAGCCAATCAGAGGGATTTTTCCCTTGCGGGGCATGCTGGGGGAGGGTAATTCTAGGGTGGATGCCCGCTTGGCGGGAGTTCGTGGTTGGATCTGGGTGCGGCACCGGGCGATATGGCCTACCAGGCTGGGGCGCACGTGCCACGCGTTCTTTGGTTCTGGGACCATGTTGGCCCAGAGCAACTGAAGCGGTGATGGGACCCAGTGACTTATTGGGTCCCCCATCTTTGGAAAGAAGATCCCAAGCAAGTTGTGTTGTTTGGTGGGGAGTCAGTCTGAGGAGAGCCAGGAGGCAGGCGATCCAATAGGGCCTAGACAAGCCATTGGGGATCGAGGTGACAGGACACTGGGAGTTTGTCTAATGGCAACCCGTCAGTCGGTGACTAAAACCAAGAACTACCTGAGGGAGATTCAGGCAACTACTTTTATTGAGAAGGATTTGCTCCATTAATCTGCATTCCAGAGCAAGGGCCTGTTGCAGAGGTCCCACTCCTATTTCTATTTGAGCCAAGTCTGTGGCAGAGACTTGTTTCTCCTCCTCAAGGTTCCGAGTGATACTCTGGCTGCCAGTTCTGTGAGAGAGACTGTCCAGGTACACTAAACCAACTCTGACTGGAGTGGCGTCAAAGTAAAAGTATCGTTGGAAGCAGAACTGCTTCTGCAAAGTTAAGGCCTGAATCTGCAATTCTCCTTTTCACCCATCTTTATCCGATCTACTCCAAGTTCACTGTTTGCCGTGTTGGGGGAAGAATAAAAGCACAGAAAGACACCGGCTGTTTGGGCATTCCTTCATTGTTATCATCATCATATCCCTAGACATTCATACAGGTAACACGCCATCCCAAATCTATCCAGCGGCTCCTGAGGGTGTAGAGCCACACACACACACACACACACACACATGATGCTGCCCTCTGCCTAGGGGTCTTATGCACACACTGCCGATGACTCGCTTCTGCTACGATTACTCACAGCAGAAGCTGATCAGCGGGTGCTGAATATCTGTTTGCACCTACTGATCATCAGGTAGAGACACAATTTAGATTTTCCTATGTAAACAAGGCAGATCTCTGTTCTGACAGGAGGGAAGGGATGCATTTTGTGTCTCTGCAAGGCGGGGAGTAAAATACATCACTTCTCTGGGTAAAAATAGCACCACTTTGTTTTTTAGCACAGTACAGTAAAACACTGGCTGAGCACACAGTTAACCCTTTGATTGCATTAGATCAAGGATCTCCAAACTATGGCCCTGCAGCTGTTGCATAACTACATGTTCCATGAGGCAATATAAAACCCTGAGATTCACAGGAATGATGGGAATTTTAGTTCCTGAACAACTAAAGGGTCATAGTTTGGAGACCCCTGCCCTAGATGTTTAACCCTGTTCCCCAGACAGTTTCATGAGTACAGTTGCAGTGCATAAATTAAGCATTGGTTCCCACAAAGTGTCAAAAGTGTCAGAATGTCTGCCAAAATATCGAACACCCGCTATAAAAGTCACTGATTGTTGCCATTACTAGTATTCAAAATAAATAAATACAAATTTCAGTATATATATATATATCATAGTTTGTAGAGGCTTTAACTTTTGCGCAAGCCAAAAAATATACGCTTATTGGGATTTTTTTTTTTACCAAAAATATGTAACAGAATATGTATTGGCCTAAATTTATGAAGAAAGCGAGTTAAATTTATTTGTTGGATATGTTTTATAGCAGAAAGCAAAAAAATTTTCAAAATTGGCAGACTTTAATTTCTGTTTAAAGCGCAAAAAGTAAAAAAAAAAAAAAAAAAAATGTAGTGATAATCAAATACCACTAAAATAAAGCTCTATTTGTGAAAAAAAAAAAAAAAACACATACATTTTGAGTATAGAGTTGCATGACCATACAGTTGTCAGTTAAAGTAATGCAGTGCCATATCAAAGGTCAAGTAGTCTGCAGTAAAGGGAAGTTAAGTCATGAGGCAGCCTGTGCCTTCTAACAGTACTGTGTTAATCTCAGAACTGGATAGACAAAAATGCTAATGTTTTAGGATGTAAAACAACTCCCATATGTGTATTTTAAATTTGTGTCATTAGATGTCTGCCTGGAGTTCAGCCTTAATTAGGAATAGCTCTGGGATTTTAATGTGTAGAAAATGATAGGCAGGTCCAGATTACTTTTCACTCATTGAAGTTGCATTGTAGTCTGGAAAAGACTGAGAATTATGACCAATGCCATAGAGAAGGGGGATTTGTTGCTGTACTACTGTAGTTTTTATATCGAGTCTTGTTAAAACGGCTCTGGATTATTGGAAAATCCAAATTTGCACACAACACAACCATGTTTCTCATTGCATAATGGAATATAGTTTTATCCATCTTGGACCAACTCAGTTGTGATATATTGAGGATTAAATCTGCCACCACAAAAAAATCTGAGAAAACCTGGATGGATGGCAGTAGCATAGACATTTTTAATAGAAAAATAAAAAGAAGTACCATGTGGAATTTTTTCGCAACATAAAAAGCTTTAGAGAGCTTACCTATAGGAAAATGTCATTTAATTTCCCAGGGTTTATATGTTGTGCTGCAAGTGATAACACAAGACTTCCTAAAAGGAGTGGGAATGCTGTTAAGGAGACTGGTCATCCATGCCTTCTCCCGGGTCTCCTCAATGCCCTTTCGTTAATCATCAAAACCAGAGCGGATGTCATGCCAGAACTGGTCAATTTAGTTTTAGTGCCATCCCACTGGTTATGTTATACAATGCACCCTTCATCTCTCTGCTTCGCTGAAGGATCTTCCAGACAATGACTGACATCACCTTTCAGTAGACAAGTGCATTAGCTTTTGTCCAAATGCATTTTCATCTGAATTTCAGGTATTTTCGCTATCATTTTAACAAACGAAAACAAAAACGCGCAGAATCCGAAATCCGACATAAAAAAAATGCTTTATTTTTGTTGCTACAACAGTTCGATATAGATAGGAGATTCAACATGACGCTGACAATAGCAATCGAATCTGCGGTCGAAAGTGCCTAACCTAACTCTATTAGTCCAATATTATTCTTCATAGGAAAGATTTCAAATTATAGAGACAGTGTTGGGGTAGACCATTTAACATGAATGACAAAGATTCAACGAAGCAGTGAAAAACATACAAACGTTGAATCTGTCATTAAAGGCTTATGGTGTCTGTCGAAAGGTTTAAGAAGATTCGACAAGCAGCTTAACTGTACGATGCCACAATCATACATTTCTGGTCAAATGCTCAGCCGATAGGCTATAGAAGAATTTGAATTTAGGTTGACTAGTAATAATAATTTATAAATATAACTATTACTAGTGTCATACAACATTAGAATTCTTCTATAGCTTGTAGGCGGAACATTCGACAGGAAATGTAGGATTGCGGCATCGTATAGTTTTGCTGCTCTGTCGAATCTTCTTAGAACATTCGACGCCATAAGCCTTTAAATGACAGATTCAACCTTTTTTTTTTTTTTTTTTAAAGTGTATTTTTTTTGTGCGTGAACTCGAGAGAGAGGAGCCGGACTGCAGGAGTTGTGAGTAGGCAGACCCTCCCCCCGGAGGCAATCGCCATCCTTCTCCATGCCCCTGGTGGCAATGGCAGGTGTGAAGGGGGGCCTCCCACTCACCCCGCCCTACCTGCTCCTCTTGGGAGCCCAACTGGGGCCCAACGGGACCCCAATGGGGCAGAGGGACTCCCCCTATGAGGGGGCCTAGCCCACCCAGCCAGCCCCGTAGGTCCTTCGCCTCTCTTATTTTAGGAGACCGCATGGCCAAAGTGCATGTGTTTTCAAACCAATTTTGTGTGCGTGCAAGTGTGGTGGTTTTTGTGGGGGGGGGGGGTGGGCGTACTAAGCACAGGCGTACCTTGCATAGCACACCCACCGGGAGCCGGGCTGAGACCACCAAACTCAATTCACATGTAGCCGAGACCGGGATCCGAACCCTTGGCTGCAGAGGTGAATGGCTTGTCAGCGCAGTGCCAATCACATTGAGCCACCACAGCTCCCCTCAACCTTAATTCGGATTTTCGGATGAATACAATTTTTATTCATCCGATTTCGGGAGTATCGAAATAAAAAATAAAAATTCGGATGAAAACGACATTCCGAAACAAAATATTTCAGTGTGCACATGTCTACCATTTATTTTTTTATTTTGCAAAAAAGTAATTCTAAATGTTTGAAGCAAGATACAGCATTTTAATATAAGTAGGGTAGCTGTAATTAAAAAACTGGGGTGGGGGTTGTATATGATGTTTAGGAGCTTGCCTAATGTCAACTTAAACCACATCAAAGCTTTTACAGACCAGTAAGAAGTAAAAATAGAATTCACAATTGCATGGTCTACCTGTGACTTTAATTGAAAATCCTAAACACTTTGCATGTACTGTAGACCTTTGTTCTAAAGAGCATTTTGAGAAAATATGTGAGATATATATTATGAGTTATATACTAAAGGCAAATCCACTTTGCACTGCAAGTGCACTTGGAAGTGCAGTCGCTGTAGATCCGAGGGGGACATGCAAGGAAAATAAAAAACAGCATTTTAGCTTGCACATGATTGGATGATAAAATCAGCAGAGCTTCCCCTCAGATTTACAGTGAATGAATGAATGACTGAAAAACGTATATAGCGCGGCACATGCGAACTGAATCGCCTTTCAGTGCACAGTTGATTTGCCTTTTGTAAATAACCCCCTGTGTGTTTATTCAGATAAGAATAGTGAAGAAAGCATGTTTTATATATCCCCATATAGTAGATATCAACTTTGAATGCATTTGCTCCACCTTTCAAAGCTCAGCAAACTCCTAGATCACATTTTGCTGAAAAATATCAATGAAAAATTAAATAGTAAAATCTGAATACCAATATAGGATTAGGAATGCAGTACACAGTACTCTATAATTAGATTGAAAATCCCACCGGGATGGAAAACGTCTATTAAGTATGCAGATACAGTGATTTCTATGTAAATGAGTGGCTATATTCACATAGAGTTCCATTTTTTATTTTTTTTCATGCTAAGGGCAGAAATTCCAGGGTCGGAGTATGTCCTTAAAAAACACTTCATATTCTAATTTCCACAATTCATTATGTATGTTAATTGCATTGACAAAATGCTCATGGGTCAACTGCATGATCCACAATGATCTAGATAGCAAGATTTCCTCTCTCAACTTTGTTTCCACGTTTGGCTGCCATAGGTTTGTGGCAAGCACGGGAAATTAAGTGTACAACTGAAAACAAGCAAAAATGAACAAAAGAAAATAAACATTTGTAAGCTACAAGCAATAATTATGTATGGACTAAAACTAAGGAATGGATCTTACCTGGCAGAAGCAACCGAGAGGAGAGTGGGTAAATTATCAATGTAGCTAAACCCCAAAAATGTAATATATTGCAGGTTACTAGTCTATGGTGTGGCAACTGCATTCTTTTTCACCTGGTAATCCTGTAAATAACACACTTTCCATCCTAGTGTTGCTATGTTACACTTTATCTTTGGAGGGAGCAATGGCTGTCACAATAGACTGCTATCTTGATATGGACTTGCTATCTTGATATGGACTACAAAGATTTATGTATTCTGTACCCCTTACATTGACCAAGTCAATATGATGGCAAGTCTTAATGGGGTTGACTATTTCATTATTAATCAGTAGTGTTGAGCGGAATACGCCATATTCGATTTCGATAGAAGAATATTCGTGAAATATTCGCTAATATCGAATATTCGTGATATTTTATCAAAAAAACAATATTGCGAAATTTCGCTAATGCGAATGCGAAATTGATTGCGAAATTCTCGTCAACACGTGAAAACGGAGATCATTTCCTGAATTACTAAACTAATATGCACTAAACACTAACTCTACTTACACAAACTTATATGACTAAACTAAAGCTAATTTTTTTTTTTATATATATACACAAAACACAGAAGGGCAGAGAAAGTATTTGCGAATATTCGTAATACGAATATTCGCATTGCGAATATTCGGCACCATAAAAGGATCGCCTCAGCTACTCGGCCCAGGGTCTCTAATCATACCAGCAATGCTTTTAGACGTCGATAGAGATCACTAGGATGTGATCTGTTTTAAAAATAAATTTGAAAAAATACGAATATTCGCAATATCGAATATTCACCGCGATATGCGCAATGCGAATATTCGTGAGCAACACTATTAATCAGCTAATGCACTGTGCAGTGTTCTTATGGAGGAAAGGCACAGTGCCAGCATCCCTTTAGAAGTGATTAACCCTTTGAGAGTATCTCACCAAAAATGAAATTTTTGTTTCAGGGGGGTTCCTAAAATCTGACTTAAGGGAAAAAAATCAGTGAGCTAGTCACACAACCAGAAAATTGAATTTCTGGGTAAGTTCTGTACACCAGCTATGTACCTTAGGTTGCCATATACAGTAGCAATGCATTTTACAGAAAATTACAGCACTGCAGGAAAGGGTATTTTTTTTATAACATTTGATACAATTTGGCTTTAGTAGCAAGTGTCTTTGCTATTTTATTTTTTATTTTTTGGCATTTTACCCCATAAAAGTGAAATTACCATTTAAGAAAAATAAAAGTTTGGGCAATCAGATGTGAAAATAAACCACAGCTTATGCCTCGTACACACACGGTCAGACTTTTGACCGTGAAAAAGTCTGTCGGAAGTCCGACGGAAAGAAAGAACAGGTTCTCTAGCTAAGGTCTGTTGGACTTCCGGAAAAATATTCAGATGGAGGCTACACACGGCCAGAGTTTCCAAGAAAAAAAAACCTATCTGACTTTTTTCCTCTGAAAGTCCAGTCCTATGTACGAGGCATAAGAATGCCTAACTTGTCACTTGAATTTGTTGAACATCTGCTATAAGATCATATAATATATCTGCCAAGACTTGATATCAGTAGTGAAGAAATTGAAAAGGTCGCAGCTGACTGACTGCAAGTCCAGAGTTTTGAGATCAGCATTTACCAAATCATACATGAAAACAACATTTAGAATTTGCTATTATGACTGAAAATGTATATTCTTTAAACCTTAATCAAACATGGGTGTTCAAACAGACATAGATATACTGTGTGCCGATACATTTACATAGCTTTATGTAAATATAAAAAAATAAAAAAAATAAATTTCCTAACTTTGCATTTAAATATCTGAAATGCTGCAGAAAATAAATCTATTTAATTTTCACAGTATGGGACCTGCTTGTAAGGTTACACCCTTATGTCATAAACCAGCTAATTATCAGCTTCATGCAAAACCGCACTGTGCTTTTCAAGATTAATAATAAGTATGGGCAATAGCAGGTTGACTTAGCAATAAATATGAAAAAATATACAGTAGGTAAGAGCAGGGTATGATTATTTCACTCATATTTCACTCTGTAATCACTTCCTACTCAGCATTTTTTTACATTCTCTACCTGTTTTGCAATTTAATTTTAACAGTTTGGTTTTCGCTTTGATTATCTGTAAAACAGAGCAAAAATCAATTGCGATATTGAAATTGCCAAAAACCAATAGCAAACAACAAAGCTCATAGCAACAAATTCCGCTTTTACTAGTCTAATAGCAAACTGAAATTCTAAAGTTGGCGATACACTATTGAAATCGTGGGCGATTCAGAGGAATGGACCCATTGGGGAGGCCCATTATCTCATATCATACATGATCTCATCCCATTATTAAATATTATTTTAAATCCCCAGCGATGAACCTGCTTAATTAAGGGATAGAGGGGATTTGGTTAGGAAAGTAGAAGATACAGCACTTGTAAATGGGTACATGTATCTGGTAGGTTTGGATATTAATCAAGCATTTTCCTCAAAATGGATTGAAGGCTGCGGGAAAATATTTGGGACCAGGTGGTGTGATGGAGACAGTATTATACATTTAGGTTTGGTATACAATACTGTGTTTAATTTAACTACTTGCCGACCGCCCGCCGTCATATTACAGCGGGACGGTGGCACCGTTTCGCGAGAGCACGTAGCTCTATGTCCTCTCTTTTGCGGCCACTAGGGGGCGCACCCCCGAGTCCCGCGCACGTGCCCGGCGGGTACGATCCCCGCCGGGCACACGCGATCGCTCGTTACAGAGCGGGGAACGGGAGCTTTGTGTGTAAACACAAAGCTCTCGTTCCTGTCAGCGGGGGAAACGCTGATTTTCTGTTCATACAATGTATGCAGAGAAGATCAGCGATTTCCCCTAGTGAGTCCACCCCCCCCCCCCCCATACAGTTATAACACAAACAGGAACACACTTAACCCCTTCCCTGCCCCTGGCATTTTTATAGTAATACAATGCATTTTTATAGCATTGATCGTCAAAAGTGTCCGATGTGTCCGCCATAATATCGCAGTACCGAAAAAAAAAAAACGCTGATCGCCGCCATTACTAGTAAAAAATAAATATTAAATAAAAATGCCATAAAACTACCCCCTTTTTTGTAAACGCTATAAATTTTGCGCAAACCAATCAATAAACGCTAATTGCGATTTTTTTTTTTACGAAAAATATGTAGAAGAATATGTATCGGCCTAAACCGAGGAACAAAAATATTTTTTTATATCTTTTTTGGGGATATTTATTATAGCAAAATGTAAAAAATATTGCATTTTTTTCAAAATAGTCGCTCTATTTTTGTTTATAGCGCAAAAAATAAAAACCGCAGAGATGATCAAATACCACCAAAATAAAGCTCCATTTGTGGGAAAAAAAAGGACGCCAATTTTGTTTGGGAGCCACGTCGCACAATTGTCAGTTAAAGCAACGCAGTGCCGAATCACAAAAAGTGCTCTGGTCTTTGGACAGCAATATGGTCTGGGGCTAAAGTGATTAAACTCACAACAAATTTATGTTTGGGGGCCAAAATCGGACAGTTAAAAAAAAAGGTACAGCTATGGGCCCGTTTTCGGTACCATGATATATGAACCTATACCTGCGCCACAAATGTACAGATTATAATTTGCATTATTATGTTAGTTGTATAGCAACATGGGATCATTTTAATAACTGATGTAGATGTGGACAGGACAGAAGAAGTCGGTTTAAACGAGTTCATTGGGTTGAGAGAAAAAAAAAAGGGAGGAAATATACGTTGAACTAAAATGTACTGTTCATCCAGTAACACAGTGTGACTTTTTTGGATTCAATTTAGGAAATAAATTGCAAGAAGAGAATAAAAAGTTGTACGGAAACAAAACAAATAGTAACATCCTTAGGGTTGATAGTTAAGACCCAAAACTTATTCTGAACCACTTGCCATTAAGCGAATGGCAAGCCATGAATTTAAGTGTACACTTTTTTTTTTATTCTAGGGCACACGTCAAACACAAGGCCTGCGGGTCGAATCTGGCCCTTCAGGCCTTGTCAATTGGACTTTGCACACAGTTTTTCAGCTGGATCATGGTGGAACTACATTCCACCACCTCTAGCTCTTATCCTCTGCTCCTGATCCCCGCTGTCACTTGCAAACACAGCAGCTCCCAGAATTAAACAGATCTCTGCATGCACAAATCTTCAGAATCTGAGAGAGATCAATCTGTTTGCAAGGAGATAGAGAGACTAGTGAACCCATAAACCCAGCAAATTACACACTCCTGAACCCTGCACACTACGCACTCACTTTACGTAGCACACCCCAGATACACCTGGCCCTTTGAAGGCAATCATACTGCTCATGCGGCCCCTTGATGAATTGAGTTTGACACCCCTGGTCTAGGGCAAAGAATTAAAGTGATTGTATTTTTTTTTATATAAAAACAAACCTGCTCTGTGCAGTGGTTTTGCACAGAGCAGCCCAGATCCTTTTCTTGGGTCCATCTTCTGTGCTCCTGGCCCCTCCCTCCTGTTGAGTGCCCCCACAGCAAGACCATAGACACAGGGAGTCAGAGCTCAGGAATTCAGAAGGGCAAGACTCAGACGGCCAAGTAACTTGTGGACATCGCTGAACAGAAATGGGACTCAGGCAAGTATTAGGGGGGCTGAGGGGGGGCTGCTGCATACAGAAGGCTTTTTATTTTAATGCAAGATAAAATCCTTATGACTTTACGACCCTTTTAATGAGTACTTAAAAACAAACAAGGTGCCTCTATGTGCAGAAGTATAAAACTTTTAATATCCCCAAAAGGGGCTGAAGAAGGAACTAATGAGCTGTTCCGAAATGCGTCCCGCCTCTATGACACACTTCCTGACCACTTCCGGTTCGTGTTCCATGCTGGTTATTGTCTTGCTTCCTCTGACATCATCCTCAAGCTCCAGCACTATTGTGTCCCCTGAACATCCACAGCACAAGTTGACTTATCTCGTGGACTTCTCTGGAAGCTTTACCATCAAAGACTGGGACTGCCCCTGCCACTGGAACATCTTCTGAACACACTTACCTGCTATATGCCTGTTTCATCCACCATCTTGTAAGTGATTCTTACCCGTTTGGGGGATATTAAGGCTCCATGCACACTGGAATAAAAAAAAAATGTTGCTTCTACAGGAGTTCTGTGTTCTGCCTGTAGAAGCAACTCAATGCTACCCTCTCCAACACAGACTTTATCTGTCAGGATTCAAATGCTTGGAGCTCCCTGGATATACCCATTTTAATGAGTACTTATCCTACTCCTCACTCCAGTAGGGTTCCTTCAGTGATCAAACCGATCCTCCAAAGCCTACTCTGCATCCAGCTCTTATCAGCACTCCAGTCTCCTCCACATACCATACAGGGTTCATGCCCCTGTATTGTATGTACAGACACTGAAGATCCACCCACTAATCAGAGCTTCAGGTGGATGAGGAGGAGAGTACTGGAGAGAGGTATGGGTCTACGCTCTGGCTATCAACCCCTAAAACTGTCTCTAACCCTCCCTTGGCACAACTGTTATCAGTAAGGATTATGGACCCCTCTGGTTGCAAGGGAACACAATAATAACACACAGTAAAATTCACAGATACATTACCTTCTGTTGCACTGGTCCCACAGGATAATAGATAGACTGCACACAGGTTTGTACTTAACCAAGGAAACTTTACTTGGTAAAATAATAAAAGTAAATGAACAAAGTAAGCAGGTAGTGGACTGCTTACAGGGCCCTGCAAGAGTCAACAGTAATAATAAATACAGGTTTGATTATAGCATTTAAGACAGACCTCTGTAAGCACACATCAAAGGGATTCCCTCAGTACGATATATCCAATTCTGAAGCACCTCTGCACCAGGCCTCACTCAGCTCTCATTAACAGCAACAGTGTGCAACTTAGTGTTGCTAAACACTTTAAATAGAAGGGTGTATATATCAACAACTCACTCTTCCTAACAGGCAGTCTTTAGAACATGTGTCTCACTATGGTGGTTTGGTTGATCAGACCAAACCTCAATACGATTGTTCGCAACAATTCGCAAATATACTCGTTGGCATGCGGAGGTGCACGATGAGTAATTTGGAATCCGAATAAAAGGACAAATAAACTAGTAGAAGATGTCTGGGTAGTTAAAGCGTTTTGGCAACTCACACGCCAATTCCCCTGATGCTCAGTCACTGCCGGATGACAAGTATCCTACACGTGGCGTGTGGGCCTTCAAGTAACAATAGCAAGTCTACACGATCCACCTTCCTGCAACACAGTCAGTATTGTTGGGCAGGTGCCTGTCTCACCCAACCAGGCCTGGCATTTCTGGATTGCTCCGTCTGCGAAAATCGGATCCTTTGCCTTTTCGCCACCGACAGTTCCTGATCCTCCACACACTGCCGATTAAACAAGTCACCAGTTGCTCTTGGACACAGTCCGGTCACTCCATCAGGAATCCCCCTCACAGAATGGGTGATCCGCACAGGCGTGTATAGGCCCAGGCTTCTCAGGTCTAGGCTCTCGGAGACAAGCCTCAACACAGGCTTGCTTCTAGCTTGAAGAGGCGGTCCAGAGAGCACCAGCCAAAGATGTCCTGGTCATTAAATTCCTTCCCCCAGCAGGCTATGCGGGGTACAAAGCACTTTGGGATCGCACAGTTGCACTCTGGATAATGTAGTCTGTAAATTACCAGGGCAATAGAGTCTCTAACCCCAGCACTTTGATTCCCAACATTCATTGCGGCACCAGGGTATAAAAAAAAAAAAATGTGGCGATACAGAATTTGGCCACCGGGGGGTTCCTTCTTTATCTACCAATGGTAGTCTTTTAACCATATCAAAAGTGGCACCCTGCTACAGGTATAAGGTAGGAAATAGAGCCTCTTCATCTCTCCCTTAGATATAACAAACATTTCACCCTTGCAATGGGGGGGGGGGCTACTTCAAAAAGGTGGACATTTGATTTTCCTGGAGCTGGCCTATAAAAGTAAGAGAGGCCATCTAAAATAAAACCTTATGGTAGGGAAAAGCTGAGTAAAAAGGGAAGACTTGCTGGGTACAAACAACTTTCTGCAAGCATATTAACAAAAAAAATTAACAATTTTACAAACCAAAAACACTGAAAAGTCCTTTATGGGAGAGAGACCCCTGATAACCATTTTAAGTACAGAATCATACTTGTTAAAAGTCTTTTTCTTGAAAAGATTTCTGTATCAGAAAGAACATGTTTAACTGCTTGCCGACCAGCCGCCGTATAACTGTTATAACAGTTATACGGCGGCAGGTCGGCTCTCCTGTGCGAGAGCCCGTAGCTCTACGTCGGCACCTTAGCGGCCGCCAGGGGGCGCGTGTGCGCCGCCGGCGCGCTCGCCCCAGAGTCCCGCGCCAGGCGGGTACGATCGCCGCCTGGCACCCGCGATCGCTCGGTACAGAGCGAGGAATGGGAGCTATGTGTGTAAACACAAAGCTCCCGTTCCTGTCAGCGGGGGAAACGCTGATATTCTGTTCATACAATGTATGAACAGAAGATCAGTGATTTCCCCTAGTGAGGCCGCCCCCTAGTGTTAACCCCTTCACTGCCAATGGCATTTTTATAGTAATCCAATGCATTTTTATAGCATTGATCGCTAAAAAAATGCCAATGGTCCCAAAAATGTGTCAAACGTGTCTGAAGTGTCCGCCATAAAGTCGCAGTACTGAAAAAAAAAACGCTGATCGCCGCCATTACTAGTAAAAAATAAATAAATAATAAAAATGCCATAAAACTACCCCCTATTTTGTAAACGCTATAACTTTTGCGCAAACCAATCAATAAACGCTAATTGCGATTTTTTTTTTACGAAAAATATGTAGAAGAAGAATACGTATCGGCCTAAACTGAGGAAAAAAAAAAAAAATTTTTATACATTTTTGGGGGATATTTATTACAGTAAAAAATATTGCATTTTCTTCAAAATAGTGTTTTTTGTTTATAGCGCAAAAAATAAAAAAACGCAGAGATGATCAAATACCACCAAAAGAAAGCTTTATTTGTGGGGAAAACAGGACACCAATTTTGTTTGGGAGCCACATCGCACGACCGTGCAATTGTCAGTTACAGCGACGCAGTGCCGAATCGCAAAAAGTGCTCTGGTCATTGGGCAGCAATATGGTCCGGGGGTTAAGCCAAAACGCCAATTAAAAAAAAAAAATAAGTGGTCTATATTTACGTGCTCTGTGCAATAGTATAGCACAGAGTGGTCATTTTACCTCCTCTTCTGGGGTCCCCCACTGATGATTCCCACTTCTCTTCTAAGTGCACCCATAGCAAATAAATAAACTGGATATTAGCCTCTTTTTATAAACACATTTCATGGCCCTGGGTTACATAGGATTCAAAATAGCTCTTAAATTCTGTTTTATTTCTTCTTGATTTCCAGTGATGGCTTAGCCTATTGTTAACCACTTGAGCACGCATGCTTGAGCTGCACTGGATCCCAGCTTGTCCAGGGTGGAATTGACCCATCTTGGGAAGTGGAATGCTACCACTAGTCAACTCTTTTACACAACTGAACAATCAGTGAGCTTGTTGTCCATAAAATCAGGAGGCTTCATCCCTCCCAAAACCCTAGAAAGTTTCTGGGTCCAGGAGCCATACTTGGCTTACAAAGCCCTGAGGACACTGAAAATCCAGTTTTCTCCATATAACAAACACTCTAGAGCCCCTCAACCTGTCTGGGTAAAAACCATGGGTGACACAAAACCCTTTTTATTCTGCGACAGGGAAATGTACTTCCACAATATACTACAAACCCATGTTCTAAACATAATCTAAAATTAATCCCCAGGTTGCGACAATGATGTTAGATTACCTATATTAAAAGACATTTTGCCCTACCAGAATCAAAATGTTCATGCACGTGATTGCAGTGTCATTTGAAATTTTTAGAGAATCGCAGACCTGTGAAAAAGTCGCTGTTATAATTTATGCCCTCATCAACCAGACTTACTCTTATCTTAATATTATGCTAACAGTTTATGCAAACTGCCTTTTGTCTCTGCATGTGTCTCAGAGTTGAATAAAGCACTCAAACTAATATGCATACATTCACTTTGACCTTCACCATTTCATGAGGTTACATAAAAGTTGCACTAATGCAATATTTTAAATCAGCAGTTTTTGTTGATTATATTGCTGTAAATATATGGGGGTGTTGCTCAAATTAAGTAAAAGTTGAATTTGGAATATTTACAGGAAAAGGCATTTTCTTTTACATTTTTACTCTTTATTCCCATTGGAAACCAAGGAAATTAAAATCTACGCATGTATACAATTTTGATGCCAACTTAGAGCCCTATTTTTCCTGGGAATTTTTTTTTATGGATTATGTTAAGCAAGACGGCAAACCCATACATTGCTGAAATGAAAGCAAAATGCTCTGGGACTCAAGGGGATTGAAGCTGGTCGTACCCCTACTCATTCACCAAAAAAGTTAAATTGCAATAAAAGCATAAACACTGCTTTTAACAAATGCTTTATTAAAACATTTTGAAAAGTTCCCCAATGTACAACCATCGTCAATGATGCTTATGTAAACAGAGGTGGGGTTCATCCAATGACATCACCGACGATATATGGACATATCAATATATGGTCAATGATGTCCCTTTAACCCCTTCAATACAGGGCTTTTATACCCACCTACATACAGGGCCTATTCTGGCACTTCTCTCCTACATGTACAAATCACTTTATATTTTTTTTAAGCAGACACCCTAGGGAATAAAATGGCGGTCATTGCAACTTTTTATCTTGCACGCGCAATAATTTTTCAAACGCCTTTTTTTGGAAAAAAAATATGGTCTCATGAATTAAAAAAAACAACAAACAGTCAAGTTAGCCCAATTTTTTTGTAAAATATGAAAGATGATGTTACGCTGAGTAAATTGATATCCAACATGTCATTCTTTAAAATTGCGCACACTCATGGAATGGTGCCAAACTGCGTTACTTAAAAATCTTCATAGGCGATGCTTTGAAAATGTTTGCAGGTTACCAGTTTAGAGTTACAGAGAAGGTCTAGTGCTAGAATTGTTGCACACACTCTAACGCACGCGGCGACACCTCACATGTGTGGTTTGAAAGACGTTTACATACGTGGGTGGTACTTACGTGCGTGTTTGCTTCTGCGCGCAAAGCGGGGCGTTTCTTTTTTTTACACTTTTTTTTACATTTTTTTTTTTTTGATCACTTTTATTCCTATTACAAGGAATGTAAACATCCCCTGTAATAGGAATAGTGTGTGACAGGTCCTCTTTAAGGAGAGATGCGGGGTCAATAAGACCCTGCATCTCTCCTCCAGGCTGAAAAGCATAAGATTGTGAAAATCGCATCACATCGCGCCCGGGCCTCCGACAGTCAGAGATGACTGGTGACCATCTCGTCGCCAGTCATCTCTATGCTTCCTAATCGGCGCACGGCGATCCTTTCTCCGGGCCCCCATCGGTTTGAAATAAATGAAAAAGTAGACCATTGTAAACACCCCTGTCATTAGTAAATGGTTAGTCTCAGCCAACTAATTGCCACTGTTGTTGCACAGGTTGGTCTGTTAACCACTTATTGACCATCCACCATCATTTTACTGTGGCAGGTCGTGTCTATTGTGTGAATCGCCATAGGTGTAAGTTGCTTGTGCAATAGATACAGTGGGCGTGCAAACTGCATAGGAGGCACGCGTACACTCGTAGCACAGTGCCAGAGCCAATGCGCGTGTCCGTTGGCACCCACAATCGCTCCACAGAGAGCCAGAATGGGGATCTGTCAATGTAGACAAACAGATCACCATTTCTGTCAGTGATTGCCTGTTCCTAGTGATTAAAACAGCCATCTCTCTGTACTCCCTGTCAGTCCACTCCCCCCAAAGTTATAAACACCTCCCAGGGAACACATTTAACTCCTTGATCGCCCCCTAGTGGTAACCTCTTCCCTGTCAGTGTAAATTTATACAGTAATAAGTGCATTTTTATAGTACTGATTGCTGTAAAAATGTCACTGGTCACAAAAAAGTATCCGATCTGTCTGCTGCAATCCTGCACAAAACACAACAAAAAAACACACACACCACAACGCTGATCACCGTCATTCCTAGTAAAAAATAATATTAAAAATGACTTTAGGCCTCATTCACATGGCTGAAAGGGGGTGTACACTTTCAAGAAAGAGCAACATTTTCTTCCACTCATGTATGTAACTGATCAGATGTATGGAGACATTCATGCATCTGTGGTTTCTGTCAGCCTGTTGATTTGTACAGGCTGCTGGCTGTATGTAAATGTAGCACCCCCTTACTTTCAGTATGGGCACTACGCTAAAGTTAGTGGGGGAGTGGGAGAGTTATGTTGCTTCCACTCTTAATTTTTCTAAATTTGGGCAGCTGTCAGCCCTGAGCTATCCTGTGGGTCATCCTGTGCTCCAGAGATGTAGTTCCATCTCTGGGTGGCAGGTGGCGCCAGAGGGATTTAGACAGAGCCAATTGGAGGAGTTTTTCCTCACAGGGCATGCTGGGGAGGGGTATATCTGTGGCAGACGCCATTTTTTGGGGTTCTTCACGGGTTCCAGGTGCAGCACCCACCTTCAGGGTGTGCGCACCCAATGGACCCTGGGGTCACATGCTACGGGGAGTTCCCTGATGCTGAAAGGGGCCCTGGGGACTTGCTGGATACGCATTCCTATTGAGGAGATCTTAAGCTGTGTGCTGTTTGATGGGGGGGGGGGGAATCGGCTTGAGAAGAACTAGGAGGCAGGTGATCCAAAAGGGCTTGAACGAACCAACGGGGATCTGGTTACCAGGAACTGACCGATAACCAAAGACTGTCAACGTCTGACCCTTACCAAAAGAGAACTTTCTGGGAGGATTTGCTCTACAGTCCAGCATTGGGCCTGTGGCAGAGGTCTTCATCTAGAACGCTAAATTCTACTAGAGCCAAGTCAGTGAGAGAGACTTGTTCCTCCCAGCAACCTTAAGCGACATTCCGGCTGCCAGGCTTGTGGCAGAAGTCTGTCCGGAGGCACTTTACCCACTCTGGCTAGAGTGGCGACGCAATATACAGCTACTGAAAGCAGCCTGATACTGCAAGGTTATCTTTATTTCATCAACCTGTCCTGTCTACCTCCTGTTGATGTTGGTCATGTTGGACCCAAGAAATAAAGCATTTGGAAAATCTTAACTACTGATTGGACATTCGCTTACTGCTCTACTCACTAACTTCACCCCTGGACAACACTTAGAGGTAACTTAATATGCCGATCCCAAATCAATCAGCGGCCCTTAAGGGGGTACCGCTACTAGGGGTGCAATGGATCGTCACCGATCCGTGATCCAAATGGTTCACCCTGTTCGGATCTGCACACCACATGATCCGCAGAGCGCTCCGGAGCCTCAGCCATTGGAAAGCCCCCGGCTTCGGCCTAGCTCCAGAGCAGCGGCCATCTTGCTCCACCCCAGTGTAGACCGTGTGCTTGCCAGTTACCTGACCCGGAATTGACGCTCTGCCGCTGAGCTCCAGTGAGCGCCTGTTTTCTCTCCTCTCCAGCATCAGAGTTTCACCATGCCACTGCAGCGTTAGATGGGAGCGAGAACTACATCTGGATGCCCATTCTCCCTTTAGCACCAGAGCCACACCGTCTATCCCGGAATGAACGGATGACAGCACCTACAGATAAGCCAATGTCCTCATTCGAATTGTTTGTTGTTTGCATTAAAAATTTCAATACTACGCTTAGAGGGCGTGGGACACCAGAGGAGGGGGGACACCCGAGAGATTTCACAGTTATTTTCAACACCAAAACGGAACTTAAAAACAGTATATGTAAATTTAACGGACTGTTTACATGTTACATTATAAAATCAGAGGTGTTCTGTCACATTAGCAAGCATGTAAGGTTTGCTGCGTCTTTTAAAATTTAACATGTAAACAGTCCATCAGATTTACATATACTGGGGTAGATTCACATAGATCAGCGGATCTTTTGATCCGCGTGATCTATCTTTTTTACGATCCGCCTGCGCCAGTTTTTGAGGCAAGTGCTGTATTCAGAAAGCACTTGCCTCGTAAATTGCCCTGGCGGATCGTAAATCCCCCGGCGGAATGCAAATTCCGCGGCTAGGGGGAGTTTACTATTTAAATCACGCGCGTCCCAGCGCCGATCGTACTGCGCATGCGCCGCCAGCTAAATTTCCCAGCGTGCATTGCCTCAAATGACGTCACAAGGACGTCATTGTTTTCGACGTTAACGCTATTAACGTATGGCCGTATTCCCGAACGACTTACGTAAATGACGAAAAAAATTCAAAACTCGACGCGGGAACGACGGCCATACTTAACATAGGATACACCGCTTACCCCGCATATAGCAGGGGTAACTATCCGCCGGAAAAAGCCGAACGCAAACGACGTAAAAAAAAAGTGACGGCCGGGCGTTCGTTTCTGAATCGCAGGTTCTCCTCATTTGCATATTCGTCGCGTATAATAACAGAAGCGCCACCTAGCGGACAGCGGGAGATTGCAGCCTAAGATCCGACAGTGTATCTCACTTACACCAGTCGGCTCTAAGGGAGATCTATGCGGAACCTGATTCGAGGAATCAGCCGCATAGATCCGAGCGTCGGATCTCACAGATACGACGGTGTATCAGTAGATACACCGTCGTATCTCTATGTGAATCTACCCCACTGTATTTAACCACTTCAATACCCAGCCATAGACAATTGACGGCCTGGGATGGGATTTACCATCCTAAGTGGCCGTCAATTGACGGCCTGGGTATTGCAGGCGAATATCTGGACGATGCCTGCAGCCAGAGGCATCATCCAGATATCCATCTCTTCAGCCGGCGATTCTGCACAAAGTAAGAACGATCATAGCGGCGGTTCCGCCGCTTGATCGTTCTTACAGGCCGCGGGAGGGGACATCCCCCCCCTCCCGCCGCCATCCGGTGCTTCTCCGGGCTTACCTGTACCTTCGGGGGCCCGGAGAACGAATCGTCGGCGGCGGCAAGAAGCATAGAGATGACTGGTGACCAGATGGTCACCAGTCATCTCTATGACCGTCGGAGGACCCGGGCGCGATCTGATGACGTCACGCCCGGGTCCCCGTATGTAAACAAAGCCGCGATTGCGGCTGTAAGTCACCATTCATGAGATCGGTGAATTTTTTTTCACCGATCTCATGGTTTCCAGCCTGGAGGTGAGATGTGAGGTCTTATTGACCCCACATCTCTCCATAAAGAGGACCTGTCACACACATTTCCTATTACAAGGGATGTTTACATTCCTTGTAATAGGAATAAAAGTGGAAAAAAAAAAAAAATGAAAAAAAGTGTAAAAATAAATAAAATATAAGTAAAAAAAAATAATAAAAGATAAAAAAAAAATGAAAACGCCCCTGTCCCCGATAGCTCGCGTGCAGAAGCGAACGCACACGCAAGTCCCGCCGACATATGTAAACGCCGTTTAAACCACACATGTGAGGTATCGCCGCGTGCGTTAGAGTGCCAGCAACTAATCTAGCACTAGATCTCCTCTGTAAATCTAAACTGTAACCTGTAAAAAATAAATAAAGCGTTGCCTAGGGAGATTTTTAAGTACCGAAGTTTGGCGCCATTCCATGAGTGTGCGCATAATTAAAGCGTGACATGTTGGGTCTCTATTTACTCGGTGTAACATAATCTTTCACATAATACAAAAAAATTGGGCTAACTTTAGTGTTTTGTTATTTTTTTAATTCATAAAACAATTTTTTTTACAAAAAAAAGCGTTTGAAAAATAATTGCGTAAATACCGTGCAAGATAAAACTTTGGAATGACCGTCATTTTATTCCCTAGGGTGTCTGCTAAAAAAAACATATATAATGTTTGGGGGTACTGTGTAATTTTCTAGCAAAAGAATGATGATTATTACATGTAGGAGAGAAGTGTCAGAATAGGCCCGGTATGGAGGTGGTATAAAAGCCTAGTATTGAAGCGGTTAAGCTCCGTTTGGTGTTGAAAATAACTGAATCTAAAACTCTGTTGGTGTAACAAGATTAGTCTATTTTCTTTTTTGCCGATCCGAAAAATGATCCGATCCGTGACTCCTGATCCGAGGATTGATCCGATCCGTGAGTTTTTTGATCCGCTGCACCCCTAATCGCTACATAAACAATCGTAACTCCCTGGTAAGGCCTTTAATACACATATTTATGACTCTAACCAGTCTGTTGATTTGCACACTCAGTGGACAATATGAGACATCATCATCACCTCCACCAAGTGAAAAGAGAATCAAATTTTAAAACTGAACAAGTAGAGTGAGGTCTCATTCTGGCAAGGCTTTGGCTGCCTGCCCTTCCCCCTAAAAAAATAAAAAATGCACCCACCAAAAGGCCACCCACACCCATTATTTTATATTGTGATAATTTTATTTCAATTATCAGGAAGTCAAATTTACATGCAACAGCACCTTGTCTATATGATGGGGCACTAATGGCACAGAGGATCGTGCCAGCTCACACTGCTGCAGTGTTTCTCTCTCCTGTCAACGCAGCAGCACAAGCTAAACCGACATTGATGCTGGTTTGATGACAAGTGATCAAGTGGTAAAGGGCTGCTGTCATTGGTCCTTTACCCGCCAGGCCGGCGGCCGCATCACTAAAGCCGAAAGGTAATGCCATTAGCGATACTTTTCTTCTTCTTACACATACAGTGGAGTAACAAATACAGATGGTTCAGCGCTCAAATAAAATAATAAAAGATGAATAGAAAGTCCATAAAATCGCAGTACACCTCCAGTGAGTGCCAATGTAGACAGACAGATGACTGTGTAGATAACTTCACACGTGCTAGACACATCCACCACCACATGAAATGGCCTCTCACCTCACCACCTGGACCCTTTGATTATGGAGGGTCAAATGTGCTTTATGTGTAAATACTAGCAAATCCAGCAGTAGTAGAGATGTCACAGAGAAACCAATAGGTCATCCCAGGTCATGTAATAAACAAATGCCAAAACATAGTGCTCTCCGTTTGGATAAACAATTTAATTGTAATAAAAGATAAAGAAACACTCACAATCAAGGCACCAAGAACGGTGCCGATGTAAACAGCATGTATACTGAGCAAAGTGATAGCCATGGGTGACGTCACGACATACAGTGGAGTCACTAGCGCAGGTGTCACCCAGTACAGACCCCCCACAGGATAAATCCCCCCCGGGGACAAACCACCACCTCCTCCATTAGTACTGACCCCCCCTCAGGACAAACCACCCCTCTCTTCCATTGGTACAGACCCATCCCTCAGAACAAACCACCCCCTCCTCCATTAGTACAGACCCCCCTCAGGAAAAACACCCCTCCATCAGTAAAGACCCCCTCAGGATAAATCCCCCCTCCTTCAGTACAGACCCCCCTCAGGATAACCCTCCACCAATCAATACAGACCCACCCCACAGGATAAATCACCCCCCAATCAGTACAGACCCCCTCAGGATAAATCCCCCCTCCCTCATGCATCCAGGATTCACTGTGCAGCTGCCCGGAAAGATACTTGCTCAGAATGTCACTCTCCGGGCAGCGTGCTTGTGACAGGTCAGGAGGCAGCCGCATCAGCAGTGAGTGTGAGGAGTCTCAGAAAAAAATATTTTCTTCATAATTTTCGGTCTTTTTTTAGTTGTTGCGCAAAAAAATAAAAATCACAGAGGTGATTAAATACCACCAAAAGAAAGCTCTATTTGTGGGAACAAAATGATAAAAAATATATTTGGGTACAGTGTAGCATGACCACGCAATTGTCATTCAAAGTGCGACAGCGCTGAAAGCTGAAAATTGGCTTGGGCAGGAAGGTGCGTAAGTGCCCGGTATGGAGGTGATTAAAGGAATATTTCACTTTTATTGTTTCATTTTAAGTATTATTAAAATCTCTGCTCCTGAAAAAACTGCAGTTTTAAAACTTTTTTTTTTTGCATTGATTACATGTCCCCTGGGGCAGGACCCGGGTCCCCAAGCACTTTTAATGACAATAACTTGCATATTAGCCTTTAAAATTAGCACTTATGATTTTTTTATGTTTGTGTCCCATAGACTTTAACAGTGTTCGCGTGTTCAAACACATTTTTTGCATGTTCTGCTGCGAACCGAACTGAGGGGTGTTCTGCTCACCCCTGCCCAGGCTTTAATTTTTGTGTCACTCCTTGGTAAATGACCAAAACTAAAATAAGCATGTAGTCAGTGAAGTAAGGAATTCTAGCCTGCATACTTGTTCAAGACCCCATTGACTCACTAGATAAAAGTAGCACGTGAGGGTGAGCTCAGGCGTGTTCGCAAGCCCCGTGTGCAGAACTCGCCAGGAAGTCGGCACTGCGCTAATCACAGGCAGTGAGACATTGGGGGTTATTTACGAAAGGCAAATCCACTTTGCACTAGAAGTGCAAAGTGCACTGAATTACAGTCGCTGTAGATCCGAGGGGGACATACAAGAAAAGAAAAAAAACACACACACACACACACACAGCATTTAGGCTTGCACATGATTGAATGGAAAAATCAGCAGAGCTCTACCCCTCAGATTTACAGCGACTGCACTTTGTGCAAAGTGGATTTGCCTTTAATAAATAACCCCATTGTCCGGATGTGCAGCTGCAGAGATCCAGAAATGTCTTACTGCCTGCGATTAGCGCGGCGCAGTCGTCTTCCTGACAGCTGGCTCTGAACGTGGGGCTTTTTTTTGATGTCACAATGTAGAGTATAAGATTTTCTATTATCTGTGCCCAGTCTTGCCACACAGAGTTAAACCAGATCTGAGTAATCCTCTTTGAGGCCTCGTACACACGAGTAAATCCATTTGTTCAAATCGGTTGGACCGACCGATTTGAACAAATCTGTCTGCTGGGATTTTGGTTTGCTCGCGTGTACACACGAGCAAACCAAAATCCCAGCCAGCAGACAGCGCGCTGTCGGTGACGTGGCGGTGACGTTGACGCCGCCACGTCACCGCACCAGGAAGTAAAACACTTCCGCGCATGCGTCGAAATCATTTGGCGCGTGTGCAAGAAGACATGTCTGCTGGTTAGCATACTAACCAGCAGACATGGCGGGCGGACGGGTTCCCAGCCGACAGATTTCAAAGCATGCTTTGAAATCTGTCGGGTGGCCAAATTCGTCTGTTTGCCCGTACACACGATCGAATCTGTCTGCTGAAACGGTCTAGCAGACCGTTTCCAGCAGACAGATTTGATTGTGTGTACGAGGCCTTAATGTTCAGTGAAAATGAATAGCCTTCCAGATAAAAACCTGCCTAAATAAAAAGTCAGTTTTCTCTCTTCTTGCTTTGAGTGACAGGCTATTTACATATCTAGCTTGGACATGTTTATCATATGTTATGTTAATCATAACATGAGGTATACAAAGTGAGAAATCCACCCATCCCCCACATAACACATCTTGGTAATATACAATGAACTTTGGATCACCTCATGTTATGATAAACAAAACATAGCATATGATAAACATGTGCAAGCTAGATTTGTAAATAACCTGTCACTGAAAGCAAAAACAGAGAAACGGACTTTATAATTTGGCAAGTTTTTATCTGGAATTCTGTTAATTTGCACTGAACATTAAAAGAGGATTACTCAGCGCTGGATTAACTCTGTGTGGCAAGACTGGGCACAGATGATAGGAAATCGCATACTCTACATTATGACATAAAAAAAAATTGGGGTTTACATCCACTTTAAGCCTTCAAAACGTTGCAATAGCCATTGCAATGTGGCTCTAAATGTTGCACTATTTCTAACTGTTGCTCCAACTTCGACATCCAACACTCAAAGGGGGTGAACAGTTTTAAAAATGAACGACATAGTTATCTACATTGATTATATAGGCTTGTATAACATAACACAGAAAGCATGGGCCAACACAGATTGCAGCAGCGCTGTACCACAGTGACCCACGTCCCTTGATTTTTAAATCTAAAGTTGTTTATGCATCCCCTTTGCTGCAGAGAGACTTTGATGCACAGCCTCCTGAACTGTTTACGCAGATTGAAAAATCAAGTTTCACACCTGCCAATTTAACACACAAACCACTAAGCAGCAGGGATCCAAGTTACTGTAATATGCACTTAGCAAGAGCTGCACAAGCATGGTCTCCAATATCAGAATCTATTATATATGCACAAACATCTGTTAGATAAGAAAAACATGAAAACCATTTTCAATACCTCAATATCCAGTGGGTCCTTGCTCAGCATGCAAGCCATGTTGCTACAATTCTGCTCTTGTCTTTTGCAACAGCTTTGAGAATGAAACTATAAAAAGATTTTTACGCTATTATTTTAATGTCGGCAAGTTCAGCACTAGATTGTATTAAAATCTGAAACAATTTCAACTTGAAGCTGCCAAACAGTTAATGAGAAAAGCAAAGCTGGTGAGTAACACAAGGGGAGTATTTAAGAGTAGGCGTGCTCAGGGGAACATGTGACTAAGTTCACTGAAGACATGAACTTTGTACATCTATCTCTCTGGTCAGAGACAGCTGTTACTGTGTATTCTCATGGGGGTGGTGGTAATTAAATTAAGCAGAACTATGCGGCGTGCTTTTTGTTTTGTCCTTGTGTTCGCCGAAATTCAAACAAGTACAAATAAAATAAACACATAAAAACAAATAAAAAGCAGCACATCCACTTTATTTTTTCCAGTTTTATTTCTTTGTTCATCATGATTTTAAAGCAGTAGTTAAAGGGTCACCAAAGGAAAAAAAACAGAAAATTGTACCATACTTACCGTAATTTTCTTTTCCTGGTGCCTATCCATGGCAACATACCTGTGACAAGCTCCGCCTTGGCTCCTCCCTCAGGACTAGTGAATATTATAAAAGAGTTGGTTAGCACAGCCCCCACATTCTCCGTAATATAGAATACCGAGGGTGGGATTGTATGTTGCCATGGATAGGCACCAGGAAAAGAAAATTACGGTAAGTATGGTACAATTTTCTGTTTTCCTGGTGCCTCCATGGCAACATACCTGTGACAAATAACTAGCTGAGATGGGTGGGATGATGCTTAGAGGTTTATTAAAGAGTTTATTATCATCATTTAAAGAAGAAGCACAGTCCTATTAACCGCCTGTCTGCCGGACTCCACCGATGAAAAGAGCTCCACTCGGTGCATTTTCTCGAAACGTATGTTGGGACGCCCCCGTCATTGCCCTGCAAATAGCTTCAATTGACACACTCGCTCTTGCTGCCCAAGAGGCAGAGACGGTTCTGGTGGAGTGCGCCCAGGCTACCAAAGTGGATCGCAGTCTTTTTGCCCCGTACACCCTGTGGACGAGCCACAAAGCAATTGTTCTTGCTGACGCCTCCCTGCCTTTGTTTTTCGACCTAGGGGATTACAAACAACCTGGTAGAGTCCCTGAAGGATGCCGTAGCCTGCGGATGGTAGACAAAGAAAACAAGGATGCGCCCAATCTAAGTGCAGTAACGTTTTAATGGGAAGTAGTCTGCGGATGGTATCTGAAAGTGGAGGCAATGTTCAGCTCGTGAAGAGAACCTAAGTCCTGTCTTGAAAATGTTGGAGGCGTCCAAGTTTTTGACATGTTTGAGGATGCTATGACCTTGGGGCTAGATCCCCGTACAGTTCCGAGTTCCACTCTGTCAGGATAGAATATGATATAATTATAATCCGCTCCTAAAGCTAGGAGTTCTGGAAACATGTCTGCCAGAGATTATGGCTATGAAGAAGGATAGCTGCATGGTTAGATTCCAAAGCGATGCTGACTCCGAAGAGGCAAGAGGTGGATTGGCTAAGGACTCTATGATGATAGCAAGGTCCCGAGTGGAAAAGATTGTTTAGTTGCTGGTCCGAACTTTGACGGCTTTGAAAAATTGGATTGTTAATGAATCCTCTGTTCATTTTAACTGGTTGCTGCTGAAATTGTCGCTACCTGCACCCTTAGTGTATTCAAGCAAGACCTAGGTCTAAGCCTGCCTGCAAGCATTCAGAATTTGAGAGGATGATGGAGAATCTGTAACGCAGCTTCTGCAGATCATGAAGGTCCAGAACTTGTTCCGCACCTTGTTTGTGGTTGCACCGGATGGACTCGAGTCCCTTCCCAACCCTATCACCAACGCAACCATGCAAGTCTATCATATAAACTGTTTGTGGATGGCTTTCTTGCCCTGAGCAGGGTTGCGATAACTTTGTTGGGACACCATAGGGATTGGAACCTTTCCCTTTCATCTGTCAGATGTGAAGGTCCAACCTGTGGGGAATTGGATGGGTGCGACGTACCTATGATGGGAGAAAGGTATTATTGGAACCCTGACTGAAGGCTGGGTATTTAGGTACATTGTTGTAGGAAACCAAGGATGTCTTGGCCAGTGTGGTAGGACTGCTATCACCGTCATGGTTTCTACCATGAGGCTTCACAGGCGCTTTGTAATGAGAGGCCCTTGGAGAGAAGGCATAGACTCGATTGCAGAGATCGCATCTACTGCTTCCGCTTGGGGATGAGGAGGCCTCGTGACGAACTTTGAAATCTTGGAATTGAATGCTGTTGCAAATAGGTCCGGCACGAGGGGACCCACTGGTCCACTATGTAGTTGAAATCTTTGGTGCAGAAACCATTCTTTGGAATCAACGAACCCTTGAGATAGGTGGATGGCTCTTGAGTTGAGATGACTGGGCAGATAGGCTGCTTTTAGGTCTTTAGATTCCTTTCCGCCCAAAGGATTATTGTTTCCACTTCCCTCAGCAGGTCCTGCTGTTCGTTCCTTTTTGTCGGTGTCTATAAGACACTGCAGCCCTGGGTTGCCTGTACCTCGAATTTCGATATTCGATACCAGGCATGTTGTATGGAAGGACCATCTTCCCTGACCTGAGGTCTGGATTTAGTGTGAGCCCCCACTGGCTGCACTGGTATCGGTAGTGGTTGTGATCCAGTTGACATGTCCTGATGTGATGTGATTTCCTAAGTGTGCATTTCTCCATCCACCAATGTAGACTCCTGGGCATCAGGGTCGTCAGGTGTATGGGTTGAGATAGATACGGTCTGTTCTGCCCGCCTCAAAAACTCTGGCTGGAAATGTTTTTGAATGCCAATACCATAGTGATGCATGACGACATCTGACCTATTAGGCTCAGACAGTTCAATGCCCACAGGTAGGATGCCACACTGACTCCCTTCATCTGTCGAATAGTGGACTTTTACCTTTGGGGTGGGAAGTATACTGTAATGTTCTGTTCCACTAATTGGGCTGGATTCTTCACCAGGGGACGAAGGTCACCCCTGTAGTGGTATACTTCAGAGTCCTAATTCTCTTAGAGGGGCTATGATAGCAATTAGGATCTTCGTAAAGACTTTTGGTGATGTGCAAAGGCCGAATGGGAAGGCTCAAAATTGAAGATGTACATGCCCCACTGCAAACCTTGGATATTTCTGGAGAGGAGGTAGTACAGGTACATGCAGGTAAGCATCCTGCAAGTCTATTGATAACATCCGATGCCTCGGTTGGAATAAACGAACAATCGTTTGTAGCGAAACCATTTAGAATTTCCTAGGAAGATTTTAGGGAGTTAGACTCTTCAGGTCTATCAAGGGTCTCTCAAACCTTCGTTTTCTCTTGGGAACTAGAAACAGGGTGGAGTAAAATCTTTCTGATAGAGGTACTGGAACCACTGCTTTCTGTTCCTGCACAGGAGGGAAGAAATCGCTGTAGTGCTTCTGATTTTCTGGGGAACCTCGACACCCTTGTCGGAAAAAAAAAGTTGTATTTATTTATTTATTTTGGAGGGGGAGTCTAGAAGTCACCATTTTTAACTGTGAAGACTACCCACGGATCCCTGCACCTTGTACCCAGATCCTCACGAAGTACTTGAGTCTGGCCCCCCTTGGGATGAAAAAAGGATTTAGCAGAATCCTGTGGGGGGGTAGGCATGAGCTTCCGTATACGGGTCTTGAGAAAGGTGGATTGCTTGCTTCTCTAGCTTTGCCTACAGCCTTTCTTCTGTCTGGACTGTCTGTGGTCCTTGGAGTATAAAAGACTTGGTGCGAATGACCTGGAGCACCTGGGTCGTCTGTTTTGGGGTAACAGGCCTAATTTCCCGCCATTGATGCGAGAGATGGCCTTATATCCAATTTCTCCCCAAACAAGGCTTTCCCGTCCAGAAGATATCTTGCAATGTCTCTGTTTTGAGGCAATATCTGTTAACTATGGTTCCAGTCACAAGGCCCGTCTGGCCATAACTATGTGGAGCATTGACCCAGGGGAGCATAGAAATGAATCGATCGCGGCTTCACCAATAAGATCTGCTGAGAGCTCTAGCTCATCTAAGGCCCTGGTGATTTTCCCCTTGGGGATTTATCCAGTTGGATTGCACACTCTAAGTACACATCTGTCCAGGCGTATAGGGAGTTGAAACATTGGATGATCAGAGCCATCGCAGGCTTACAAGCGTTGCCCACCAATCTGGTGGGAGATCAAGATCCAACCTTCTGCCGAAGTGAAGCCGAGTTTTCCATAAGCAATGTGACGTTCTTTGCCAACTTTACCACCGTTACACCGACTACTGGATGGCTTTAGAGCATTGCGGAAACGGCCTTTGAGGAATATAGCTCTCCTATTCGAACAATGGAGAATTCTCTCCCCGTCCTCTTCCACTCTTTCTCAATGACATTCCTGATTTTGCCCATGAGGGAAAAGGAAATTTGGAGGAGAAAGGGGAAGCACGATTTAGACTTCTGTGTCAGTCTCTTCCCAGCCGATCGCTTGTTTTACCGCCTGCACATAAGGCTGGACCGTAGTGAAAACAAAACAAAGGACTCCAGGTCATCAGAGAGGTGCCCTGAGATAGCATTCTCTTCCTGATGCTTAAAGGAAGAGGCAGGTGTCGGGCGAGATTTCACTTGAAGATGGCCCGGGAATGGATGCCTCAGCCGATTACTCCAGAGTAGGAAATGCCGGTTGTTGCAGGGGCATTGTGGGGCCCAATTCCGCAAGGGAATTCTCTACTGTGTATTTAAGTAGGTCCACCATTGCAGGCCTTGGCCCTGTGCCCAGTGGGCAACTCCGCCAGATCAGCTTATCTGGAAATGGGGTAGCTCCACGGGCCTGACATCTCGGAGATCTCGTCTTCAAAGAGCGTGAGTGACGGCATTTATTTTCTGCCACTCCTATGATCTCCATGCCTGGACGACCCCGTCTCTACTGGGACTAGAGTCGCCATAGTCCTCATGTCGCCTTGAGGTCCTCTTAGACGTCTTCTGGCGTACAGGGCTGAAAAAGTAACAGCCTCAGTGCACTCTTTTTTTTTTTTTTTTTTAGATCTGTAAGCTTACCTGGACGTAGGTCCTTACCTCAACTGTAGAGTAGGATCTTTGTACAGGCGGCGAAGTGCTCATGCTGGGTGGTTTAGCAGAAGTAGCAGCCAAGAAAAAAAATAGAGAAGTGATCAGATCCTAAATTGGCTAAGGGGAGTTTATCTTTGAATAAATGGTGCGATTTTATTTATTATTATTATTATTTTTTATTTTTTTTATAAGTTCCCGAAAAAACACAAAATATATATTTTAATTTTATTTGTGTATTCATCCTTTTAATATTGTTAAAATTTCTATTTAACCTATATTTCTTTTTCTTTTATATTTAAGTACACATATCCACCTGAAAAAAAGAAATATATATATTTTTACCTTTACTTACCTGAAGAAAAGTGACCATTTCCCTGGAGCTTTCTGAATGTGTAGTTCCTCCTGCAGCCTCTGGGCGTCTCACTGAGGTCACTGGATGGATCAAGGGAAGCAAGAGTGCCTCAGTCTTGTGCCTGACGTTCTGTGGGCGAAGGGCGTCACTCTGCCCTTATCCAAAATGGCCACTGCGACCTCCGGATCCACCGCGCATGCGCCGACCGACGGGACGAGAACCCGGAAGACGCGCACCGCAGGCGCATGCGCAGAATGCGACGAAAGACGCCGAAAGTAAAATAAAACGCCGCCGCCGAGCGAGCGCGGCTCCTAAGGAGCTGGAAAGCTACAGGGGACTAGAAAGGTAAAGGGGGGGAAGACCAGAGTAAAGGAAAGTTTGGGGGAACCTGGAACAACAAACAAACAACAAAAAAAAAGAAACACAGGAATGGCTGCTACCTCTGTTGCCAAAACTGAGCAAATGCCTAAACAATCGTGCAGATAGAGCTCTTGGTTAAGAGACAAACTGCTTGTCCCAAAAGATCCTACAGAAGGGACTCCCTACCTTATAAGCGCGTTTAGCTGCCCAAGAGAAGGGACCGCGTCCGGGAGAGGCTTGAACCCGGACGGAAGCTGCCGAATGCAGGAGGTAAGGACAAACGACCATAATTCACTGCCATGAGGTATGAGGAAAGAAAGGAGAATGTGGGGGCTGTGCTAACCAACTCTTTTATAATATTCACTAGTCCTGAGGGAGGAGCCAAGGCGGAGCTTGTCACAGGTATGTTGCCATGGAGGCACCAGGAAACATTTTTTTGCTGAAAATATATGTATAGAGACATAAAAGTTAACTGATTCATTTTCAAAATGATTAAAAATAGATAAAAATCAATCATATAATGTGCCTGCAGGTTAGTTTCACTTTTGAACTGGCTTCATGTTTCTGTGAAGTAGAAATAGACACAGAACAAAAACAAACAAATCCAGGGCAGTGTTTTGTTTTTATCTGATTGATTTTAATCTGATTGATTCTGGGAAGTTTTAGACACACAGTAATGACAGCTTAGACCACCGTGAGAAAGCTCCCAGTATGGTGGTTATAAGGAAACAGACAAGCAGTAAGTGTGGAGAACAGAGCAGGATTACAGCAACTTCAAAGCAAAAACGAACAATAAGGACATGAAACCAGCACTGCAGTAAGGTAAAAGAAGCTATTTAGCTAAAAAAAAAAATCCTTTAGTGATCCTTTAAGGCTTTATAAAAAAAAAAAATTGCCCACTGCACGTTGATGTCATAATGTACAGTGCGACCTTGGATTACGAGCATAATCCGTTCCAAGAGAATGCTTGCAATTAGGGTTGTCCTGATACCGATACTAGTACCGATAACGAGCATTTGCGCGAGTACTTGTACGCGCACAAATGCTCCCGATGCCTTAGCCGATACCTGGCAGAGTCAGCGGGCAGAGCGTCGAGCTAGCAGTGCGACTGGAGCCATCACATTCGGTCGCGAAAGTGACGCTCCGTGTTGCCGTCAGAGACGCCTATCTTGGTACGCCCTGCACTCAGCCACAGTATACCAGTAGTGAACATCTTGTTACACCCATATAGTTTGGGCTAGGTGTAACAAGATGGCCGCTGCTGCTTTTATGCGGCCGAGTGCAAGGAGTACCAGGATGGGCGTTGCAGGCAGCCTTCCCTAATGACATTTTAGTGCCTGCCCATCAGTGCCCATAAATGTCACCTATCAGTGCCAGCCGCCAGTGCCATCTGCCAGGCAGCCATCAGTACCACCTGCCAGTGCCAGCCAGCCATCAGTGCCATCTGCCAGTGCCAGCCAGCCGTCAGTGCCACCTGCCAGTGCCAGCCAGCCATCAGTGCCATCTACCAGTATCAGCCAGCCGTCTGTGCCATCTGCCAGTGCCAGCCAGACTTCAGTGCCATCTGCCAGTGCCAGCCAGCCGTCTATCAGTGCTGCAGATCAGTGCCACCAAATCTTATCAGTACTGCAGATCAGTGCCACCTAATCTGTATTGTGCTTTGAGAAACTGTCGTAATCGGTATCGGCGAGTACTTAAAAAAAGTATCGGTACTTGTACTCGGTCTTAAAAAATTGGTATCGGGACAACCCTACTTGTAATCCAAAGCACTCGCATATCCAAGTGAGTTTCCCCATAAAAGTCAATGGAAACAAAGATAATTTGTTCCACATTGACTTCTATTGCATGCAATACCACATGTGGCCAGAGGTGGGCTTGCAGGAGAGACCCTGAAAAACTCAGAGATCGTTTAGATGCAGTTGGAAACCCTCGGAAAGGGTCGGAAACGCTTAGGAATGGAGTATTTCTGAGTGTTTCCAAGTATTTCCGAACGGCTCAGAGTGTCACTGGTGCCCCCGCAATACTGGCCAAATGCGGTTCTGCACACCGCAGAGGCTTGAATCTTGCTCATTTTGCAAGACAACACTCGTAAACCAAGTCAGGATTTTGAAGGAAAAAAAAACTTGTGTTGCGAAACGCTCGTTAACAGCATTACTCACAATCCATTCCGAGGTTTCACTGTACTAATATGACATACTTACCTATAAAAGGGATCCCTCTAACGGTGTGCTTTCAACACCGACAGGGCTTGCACCTTCGCCTGGTCTGCCATTTGAATGGCTGGGCTGTGATGGCATCTCTTCCACACATGTGCACAGTCGTGGCACAGTGCCCTGGATTGACAGCATATTCAGTATGCCCTCAATCCAAAGCTCGGTGTACATGTGACAGTGATTTTACCAGCTGCAGAAATTGTGAATATCACCTAAAACTTGCATGTTTAGGAGATTTTCATTGTACCTACAGGCAGAGCTTTTTTTTCTCAGAAAATAGGTGCAGGAACTCAACCACGACCCCGTTCAGATTTCACAAACAGTAGGAGGGTCTTAAAGGGGCATTATACCAGAATTGCATTACATACAGAGTGCATAGTTCAGAGGGTTACTGAGCTGTCACATGTAAACACAGAAACCAGACTTCTGTGTTTACAAGTGATTGTGGTGAGCAGACACCAAAGGGTCTAAGCCAGAGGTGGTGGAACTGAGTTCCCCCAAGTTCCCCCTAAAAAAAAGCCCTGCCTTCGGGTAAGCTTGAATATAGCCTACAGTTGTATTATACCTGTACCTGTAGGTACAAGTGACCGAGAGGTGCTTACTACAGCTTTAATTTTCATCCTCTAAGACAGTGATGGCGAACCTTGGCACACCAGATGATTTGGAACTACATTTTCCATGATTCTTATGCGCTGCAGTGTAGTTGAGCATCATGGGAAATTAGTTCCAAAACATCTGGGGTGCCAAGCTTTGACATCACTGCTCTAACACAATGAAACATGGACTATCATTAGTTGCTAGGGGCAACAACCCTACATTTGTTTTAGGTTTGCTAAATCATTCCTTTAACTCATTAAGACCCCTTTCACACTGTTTACCGTTAGCGGTAAAGCAGTTTTTTGGGCCGCTAGCAGGGCACTTTTAACTGCCACTAGCAGCCAAAGAAGAGGTTAAAATTGCCCATATTGCAGCACTTGCAAATCATTTTTAAGGCGCTTTGGAAGCACTGCCCATTCAATTCCATAGGGCAGGGGTTGTGTAGGAGAGCTGTATACATCACTCCTACCCCGCCCCAAAGATGCTGCCCCGCAAGTGATTCCCGCAGCCGCAACTACTCCCAGATGAAAATGCACTGCTCTGTGGAAAAATCTGAATGTCACCCCCAAACATGTAAAACTGCAATGTGGGTGCAATTACCGCAAGAAAATTGCATGGACAAAAAGACCATGTGATTTCCCTGTGCCTGCTTTTATGAAAAGGTGCATGCCCCTTTTTTTTGCAGAAACACAGACACGACACTGCAATCATTTGAATCTGCTGCCATGCCCGCACAAATGCAGCCCACAAAAAGGCATAGGTGTGAACCTAGTGTGATTATGCACACATGTTTTGTCCAAACTAAGGTGTGGACTGAACCCAGAAAGGAACTGTCACTTCTGCCCACTTCCTCCAATTAACTACAGTCAGGGCATTCCCCACCACACAGCTAAACAAAGGGGTGGTGATGATCATGACAATATTGACCTGATTTGGCCACATGGTCATCTAAGGTCAATGGCATTGACCTAATATGATATATCCCTATTTGTGTATATTCAGCTGTGTGGTTGGGAATACCAGTTGATTGAGTGGCAGTGGATGGGAGTGACAACCTCCTTATAGGTTCGGTCCCAACTTAAAGGGGTTGTAAAGGTACAATTTTTTTCCCTAAATATCTTCCTTCACCTTAGTGCAGTCCTCCTTCACTTACCTCATCCTTCCATTTTGCTTTTAAATGTCCTTATTTCTTTTGAGAAATCCTCACTTCCTGTTCTTCTGTCTGAAACTCCACACAGTAATGCAAAGCTTCATGCTCGCCCCCTCCCTTGGACTACAGGAGAGTCAGGACGCCCACTAACACACAGCTAATTTCTCTATCTGCAACATAGAGAGGGTCCTGACTCTCCTGTAGTCCAAGGGAGGGGGTGAGCATGACACTCCACACCAGGGAGAAAGCCTCGCGAAAGCCACTGTGTGGAGTTACAGACAGAAGAACAGGAAGTGAGGATTTCTCAGAAGAAATAAGGACATTTAAAAGCAAAATTGAAGGATGAGATAAGTGAAGGAGGACTGCACTAAGGTAAAGGAAGCTATTTTGGAAAAAAAATTGTACCTTTACAACCCCTTTAAGTTCAAACCAAACCAGTGGTCATCCCTACTCAGCAGACTTTTTTTTTCATCTCTAATGTAAAATGAGAGCAGGTACACTGGGAAGGGGGAACATGGCGAGCTGACCAGCTGAAAGGACATGTACAGGGGTCAGTAGTGACATGTTTTAAGTTTATTTATTTCTTGTTTACAATATGTAATACTTGAACTTCAATTAAATGTGAGAACACTAGAAGGCTGCACTTGGGTCTTGTTCACATACTCTGTAGAAAAGAACAGATACTGCTTTTTCTCCTGATAAATACATTTTCCTCTTACTGAAACCTCTTTCGTGTAATTTTTATTTTTTGCTAATGCATCTAATACTTTTGACATTCAGATTTTTTTTTTCCAAAGATCCTTGTAAATAGCTTTGTATTAAAATGTCAACTTTATTTTTCAAATGTGTTCATGTAAAGCAGAGTTAGAATTAGCTAGTATAGCATAAATATTTAAAGGAAACGTGCTTAGGCAGGCCATACATGATTCATTTTCTTTCGTTCAAGCAGTAGGTTCAAAGAGGATCAATTCCCCCATCCACACATTCGTCGTGGATGGTGGATTTACTCCTATGGAGCTATTATATTCTGACAACGGGGAAGCTTCCCCGTCATCAAAATACGCTCATCAGCACTGCCGGCTATAGCCGGTAGCACCAATCTAGCAAACATTTTCCAACAGGCTGCTTGTTCAGAAGTAATTCGACAAATCGACTTCTGCACAACCAGTCCCTGCTGAACCAGTCGAATTTCTACCCTCCTCTGGCCAGCTCTAGAGTAGTGAATAGACAGCTATTGTTTTCCTTGTGGCAGTGCGAGGCATTGCCACTGTGAAAACATTGGAGAATACAGGGTTTGCACAAATGAAAAATGTGGGACTCCAGAATGTTAGTTCTGCATGTAGAAAGTTCTGAATCAGGATCTGGAGCTCAGAAACTCTGAAGTGCTTTGGCAGGGAAGGAGGCTGCAACCCCATCCCCATGCCTGGGTCATGCTAGCAACCAGCAGGCTAAGTGTGCAGGTGTTCACAACCTTTCTAATCTAGGACCTGACAACAGTTCAGGGCTCCTCCTGAGAGACAAGAGGTCCCTGCATAGAGATCAGGAGGACCCCAATCCTTCCCCTGGAGTCAGAGAGGCTGCATGTGGTAGCCAGAGCATGTACATCTGCACAGTGTGTAGGCAGGCAAAGGCAGATGTTGAAGGCTTGGGAAGAGTATGGTTAATTATGTGTCAGAAATTATGAATCAGACCGAGACAGAAGTACAGTTAAATCACACGTGTTTAATAATAATAATAAAAAGATAAACAGAGTAAGCGTAGTCAAAACATAGCCAGAGTTCAGGAACCAGATCGGATAGTCAGCCGAGCCAAATATCATAGAGCCAGAGAAGAACGTAGTAGAACAGCAGGCGGGATCAGGAGCCAGAACGGATGTGTCAGCCAAGTCTTCAACGGGAACACAGGGGATAGTCTTTGTGATGTTGACCAAGGTGAAGGCAGAGAGCAAGTGAACTAGAAGGCTTAGGCAGGATTGACGAGCCAGATCATCAACAGTTGAGTCATTGCGGAGAGATAGGAGCTGGCAATTAGCCGACAGCTGAGCGGCCAGCTCAGAGAAGGGAGGGCTGAGCCAGCCCTGACAATTATGTTTCTGTGTTTTCTTTTTGTGGGCTTTGCTGGGTCCAACCCACTGATTGAGGGAGATGTTGTCAGCACTCCTTCTCTAGCGATTCATATCCCATAGCAACAGGAGCAGATCTGCATTGTTGAAGTCCTCAACCTGTACAAAGGTACAAAAGAGAAAGAATTAAGTGAAGTGTACACAAGGAGCCAGCGTTAGGTGCACGGCAGGGGCTCCATACCATTACTTGGAGAGTGAAGTAGCAGTGATACACTTGACAGGTGGAGTGGGCAAGGACTCCCTCCTAAATGCACAAGTAACCATGGTGATGTACAGTATATTACAACAAGAGAGTTTATTAGAGGTCAGCCGTTTATTAAAGGTATATCTTGTGTAAAGTAGAGACCCTGTACAAAGTGCCCAGGATAGCCCAGAAGTACCCACCCCAGGGTAGACCACTCATGTGACCCTTGTTTGGTGCCCAATGAGGAGGGAAACATGCAGAAGACATGATGACCACCCATCATCTCACTCCCCTAACAAGAGCAGGAGCAGACTGTGACAGAGCAGCAAAGTTCTGAAAGAAACCAATGTACAGAGTGTGTACAGAAGCACTGAGGTGCTGTGTTTGATGGTCTGGAACACCAAGGCAACAGGCCCGAACAGCAGAGCTGCAAGAGAGCCACGGGGCTCAAGTCCTTTATGTTCGTACTGATAGAGGAAACCTCTATGTGGGAAAGCGACTTTCTGGAGTGCAAAAAACTCACTGGGAAGCACTACCATTAGCCAAACCCCTCCAAACCATCACAACCTCTTTTGAAAAGTCTTAGCTTCCTGAATGTTACATGGATCTTCTTGCTTTAATGATGCTCATGGCAGGGTATCTAAATTTCGTTTTCTGAGTTTTTTAAACTGCCCAAGTTAATTTGTAGTCTGCACTCTTTTGGTTTTCCCCTAAGCTCAGTGTTTCTGTTGTTTCCCCTGCTTCCGTTATATGTCACTGGCACCTCTGGCAATAGAGTGTAAGTCCACAATAATACTGTGTTATGAATATTTATGTTCCCTCTGAGCGCCCACTAGGAGATTAGTGGTGCATGATGATAGAGGACATAAATATTTGCTTTACCTTGGGGATTTGTACTGTCGAATTGTCTGACCTACTAGACCTACAGTATAGCCTGTATGGAGCCTAAAATGTGCTTGCAAACAGAGCTCAGGAGTTCCGCCACAAGCTGCCCTGCCTGATAGAAGAGGAAGGTTGTCCAATATTGAGACCCAGAAATGAAGACTCTCCTGAAGGAAAAAGATGGATGGAGCTGGACCCTTACAGCATTCTGGTGACTTTCCTAGGAAAGAGCACAAAGAATTTGTTTATTAAGCTGTATTATTTTGTTGTATAGTATTGTTGGTGTTAGCTTAAAGGTGCTTTACAGTGTACAAGCTTGAAATCGATCTGGAGTCTGTCAGTATTGCTATGGGTATCTGCAGCTTTGAATCTTCCCTCCGTGTGAATTGTTTGAAAAAAAAAAAAACATGACTACATTGGGGTGACTGCCACAATGTTTCCCAATTCCCCATTACTGGAGTAAATATCAGCCTAACTTGCCACTGGGGGTAACTCGCATGCCTTTGAGAATCAGGGGGTGCTATAAATATTTCCCTAATTTGGATTTCTGACTTTACTTTTTCCTGGTAGTTTGCTCAAAATACTTAAAGGGGACATTACACAAAGAAACAAAAATATCCTACCCATAGCTTTTACCTTCAGCACCTATGCAACAGTGACATCATGGTCTCTTGGGAATAAGAGTTTTTTTCCCATCGTGCTGGTGAACCATCTTCTGCTATCCTTACTATGTTCTTAGTAATTACTTTTTCCCACTGGGGGGGTCTTTACAATATGCTTATTCTTATTATTCAACAGTTTCACCTCTTGGTAAACAAGATTTTCAAAAGTCACCAACATGTCACTGATGACATAAGGAATCCAGTTATGCCCTGTACACACGATCGGTTCGTCTAATGAAAACGGACCGATGGACCGTTTTCATCGGACGATCCAATCGTGTGTGGGCCCCATCAGTTTTTTCTCATTGGTGTTTTAAATGTTTTGTATGGTTAAAAAAACGATAGAAAAACAAACAAACGATTGTCTGTGGGGAAATCCATCGGTCAAACATCCACGCATGCTCAGAAGTATTGAACTTAATTTTTCTCTGCACGTTGTTGTGTTTTACATCACCGCGTTGGACACGATCAGATTTTTAACCGATGGTGTGTAGGCAAGACTGATGAAAGTCAGCTTCATCGGATATCTGATGAAAAAAAATCCATTGGTTCGTTTTCATCAGACGAACCGATCGTGTGTACAGGGCATTAGTCTTAAAGCAGGAGAAAAGCCATCCATAAAACAGTTTCATTTCCAGCACGTGCCGGAAATGTAACACTCCCATTGGTTGTGCTCTCAACTAGGGATGAGCCGAACGCCCCCCCCCCCCCCCCCCCGTTCGGTTCGCACCAGAACCTGCGAACAGACTAAAAGTTTGTGTGAACTTTAGAACCCCATTAAAGTCTATGGGACTCGAACATTTGAAATCTAAAGTGCTAATATTAAAGGCTTATATGCAAGTTATTGTCCTAAAAAGTGTTGGGACCCGAGTCCTGCCCCTAGGGACATGTATCAATGCAAACAAAAATTTTAAAAAACTTCAGTTTTTTCGGGAGCAGTGATTTTAAATGACTTTTTATCCTTCAGAAATGACACTTTGTGCAGGGACAGTTCTAAGCACGAGAAACAAGCACTGCTTTACAGGCATACTTTACACACCCCCCTAGGTATGAAATTTAAAGGAATATTTCACTTTTATTGTTTCACTTTAAGCATTATTAAAATCACTGCTCCCGAAAAAACTGTATTTTTTTTAAGACTTTTTTTGCATTGATACATGTCCCCTGGGGCAGGACCCGGTTCCCTAAACACTTTTTATCACAATAACTTGCATATAAGCCTTTAAAATTAGCACTTTAGATTTCTCCCATAGACTTTTCCAGGGTGTTCTGCGGCTTTTGGAATTTGCCGCAAACACACCAAATTGTTTGCTGTTCGGCGAACAGGCAATGTTCGTGTCGAACATGAGTTTGACTCGAACCTGAAGCTCATCCCTACTCTCAACTAACCTGTCAAACCATCTAATGGCTTGTGCCATAACTGATCACATGTGCAGTATCATGGCAGTTGTAGATTACACAGAGGCAAAGATCGAGATACGCCGGCGCTTCTTAGACGTTACGGGGCGTATCTATTTTCTGTATTCCGAAACCAAGATACGCCGGAATTTTGCTTAGATACAAGCGGCGTAAGTCTCTTACGTCATTGTTTCTAAGTTGCATATTTACGCTGGCCGCTAGGTGGCGTTTCCGTCGAGCTAGATACGCCTATTCCCGAACGTATTTGCGCCCCGTCGTCGTAGTTTACGTCGTTTGCGTAAGCGTAAAGTTAGCCCTGCTATATGGTGGTTTAACTTTGCGTAGGTCTGGCCTACGCAATGTTAAGTATGGACGTCGGGACAGCATCGTTTTTTTCCGTCGTTTGCATAACTCGTTCACGAATAGGGCTTTGCGTAAGTTACGTTCACGTTGAAACCAATGTATTTATGGCGTAATTTGGAGCATGCGCACTGGGATACGTCCACGGACGGCGCATGCGCAGTTCAAAAAAATGTCAAAAACGTGGGGTCATGATTGATTTACATGTAACACGCCCACCTCATACACATTTAAATTACGCGGGCTTACGCCAGCCCATTTACACTACGCCGCCGCAAATTACGGAGCAAGTGCTTTGAGAATACGGCACTTGCGTCTCTAAGTTGCGGCAGCATAGTGTCAATAGGATACGCTACGCCCGCTGACATCTACGAGAATCTGGCCCAGGGGGTTTACTTACACTTTAAAGCACTTTGAATTGGTCAAAAAAAATACCCATTTCTTATTTATCCCCAAACCAAAGCTAGGGTGATTGTATAAAACTGTACTGAAAGTAGTATGTAGACTGTCACTGCTTACTCCCTTTTAAAAATCTTACAGTAGCTTCTTGGCTGTCATGATCCATACCTAGATAACACTAGCTTAATTTGATTATTGATTGTAAGCTATAGAGGAAGAAGCATGAGTAATTCTAGAGCTCCCAGCTTAAAGGTCGTCTTGTTTCTCAATCAGGCTACTTCCAACATGGCCCTCCTACTCCACAGTTTCAGCAATTTTTTGAGTACTATATGCTGCTTCATTTCTATTGTCAATGCCACGGTCCTCATCTGAACCTGAATCATCATAACCACCAGCAGTGCCATAGGTTGCTTCAGAAGGTCTGACAGCAGTAACAAATGATTTGCTTTGAAGTGTCCCCCTACTCAAAAAGAGCCAGACTGTGTGCACCCTCAAAATGTGACTGGGGGTCTTTAAACCACTCATTTGTGCCCTCAATAACAGCTTTGTCTGTTTTATTCCAGTGAGGGAACATTTTCACCGGTGCTATTGGAGCCTGAACATCTGCACTATGGAATAAAATGCTAGCAGTAGGCTCTGAGAAAGGGATTCACATGTACACTGAATATTAACGACTTCATTACCCAGCCATTGTAATATGACGTCCACAGATGGGATCTTCCATCCTGAGTGGACGTCATATGACGTCCTAGGCTTTGTGGGGGGATATCTGAATGATGACTGCAGCGAGAGGCATCATTCAGATATCATTCTTTCGTGCCAGTGATTCTGTGCAAAATTAAAACGATCATAGCGGCAGTTCCGCCGCTTGATCATGCTTATAGGTGGTGGGAGGGGACATCCCCCCTCCCGCCGCCATCTGGTGCTTCTCCGGGCTCTCTCATGCCATTGGGGGCCCGGAGAAAGAATTATCCGGCGCCGGATGGCAAACATAGAGATGACTGGTGACCAGATGTGATGACCTCACGCTAGTAAGCATGAGGTTAGTGAATTTTTTTTCACAACCTCATGCTTTCCAGCCTGTAGGAGAGATGTGGAGTCTTATTGACCCCGCATCTCTCCGTAAATAGAGGACCTGTCACACACATTCCTATTACAAGGGATGTTTACATTCCTTGTAATAGGAATAAAAGTGATACATTTTTTTTTAAAAAAGTGTAACAAAACAATAAGTAAAAATAAATAAATACAATTAAAACCCCCCCTGTACCCGGTAGCTCGCGCTCAGAAGTGAACGCACACATAAGTCCCGCCCACATATGTAAACGCCGTTTAAACCACATATGTGAGGTATCAACAGTGCCAGTAACAATTCTAGCACTAGACCTCCTCTGTAACTCTAAACTGGTAACCTGTAAAATCTTTCAAAGTGTCGTCTATGGAGATTTTTAAGTACCGACGTTTGGCACCATTCCATAAGTGGGCGTAATTTTAAAGCATGACATGTTAGGAATCTATTTATTTGGCGTTACATCATCTTTAATATTTCACAAAAAAAATGGGCTAACTGTACTGTTTTGTTATTTTTTAATTCATGAAACCATTTTTTTCCCAATGACCATATTTTATTCCCAAGGGTGTCTGCTAAAAAAAAAAACATATATAATGTTTAGGGGTTCTGAGTAATTTTTTAGCAAAAGAATGATGATTTGTACATTTGTAGGAGAGAAGTGCCAGAATAGGCGTGTGGAGAAAGCCTATTGAGGGGGGAAGGGGCAAGCAGGAGTGTCAGGACACTCTCTACTTTGCAGATAGAGAAAGGAGCTGTGTGTTAGTGGGCGTCCTGACACTCCTGCTTGCTCCCTCCCCCTCAAGAGGCTTTCTCCAAACCAGGTAGAAAGCCACGCATTACGGTGTGTAGTTACAGACAGAAAAACAGGAAGTGAGGCTTTTTCATAAGAAATAAGGACATTTATAAGCAAAATCGAAGGATGAGGTAAGTGAAGGAGCACTGCACTAGGTTAAAGGATGCTATTTAGGAAAAAAAATTACCTTTACAACCCCAATGTGGGATAATAACAACATATTTCTAACATCAGTATCTAAAAGCAACTAACAACACCATGTGGTGCTTATAAACTTAAAATACATTATAAATAAAATACATTTGTTTTTCTTAAATAAAAAGGCAGCTCTGCTGTTAAAATAATGCAGTGCAACCAAGCACAGGTGGTTAGAAAGTACCACTGGCAGTTAATGCTCAGTTGCTAAATGACAGATCCACAAATGCGATAATGTTCAGTGATAGCCAGGAATCCTAGTTGATGTCATTGACCAAATTTGACATTGTGATTGCTTCCTATAGAGTTCACCAGGTTTATCGAATTTGAAACAGGATTTGCTGAATCATCAGTAAATAGTATCCAAGCAAATTTGCTGGTCCTTAGCAAACATAACATCAGTGATTCCCTGATCACTTGATTAGCCTAGCTAATGAATTGCAGGCTAGGTGCAGGCAGATTTGTAGGCCAACATATATTTGCATATGTCCTGACTCCAGTCTATATTGTCTCACAGTATCATGTCTCTGGCATTGACAAATGTTAAAGCAGAACTCTAGGTATATGACACAGACACATACTAATGCAGCTGTGTAATATTTAATACATCACTAAATATATATTTAAAGCAGAAGTACAGTAAAGTCCACTATATTTTTTTTCCATATAATACCCTTCTATAATATAATTAATGACAATAAAAAACATTAGACATATTTTAATGGATTGAAATTGGCCGCGGACCTTTATTTTTGGCAATAAATTATATTTAATCCAATTTTATAACACACACATTCGATGTTTTATTCCCAAATATTTTCACACCAAACCAATTATTTTACACACATCTTGAATACATAAATGATAACTCAGCCATTACAGCTCGGTTATAACTATTTTAACCAAAAAACTGTCCCCTTTCTTTACAGAAAGGGACGGATGCCACACAACAAGGACCGCGACAAGGGAGGGGGGGTGGTAAGCTTCTTCTTCTCCTGTTGAGCACCGACTGAAAACTGTGGCGCAAATCTTTTACATTTATATAACTTCTGTTAGCTCGTGCCTTGACAGTTGTAACCATGTGACCTCCTGAACCAATTACATTTTAGCATTAAAAAACTACCTGTTGCTATGGGCTTTGAGTATGTATATAACTGTCACGCTCCCATTGGTGTGCGAGGCAAATTAATGTACTAATTTTTTATTAGTACATTATGGCAGACTTACCTGTCATATGGTGTCCTCCAGCGCAGCTCTGGGACCGATCCGGCAGGCCCCCGCCACTTCCATCTTTGCCCGGGCTTTCTTCCCAGGTCCCGTGCCTTCGGCCACATGATAGGCTGCGATGATGCTACGATGATGCCACTCCCACAAATGCCCACGGGAGGCACATCACCACGGCACGGATCGGGACGGTTGATCGGGCCGTAAATGTTCGCAGAGCTACGCATGCGCAGTTCAGTGAACAAGACAGCTGAAAGGCAGAAGGAGACATTCATGGCAGCAGTGACCAATAGAGTCTCTTCTGTCATAAATACCCTACCTGTTATCCAATTTCCATAACATTGTAAAAAGACATTGTTTTTAATGAGGCTGGTTCACATATGTGCGATGCATTTGCACTGTGCATTGACGAAAAAAACATGTGCCTTTTCTAAGTATTGCGGTGCAGCTCAGGTGCGAATTCAGGCCCATTATTTTCTTTGGGCACGCAAGTGTTCATTTCTCTTCAGGATTTGTCTCATTCACCTCAATACACTTCCCCCTCCCCCTCCCCTCTCCCAGGTCTCCAAATTCGCATCTAAAATGGAGCAGATCTGCTGAACAGTTTTCTTATCTCTCTGCAGAGATAAGAGAGCTGAAGTTCACACCGTACTAGTGTGAATCCGGCCTGAAAGTTAGACCCCTTTCACACTGAGGAGTTTTTCAGGCAGTACAGCGCTAAAAATAGCGCTGCTATACCACTTGAAAAACTCCTGCACTGCATACTCAATGTGAAAGCCAGAGAGCTTTCACACTGAGGCAATGCGCTGGCGGGAGAGAAAAAAATCTCCTGTCAGCAGAATGTTTGGAGCAGCGAGAGGAGCGGTATACCGCTCCTTCACCGCTCCTTCCCATTTAAAACAAGGCGCATTGCGGGCGGTATTAACTCTGTATCGGCCGCTAGCGGGGGTTAACACCACACCGCTAGTGGCCGAATCCCGCGGCAAATCCGAAGGTACAGCATTTTTTGCGCCGCTATGCCGCCACCACCACCGTTATTTTTTGGTTGAGTTCTACTTTAAAGGATAACCCCAAGAGACAAAAAGGAATACATTTCAGCCTACAGCCCTTACATGTGGTGACTGCTCTGAATATGTTCAGCAAGTACAGAAAACACCCGTTGATCTTGTCAGAAGTGTTATGTCTTTGCCACCTCCTGTTAGCTGCACTGAAGAATATCTTCCTTAGGATAAACTACTAATTGTCCTTCTCCAATGTAACAGAGAGCAAGAGTTATGAATATATTTGCAGTCTATATCAATCCGCCTTGGTTAAACTGCATTTTGTGTGGAGCCTTATCTATTACCATTTGGACAGGTTGTCAGTACAAGGTAATAACATTTAATTGTATCGTTATTACTGTATGATATCATTGTGGTTCCCAACTGCCAGTGGGTTCCACAATCGTTGTGTTGTCCAGTTGTGCCAAGGGAGGGTTCGAGCCAAACTTCAGGCAGAGCGTAGACCCAAAATCTAAACCAGCAGCTCCTACCGGGGTAGTGCTACAGTATAGTATAGTGTTTACTTTTCCTGGAATTCTAAAGGATCCTTGTACTGCCACACACCAACTGTTCCCAGCATTAATGGAAAGCCAAGGCTATGGTCTCCATTAGTCACTGTGTTCAGCATTTACAATTTACTGGTAATTATATTTCAACATGCTTCCTCTATTCATTACTTTACTAAAGTTCATTTACATCTTCCAAAAGGATTAAACAAGTGGTAATATACCTTAAAGGGTTTGTAAAGGATTTTTTTTTTTTAATCTTAATAGCTTCCTTTACCTTAATGCAGTGCTGTTTTCATGTCCTCATTGTTCGTTTTTTTTTGCTCTCAAGTTGCTGTAATTCTTCTCTGATCTCCACACTTCCTGGGTGTCTGTTTCCTGATAATCACAGTGCTAGGAGCTTTCTCTCTGTGGTCACTAACTTCAAGGAGGTGTGATTACTGTGTGTCTAAAACCCCAGTTTCGTTTTCCAAACCATCACTGCCCTGTATGGCTCTGTGGCTCTGTATGCTCTGTACAGCAGAGAGGCAGGAAACAACATGCAAAAACGAAACTAGAAACTACAGGTACATTATATGATTGATTTTTATCTATTTTTAATCATTTTTTAAAAGGAATCAGTTAACTATTATGTCTCTATACCCTGTAATGAGCCATTTCAGGATATTTTTTTTTTAAATTTGCAACTCCTTTAAGTTACTCATACAAACGTAATTTTAAACCAGAAAAAAGCAAACTCCACAATGTATACTACACTGGTTTTTAAACATTAACTGCAACCTTGACCTATGACACAACGTTAACATTGAATATATGCCTAAGTATTGCACCATACTTAATCTAAAAAGCAAATAATATGTTTAAAGAAGAATTTCAATGCTCATTTATTTGAACACATAGAAATAATGGGCCAGATTCAGGTACAATAAGTAAATTAGGCACGTTCCCACGGCAATCGAACTGCGCATGCTCTGTTCTGAAATTTTCCGCCGTACATTGCGCGAAATAACGTCGTTACGTCATTTTTTTTTTTTGAGTAGTGTCCTTTACGGACATTCCTATTCCCGGACGACTTACGTAAAATATAAAAAAAGATGTCGGAAAACGTTGAAATTCGACGCGGGAACGACGGCCATACTTAACATGGGGTGTCTAATATTAGAGCAGCTAAAAGCTGGTATAACTTTACGCGGCAAAAAGATGACTAAAGATGCCGATTTGAGAATTCAGACTAGTGAAACGACGCGCGTAATTTGAAAGTATTCCAGTCTAACGCAAGATAGACAGGAGTAAGGGCTCTGTGAATCTGGCCCTGTATATCTTGCTTAAAAAGAAAAACTCTGGGAAGTAGCTTTTATTTGTTTGTAAAACCACTAAAGGGATCTATTTATAAATATTTTCACCTGGAATTCACATGTACCGCCCCCTTACTTTCAGAAGGGACGCTATCTGTAAATTCAGTGGGGTGAGAGACTTATTTGCTCTCACCCAGGTTGATTTATGTTAAATTAGGCTGCTGTCAGCCCTGAATTATCCTGTGGGTTGTTCTGTGCTCCAGGGATGCAGTTCCATCTCTGGGCAGCAGGTGGTGCCAAAGGGATTCAGGCATAGCCACTTTTCCCCAGCAGCCAATTGGAGGAGTGTTTCCCTCGCGGGGTATGCTGGGGGAGGGTATATCTGTGGCAGATGCCATTTTTCGGGGTTCTTCGCGAGTTCCTGGTTCCAGGTGCAGCACCCACCTTCAGGGTGTGCGCACGTCACGGGCCCCACCACTATGGCCTACCTGGCCGGGGCCCATGCTACGCGGAGTTCCTTACTCTGGGCCCTCATGGCTCAGAGCAACTGAGTTGCCGAGGGGCCCCAGTAGCTTACTGGGTCCCCATACTTCGAGAGGACTTGACTGAAAGGATACTCTCTATTGCTCTTAAGTATAGGACCTGTGGCAGAGGCCTTTACTAATTTACTAGAGCCAAGTCGGTGGCAGAGACTTGTTCCTTCTCAGTTTTCTCAGTGACACTCTGGCTGCCAGGAGAAAAGAATATACTCTAGAAGCAGGACTGCTTCTGTTCGTTATCCATAGCCTATCATAGCCTGATAGCACCAACCTATCCTGTCTACCTCAAGTTGACTCTTGGTCGATGTTGGACTGAAAATAAACCACTTAGAAAATGTCAACCATTGGCTTGGACATTCAGTTACTGCTCTCACAGTTGCTACCATTAATTTCCCTAGACACATCAAAGGTAACTTAACTTATGCCGATCCCACATCTAACCAGCAGCTCCTGAATGGGGTAGCGCTACACACACAATTTCCCCCTTGAGTTACACATTTTTGCAGCTGAATCCAAATAAAATGTGTAAATCTTGGGGGACAGTTGTGTGAAGTTTGGACAAAACATTTGTAAATAGACCTATGACTGTGGGATTGACATGGATCTAAAAGTCTTCATGATGTAGAAAAATTCAAGCATGCAACTCTCTTTTGTTGCTCCCTCCCCTGCCTCACATCACATAAGCAGAGAGCATGATATGTAATATGTGACTGTCACAGGAAGGACATTAATATGTTTGCCATGAAGGCTGGCCTTAACCTCCCTGGCGGTATTCCCGAGCGTGACTCGGGGTGTTTTTTTCTTGCTAAGAACGGTATCCCCGAGTCACGCTCGGGATAGACATGCAGAGCCTGCCGCGCGCGCTGTCTTACCTTCTTCCTGGATCCAGCGATGCATCCACGCTGTGTGAGCGAGCGGGTGCTCGCTGGATTCACACAGCGTCCCCGTGTGCCGCCGAGCTCCGTTCCCTGCGATGTTACGATGCACGGGAGCGGAGAACGGTGCCAAATTCAAAAAAGTAAACAAACACTTTACATACAGTACACTGTAATCTTATAGATTACAGTACTGTATGTAAAAAATACACACCCACCTTGTCCCTAGTGGTCTGCCCAGTGCCCTACATGTTCTTTTATATAATAAAAACTGTTCTTTCTGCCTGGAAACTGTAGATTGCCCATAGCAACCAAAAGTGTCCCTTTATGTCAAAAGTGATTTTAGAGCAGCTAGAAAACAGTGATAATAAATTATAATCACTTGCAGAATTTAGCGATAGCGATTTGTGGGGAAATTCGTCATAAAAATAAATAATAATGACAGCAAAAATTCTGCAACTGAGCAAATTTCAGTGATTTTGATTTGATTACATTATTGAATAATTTTTACTATAATTATATTATTATTTGTTATAATTTTTTATAATTTATTATATTATAATTTTTAATTAAAAAAAAAAAAAAAATCATACCCGGGATGCCTATTAGACTCTTGTTTGGATAGATTTAAGTGAGTTATTCCTAAGGCCTCTTTCACACGGAGCGGTCCGTTTTTCGGTCCGCTCCGTGTGTGTCCGTCGGCTCAGCGGGGGGTCCCGCTCAGCTGTCGGCGGACAGGGCGGACCCCGCACACTGTGCAGGGACCGCCCTGTCTCTCCTCCGCTATCCCCTATGGGGAATCGGATGGAAACGGACCGTCTGTCCGTTTGCATCCGATCCGATCCACCGGACGGAAGAAAAATAGGGTTTTCTTCCGTCCGCAAAACGGATCCAGGCGGATGCGGATAGTAGGCGGACGTTAGCGGATGCATCATCCGCTAACGGATCCGCTCCCATAGGGACACATTACAAGTCCGTAAACGGACTTGTAATTAGCGGACCGTTCGTCCGCTCATGTGAAAGGGGCCTAAGAATTACAAGCCTACAGTATAAAACGCCAAATTCCCTTGCAAATAATGGTACCGCTTTCAGCACCTAAAATCTTAAAGAATCATACCGCCAGGGAGGTTAATATCTCTATACTTTTCTATGGAAACCCATGGGAGAATAACTGGGTGTTGAGGGATAGACAGAGTCTTATATTCAGGGGGTGAGGCATGCATTTGTAGGTGTGACCTAGTGAGAAGAAAAATAATGTAACCCATGCAGAAAAACGGGCGTGGTTTACACGAAACAGTGGGCATGGCTTAATGGGAGTGGCTCAAAGGGGGTGTGGTTAGAGTTTGAGATGAATGAGGGAGAAAGAAAGGGGGAAAGTGGGAGGGAGAAAAAAAGAGAGAGAAAGAAAAAAGGAGAGAGAAGGAAGGAAAGAATGAAAGAGGGAGAGAAGGAGAGAGAAGGAAGGAAAGAGAGATGGGTGGACAGCAGGCCCAGATCCTACACAATAATAGAAATATGTGTATTCCAGAAAGTTTAACAATGAACAGATAAAGATACTCCAAACACCTGGTGTTAGCGCTTAAATCATGCTGGCGTGCGCAAGGGGTGGGCCAGGTGTGCCTGGACACACCCTAATCACCCTATACAGCGCAGATTCCCCCTGCTGATATTTAACAAAAGCCCCACAATGGGGCTCCTAAAACTTAAATAAAAAAATATGAAAATAAATTAATAAAAATAAAAAACTACTGAAACGTCTACTGCCCTGCTAACACTGTCTATGTTTTAATACATTTTAAAATGTTTTTTTATATTTATTTATAAGAGTGCGTGTGTGTATATATTACACATTCATACATACATACACGCACACATGTGTTTGCAATTTGGGGTGCATACCCTAATGCAATAGGCTGCGCACACCTATGCCGACACCATGGTTGTTATGGTGTCAGGATGATTTAAATGCATTATTTCTTTTACTACATTGTAATCTAGAATGAAATCATTCAACTCACTATAATGCAGAATCATTGGGACCCCTGAGCGTGTTACTTGTCACATCGCCTGCCACCAGATGCCATCAGGTGCTCCCAGCAGAGTCCGTCCTTGCATCAGGTGCCCCCAGAAGCAGCGCCTCTCCTTACAAATCTGTGTCCTCGGCAGCGGAGCCCTGCTGTCAGGAGAGTACTTACCGAGGCCGAGATGCCGAAATCGCGGTTCACCCTTGCGACTAGGCGCACTCCGCCCCCTGGAGGTGAGACGGGGAGAGGGTGGGGCGAAGAGGCACAGGAACCAGTGTGCAGTTGACTGACATGACTGAGTCTCCTTTAATTCAGCCAAGTATGCCAGACATGTTTCTAGTAAGTTCTAGTCAAGCTAAGGCCATGAAAGAAGAAGTCCCTTCCACGACATCCCTGGCCACGATTGAACCAGATTTCTTCTCTGCCTTGGGAGACTTTGTGGCAAAGTGTTTTCAACGTACTCTAAAAGTGGGTATCAAAAACTCAGGACCTTCTCTGAGAGACATCCAGTGCTTACAGTGAGGACAACTTTGAAGAGTGGCTGTACCAGGCCACGCAAGCTCTGGATAAATGGGACATTCGTGAGTCTCACAAGAAGCAGAGAATTATAGACAGGCTAAGGGGCCCTGCCTCAGAAGCTATCCGCAATCTGAAGCTCAGTAAGAAAGATTGCGTCATTCAAGACTACTCTACCTGAACATTCTGCAGGATGTGTTTGGGTGCACTGAAAAAGCTTCCGATCTCATGTACCAGTTTGAACATACTTAACAGAACACAGGGAAAAAGTTATTCAACTATGTGAGCTGTTTGGATAAGATACTGCATCAACTCCTACTGAAAAAGGGTTTGAAGCCCTGGAAAGTAGATGAGATGCGTGCACAGCAAGTCTTGCAGGGTACTAGTGCTGGACTGGCCTACCGGGAAATTTCCCAATATTTCCCGATAGGCCGGCTGCAGGGGTGCCCTGAGGTCGTTGTGAGGGCAGGGACGCCTGAAAAAAATATGGTTGCGGGGTCGGGCCGACATGCAACTGCACAGGCGCCAGCGCTGTTCCAAAGCTTGCTGCACTTGGGAAAGCCCATACACGCCTGGCAATTTTCACAAAGGCGGACGCATGCGCAGTGACACGATGGCGCAGAGTGGCGCCATTTTTAAAAGTAGAGCAGTAGTGTTCAGTAAGGTCTCACCTGGTGGCCTGCACCTCTTCCTACATCCCCCCCACAGCCTCTTCCTACATCCCCTCTGCAGCCTCTTCCTATGTCCCCTCCACAGCCTCTGACCTCCCCTGTACCATCAGTAGCCTCTGACCTCTCTTGTACCATCCGCAGCCTCTGACCTCTCCTGTACCATCCGCAGCCTCTGACCTCCCCTGTACCATCCGCAGCCTCTGACCTCTCCAGTACCATCTGCAGCCTCTGACCTCTCCTGTACCATCCACAGCCTCTGACCATCTCTTGTCTTATATCACATCTGCAGTCTGAAAAAGAGTCAAGAGTAGGAGTGCCGCAGGGATGGGGGTCATGGGAGAAGTCAGATATGTATGGACCGTGGAGAGAAAACTATGGGATAAAACCAGAGCCACCAAGTTGAAGCCGACAGACTGAGCCTTGCACAGTGCACCTGAGAGGAGGTCAGTGACAGCGCCACCAGGCCAGTCAGAGGGGGAGTCAATACAATATTGTAAGGGGGCACTGATATAAAGGTTTCCCCCTTATATCAGTAAACCCCATTAACTTAGTGTTTTCTTTCTGCGGAAGCTTGAGAGGCAGAGTAACAGACTGAACAAACTTAAAGTGGTTGTAAACCATCCTGAATAAAAAACACCCTTCAAGAAACAGGCATAATGAGCTAGTATGCATAGCATACTAGCTTATTATGAATTACTTACCCGAGAACAAAGCCCCCACATGCGCACAAGAGTCATTTCGTCTGAAAATCTGTTTTTTTCGTTATCGTTTTAACAAACGATAACGAAAGCACAAGAAACGAAAACCGAAAGATCCGACATAAAAAATGCTTTATTTTTGTTTTTGTTGCGGTTAAATTTTATATAGAGAGATTCGACATTATAGGGAAAAGATTTGACATTTTCGGGAAAAGATTTGACATTATAGGGAAAAGATTTGACATTATAGGGAAAAGATTCGACATTATAGGGAAAAGATTCGACAGTATAGGGAAAAGATTTGACATTATAGGGAAAAGATTCGACATTATAGAGAAAAGATTTCACACTATAGAAATAATAGATTCAACATTACAGAGATTAGATTTTGATTTATGAGAAAATAAATTCAACATTATTACTAATCATACAACATTAGAATTCTTGTAGGCGGAATATTCGAACGGAAATGTACGATTCAACGTAAAGATTCGACGTTCTGTCGAATATTTTTGTGACCATTCGACAGAAACCAAGTATTATTGGATTTTCGGACGAAAGCTATTCCCCAACGAAAAACAAAATACATCAAAACGATTTCGGGAGTAACTAAATAAATTTATTTTCCAAACGAAAACGAAAAAACTAAAAACAAATATTTCAGTCTGCACATGTCTACCGCAAACCAGGAAGTCAGTGAGAATAACGATTCAGGAGTGCTGGAGGTGAATAAAACAGCTCGATTTCAACAGGTATCAAACTAGCTATAATGCAAAACATTAGTTTTTACTTTATCAGGTACTGTCAGACTTTCATTTAAGAGGAAAATATTTTTGTCTTTACAACCCCATTAATGGCACCCCCGGATCGGTTCACAGATCACAGTGTAAATTGTGAACTCGCACAGGAATCAGATTGTATGAGTGAGAAATGGGTGCAGAAAAAAGACCGTATGGCTGAACTTGCATTCCACAGACATCGAATGCGATTGACATTGCAAGTGATCGGCATCGCAGGGCGGATGCAAATCACTCACAATGTCTGTGTGAACCCGAGCTTATTCCATGTTCCAGCCAGCTCCAGTGCTCTCTTCCTCCACACGCCTTGATATCATCACATACCATACAGGGACATTAACCCTGTATGGTATGATGAGGAGGCTGGAGTGTGATCACAGACAGTAACTTACACAGAAGCTAAGGGGAACAAGTCACAGCGCTGGAGCAAGCCTACAGAAATACGGTAAAGCTGGGTACATACAGGTAGAGATTTGTCCAGGTCAGCTGAGATTGGTTAAATTTGAGTTTGTGTGTAGGCCTCAATGTTAGACAAAATGTACACTATTATACAAGCTGCACACTCACTACTTTACATTGTTTAATTTCTTCAGAGTTGTCACATGAAAAGATATAATAAAATATACACAAAAATGTGAGGCATATACTTTTGTGAGATACTGTATATACCGTTTATATGGCTTTAGTTTATCTTTAATTTAGTTGTATTCAATTGATGATGTAATGGATATATTTAGAAAAGTTGACCATTTAAAGATATACAAGAGTCAATAAAATATGTAATTGAATTGTGGATCGTGGTGTTTTCTAAAGTAAGGGTCCATTAAATGATTAACCAAGTCATGTCATCTTCTGACCTCGAGTAGCACTTGTGGCTTTGTCATGAGTTAGCAAGCTAAGGTAATGAGGGTGAATATTAACACATGGGAATATACAGAGTGCTCTCTAATGAAATTACATAATGGTTAGCAGGATAAGAACATCTGCTCCAATCTAGATGGGTATCTATGCAATAGGCAGGAGAGGAGTAACAGTATAGCAGGATGACATCTTCGGATACATTCTTTTTACTGAACTTTCTGTGCAGTAAAACTGAATGTCAGTTCAAAAGTGTACAGATTTCAAAAAGATTAGCAATGTGAATAGGAGGGAATTTAAAGCAGGCTGTTGACAAGTATTTCTCAGGATGCTGGCAATACCAGTACTGCAGAAAATTCAAAATAAAGGATTTCATGATATAACTTAGGCTCTATTCACATACCATTTTCATGTGTTTTTTTTTCTGGAATTTTTTGGGTGTTTTTCTGGTGTTTTTGTTTTTGTTTTTTTGCAGGCGTTTGGAGGCAGTTATTATGAGATTTGTCATGTACATAAAGTTGTCCTTCTCTTCCTGGTTTTGTGGGTAGTATTGGTGTGGTTTGTGAAGGTCGAGTTTCCGTGTGCTCCTTGTGTGCTCTCTCTCTGCTCTCATTTTTTGGAAGATGTCTGCTAAGAATGGTTTCCTCGCATGTGCAGCAGCTGCACTATTGATACTAAAGCAAGAAGTAAACAAGCACAGATACTGGGTCCATCCTGTTATTGCCAATAGAGAAGTGATCTCCGAATGCATGGAGAGAAATTCTTTAACAAACAACACATTAAACCTTGAGGCAGATCTACTGATGATGTTCAGAGTGGAAACCTTTGCCAGGGCTAGGCCTGGTACAGACAGAGTTTGCCACCCTGAACATGGGACCACACAAATGTGTGGCACCAGGGATCACCTCCTTTCTCTCCCTCGAGTCAAAGGAGAATAGGCAGACTGATAGAAAAGCAGTAACTTAAATAACCATTTGTTAGAACCAAGGTATGCAGAATAACGCACAATACATTGAACGTTGAGACAGATTGGTTTCAGTAGCAGAAGACCTTACCAGGTGCCACTCCTACAGAGGAGAATGGGCAGACTAATAGAAAGGCAACAATAACTTAAATGACCCTTTGTTAGGACCAAGGTATGCAGAATATCATCTTTAAATGCACAACAAATTGAACCTAGTGCAGGTCTATTTTTGGTGTTCAGAGTGGCAACCTCTGCTTGGACCAGGTCTGGTCCAGGCAGAGGTTGCCACTCTGAACACTATCATAGGACCACACAGATGTGTAGCACCAAGGATCACCTACTTTCTCTCCCTCGAGTCAGAGGAGAATGGGCTGACTGATAGAAAAGCAACAGTAACTTAAATAACCATTCATTAGAACCAAGGTATGCAGAATAACGCACAATACATTGAACCTTGAGAAAGATGGGTTTCAGCAGCAGAAGACCTTACCAGGTGCCACTCCTTCAGGTCTGTTATGGGTATTAAGGGGAACCCTGCACCAATTTATTTTTAAATGGCGTAGGGGTCCCCCTCAAAATCCATACCAGACCCTTCAGGTCTGGTATGGATTTTAAGGGGAACCCTGCGCCAAAATAAAATAAAAATGTTGTGGGGCTTCCCCCAAAAATCCATACCAGACCCTTATCTGAGCATGCAACCTGGCAGGCCGCAGGAAAAGAGGGGGACGAGAGAGCGCCCCCCCTCCTGAACCGTACCAGGCCACATGCCCTCAACATAGGAAGGATGTCCTCATATTGATGGGGACAAGGGCCTCATCCCCACAACCCTTGCCCGGTGGTTGTGGGGGTCTGCAGGTGGAGGGATTATGGGAATCTGGAAGCCCCCTTTAACAAAGGGGACCCCATTACCAATTCACATAGGGGGACCCGGGATCTGGGGGTTCCCTTTGTTAAAGGGGGCTTCCAGATTCCGATAAGGCCCCCACATGCAGACCCCCACAACCACCAGGCAAAAGTTGTGGGGACGAGGATCTTCTCCCCATTAACATGGGGACATCCTCCCCATGTTGAGGGCATGTGGCCTGGTATGGTTCAGGATGGGGGCTCTCTCTCGTCCCCCCTTCCCCTCTTTTCCTGTGGCCTGTCAGGTTGCGTGCTCAGATAAGGGTCTGGTATGGATTTTTGGGGGGACCGGCACACATTTTTTTTCCTTTTGGTTTCCCCTTGATATTTATACCAGACCCAAAGGGCCTGGTAATGGACTGGGGGAGAATCCATGCTGTTTTTTTTTCAATTACTTTTATATGTATTGCTGGGACCCGACAATTCATTATAGCCATGAATGAATGAATGAATGAATGAATGAATGAATGAATGAAAAACTTGTATAGCGCAACACATGCGAATTTAATCGCCTCTGGGCGCTTGTTGTTCCTTTCTCTTTTGAAATCAAAAGAGATGAGTCTTGATCTTTCTCCTGAATGCTAGGTGGTTCTCCTCCAACCGAATACTGGTCGGTAAAGCGTTCCATAGTCTGGGACCTTGGAGCGCGAATCTTCTTTCTCCTTTGGACTTAAAGTTGGCTTTCGGAATCTGGAGCAGATTTTGATTGGTGGATCGCAGAACGCGATTGGGATTGTGAGCTTTTATTTTTTCACATAGATAATGGGGGGCATTCCCATGAGTAGTTTTAAATTACTTTTTTTCCCTTTAGAAATGTCATTTTGTGCAGGGACTGTTATAAACACAGGAAACATGCACTACTTTACAGGCATACTATAGACGCCCCCCAGGTACTACATTTAAAGGAATATTTCACTTTTATTGTTTCACTTTAAGCATTATTAAAGGATCACCAAAGGAACTTTTTTTAGCTAAATAGCTTCCTTTACCTTACTGCAGTCCTGGTTTCATGTCCTCATTGTTATTTTTTGCTTTGAAGTTGCTGTAGTTCTGCTCTGATTGCCACACTTCCTGCTTGTCTGGCTCCTTATGAAAAATCTCATGGCAGCTTTTCACTGTGGTCCAATCTGTCATTACTGTGTGTCTAAAACTCCCTTAAGAACCAAACACTGCCCTGTATTTGTTTGTTTTTGTTCTGTGTGTCTCTTTACTTCACAGAAACATGAAACCAGTTTAAAAATGAAACTAAACGGCACATTATATGATTGATTTTTATCATGTTTTAACCACTTCAGACCCATGCTATTGACAAAATACGTCAACAGCGCGGACCTGAGGTGCCAAGTTGACGTTCTTGGATGTCATTAATAGTGCATTACCTACGCGCGCCACTGGGTGGCTCGCCGCAGGTAAACACTGTCTCGCCGCATCGCTGACTGAAAAGCCGATGCATGAACCTGGCGGCCGCGATGTCCGTTGGGTACATGCGATCGGCGGGAACACAAGCAGATGACAGCAGGGACATGGAGCTCTGTGTGTAAACACAGAGCTCCACGTGCTGTTAGAGGACAGGGGATCGATCTGTGTCCCTTGTACATAGGGACACATCATCGGTTACCTCCCCCAGTCACCCCCTCCCCCCACACAGTTAGAACACACCCAGGATACATATTTAACCCCTTCCTCACCCCCTAATGTTAACCCCTTCCCTGCCAGCCACATTTATACAGTAATTAGTGCATTTTTATAGCACTGATCGCTGTATAAATGTGAATGGTCCCAAATTTGTGTCAAAAGTGTCCAATATGTCCGCCGCAATATCGCAGTCCCAATAAAAACCGCAGATCGCCGCCATTACTAGTAAAAAAAATAATAATAAAAAAAATCATAATTATGTTCCCCATTTTGTAGGCGCTATAACTTTTGCGCAAACCAGTCGCTTATTGCGATTTTTTTTTTTAGAAAAATAAGTATCGGCCTTAACTGAGAAAAAAAAAATTATTTTTTAAAAAAAATTGGGATATTTATTATAGCAACAAGTAAAAAAATATATATATATATATATATATATATATATATATATATATATATATATTTTAAATTGTCGCTCTTTTTTTGTTTATAGCGCAAAAAATAAAAACCGCAGAGGTTATCAAATACCACCAAAATAAAGTTCTATTTGTGGGGAAAAAAGGACGTCAATTTTGTTTGGGAGCCACGTCGCACGACCGCGCAAATGTCAGTTAAAGCGACGCAGTGCCGGAAGCTGAAATTTTGCCTGGGCACGAAGGGGGTTTATGTGCCCAGTAAGCAAGTGGTTAATCATTTTTAAAAGGAATCAGTTAACTATTATATCTCTATACCCTGTCATTTTAGCAAAAAAAATGTTTTCCTTTAGTGACCCTTTAAAATCACTGCTCCTGAAAAAATTTCAGTTTTTAAAAAAAAAATTTGCAGTGATACATGTCCCTTGGGACAGGACCTAGGTCCCCAAACACTTTTTATGACAATAACTTGCATATTAACCTTTAAAATTAGCAGTTTTGATTTTTCATGTTCGTGTCCTTCAGACTTTAACGTTGTTCGCGTATTCAAGCAAATTCAAGCAAATTCTCATCCCTTAGTTTAAAGCATATTCATGGGTTAGGCCGCGTAAACACGTACAAGAACCTCGTCGGGCTAAACTTATCGTTCCGCCCAACGAGGTTCTCGGCCGGCTGGGGAGATTTCGTCGACCAGGCTGACGAAAAAGGCATCGAGCCATTAGTCCCGATGGCCCATCGAGGAAATAGAGAACCTGCTCTCTATTTTGGCTCGACGCCTTGCTCAGTTTTCTCGGCGAAAACGTACACACGATCAAGCTTCTCGGGAGAATATGGATCCCAGCGAGCTTCTCGCTGGATTCTGACGAGAAGCTCGGACATGTGTACGGGGCCTAAGAATGGCAGAGTCAAAGACCAGCCCTAAATCCAATTGAGAATCTGTGGCAAGACTTGAAAATTGCTGTTCCATTCAATCTGACATAGCTTGAGCTATCTGGCAAAGAAGAATGAACAAAAATGTCACTCTCTAGATGTGTAAAACCAAAACCAAAAAGACTTGTAGCTGTAATTGCAGCACAAGGTGGTTTTACAATGTATTGAAAATTTGAAAACCATTTATCAATTTCCTTTCATGTATGTGCCAGTCTGTGTTGTTCTATGCACTGACGTCACTACCTGCTCACGTGACCCGCTTGCACGGGACCCGCTTGCTTAGAATATTTTTTATGTCGGCTTTTTTAATGTTTTTATTTTTTAACATGAAATTAATTATCCATCATCTTGGAGGTAATACACTATCCGAGTTTTTATTTCTTCATTACTGCATTCCCAATTGGAGAAGCATTTGGCCCCTGCAGAGCTTGGGAGATCCTGTCTTTCTAACATACAGAGGAAGTTACCAGAGGCTAAGGAGGTGATCAAACACTGGTCCAGTGACATCTTGGGATCATCACAAGACCCTGCAGAGGGTTGTATCTGCATGGGCTGTAGACCTTGCCACTAGTGGAGGTCCATCTTATCTGGTAAGGTTACCCATTTTGTTTTACGTTCATCACGGGGAGCAACCTTACCTGCAGTGCTGGTGGATTTACTTCTGTCATCTCCATTATTACCTTCTTTCAACACAGTTTTTTATTTCTTCCCTTACTTAATTAGTTTGGAATTGGATTTTTTTCACAATAGGAATGGACTTCCTGCTTACTTTTTCACATCTTATTTCCATTTAATTATATTCTATATTTTTTTCAGGGAGCACTCATGTGTTTATGTGCATGATTTGTATTCCTTTCTGGCAATTCACACTTGCTGCACTGTTGCTATACATATTCATGTATATCATTATTATTATTTTTTGTTTCCCAATTTTGATCATTTTTTGAAACTTCAGGATTCACATAATTTTCACTAAGTGTGTTTTATTTGATCTATTCAGATACCACAATTCATTTATACAAGGTTAATAATCACACCTGATTCACTTAGCCCAATCACTGATACGAGCAAGGAATTTTTTTATTCTTGAGATACACACCCCTGTGTTTTGTTTGCCATCACAGGGTTTTCATTCATTATATTTAGCGCAACTTTCTTTTTTTTATATTTTGATTTTGCATGGTTTCACATGTTTTGTATGTGTCGCAGCTTAGCTTTTATTAGCTATTTTTCAATTTTTATTATATTATTTTTTCATTAGCGCAGTATTCCCCTTACCACTTGTATTTTGACTGTGTTGGTCTATCACATAAAAAACGGAAAATTGTATCATACTTACCAGTAATTTTCCTTTCTTGGTGCCTATCCATGGCAGCATACTTGTGATAGAGCTCCGCCTCCACTCCTCCTTCAGGGCTAGTGAATAGCATAAATTAAAAGGCATAGCCCCCCCCCCAACATTCTCCGTAATATAGAATACCGAGGGTGGGAGCGTATGCTGCCATGGATAGGCACCAGGAAAGGAAAATTACTGGTAAGTATGATACAATTTTCCGTTTTCCTGGTGCCATCATGGCAGCATACTTGTGATAAATAACTAGCTGACATGGGTGGGATAATGCTTAACAATAAATGTTTAATTAGAAGAGGACATAGCAGCCTGAACTGCCCTTCTTCCGAACTCAACAGTCGTGAGTCCTGGACCAATATGGTAGTGTTTGAGGAGCATATGGTGAGAAGACCAGGTGGCGGCCCTACTCACCGTCTCCAACAAACCATTAGTCCTTATTGCCCAGGAAGCTGAGACTACCCTTGTAGAATGAGCATTCACTCAGGGTGGAGGATATTCTTCACCCTGTAGGCCTTCTGGATTAACTTCACAACCCGAGCTGCCAGAGTTCTGATGGAAGCTTCTTTGCCCCTGTATTTACTGAACGGTACAATAAAAAGTCCCTCAGGGGTCAATGGCTTCTAGGTAGGCCCTGAGCACTCTGGATACATCCAGCTCACGACGAGACTCTAAACCTCTGTCTGTAAATACTGGTAGTGCACAGGGTTCCAACAGGTGGCTTGGAGTAGCGACCTTAGGTGTGAACCCTCCAAGAGGGCGAAGTTTCACCCTGTCGGGGAAAAAAGATGTGGCCGACACCTATCCCTAAGGAGTGAAGTTCCGAGATTCTTCTGCCAGATGTAATGGCTAGCAGGAAAGCCGTATTTAGTGTCAGGTTCCATATTGCTACGTGTTCCACTGAAGCAAAGGGATGGTCAGATAGAACTCCAAGGACCAGGGACAGATCCCACTTAGGAAATGATCGTCTGACAGGAGGACAAATCTTCAATACTCCTCTGAGGAAAGTGACTACCAAAGGATCCTCCGCCCATCTCTTATTTGTTGCGGCAGAGATTGCTGCTACCTGCACTTTGAGGGAGCTCAGACCAAGCCCCAGATCAAGTCCTGTCTGAAGGAAACCTAGAATATTGGACGTAGAGGGAAGGATTGGATCAAATCCATCTCTGGTAGCAAATGACAAGAACTTGTCCCAGATTTTGAATATATGGCATAAGTTGCAGGCTCTGGCTTTTAGAAGGGTTGTTAGGACTCCTGGGGAACACCCTAGGGACTCGAACCTTCGCCTTTCAACCTCCAGATTCGAAGATTCAACTTCTGAGGGTTTGGATGAACTAGACTGCCCTGCGACAGAAGTTGAGGAAAAGGAGGGATCCTGATTGGAGAGCTCACACTGAGGCGCATGGCTAGAGGGAACTGGGGTTTCTTTGGCCAATACGGAAGTACTGCCACCACCTGGACTGACTCCCTGAGGAGCCTCAGGAGGAATTTTAATATTAATGGCCTGGGAGGAAAGGCATGTGCCGTGGTGAACCTCTAGGAGCATGACAGGGCATCCACTGCCTCGGCTTGTGGATGCGGCATCCGAGAGAAGAGTCTGTCTAGCTTGGCATTCTTCGGGAGACAAACAAGTCTACCTGAGGGGGATCCCAAAAGCTGGCTATTTGTTTGAAGACGAGGAGGTGGAGAGCCCACTCATCGTCCAGGAAGTTTCTGGACAATGTGTCTGCTTCTGTGTTCAACCTGCCTGGTAGATACATTGCTCTGGGGTCCAGGAGGTTCTTCTCTGCCCAGAGCGTGATCAGCGCCACGATCTGCTGCGAGTGCCTCCTTGCTTCTGCAGATAAGCGACAGCTGCCATGTCGTCTAGGCATAGAAGTATTCTCTGGCCTTTGATTTGGGATGCCAAAGAAGTTAGTGCTAAGAAGGCTGCCCTAATCTCCAAGATGTTGGATACCACTCCCTGGGTAGAACATGACCATCTACCCTGTATTCTGGTTTCCCCGCAATGCGCTTTCCAGCCCTGTCCGCTTGCATCAGACCTAAATGTGATCCAAGAATGGGGACCCAGGTGATGAGGTTTGGAGAGGTTTTCTGGAACTGTCCACCAGTGAGGACTCCTGTGCATTACTCCCGTCAGCAGTATCGTCTGAGATAGTCGTTTCTTCCACTGCACCAAGAAACCTGTCAAGAACTGCCTCAGGTGCCAATGGGACCAAGGAACCATGGGTATACAGAAGACATGTGCAATTGAGGCTCAGGCATTCTGAAGCCGTCAGATATGGCCTCTGGATGACCTTGATCATTCTCTGGGTGACAATCCTTGCCGTGGTAATGACACTGTCCCCTCCTGAGTGTTGAACATTGCACCCAGGTAGATCACCTGCTGTGTGGGTGCTAGTTGACTCTTTTCGGAATTTATTAGCCACCCTAGCTCTTTTAGGGGCTGTAGAAGAATTTCAGGTGAAATACCAACTGATATGGATTGCTTGCTAGGAGTAAGATGTCATCCAAGCAGTGGTATATCCTCAAGCCCATCTCCCGCAGGGGAACCAGAGCGGATATTAGTATCTTGGTGAACACCCTGGGAGAGGTGCACAGACTGAAAAGGTAGGGCTTGAAACTGTATGTGGGTCCTTCCCACTGCAAATCTCAGATATTTTTGAATTGCAGGTAGAATTAGAGCTTGTAGGTAGGCATCCTGACGATCGCCTGAATAATCGTCTGCAGGGACTCCATTCCGAAGCTTTTGGGGGCTGATATACAGGCTGAGCCTCTAAAGGTCTGTCTTATGTCCTCTTTGGGACCAGAAATAGGGTGGAGTAGAATGCTGCGAAGTGCCCTGCCAAGGGAACCAGAACAGCCGCCACCGGAGGCTGAAGTGACGTTAGAAAGTTTTAGAGAGCTTGAGCCTTCGTCAGAGAGGATGGAACCTCTGTTCCTTTGAAAGAATACCATGGTGGGGGTTGGGGATGAGAGAAATTCCAAAGGTGCCCCCATTGAATTGTTGACAGAACCCAGGGGTCCTGACAGCATGTGGCCCAGACTGGGACAAAGAAGCTTAGCCTGGCTCCCACCGGGCTCCCACTGGGCTACTCTGGTGTCAAAGACTGCTTCTGCTCCTGTGGAGCAGGAAAGGTCCTTCATCCTCCTGTTCAAAAAAGAATGTCTGAGTACCTTTCCAAAGTCTTTGTTGTCTCTGGGCTGCCTTGACTGCCCAAAAAATCCCTTGAATTTGTCTGGTGGAACCTAGAGGAACCGCCTTCTGTCCTTGGGAAGCATACCGGACTTCCCTCCTGACAGCCTGAAGATAGCTTTATTTGTTTTGTCTCTGAATAGTGCTTTCCCATTGAATGGGATTGTGCACCAATTTTGTTTGGAGGATAAGTCAGCCGTCCAATCTTTCAGCCAGAAGGCTCTCTTCACCATTACTGAATGCAACATGGATCTTGCAGAGCACCTGATCATGTCAATGGCCGCTACCCTGACAGAGTCTGCCGACAATTTAAGCTCTTCCAAGGCTTTAATTATATCCTCCTTGGAGACATCCTGACGCAAAGCCTTCTCAATATTATCTGTCCAAGATCTTATGGCATTTGTTACTGATGTGAGGGCGATAGCTGGCTTACACGCTGCTCCCGGGGCTAAGTAGCTCCTCTTCAGCTCCAGGTCGGTTCGCCTGTCTCAAGGGTCTTTGAAGGAAGCGGAATCCTCCATTGGTAAAGTTTTTTATTTTTTATTTTTTTGCGAGTCGCACCACCGATGCATCTACCACTGGCATGGAGTTAAGTGACTGCCTTCCCGACTTTGTTAAGGGGTATAGTTTATTGAACCGGCCCCATGAAAGTCTTTTTGACCATTCATTCTGAATGACCTGACAAATGTGGTCACCCTAATCTTGCACATCAACGAGAAGAGAACCTGCTTCCTTTTGAGGAATGGGAAGCAACTCGTAGACTCTTGGGGAGGCTCTTCTGCATCTTTTCTGGTGATTGCGGTTTGACTGCCTGGATGAACGGCTTTACCGAGGAGAGACTGAAGCCAGAGAGTTCTGACTGCTCTAAAGAGTCCTCTGAGGGATCTTCATGTGATGAATCTCTAGCTGGTCAGCCTGACAGTTGCAGAGGTGTACCGACTGAAGGACCAGAGAGATTAGGTTCTGTATTCTGAACCTGGGATATCTGCAACTGGTTGAGCGGGGACCAAAGTCACAAGCTCAGAGAAGGAGACCTTCCTTGTTCACTTGAGCAGATCCACAGCGTGCTGATTTTCTAGCTTGCGGTTGGACGCATAGTCCATAAAACAATCCTTACAGACCACTCTGTCCGGTTGTGGTGTGGCCCCGCCTGTCCAGCATTTCTTCTTTGTATAGGTCCTAGGAGAGGGGGAAGGTTCTTGTCCTCTGGATATTGACCTCTCTGATCTATGACGTGAAGAATGGGACCTGGGACCAGTGGCGTGAAGAATGAGACCTGCGGTCTGAGCTGTCGTCATCACAGTGTCTTGAAGATTTTCTGGACCTCTTGGAGTGGGCAGGGCCACAATGTAAGGAACTCACATTAGACCAGTAAGCGCACTTTTTTATTTTTTTTCTTCAATACTCAAATATAGTTGGTCACATAACTAATAGGAGTGTGAGGATCTTTGTTGCAAGATAAATGACTAATTGTGGAGTTAGGCAGAAGGATCAGCTGTGGAAATTTAGTAAGAAAGGGACAAAAAGGAACTATGGAGCTTTTGTCACTTTTTTTTTTTAAATCACCATTTCTTTGAGAATAAAAACAAAAGGTACCTACCACAAAGCAGTGTCAGTGAAACCTAGCAGGGCACAGCTGAGGAGACTCTGGCAGCTAACCCTGAATCTGAACTTAATTAGGCTCAGATGGATGGGCTGATCCCATAACCACCATTGCGAATTCATTCTGGAAGAAAAGGGCAAATCTGGGCCTTTTTCCAGAATCCAAGATGGCCGCAGTGATGTCGAGTGATATACAAAACAACAAAAAGCTGTAGCCCACCGCTAATTTCAGGGGAAACAAACAACAACTGCAAGCCTGTCAGGATAAAAAGGCACCTGCCCCATCAAACTGACTGGACTTAAAGGGAGCATCACAAAAAAGACAACAAGCACACATTCTTTTTCTTTTTTTAAAAAGGAGATAGGCAAGTTAAAGGAAGGAAGGAAGGGATGGGAGAGGGGAGAGACAAAAAACAATATATGCCTAAAAATAAAATGGAAACCACCAGCCTGGAAAGATGTGAGCTGGTCCTTTTGCGACTCCACTGCATTCATCATGGATGTGATAGCAGACTTTGTTCCATAAAGCAAACACTGCGAGATGACCCCACGAGATCCACAGAGGGGTTCCCCGCCTTCTTAGCGCTTTGAGCGGCCGAAGACGAGGACTGCGCACGGGAAAGGCTAAACCAGGCGGATGCTGCCGACTGCAGAGGTATGGACATACATCTACTCTTCACCAGCACAAGAAGGTATGAGGGAAAAAAAAGAGAATGTTGGGGGAGGGGCTATGCCTTTTAATTTATGCTATTCACTAGCCCTGAAGGAGGAGTGGAGGTGGAGCTCTATCACAAGTATGCTGCCATGGAGGCACCAGGAAATCCCAATACATTTTTTTTTAATTTTTGGCTGTAACATGACAAAATGTGGAAAATGTCAAGGGGTTAAAAAAAGCCTGAAAAACACCAATAAATACATACGCTCAGGTGTAAATGAATGCAGGGAAATTACAGTCTACATGATATGGTATTATTATTATAATACAGGATTTATACAGTATACTGCCAATGGTTTGTACAGCCCTGTATTACAAAATAAGGTGCAAACAGTACAAAAGGGTTAGGAGGATCCTACATGTAAGAGCTTACAATCTTAAGGGAGGAAGGGATGGGCAAGAAATGGCCAAAGCATTAACTATGAGGGATTTACTAATGTTGTTGCAAAAAGTGCAAACGACTAAAGATCATAAATCAACAATTAACACAATTTAAAATTGTAGAAGTTACATAAAAGACACTGTTTATTTGGAAGCTTAACAATTAAAATGTTACATAAAACTTTTCTGAGAAATTGTCAATCATTGGAATAACATGCCTTTGGCACTCTAAATCCCTGGCTGGTTTCTTGGTTCTATTGCCAATTTTAAACTTGGCAAGGTGCAGATAATGGTCAATGTCTTTCTTAGATAAGAACCAGTGAATTCTCAGAAACATGTAGTTGGTCTATGGGAAGTGACATTAATAGTTTTAGAACCTGTAATTGTAAGGTGAAAGAAAAATAATGTATCCTGGATACATAACACATCTTATATGCTGCCATGACAGCTTTATTTAGTTAACACCATATGCATTACACAGTAGTAGCTCTGGCACAGAGAATCTGAATTCATGGTTTTAAATCCCAGTTGAAGTTTCTTTTTTTGTGTTTAATAAAATAAAGTGTACTAGAAAACAGTTTTCTCAACATTATGGGCCAGATTCACGTACAGAGGTGTATCTTTGTGCGGGCGTAGCGTATCTCATTTACACTATGCAGCCATAACATTGAGAGGCAAGTGCCCTATTCACAAAGAACTTGCGCCCAAAGTTACGGCGGCGTATCGTAAATGGGCCGGCGTAACCGCGCGTAATTCAAAATAGGCAGGTAGGGGGCGTGATCCATGTAAATGAATCGTGACCCCCACGTAATTGACGCTCTCTACGAACGGCGCATGCGCCATCCGTGGACAAATTCCAGTGCACATGCTCAAAATTATGCCGCAAATACTCATTAGTTTCGACGTGAACGTAACTTATGCAAAGCCCTATTCGCGAACGTTTTACGCAAATGGCGTAAACAACGGAAAATTCGACGCTGTCCCGATGTCCATACTTAACATTGCGTACGCCTCATATAGTAGGGGTAACTTTACGCCAGACTTACACTTACGCAAACAACGTAAAAAAATCCGACCGCAAGTACGTTCGTGAATCAGCGTATCTAGCTCATTTGCATATTTGATGCGTAAATCGACGGAAGCGCCACCTAGCAGCCAGCGTAAATATGCAACTAAGATACGACGGCGTAAGAGACTTACGCCGGTCTTATCTAAGCAAAATTTCGGTGTATCTTGCTTTCTGAATACAGAAAAAAGATACGCCGACGCATCCTAGAAGTTACGAGGCGTCAGGGCCGATCCGCCCTATAGGCTCACTATGCAAGCCGCTTAGGGCCCCGCAAAGCTGCAGAGGGCCCCCAAATTACTAGAGGCCCCGCTTGGTAAAAAGTCATTTTTGGCCCCTCACCCCGCTTCTCAACTTTAATCTTTAATGTGACATGTGAAATGTCATTTTGCTTAGGGCCCCAGGGAGGTCAGGATCGGCACTGCGCGGCGTATATGTCGAGATACGCCAACGTAACTTCTTTGAGAATCTGGCCCTATGTCTCTAGTTCTGCTCTAGTGTTAGCACTGTAGAGAAAACTACTCTGCTCTGCTGAGTCATGCAAATGGCCCTCCAATCAGCAAGGAGTGTGAACTTTGCTGACTGTATACCTTTGCTTTGTAGTCAATATTCCAATCGCACACGTTCCTAGAAAAACGGCTCATAGAAAAAGAGTGGGTGCTGAAACGATCACCAGCTGGGCACTGGAACCATCAAACAAATGAACATATTCGCCAGCACACCATGGATCGTAGATTATGTCCAAAAATGTAATGCAAAACAAGCATCACAAAAGTGCTACACACACTCTTACAACTTGCACCCACAGGTAGGCCTAGATTAAGGCTTACCTGTAGGTGCAATAAATATCTCCTTATCCTACACGGTTAAGGAGATATTTGTAGAAAACACTGCACCGATGTCTACGGTGAATGCGCGCCTTAGACAACGGTGCAGGCGAACTGAGCGTTCCGGAATTATGCGGCTCCCGTGCGCATGCACGGGAGTAATGTCATCGCCTCTCCAGCCAATCACAGTGCCAGAGCGGCGATACCCGGAAGAAGTGCAGAGGGGACATGGTGGAGGAGGGGAACGAGAAACGCTTTGGGGGCCTCGATCTCAGGTAAGTCATTCATAACGAGCTAGTATGCTATGCAAACTAGCTCATTATGCCTTTCTCTTGCATGGTTTTATAAGAGGGGAAAAAAACGCTTTACTTCCCCTTAAAAAGTCAGCAGCTACAGTATTTGTTTGATTTTTTGGTGGGGGGGGGGGGGGGCTGGAGATCAACTTAAAGAGCTAATTGTTCCCTCTCCACAGGAACAGAGCAGAGGCTGTCAATTAGTTGGAGATGACTCCCCTGTCACCCTTTTTCTATAGGTCAGGAAACCTCAGAAGTGATTCATGCTTATAGCAGAGGAACAAAGCAGCACACAATAGAGACACTTAGGGGGTTATTTACAAAATGCAAATCCACGTTTCACTACAAGTGCAAACTACAAGTGCAGCGTGCACTTGAATTTGCACTGAAAGTGCACTTGGAAGTGTAGTTGCTGTAGATCTGAGGGGGACATGCAAGGAAAATAAAAAAACGCATTTTAGCTTGCACATGATTGGATGATAAAATCAGCAGAGCTTCCCCTCATTTCAGATCTACCCCTCATATTTACAGCGACTGCACTTCCAAGGGCACTTTCAGTGCAATTTCAAGTGCACTTTGCAGTTGTAGTGCAAAGTGGGTTTGCCTTTCTTAACCACTTAAGACCCGGACCAATATGCAGGTTAAGGATCTTCCCCCTTTTTGCGACTCGACACTGCGTCTCTTTAACTGGCAATTGTGCGGGCCCGCGACTTGGCTCCAAAACAAAATTGGCGTCCTTTTTTCCCCCACAAATAGAGCTTTCTTTTGGTGGTATTTGATCACCCCTGCAGTTTTTATTTTTTGCGCTATAAACAAAAATAGACTGACAATAAAAAAAATATATATATATATTTTTTAAGTTTTTCTATAATAAATATCCCCCAAAAAGATATAAAAAACTTGTTTTTTCCTCAGTTTAGGCCAATACTTATTCTTCTACCTATTTTTGGTAAAAAAAATCACAATAAGCATTTAACGATTGCTTTGCGGAAAATGTATAGCGTTTAATAGGGGATAGTTTTATGGCATTTTTATTAATATTTTTTTTTTTTTACTACTAATGGCGGAGATCAGCATTTTTTTTCATGACTGCGACTTTAAGGCAGACACAAAAAATGCCTTGATTACTGTGAAAATTACAATTGCGGTTTAGAAGTTAACCACTAGGGGGCGCTGTATGGGTTAAGTGTGACCTCATACGTGTTTCTAACTGTAGGGGGGCGGAGCTGGACGTGTGACGTCTGTATCAGGGAACAGACGATCAATGAGAGTGCCACTGTGAAGAACAGGGAAGGTGTGTTTACACACACCTCTCCCCGTTCTTCAGCTTCTGTGACCGATCGTGGGACACCAGCGGTGATCGTGTCCGTGGTCACAGAGCGTGCGCGACCCACAAATGGGCTTTTTTTTTTCCAAAATAATTTATTGAGGAATCCAACATACAATTGAAAAAATATGCACGCGACGGGAGATCCCTCCATGTCACCGAAAAGACATAGCTTTTTATTATAACCTGTAAAGACATGTAGCAAAGGATCCAATACAAACCTGAGACATATGAGGTCGGTACATCAAAAACAGAGAACTGGATGGATCCCTAAATTAGCTGGGTAAAGCTATAGAAAATAAAAGAATCAAAGAAAATTAAAGAAAGTAAAAGGGGAGGAAAGAAAGGGGGGGTAGGTAAACGGGGCGGGGGGGGAACCTGCCTAATTTTCCAAGTATACAATAATAAGTAGTTCATTAGGTCACATAACATTAAGATCGTAATTTTTTTTTTTTTTTTTTATAATTATCTTTTATTTATTTTTATAAACAAGAAAGCAACACGAAAAACACAAGAAAACGGGATATGCAGAATCCATTACAACAGCTTATTTATATATGGACATTATAATACATCTCTATCTTAAACTCTTTTACTATTCCTGGTCTATAGCAGAGGGAAATTATAATATTTTATATCACAAGCAATTTCCATTCCCCCCAGGGGAGATATAGAAACCAAAATACTATTTCAACTTTTAACTAAATGTCAAACTTCCCCAAATGTTCCATCTCCTCCCTGATTGTCCATATATTCTCTATGTATTCGACAAATTCCCTCTTTTATCTCCATCACGTTGCCTTCCCTATTTTATCCCCTCAATCCCTCCCCCCTTATCCCCTCCTCAAGACCCCCATCTCCACCTCTTCTCCTCCTCCATCCGCGTACACCCACGGACATGGAGGGAAGAGGAGAGGAAGAAGGAGACAAAAAAAAAATACCACAGACATAACCCCATAACACAACAACCCTCCCCCCCCCCTCCGCTGTCCCCCCCTCGGCGAGAAATTTCATCTTTCCTTCCCTCCTCCCTTTCCCTTCTTTCCTCGACCTCTAATCTTTATTCTTACTCCCCTAGTAACTTTTTACCTTCTTCCGATTGTACAAATAATTCCCAGGGTGCCCATATTATTTTATTTTGCTCTTTCTTATCTATTGGCCTCGGTAAGAGTTTCTCCATTATTCCTATTTTCCTTACTTTTTTAAGCCACATAGATATTGGAGGTGCTTCCGGGTCTTTCCATTTTATTGCAATGCAACTTTTAGCCGCATTTATCAGATGACCTATCATTGATCCTGTATATCTTTTCAAAGAAATTTCTGTATGATGTAATAGGAAGAATGAGGGGTCATCTGGAATCTGGTGTTCTGTAAGTGATTGGGTAATTCTCCGTACTGTTTCCCAAAATTGTTGTATTATTGGACACCCCCAAAATATATGCAACATTGTCCCTTTCTCCCCACACCCTCTCCAGCATCTCTCTGAAATTTCAGAAAAGAATATATTTAGACGCGCTGGCGTATAGTACCACCTTGTTAATATTTTATAATTTAATTCTTGTATTTTCGTACATCTTGAGGAGTTTAACGCTAAATTTATGATATTTTGGCATTGTATTGGGGAAAAGGTTTGGCCTAAATCTCTCTCCCATTTGGCGAGGCTTGGCATTCTAAAGTCTTCCGGTGGTGCAGTCAACAGTGTATACATTTTCGAGACCATATGAGCCAATGGTTCCGCTCCTCCACAATATTTCTCAAACTTTGTAAGTGGGCGTCTGTACTTTTCTGCACCACCTAGAGTCTCCAAAAAATGTCGTAATTGTCGCGCTTGCCATATCGGGATTTCATATCCCCCTTGTGAAATTTCTCCTATTGTTTTCCATCCCCTTTCTCCTAGAAAGTGAGAGGCTTGAAATCTTCCATTATCTCTTAATTTCTTGAATATTTGAGACTCCATGCCTGGCTGAAATTCTGGATTTCCTATTATTGGATAGAGGGGGGAGTTTTTAGTCGAAAATTTTGAATTATAACATACTTTATTTCCAGTCCATAATGTTGGACCTATCGTAGGGTGGGTTTTAACTATAAGGGGTAATGCTGAATAACACCATATTGCCCTATTTAACGGTACTGGGCTCATTTGTTGCTCTAAAGTAATCCATAGTTTATAATCCCCATGTCTGCTCCAATCGGCTATCCTTCCCAGCTGGACTGCTTGATAGTATTTTAGCATATCCGGTGCTGCTATTCCACCAGCCTTCTTGGGTAGGATCAATAGTTTCCTACCAATCCTAGGCCTTTTACTCCCCCATATACATTTCATAAATAAAGCCCTGACTTGATTGAAGTATGCCATGGGGATCTGAATTGGTAGCGCTTGGAAAAGATAGAGGAATTTTGGCACTACACTCATTTTTAAAATATTGGATCTCCCGAACCAAGAGTGCATCCCTCTACTCCATCCATCCAGCATTGTTCTAACTGTACTCAGTAATGGTTTAAAATTTAACTCAAAAGTATCCTTTAAGTCTGGTGGCATTTGTGTTCCCAAATAATTCAGTGCCCTGGTCGTCCATTTAAATTTAAAGCTATGTTCTAAACCGGTTTTAATCAACTCCGGGAGAGCGACTCCCATCGCCTCTGATTTACTGTAATTTATTTTAAAATTTGACATCTTCCCATAGATTTCTACTTCTTTCATTAAATTTGGTAAAGATATCTGTGGTTTGATTAAGGAAAAAAGCATATCATCTGCGTAAGCTGATACTTTATATTCCATTCCCCCTAGTTGAATACCCACTATGTCTCTATTCTGTCGGATCTTATTTAATAATGGTTCTAATGTCAATGCAAATAATAAGGGCGACAATGGGCAGCCCTGCCTGGTACCGTTTGTAATTGCTAGGGGTTCAGAATATACCCCATTTACCTTTACTAAAGCTCTGGGTCCCCATACACCCCTGCTATCCACTGTAACATCCGCTCTCCCAGACCCATTTGTTTTACTGTTCCAAGCATAAACTCCCAATTCACTCTATCGAATGCTTTCTCTGCATCTGTATTCAGGAAAACACTCGATATCTTTTTTTTATTTGCTTGGTGTATTAAATTTAACACTTTAATAGTACTATCTCTCGCTTCTCTAGTTGGTATAAACCCAACTTGGTCTAAATGAACCAATTTTGAAAGGTAGGGCTGTATGCGGGATGCCAGAATCTTTGTCAGTATTTTAATATCTACATTTATTAATGATATTGGTCTATAACTAGAGCATAACCCTGGATCCTTCCCTTCTTTCGGTATAACCGTAATATGTGCCAATAGTGCCTCCTGAGGTAGAGATCTTGTTTGTCCGACTGTATTAAATAATTTGGTCATATAAGTCCCCAGTAGTGTACTAAAGCTTTTATAGTATTGTATTGTAAACCCATCTGGGCCCGGGGCTTTACCATGTTTTATTGTTTTCATTGTTGATTGCACTTCCTCCAGAGTAATTGGTTTTTCTAAATCTCTTCGTTCTGGAGATGTTAATCTGGACAGACCTGCTGACGATATGTATTTCTCCACAGACCCAGAGGGGTTCATCATTCCTTGAAGATTATATAAAGAGGCATAATATTTCTTGAATTCTTGCGCTATTTCTTTTGAAAGGTAGAGTTTTTGATCTACTTTTGTTTTAATAAATGGAATATATGACCGTGATTGTAGTTTTTTTAATTTTTTTGCTAGTAACTTCCCACATTTTTCACCTGAGTCATACGTCATCTTCTCTGCATATTGTAAAACTGCTTCAGCTTTATATCTAAGGAGATCTGCTACCTGTCTTCTTAAATGTGTTAATTCAATTCCTATACCCGTTTCTGTCTTCTTTTTATGTTGTATCTCCAGTCTCTGTATCCTTTCTAATATTTCTTTTATTTGTTTTTCTCTTGCTTTCTTAACTCTGGAGCCATGTTTTATTAGAACCCCTCGGATTACTGTTTTATGGGCTTCCCAAACTATTCCTGGAGCACTTTCTTCGTTATCATTTATCTGGAAATACCACATTATTTCTTTTTTTACATCTTCAATTATATCGGGATTCTGTAATAGACTCTCATTTAATCTCCACCTCCTTTCTGACGTCTGAGTTCCCTCTCCCCAAGTTATTTCCATAGTTACCGGTGCGTGGTCTGTCCATGTTATATTCCCAATTGAAATATCCTGTACTAGGTGTAACCACTGATGAGGTATCAGAAAGAGGTCTATTCTTGAATAAGTTTGATGTGGGTTTGAGTAGTACGTATAATCTTTCTCTCCTGCATGTAGGATACGCCATCCATCTACTAACTGAAATTCGTGTAATTTTTGTATAATTCGTTTTCTGGTGCCACTGGGTACCGAAGATACCCCTTCCGAGGTGTCTTCCTTTGGATCCAAGGGGATATTCAAGTCCCCGCCACAAATCAACTTACCCTCTTTAAAGTTCATCAGTTTAGTGATCACCTTCACTAAAAAACTATCTTGATGTATATTTGGTGCATAAATGGTGGCTAGTGTTACCTTCTCACCCCCTATTGCCCCTTTAAGAAAAAGGAATCTTCCTCCCGGATCTGCGTATTTATCCGTTAGGGACCATGGTATTCTATTTGCTATCACGATTGCTACTCCTTTACTTTTAGCTTCCTGGTTTGAGGCCTGGTATACCTTTGGGAAGTTCCTATTTTGAAGATATGTATATGCCCCTTCTTTAAAATGTGTTTCCTGAATTAGTCCTATATCTGTTTTAAGAGATTTTAATTCATTTAATAATATCTTACGTTTTTCGGGGATATTAAGTCCTCTCACATTTAGGGAAGTTACCCTGATCTTATCCATCTCTCTCACCAACAGCAGAGGAGGAGAGATCACAACACGACAGATAAAAAAAAAAAAAAATGTTACACAAACACAGTCTCCTCCTATAGGGGTCCCAGGAGGTTCTATGTTACGGCTTCTACGTGGGACTTCGACTATCCCGTAGTTGCCGAGAATGGGGGGAACTGACCTCTAACAGCAAGAGTGGCTGAGCTCCTGCCTCCTCTCCTCCCTCTGTTTAATTTCTCTCTAAACCCTTTCTATCTTATTTACCCTGTGACTGCCCCCCTTTTTTATTTCTTATTCCACTCTCTCACCTTCTGATCTCTGTTCCAGTGTCATGACTAGTCTTTATATTACTTCCTTCCCCCTTCTCCACATCCCCCTCCCTCCCCTCTCGTAACTGCCCCCTCCTCATAATTCTTTCCTTTATATATATACATACTCTACCCATTAATATCTCCAATTTCCCTTAATTTCATATAAATTCTGATTTGCTTTCTCATTTATAGCAGGTCATACATTCAAAATATATGCATTATTAAGATCGTAATTTGAATGTAAGTAGCGAGCCTGTGTCCAAGGAGTGAAAAGAGTCTACACACAACTGAAGGGTGTGTGGGTGAGGGGGAGAGACCCAGGAAGTTCAGGTTGAAGAGTTGTCATCTGGACATGTCAGGAGAGTTTTGTAGTAGACAAAAAGTGTGTGTAAGGACTTGTGTGGGTCTGACTGATTTGTTGCAGCCATGAATGCTCCCCATCTCGAGAGAAAACGTTGCTTTGCTATCGTATGGTTAAAATCTGTTGTGATTTTTTCCTTGTGGAGTTGCATGTGGAGTTATTGTTTGACGAGAGATATCGTAGGAGAGGAAGGGGAAATCTAGTGTTTAAGAATTGCTCTCCTTGCTGCAAATAGGGTGATGAGGATCCATTCCTTGTGACGCCGGTTAGAGTTGGAGTTGGAAGACCAGGTTAAAAGTTGCTTGTCCCAGTAGCCGAAGATCAGAAGTAGAGGGTCTTTGGGAAGGTGCAACAGGGTGACTCCCTCGATGAAAGACTTACTGCCAGAATGAAGAGATGAATGAACATGACCAGAAGCAGTGAGTCAGAGTAGGTTTAGGGTGGTTGCAAAGCGGAAAAAGGGTAGACTGGGGGTGAGTTGTGTCCTTGAGGAAAGGGATGTATGCACGATGAAGAATTTTCATCTGGGTTTCTCTCCAGTGTTTGCAGGGTATCAGTTTGGTGAGTTTGATGTATTCTTGTAAGAGTTTCTCGGTTAGTTCGGATCTGGAAAGTCTTTGCCCCAGTGTGTAACAGAAGAGGATGCTAAAGGGGGGGTAATCTTGCGAAGCAAGGGTTTATAGATACAAGAGACAGTGTTAGAGCCTGACTGTAGCAGGCCATCGGTGATGGATGCTTTACATTTGACGCTTCCTTCCCTGCAGGAAGTAACAACTGGGCTTTTAAAGGCGACATACCTGTACATGCCTGTTCCAAGCTGTGCCATTCTGCTGATGTATATGTGTAGGAAGTGGGCCTTAAGTGGTTAAATAAGCCCCAAGTGCTCTTGAGATAAGCACACACTCTAGAGCCTGTCCCCTTGCACTGCACAGGCAAGATAACAATGGGGTTTATTTACTAAGGCTGGAGAGTGCCTAATCAGGCTCACTTCTGCATAGCAACCGATCAGCTTCCAGGTTTTAAGCTGAGGTTAGACGCTTATTGGTTTCTATGCAGAAGTGAGCCTGGTTTTGCACTCTCCGAGCCTTAGTAAATAAACGCCAGTGTCTCTTTCATTACACACAAATTAAATTACTACACATTTGCCCTTTAAATGTATAAAAATAAATATAAAAATGTTCTATTTGACATTGTATTCTATATGCTAAGTCTATTTTGAAGGTGTATACATGATCATCATCTTCACCTGAATTCTCAGTGAATTTAACAGTAGTTTGAACCTGTATTGATCACAGGGTGCTTTAAGCAGCCATCATGTTGTATAATATGCAAGAGAAAACAATACAATTTACATCAAGCTATTTCCGCCACTGAGTAATCAATATAAATAGCAATAACTTTTATAAATTTTTCTGTTCCAACAAATAAATCAAGTATGTGAAATATTCTGTTCTTCTTATTTATATCTATTAGTCTGCAATGCTCCACTGGTTCCATTTTCTACTACGTCTTCATTTCTTAATGTACAGCAAAATCTTCAGTGTTTGTATTACATAAAATGATTTCTCAGCACAGAAAAGTAGCTGTTACTTTTCCATTGCATTCATGTATGTTTGGAGCATCAACTACATCACACAAACAGTGCAATGTAATAGAAAAAAAAATATTTTAAAGTGAAATTCAGTATTTTATGAAATTTAAAATGCATTAGACTTAGCAAGTTGCAAGTAAATATATAAGGTGGGTCTCCACTTCCTTTGAAACATTGAGATAACACATACAATTGCTATGCAAGGCATTTTGTAAATGACAGTTTTTTTATGTATACCTTTCAACTTCAGTCTGCAACTAGCTATAATTTTCTAAAACTGACAAGTACAATATGCCTGTTATAACAGAATGTTTACTTGTCACCACTTTCAATACAAATCCTCAAAATGGAGGACATAGCCATATAAAACATTCCTCTATGCTCCTCAGGCTAGCTGTATATCTAGAGCTACTTATGAATAGCACATGTACATAGACAGTGGGGAAAATAATTATTTGCAAATTTTGTAAGTTTGTCCATGTACAAAGAAATTAAGGGTCTATCATTTTTATCATAGGTGTATTTTAAATGATAGAGACAGAGAGGGTTATTTACGAAAGGCAAATCCACTTTGCACTACAAGTGCAAAGTGCACTTGAAAATTGCACTGCAAGTGAACTTGGACATGCAATCACTGTAAGACCCTTTCACATTGAGGAGTTTTTCAGGCTGTACAGCGCTAAAAATAGCGCTGCTATACCGACTGAAAAACTCCTGCCCCAGCAACCTCAATGCTGGGGCAGGAGGGCTTTCACACTGAGGCGATGCGCTGGCGGGAGATAAAAAAATCTCCTGTCAGCAGCGGTGAGAGGAGCGGCATGTATACCGCTCCTTCACCGCTCCTTCCTACTGAAAACAATGGGAGACCGCGGCAATACTGCCCACAATGCGCCTCTATAGAGGGGCATTGCGGGAGCAGTATTAACCCTTTCACGGCCGCTAGCGGCGGTTAATACCACACCGCTAGCGGCCGCAACTCGCGGCAATTCCGGCAGTATGGCGCCGCTATTTTTAGTGGCGCTATACCGCCAGTGCACCTCCACTGCCCCATGTGAAAGGGGCATAAATCTGAAGGGTAGATCTGAAATAATGGGGAAGCTCTGCTGATTTTATTATCCAATCATGTGCAGGCTAAAATGCTGTTTTTTATTTTCCTTGCATGTCCCCCTCGGATCTACAGTGACTGCACTTCCAAGTGCACTTTTAGTGCAATTTCAATATATATATATATATTGTTTGATGTGAAGCAGCAATTTTAATGATGCTTAGGTTGAAAAAAAAAAATTAAAAACATTGCTTGGTGGATGCCCTTAACCAGTCTGTGAAGTGGCAGACCTGAAAGATGTGAAGGAAGTACTGCAGTTAAACTGACATTTTGTAAAAGGATATGAAAGCCATATAGTTGCTGGTAAATAACATTTTCCTGCCAGCCTCACTTCTTTTGCACAAAATGGCAAGTGGGCTGCATGCATTTTTTTACAAGAAAAAGGAGCCTGCACAGCGCCCCCCCCCCCCCCCCACCAAAAAAAGAGATTTATTCTACTGTCCCAAAATCCATTACAGAGCATCATAAGCACATTAATTAAACTCTCATAAACATATTAATTAGCATGGTACTCGTGCTAATGGAATCCATTATTATGTTAATTGAGCTCCAACTGTATGGCACATCTGAAAAGTTTAATGTGATCCCGTCACAGAATTGTGTATTCACACCAAAAAAATGTTCATTCTGATTGTCACAATCTTTATGTCATTAAAAAATATCAGTTTGTTATAATAGTTCACATAAGTCAGACTATTTATCACCTCCTATAGTAGAATTCATAGAGCATAGACCCTAAAGCCAAAGAGTAGTTATTCATTGACATTTGACATAGCAGAAGATAGTTTTATTGTTAGAAAAAAAGAGAAACACCCCCGAAAAAATGACTTTTAAGGCCAAACTCAGAATTAATAAAAAAAGTTTATTAAAAGGACCAAGCAAGATACGGTTGATGCTTGTTAACAAATAAACCTTGACAATCAAGGTAAATGTTGTGACTATCTACATATGTATACAAATAAATAACACCAAGGACAGAAGTGCACCGAGTTTAAGTGAAAAAATGGGGGGGTAACAACACAAAGAGCAGTGTATTAGGCAACATAATTTATTTTTAATTTTTTATTAAAAAAAATCAAAAAACTTAAAATTAAAAAAGCACTCTCCAAGGGACGGTGGAGGAATCCCGATGCGTTTCTGGTCTTGTGAGAAAGAAGAAGACCATCATCAGGGGCCACAGGAGAGTAAGATATGTAAATTCTCAATTGTTTGTAACACAAACAGAGTAATCCCTTGATGTTATGGATATAGTTTCTGAATGTAATTTTTGGGCTCAGGATAAGATCCCCTCAGATTTAAAGGCACAACTGTACATGTCCAAGAGCAGAGGAAGGTCCCGATATGGGAGCGTTTTTTGGTAAAATCCTTGAAGCTTGCTCAGGTGGATCCAGTGTGGATAGTCCTAGTCTGGGTATCAAGGAAAAAACCTTGGTTGGTCAGTAAGGGAAATTTTTAAAGGACTGTTGCTGGAGGTAGATGCGGTGGGAGCCCAGTGGCGTTAGTCCCAAACTCAGAGGGTGCCTAGGCTCCCACCGCATCTACCTCCAGCAACAGTCCTCTAAAAATGTCCCTTACTGACCAACCAAGGTTTTTTCCTTGATACCCAGACTAGGACTATCCACACTGGATCCACCTGAGCAAGCTTCAAGGGTTTTACCAAAAAACCCTCCCATATCGGGACCTTCCTCTGCTCTTGGACACGTACAGTTGTGCCTTTAAATCTGAGGGGATCCTATCCTGAGCCCAAAAATGACATTCAGAAACTATATCCATAACATCAAGGGATCACTCTGTTCTTGTTACAAACGATTGAGAATTTACATACCTTACACTGCTGTGGCCCCTGATGACGGTCTTCTGCTTTCTCACAAGACCAGAAACGCATCAGGCATCCTCCACCATCCCTTGGAGAGTGTTTTTTTAATTTTATGTTGTATTATACACTGCTCTTTGTGTTGTTACCCCCCTTTTTTTCACTTACACTCGGTGCACTTCTGTCCTTGGTGTTATTTATTTGTATACATATATAGATAGTCGCAATTGCTGTTGTGTACATATACCTTGATTGTCAAGGTTTATTTGTTAACAAGCATCAACTGTATCTTGCTTGGTCCGTTTAACCACTTGAGGCCCGCGCTACCGTCGGATGACGGCAACAGCGCGGGCCTCAATATCCAACATGCCGTCATTTGACGGCATGTCTTTCTGGCGTTCCCAGCGCGCGCTGTACAGCGCGCTGCGGGGAAGCCCTGTGTTGTCCGTGTCCCTTGGACACGGCCAATCACAGATCGCGGCAAACGGCCAATCAGAGCGGCCGTTTGCAATGCGATCTGTGGGCGAATGAGAGATGATCTCTCATAGATCATCTCTCATTGCGGCTGACACAGAGACAATGTCCTGTCTCTGGAAGGGAGGAGCCCGATCTGTGTTCCTTCCTACATAGGGACACAGATCGGTCACCCCCCCAGTCACCCCCCCCTCCCCCTACAGTTAGAACACACCTAGCATACACATTTAACCCCTTCCTCACCCCCTAGTGTTAACCCCTTCAATGCCAGTCACATTTATACTGTAATTAGTGCATATTTATAGCACTGATCGCAGAATAAATGTGAATGGCGCCAAAAATGTGTCAAAAGTGTCCGATGTGTCCGCCATAACGTCGCAGTAACAATAAAAATCGCAGATCGCCGCCATTTCTAGTAAAAAAAAAATAATAAAAAATAATAATTCTCTCCCCTATTTTGTAAGCGCTATAACTTTTGCGCAAACCAGTCGCTTATTGCGATTTTTTTTTTCTTTTTTTACCAAAAATATCTAGAAGAATACGTATCGCCCTAAACTGAGAAAAAAAAATGTGTTTTTTTTTTTAATTGGGATATTTATTATAGCAACAAGTAAAAAATATTGTATTTTTCTTCAAAATTGTCGCTCTTTTTTGTTTATAGCGCAAAAAATAAAAATCGCACAGGCGATCAAATACCACCAAAAGAAAGCTCTACTTGTGGGGAAAAAAGGACGTAAATTTTGTTTGGGAGCCACGTCGCACGACCGCGCAATTGTCAGTTAAAGCGACGCAGTGCCGGAAGCTGAAATTTCACCTGGGCAGGAGGGGGGTGTAAGTGCCCAGTAAGCAAGTGGTTAATAAACATTTTTGATTAATTCTGAGTTTGGCTTTAAAAGTCCTTTTTTCGGGGGTATTTCTCCTTGTTTTCTTACACATACCAGGGATGTGGCCACCCTCACAGATTATGGATCTATGAACTCCTTTCTCTATAGTTTAATTGTTTGTTATGCTGTAGTTCATACCAATTTACAGGACCTTTTGCTGTCACAGGGAGGGGGGGCAGCTGGCAGCGGCTTCTTTACAGGGAACATGTTACATGTTCCACCCTCAAATTGGGTGGAATATCATTTCATAAAAAATTATAAGTGTTAACATTTGGGTATATCAAACTTTGTTTGCCAGCAGCCACCCATGCTATCACAGTGCAGATTCGGTTTGGTGTTTTAGGTTTAATTTTTTGGAGGATGGTATAATTTATTTAAATGTCAATTTGTTTGTGCTTTTTACATTTTGTCAGAGGGGGGTTCAGCAGTGTGAACTGGTTGCTAAAACAAGCACATCTGCCCTTTCTTTGCAGCATATTACTGCATACTATTGTGGCACAGTTTAGTGCACCAAAAAACCACATTAGGACAGTTTTTGTAAACACTTATGCCCCGTACACAATCGGGCTTTAGTCCGACCATACTCACATTGGAATTCCAAAGGAATGCCATCGGAGGAAAAGAGAACATGTCCTCTATGTAAACTCTGATGGAATTCATCGGAATTTCCGACGGAATAACTCAGATGGGGCGTACACACAGTTAAAATTTCCGATAGAAAAAGCCAGTCTGACTTTTTCCATCCGAAATTCTGATCCTGTGTACAGGGCATAGCATAGACCAAGTGAAGTGGCTAGCTTCAGGTGATACACATAGATTAAACAAATCCTCTTAGATCATTTGTACCTGCTTATCTGTAGCCATCTCTTTTCTACATTTGTTTAAAAAACATTATTTATACATGTTTTCTGAGCTTGCATAGTCAGGGGGTGGGGATCTGACATCACACATTGCACATCATAGAGAGGAGAGCAGAGTGTAATCTGAGACCTGAGTGGAGGGAAGGGACAAACACCCCTCTACACTATCTAATAGGGAAACATACACAGTTGAAGCTGCCAACCACAGGCTTTGTACTTGAGCTCCTCTCCCCAACCCCCTCAATCCGTTGTAGTTAGCAAATGTGACTCATGCTGATAGAAAATAAACCAGACTGCAGATAGAAATGCTTTGTTCATTTTTCATGTCAGAGATTTACAACTACTTTAAGTGCAATGAAGTTAGGCACTCCCCTGTATTTCATATGTAGCACCCTCTACCATAGGTAGGTGCTAGAGGTGTAATGTTTGTAGGTACTGTCAGTGCAGGTAAATGTAAGCAGGCCTATGCTGCAAGCTAGGCCTGTTTGTTTTTGATCTGGGGGCAAGGAGGGGTTAGTGTGGCAGTGGGTGTGACTGACATGTAGTTCAGCTTTTGGGTGCCTCCCCTGCTTTCAGTGAGAATGCTCTGGAAGAGGGACAGGGCTGAGATTTGGAGTGACATGGAGTACATGTGAGGAGCCCTGACCAATCCCCAACAAGAATTGGCAGGGGGCAGGCCTCCTACATATTCTCATGGTCAGCCTGCTGGGGGGGGGAGTTGTCGGTGGAGTGAACTGAAGGATGGAGTACTACACTGCTTGCAGGAGAAACACCCTCATCTAGGGAGTGTGCATCTGGCGGAGGAGCTTGAGAGCTGGAAGGGAGAGCTGGTCATAGAGGGGTGTCCTGGAATCTGGAGAAGCAGTTGGTCCGCACGGTCTGGGTAAATTCTTCAGGAAGGACTCAGGGCAGGAGTCGGTGAGTGAAGCACAGTGGAGATCTGGAAGAGGCATGACAGGGGAGCTGGGTGCAGGAAAGTGATGCGCAGGAGGAGACGTGTTCTGGAGGTAGAAGTCTGCAGGGAGAGTGGAGAGGAGGAGAATGGTTTGATGTAACGCTGTCAAGATTAGAGTCCACTATTTCTGTTCTATTCTAGGAAATGTGAAGCATAACCACTATAACATTTGCAAAGATAATGAGTAAACCACTAAAACATTTGTCAATGTGAAGCCAGATCAGCTATAAAATTGCGAATACCAGTCTATCCTATGGGCATCCCATATCCCTTTCCCCAACCAAGTTCAATCCCCCAAAACAAAGCAAAATACTTTTCATTGTCTACAAGTGTGAGGTATGGATGCCTGGCAGCAGGATGAATATGGGTGGATGTTAGTAACTAGTGGAAACACACAGCTACACATAGATACATAGAAACATAGTAGGTAAGGTTGAATAAAGACAATAGTCCATCCAGTTCAACCTGTGTAGGTGTACGTGCGTCTTATTGCTCAGTCTGTCTTCTACTAGGACCCCCAGATCTTTCTCCATCCGTGATTGCCCCAAAGGTTCTCCCCCTAGTGAGTAGCTTGTGTTTATGTTTTTAGCCCCTAAGTGCATTACCTTATATTTATCTACATTAAACCTCATCTGTCATGTAGTTGCCCAATCCATTATTTTGTTCAGGTCTTTCTGTAAAATTTATATATCCTGATGTGTGAAGTTATTGTCCTGATTATTATTTTTATTTATCCCTCCTGTTGAGTTCCCCCACAGCAAGCAGCTTGCTATGGGGGCATGTGAGCCGAGTCACAGCTCCCTGAGTCCATTCAGACACGGAGCTGTGGCCCGACCCCAGCCCTTCTCTCTCCTGATTGGCTAACCAACTATGATTGAAAGCAGCATAAGCCAATGGCACCGCTACTGTGTCTCAGCCAATCAGGAAGGAGAGTCTAAGACACTTGTGGACATTTCTGGACAGAGATGGGGCTCTGGTAAGTATTAGGGAGGCTGAGGGGGGCTGCCGCACACAAAAGGCTTTTTATCTTCTTTTATAGTGGTGGCAGGTTGGCTCGGCTGGCGAGATCACGTAGCTATACGTCATCTCGCATTTCAGCCAATGGGGCACAATGGGGCACACCGCTCCTGGTCCTGTCAGAGGGAGAAATGACGGATCGTCTGTTCATACAATGTATGAACAGCGATCAGTCATTTCCTCTAGTCAGTCCCACCCCTCCTTCATTTAGAGCACACACAGTGAACATAATTAACTCCTTCCTTGCCCCCTAGTGTTAACCCCTTCCCTGCCAGTGGCATTTTTATATTAATCAATGCATTTTTATAGCACTGATCGCTATTAAAATGCCAATGGTCCCAAAAATGTGTCAAAAGTGTCCTAAGTGTCCGCCAGTAAAAATCGATAATCGCCGCCATTACTAGTAAAAACAAAAATATTAATAAAAAGGCCATAAAACTATCCACTATTTTGTAGACGATATATCTTTTGCGCAAACAAATCAATAAACGATTATTGCAATTTGTTTTACAAATTTCTGGCCTTCTATTCGTGGTGAAGATAACCGAAAAAGCTGTGGTAGGTCAACTTCAGAGTCACCTAGAGTCCAATAACATTCTGGATGACTACCAGTCGGGATTCCGGCCTGGGCGAGGCACAGAGTCAGCTCTTGTCAACGTCCAGGACGATCTTCTGACGGCTTTAGACCAGGATCATTCGGTGGTTTTAGTGTTACTGGACCTGTCATCTGCATTCGACACCATTGACCATCAGGTGCTTCTGGATCGATTGGTAATGGTTGCCAGATTAGAAGGTCAAGCCTTGGCATGGATGGCCTCCTTTCTCCAGGAGAGGACGCAGCGAGTACAGCTGGGGGTTTTTCAATCTGCTGACCTCCCCCTCTCCTGTGGAGTTCCACAGGGATCGGCTTGATCTCCGGTCCTGTTCAACATCTATGTGAGGCCACTGGCCGACCTCATCAGGCACCACAATCTCCAGTTTCATGTCTATGCTGATGACACGCAACTTTACTTTAAATTCAAACATGGTGAAGTTGCTCCTGAAACCCTGGCCGCTTGCCTTCGGGAGATCGATCAGTGGATGTGTGCGAACTTTCTGAACTTAAACAATAGTAAGACCGAATGTATTACCTTCAGTGACTTGAGTCTGGCCCCTACACTGCCTCAATGGCCCTCGGAGTTTGGCAGCGTTCCCGAGAGAGCCACCCAGGTCAGGGACTTGGGAATCATCCTGGACTCTCGGTTGACTCTGACCCCCCAGATAAGCAAGGTGGTGAGTACCTGCCACTTCCATCTGAAACTTCTGAGGGTGTTATTTCGATTCATTGACCACCTCAGCAAAAAAACGGTTGTCTCTGCCACGATCGCTAGTCGCCTGGACTATTGTAATGCTCTGTATCTAGGACTCCCTAATAACAACTTGCATAGACTCCAGCTTGTCCAAAATGCAGCTGCGCGGCTACTCACGGGTGCTTCCCGCAGAGAGCATATCACCCCCTCTCTTGTCGTCCTGCATTGGCTTCCTATTTCCAAACGGATATTGTTCAAGACTGGTTGTATTATGCACAGGGTATTCTATGGTTCGAGTCCAGGCTACCTCCGAGCAAGATTCATCAAATACGTCCCCTCCCGCCCCCTCCGTTCCAGCACCTCCTTGGATTTTACGGTGCCTCGCTTTAGGAAGGCTCGTCGGGGAGGTCGCTCTTTTTCAGTCCAGGGGGCGAAACTTTGGAACAGCATCCCCCTGCCCATTAGACAGGTTAGCAATCTCCTGGCTTTCCGTCGCAAACTTAAAACCTACCTGTTTACCCAAGCCTATGGCTGAGTCACTAGAGGGGTGTTTCAAGTCCTTTTTATGTTATATTAGGTCTCTCCCTTCTTAGTACCCCTTTTAATTATTGCGGTGCCGATCTTAGTTCTCCGTCATGGGTGATGTGTGCTTCTTTTCTTTTGCGTTTAGCGCTTCGAGGCCCTATGGGTAAGACGGGCGCGATATTAAACATCTTTTAATAATAATAATAATAACAAAAAATATGTAGAAGAATACGTATCGGCCTAAACTGAGGACATTTATATATATATATATATATATATATACACTGTATATTTTTTAGGATATTTATTACAGCAAAAGGTAAAAAATATTTTTTTTTTTTTCAAAATTGTCGCTCTATTTTTATTTATAGCGCAAAAAATAAAAACGGCAGAGGTAATCAAATACCACCAAAGAAAAGCTCTATTTGTGGGAAAAAAAGGACCCCAATTTTGTTTGGGAGCCACGTTGCACAACAGCGCAATTGTCAGTTAAAGCGACGCTGTGCCAAATCGCAAAAAGGGGCACGGTCATTGACCAGCAATATGGTCCGGGGCTGAAGTGGTTAAAGGAGTTGTAAATAAAGAATTATTTGTGCTGAAATGACTGTTTACAGGGTATAGAGACATAGGGCCAGATTCATGAAAGGTTACGCTGGCGGATCGAGTGATCCGCCAGCGTAACAGTGGCTTTGAGCCGGCGTTTCTGTTTTCTGTAACCAGAAAACAAGAAACGCCGGGTTGAAGTTCCGATGCGATGAGCGTAACTGAGTTTCGCCATCGCATCTTTACTTCAATTTAAAAATGGCGCCGGGGGCGTTCCCGCCGATTTACGCTCAAAAAATATGTTAATGAGCGAAAATCGGCAATTCACGATCGAAATCCGGCGCGACGCAGTGACGTTACGACGTTTCCGGACGGGATACGCGGCGCATAGTTATACCTACATGGGGTTGGAGTATCCTATGTTAGGTATAGGCGTCGTCATCGCGTCGAAAAAAAAAAAAAAAACGTCGCTTGCGTAAAACGGTCATGAATGGGAATGTGACGTCATTGACGTTCATTCACAGATTTTGGAGCATGCGCACGGGGATGTTTTGACACTCGACGCATGCGCAGTACGTCGGCGGCGGGATCGCGCGTAGTTAGCATACTACACGCCCCGTACCCGCGACATTTGAATTCCGCCGGCTCATTTGCGATGCGCTGCCGCAACTTTAGGAGCAAGTGCTTCGTGAATGACAGCACTTGCTCCTAAAAATTCGGCAGCGCAACGCAAATCAGAAGCGTTACTCCAGAGCAAAGATGCTCTGGAATACGTGAATCTGGCCCATAATAGTTAACTGATTCCTTATAAAAATGATTAAAAATAGATAAAATCAATCATATAATGTTCCTGTAGTTTCTAGTTTTGTTTTTGCATGTTTCCTGCTTCTCTGCTGTACACAGCCACAGAGCCAATACAGGACAGTTTGGAAAACGAAACTGATTGGTGCTGTGGGGTTTTAGACACGCAGTAATCACACCTCCTTGATTAGTGACCACAGAGAGAAAGCTCCCAGGACTGTGGTTATCAGAAAACAGACAACCAGAAAGTGTGGAGATCAGAGAAGAATTACAGAAACTTGAGAGCAAAAATGAACAATGAGGGCATGAAAACAGCACTGCATTAACCACTTAACGCCCGTCACATGTATATGTACATGCACAGAATGGCACGTACAGGCAGATGGGCGTACCAGTACGTCCCTGCCTTCTTGCAGGTCGGGGGTCCGTTCGGCACCCCGCCCCCCGTTACATGCAGCTGGCGTTTTACCTCTGGGAGCGAACCAGAATGATGTCACCTCTCCTCTCGGCGGTATTTTCAATCCGGCGAGAGGAGAGAAGACATCACAAGTAAGTCACACCAGCACTACACTGACACCACACACATAGGCACATTAACCCCTTCCGATCACCCCCCCCAGCCCCCTGTCACAGTGTTACTGATTGCAGTGATCATATATTTACTGATCACTGCATTTAGTGTCAGTGTGACAGCTAGTGTGACATGCAGTTAGTGTTAGGTCCAGAGTAGCCCCGTACCCCCCCTAATAAAGGTTTAACCCCTTGATCACCGCCCTAGTTAACCCTTTCACCCCCTATTGCCAGTGTCACTAAGCAATCGGTTTTCTGATCGCTGTATTAGTGTCACTGTTGCCGCTAGGTAGCTATTTTTTTTTATATTGCGATTTTTTTTTTACTAAAGACATGTGGCTGAATACATTTTGGCCTAAATGTTTGACTAAAATGTTTAGTTTATTCGATTTTTCTTTTAACAAAAAGTAGAAAATATAATTTTTTTTCAAAATTTTCTGTCTTTTTCCGTTTATATCGCAAAAAAAAAAAAAATCGCAGAGGCAATCACATACCATCATTAGAAAGCTCTATTTGTGGGAGAAAAAGGATGCTAATTTTGTTTGGGAGCCACGTCGCACGACCGCGCAATTGTCTGTTAAAGCGACGCAGTGCCGAATTGTAAAAACGCCTTTGGGCATTTAGCAGCATATTGGTCTGAGGCTTAAGTGGTCAACTACTAGCCGACCACCCGCCGTCATAATACTGCGGGATGGTGGCACTGCTGGGCGAGAGCCCGTAGCTACACGTCTGCTCCTAAGCGGCCGATAGCTCGCCCCCGAGTCCCGCGCGCTCGTTTGTTACAGAGCGGGGACCGGGAGCTTTGTGTGTAAACACAAAGCTCTTGGTCCTGTCAGCGGGGGAAACGCTGATCTCCTGTTCCTAAAATGTATGAACAGAAGATCAGTGATTTCCCCTAGTGAGGCCACCCCCCTATACAGTTAGAACACACCCAGGAACACACTTAACCCCTTCCCTGCCCCCTAGTGCTAACCCCTTCACTGCCAATGGCATTTTTATAGTAATACAATGCATTTTTATAGCATTGATCGCTATAAAAATGCCAATGGCCCCAAAAATGTGTCAAACGTGTCCAAAGTGCCTGCCATAATGTCGCAGTACTGTAAAAAAATGCTGATCGCCGCCATTACTACTAAAAAAATATATTAATAAAAATGCCATAAAACGACCCACTATTTTGTAAACACTCTGGGCCAGATTTAGGTAGATGGGCGAATCTTTAATCTGGAGTAACTTTTACTCATTTACATTACTCCGCCGAAACTTTAGGAGCAAGCACTGTATTCACACAGCACTTGCTCCTAAAGTTGTGGCGGCATAGCGAAAATGAGCCGGCGGAATTCAAATTGGGCGGGTAGGGGGCGTGTATTATTTAAACTAGGCGCGATTCCGCGGCGAACGTACTGCGCATGCGTCGACTGTCAGTGCGCATGCTCCAAATTCTGTCAGTGAACGTCAATGACGTCAATCCCCATTCACGGACGTTTTACGCAAACGACTCGAAAAAAAAATTCCGACGCGATGACGACGGCCATACTTAACATAGGATACTCCACTAGGGGGCTGTTTTTTCTTTGCGCTGCGTATCTCTTACGGAAACTTCGGAAAATCACTGCGTCGGGCCCGAATACGATCGTGAATTGCCGATTCTCGCTGATTAACATATTCTCTGCGTTAATCAGCGGGAACGCCCCGAGTGCCATTTTTAAAATTGGAGTTCCGATACGACGGCGAAATACAATTACGCCGCTCGTATAGGAACTCCAACACGGCGTTTCTTGTTTTCTGCTTACTGAAAACAGAAACGCCGGCTCAAAGTGAGAGTAAGGCCTCGTACACACGAGGGGATATGTCCGCTGAAAACGGTCCGATGGACCGTTTCAGCAGACATCTCCGCTCGTTTGTATGGGCTAGCGGACAGATTTGTCCACCCGACAGATTTCAAAGCAAGCTTTGAAATCTATCCGGTGGGAATCTGTCCGCCCGACATGTCTGCTGGTTAGTACACTTACCAGCAGACATGTCGTCCCGCACCGCCGCCGCGCCGCCGCCGAATGTATTCGGCGCATGCGCGGAAGTGTTTTACTTCCTGGTGCGGTGACGTAGCGGTGACGTGGCGGCGTCAACGTCACCGCCACGTCACCGCGCCGTCCGGCGGCGGGGAATTTGATCCGATGGTGTGTACACGCCATCGGATCAAACTCGCGATCGGACATATCCGATGGAAATGGTCCGCGGACCGTTTTCATCGGATAAGTCCGATGGTGTGTACGAGGCCTTAGGCTGGAGTATCACTGATACTCCAGAGTAACTCTACCTGAATCTGGCCCTATAACTTTTGCGCAAACCAATCAATAAACGCTTATTGTGATTTTTTTTTTAACAAAAAATATGTAGAAGAATACGTATCGGCCTAAACTGAGGAATTTTTTTTTTATATATATATTTTTGGGGGATATTTATTATAGCAAAAAGTTAAAAATATTGAATTTTTTTCAAAATTGTCGCTCTATTTTTGTTTATAGCGCAAGAAATAAAAACCGCAGAGATAATCAAATACCGCCAAAATAAAACTCTATTTGTGGGAAAAAAAGGACGCCAATTTTGTTTGGGAGCCACGTCGCACGACCGTGCAATTGTCAGTTAAAGCAACGCAGTGCCGAATTGCAAAACGTGCTCTGGTCATTGGACAGCAATATGGTCCGGGGCTAAAGTGGTTAAGGTAAAGGAAGCTATTAAGATTTAAAAAAAAAAAAATTCCATTACAAACCCTTAATGTAAGATAAAAAACCTTCTGACTTTACAACACCCTTCAGGAAAAAGTTCATCTTATGCATATGGAAAGTTTTCTGTACAAATCCTCTATGAAAACTGATTCTAGTTGATTTTAAAGCTCTATTTAAAAAAGGCTGAACACATTTTTAAATGTTCAAAGTTAGAAATTGCTACTATAATTTGAATGTTACCTCAGGGGATAACCTATTGGGAATACAAGTGGCATTTGTTACCCTTTTTAAATGAATTAGATCAGGCTTTATAAGAGCCTTTTGCCTTCCACTGGATGTGGCATCCACTAGACGTGTCTTATTTTCATACTGACTAACTAGTAACTATTTAACTATTTAACTATGTAACCATTACTGGTTTATTTTGGCTTCTGTTTGTCCTTCTGTGTTCTCTTTTCCTGTAAACCTTGACCTTTGTATTCTGACTTGTTATCCTCTTTACTGACCATGCTACCACGTTGGCCAGAGCTTTGTGTTTTGTATTTGCCTTTTTTCTGCCTGCTTTGATTTCTAATACAGGGACTGCCAGTGTCAGATTCACATGGAACTTGTATGTGAAGGGTTGTCAAGGTAGCACTTTATTCCAAAAAAAATGATACCTGCTTTCTTTTGACACTTTTGTGTACTTATGTAAACATCTAACTTACTTTCAATACCAAGCCGAATGAGCAGCTAATTGTAAGTCGGATTGACCTACTCCAGGAAAATATAACACCTTGACCAGGTACCAGACCTCAGACCACAACTTCATGCTACTAACATATTGAGATATCATACTACTAACACATTGAGACATCCATGTCTTCATTTATGACTGTTATTTGTAATTAGCTTTTGTCTGGTGAATTTGAACGTTGTCCCAGTGGCTTGTCATCTTTTCAGCTGTCATAATTGAAACAAAACCTCATGACACAACAAACTCTTTCCCCCTCCATCCATCATTTGGTTAAATTGAGTACTCCTTAACCACTTAAGACCCGGACCAATACGCTGGTAAATGACCCAAGGTGTTTTTGCGATTCGGCACTGCGTCGCTTTAACAGACAATTGCGCGGTCGTGCGACGTGGCTCCCAAACAAAATTTGCGTCCTTTTCTTCCCACAAATAGAGCTTTCTTTTGGTGGTATTTGATCACCTCTGCGATTTTAATTTTTTGCGCTATATACAAAAATAGAGCGACATTTTTGAAAAAAAAACACTATTTTTTACTTTTTGTTAAAAAAAAATCAAATAAACTAAATGTTAGTCAAACATTTAGGCCAAAATTTATTTAGCCACATGTCTTTAGTAAAAAAAAAAAATCGCAATAAAAAAAAATAGCTACCTAGCGGGAACAGCGACACTAATACAGCGATCAGAAAAATGATCGCTTAGTGACGCTGGCAATAGGGAGTGAAAGGGTTAACTAGGGCGGTGATCAGGGGGTTAAAACTTTATTAGGGGGGGTGGGGGGGCTATCCTGAACCTAACACTAACTGTTTTTTACAGTGCCTGTCACACTGACACTAAATGCAGTGATTAAATCACTGCATTCAGTAACACTGTGACAGGGGGGTGGGGGGGGCGATCACAAGGGGTTAATATGCCTATGTGAGTGTGTGTCAGTGTTGTGTTGGTGCACACTTACTTGTGATGTCTTCTCTCATCAGCAGCGCTGGAAACAGCGCTGCGATGAGAGAATACATCATTTCCTCCTTCCTGTGTAAACACAGGAGGAGGAAGTGACAGGCTGGGAGCGCGCTCCCATTGGCTGGGAGCGATCGCGGGGGGGGCGGATATCACGGACATCCGCCCGCAGATCCCGGATCGCTCCCAGAGGTAGGGAGACCCCCGCACGCCGCGGAGGGGGTCCTGATGGGACCCCCGAACCGCACTCAGGCGGGGACGTAAATTTACGCCCTTGTGCCTGTACGAGCCATGTTGTGGCCGTATATGTGCGTGCGGGGGTCTTTAAGTGGTTAAACAACATCTCAATTTGAGACCAAATTTACCATTTGTAAAATAGGGCCTGCATCCAGGGGGAGCAACATTCCCAATATTCTGGAATGTCTTTAACAAAACTAGGTAGGCAAGGAACACAACCCTGTCATGCTCTCAGTTATATAGACCATGAATAAATAATACAAAGAAAATAATTGATTGAACCCTAAAATACTTTTTCTCCAAGGCTCTTATTCCTTTATGTTAGCTTTTTAAAATAACAAATGCAATAATTTAGAGGTTGGATGGAAGGGTCAATTTGATATAAAGCTTTAGAGCCGGTTCACACTGGGGCGATCTGGGATCCGACATGAAGTTGCCCCAAGTCGTCCCAAGTCGTGTGGTTGAGAAAATGAATGGAAGTGAATGGAGCCGTCTTAATGTACACTACAGAAGTCGCTCCGACTTCAGAAAAGGTTCCTGTACTACTTCAATCCGACTTCTAGGCAACTTGTAGGCATCTTGTACCCATTGATTTCAATGGAAGTTGCCTCAAAAGTCTGATCTTAAAGGGTCACTAAAGGATTTTTTTTTTAGCTAAATAGCGTCCTTTACCTTACTGCAGTGCTATTTTCATGTCCTCATTGTTTGTTTTTGCTTTGATGTTGCTGTAATTCTGCTCTGATCTCCACACTTCCTGGTTGTCTGTTTCTTTATAACCACAGTGCTGGGAGCTTTCTCTCTGTGGTCACTAATCAAGGAGGTGTGATTACTGTGTGTAAACTGAAACTGGGTTGGTGCTGAGGGGTTTTAGAGAAACCATCACTGCCCTCTATTGGCTCTCTGGCTCTGTACATCAGAGAGACAGGAAATAACAGCAAAAACAAAACTAGAACTGTTGGTTGATTATATGATTGATTTTTATCTATTTTTAATCATTTTTAAAAGGAATCAGTGAACTTTTATGTCTCTATACCCTGTAAACATTCATTTCAGCCCAATTTTTGTTTTCCTTTAGTGACCCTTTAACTGAAGCAACAATACAGGAAGATAACATACATTTCTCAGGCAAAATTGTTGTTTGATTGGCCACTGGAAAGCCTCCTGTCCTGAAGGCGACTTCAAGTTTCCTTGTACTGTCCTGGAGGCAACTTGAAGTTGCCTTGTAAGTTGCCTGATGATTCATACTCAAGTCGTGTCCAAGTTGCCTCCCAAAGTCATGCTGTAACTTGTGTTGCCCCAGTGTGAACCTGCTCTTAGGTAGTTTAGTTGTACATTTCTTTTAAAAGGTCAGACCAAGAAGAGGGACAACTGAGGAGAAAAAAGGGACACAAATTTGGTTCCAAAAAAAAGGCAGTTCTTCCAAATAAGGAACAGTTGTACGCTACAGATATATATTTCTCTACATTGTAAAGAAAACATATAAAGTTTATTTTCTAAATTGTTTTACAAGGAAGTGCATCTTTCAGTAAAAAAAAAAAAAAAACACAAAATGTATCATCACATACATATTAGGTCTCCGATTAGCAATGACATTGATTTTTTTTTTTTTTAAATGACATAAATGAAAGACTTCCTATAGTATGAAATCAATTTCCATTCATAACAGCACAGAGAGAAACTGGAACCCTACAGCAGCATCTTGGAGGGATGCCTATAGGAATGTAGCTCCTGTCACAAGAGCAGTAATATAAAGAATCCAGCAAGCACAGCACAGCCAGAGGTTTTGTGATGCTTAATAAACTGCTGGCTGACTGCCAACTGAGCAGGCTGGAGCCTGTCTACAAAGACTGTAACAAAGCCTGCATGAGAAAGGGACTGGGGCTAACAAGCAGCTTAAAGGTATAAAGCTGCCAGAGAAGATGTGAAACCTAAGATGCAAAGGATGCATCTGAGTCTGTGTGCCCAGAGAGCCGGGGAACACCATGAGAGCTTCTGAGGTCCTGTAGAGAGACACAGAAGCCGCCATGCATGTCGATGTCTGTGTACTAGAGCAGCATTGCAATTGTCATCAATATTTATTGTAGTTTGTATTCAGTGGCTTACCAGCTACACATACTGCTTTATATGGGTAGTTTCCTACAGAGAGTAGAACAATGAATACCAAGCTCAAAGCCTTCTGCTGCTGTGTTGTTCACCAAAGAAGAGCCTAAAACAAATCTAGAACGAACACTGCATACTAATAATAATAACATGAAAAGCTTTAAAAATATACAGATATACAGATATACAGAACAGATACAGATGCTATGGACTTTAAAGTTCAAGTTTACACATTTTGATATATTTCATTAGAGGTGTGCTTATTATTACTATATATAATTATATATATATATATATACAGTATAATATATATATTTTTTAAATACTGTAAATCTGTAGGAAGTTTATAACAACTCTAGGGATGAGACAAACATAAATGAAAAAAAAATACCTTTGCTCGAAGTGATTGTAAAGTCTCTTTTTAAAAATACAAAAAACAAACATGTTATACTTTCCGTCTCTGTGCAGTGGTTTTGCTATGGGCTAAATTTAGGTACACTGGCCCGGGGGAACCTCAGACAGTCTGCCCGCGGGCAGGAGAAGTCAGGCAGCCGCAGCCATCGACCTGAGCCATTCAGCAGATTGGCGGGCCATGGGCGCCAGAGAGATCACAATAGTCCCTGCCCTGCTGCCTGCAAGTCACTCTTGGACTGCACTAGAGCAGGAGGAGGTGGTTGGGGACAGTCAGCAGCGCAGTGCAGCACTAGACGCACTCTGACTGTGATGCCTGCTAGGGCTAGATCTACAGTGCCCCCCCCACCCCTGCCTCAGATTGCAGCACCTGAGCGCGGTGTCTCCTGTACAGCCACCCGGGATCGGTCCTGCAAAAACATTATATATTTTCTGAAAGTAGAGACTCTGGAGAATAAAATTGTGACTGCTTCAAAATATTTTATAAAACAATATTAGCACATTGGTTTATCAAGCACACATGTTCATTAAAAAATTCATTTACGTTAGTGTTATGGCACATTAACCCATTATAGTGTAAAACCCTATTTATTGGTAAAAATATACAAGATGAGGTTGGGTCAAGTAAGCAGATGCCAAACATGTCAAGCCTTAAAGAATATGTAAACCCAACATTTCATATTCTTGCTATGTGCCTGTTGCACCATGTACTTTTATTAAAAAAAAGTATCCAGTTCTCTTCGTATTGATATAAATAGAAAGGTAGGTAGAACCCGCGCTACGGTTCTGATTTCTTCAAGTACTTCTGGCTACTACAGTGGTGCTGGAAAGGATTTGCTATTTTTAAGTGGCAGCCCCTACGTGAAATTCCACCTAGATGGAATATGGAAAGTGAATGGGGGTGAGGTAGTAGGTGTTGGCGCCTCTTAGTTGGTGAATAAAAATGATATGTATAAAATGTAATAAATACTTGTATGGTGCTAAAACCAATATAGAACTATGACTTGGTCCACGTGTGACCCAATATGGTATGATACCAAATTCACAAAGTAAACAATATATGTAAATTCATAAACAAATAAGTTATGTAAAATAAGTCCGTGCTATTTACTGTAAATGGCAGATAATTAAAGTGCTCAGTGCCGTGGATGTCTTAAATAATATCTGATGCTGGTTTTAACAGTCCATGCAAAAAAAGTGCTTTGTGCTTCATATGATATTATACAGTTGACAGTGTTCACTCAGTGCTCCCTTTTCTCATGCTCTGGTGGGTCCCTCACTCACCAGATCCAGGCACCTTCAAGGGGTGAAAAGCCTTCATAGTGTTAGCCCTGTGTCACTCTCTGGCAAACCTCCACTTGTTTAAACACGTTCAATCCGGCATATGGCAGATCCAGGCACCCTCAAGGGGTGAAAAGCCTTCACAGTGTTAGCCCTGTGTCGCTCTCTGGCAAACCTCCACGTGTTTAAACATGTTCAATCCGGCATATGGCAGATCTAGGCACCCTCAAGGGGTGAAAAGCCTTCACAGTGTTAGCCCTGTGTCACTCTCTGGCAAACCTCCACTCCACTTTAAACACGTTCAATCCGGCATATGGCTCAAAAAAAGAGAGTGCCCATATAGTGTAATACAGTTGATAAAATGTTTATTTAACAAAAGGTCAGGTACTCACAATAAACAAATGAAAATCAGGCGTTTCATTTAAAATTTCTCACGAGTGTTTGCGACTGAATGCAATCCCGCTTGACCGGTTTCGTCTGGTGCAGACGCTCCAGATGACGTCACCAGACCAAACCGGTCGAGCGGGATAGCATTCAGTCGCAAACACTCGTGAGAAATTTTAACTGAAATGCCTGATTTTCGTTTGTATTTATTACATTTTATACATATAATTTTTATTCACCAACTAAGAGGCGCCAACACCTACTACCTCACCCCCATTCACTCTTCGTATTGATGCCTTGTGTGAAATCCCTGGTGTTCCTGCTAGTCCCTCTGCTTTCCTCTCAAACACTGCCCACACTAGGCATGAGAGCACAGAGGGGTCAGTTCTATAGTTAGTTGGAAACTGAGCTTGCTATCTTCCAAAGAGCAGACTTGTCCTGACACATCCCCCAAAGAATACCCAATCACATGCAAGAAAAAAAAACTGTCTTTTTGCTTGCACGTGATTGGATGATAGAGATCAACCGCACTTTGCAAAGTGCACAGTCTATTTGCCTTTAGTAAATCAACCCATAATTTTGCCCTCGTACAAATCATTGATAAAACTTTATCTGCAATATGCCATTTCGTTTTGGACACCAGTTCAAAAAACATATTGGGGAAATGGAGAAACTGCAGAGAAGGGCAACCAAAGCAATACATGAAGTAGCTCAGCTTAGAAGAATATTTTAGCACAACATAATTTTTCCTTTCTTGCAATCAATGGGATGTTAGTGGTCCATATTGTTAGTGATCCATATTGTGAACTTGGTGCAGTTATTCGCTTTAATCTCCTTTCGAAAGGACAAGGGGTCACTCTTTTTACTTCTGGAGAAAAAGAGATTAACCTCCATGTACAGAAATTCCTCTTCAGTAAGAGCTGTGAAAACTAGTTCTAGCAATCTCAGTTGATTGTTTTAAAAAAAAGGGTGCATGCAAAAATGCGCACAATACAACTGAACATTACCATTTAATGGTAATAACACCAGAAATTGTCAATTGTTGATCCAGAGAATAGCCCATTGGATCAGAATCCAAGCAAATTAAACTATGCTTTGTAGTTGTTGTTTTTTTGCCTTCCTCTGGATCAACTGCGGACAAAGGGTTCTATAAATAAAGCCCTGTACACACGGCCCAGAATCTCGTCAGGAAAAAAACATTGTTTTTCCTGATGAGATTCTTGGCAAGAATCTCTTGCCAGCCAAATGTCTACACACTCTATTCAAAAGAACCACCGTTCTTTTGAATGGCATGAAAGCAGTGACGTCATCGACTACGACAAGCATGTGCTCGTCACATTCAATGCCGTAGCCGCCACCTTGCTACACCCTACCCATGCCTTGGAAGATACCACGCATGCGTCAAAGTCATTTTGAGCATGTGCGGGTTTCCACGGCAACATGTAAGTATACAGACGCTCGGATTTCTCGGCAGGAAAACACTGCCGAGAATCACGACGAGAAAATAGAGAGCAGGTTCTCTATTTTTCTCATCTAGATTCTGGGCAGTTTTCTTGATGAGAAACCTCAAAGCCTCAAAGGCGGGATGCTCGGCGAAAAGTGTACACACGACCGGTTTTCTCGGCAGAATACGTCTCCCATCGAGGTTCTCGCTGGATTCTGCCGAGAAAGTCGGTCGTGTGTACGCGGCCCTACACATGCTCGGTTTACTCTGCAAGGAATCTCTGCCGAGAAAACTGTGTGTGTGTATGAGGCTTGAAGGTTTTCTTTTTCTTTGTTTTTTGCTGGTTGAACTAGATGGACTTTCAACCTGACTAAATATGTACGACTATGTATGTCATTTAAGCTGAAGCCTGTCTTTCATTTACTTTACACCAGAGTTGAATACATTTTGTGGCGATACTTCTATTCTTTATTGTATGAATGCATCGCTCCCAACTGTCCCTGATTTTGAGGGACTGTCCCTGATATGGAGCAATGTCCCTCTGTCCCTCATTCCTCCTCATTTGTCCCTCATTTTGGTCTGATCTATATAGTTGTATATAAAATGCACTTTTTATCTATCAAAAAGTCTTTTCCAGCACTAAACCTTTTATCTGATTTCTAAATTGCTGCATTTGTAAATTCCAATAGCCAATAAAAAAGCAATAGTAGTGGTAAAAAATAGCAATTGTGGGTTTAACAAATCTTGTTTTTTTTTTTGTACAATTCTCCTTTAAAGTGGTATGTTAAAGGGTTTGTCCTATGCCTGCATACTTTTGTTGACAGGTGTCTCTTATTCTCATTTTAAAAAGTTGGGAGGTAAGTGAATGTATGTAAATGCACCCAGCAGGTACCCACTCCAACAGTTATGACCATGTGCGGTAGATACAAGTTGTATGAGCTATCACCTGTGTGATCTATAACAGTACTGATATAGTTAGGAAATTAGCAATAAAGAAGCTATTTAATGTGTACTATAAATCAAGATTCTAAACTAACTGCAGTTACGGTATAATAAATCTTCCCAAATCTTCAAATGGCATTTTTATGAAAGTGCCCATGCTACCAATCTAATACGCAATCCAGATTCCAGAAAGCTGGCACCTGTGTCTTGGACAAGCTAAACAGCTCAAGGTCAGTGTGACTGCTGTTTTTGAGTAGTCCATTTTGCCAGTCTGTGATTGCAGCCAAAAGAAAGTGTGTGCCAAGAGTTGGTTTAACTAAAGTTCCAGCTGCATGATTTGCAAAGATTTATTGACTGATTTATCACCATGGTCAAACAAGGGTCACAGTACTGAAAATCTAACAAAGTTAATCTTTTTATCCTTCATTTTTTTTATTTTGCATTATACTTACATTTATACATAGAAATACTATATCATATCCTACAGATAGTTATTATAGTTTGATTGTAGATTACATATCTAGCAAATAATCATTCCATGCAGAGATAGTTATCTGATATTATTAAGGATCCCCATAGATTCATCCCTGATAAATGATGAGAGACTTTCCTGACACTGTCCTGAGTGCAACAGTTCTCCTTTACATTATGTGACCTGATGAAGCCTAGTGACCTATCCTATCAATCAGAGAGCAATCAGTCAACTGTCCCACAGATTTTGAGCTGTGTTAAGAATTCTTTGCCAGTTATGTCAAGCAATTCCAATAATTAAATATTCAATTTTGTATTTCAGCCCTATCTTTCTCTCTCTGCTCACCTTTTTCTATCTAGTAATTTATAATGTTTCCCTTCCTCTCTCTTTCTCACCCTTTCCCTCCTATCCTTCCTAGCCGGCAGGAGAAAGATGCAGCGTAAGACCAATGCTACATCCACATAGGTAAGTATGATTTTGCATTTTCACATGGTAATCCTGCAAATAATGCACTTCTTGTCCATTTATAGCCATTCACACTCTTAGTGTATATGGAGGGAACCATGGTTATCATTAAAGCTAGACTTAAGCCCTGTACACACGACCGGGAATCCCGTCAGGAGAAAAAACTGTGGTTTTCCCAAAGGGATTCCTGGCAGGCTTGCCTTGAAGAGGCGTGTATACACACGGCCACACAAAAACCCGACGTTCTTTTGAATTGCAAGAACGCGGTGACATCATCGAGTACGACGAGCCAGTGCCTCATCACATTCGATTACGTCGCCGCCATCTTGCAATACGTGGTATGCTACCGCGTATGCGTTGAAGTTTTATTGAGCATGCACGGTTTTTCTGCCCTGCAGGTAAGCATACAGATGACCGGTTTTCTCAGCAGAAAACACTCTGCCAGGAATCCCGACGGGAGAATAGAGAGCAGGTTCTCTATTTTTCTGGGCAGTTTTCCTATCGGGAAAACTGCTAGGGAGAATCACACGGTTGGGATTTCTGGCCAAAAGCTCTCCTGGCAGTTTCCCTGCTGGGAAAACCGTTCGTGTGTACGAGGCTTTAAACTGGAACTGAAGTTTCGAAGTAACAAACAGTGAGCAGGCAGGCTTATATTGCAGAGGAGACATGAAATGTCTCTTCTACAATAAAATGCCATGACCTGCCTGCTCACTGCCTTGTCCAGTGATGCAAACTGTTTATGCGCAACTCAGTTTACAGCGACAGGTAACCAATGGCTGCAGAGCTGATCTGTGTATTCTGACAGGGGGGGGGGAGATATATGGTGTGATAGTCGCAAATGTTCTTTACAGATTTTCTATATTACATTGAATGACATCCAGCAATAGACCTGCACAGTTTAAATCCCTGTAGCAGATCCTGTTAGAGAGCATGCAGCCACTGTCCCCAGCATGCATACCTGCTGATCGTTTTTTTTAAAGGTGTTGTAAACACTCATTTTTTTTCATCTTAATGCATCAAATGCATTAAGGTGAAACATTTCTGACACTTACCAGCCCCCCAGCCCCTACCTACCCGCCCATTTTACTCACCTGAGCCCATTCGCTCTCAAGGCGGAGACATGCTTTACCTCTCTGCCTGTTGTCTTTGCTCTTGATTGGATAGACTGATAGCAGCACAGCCATTGCCTCCCACCTCTGTCAATCAAATCCAATGTGGGTGCCAAGGGCGGGGCCAAGTCCTGCCTTTTGTGTAGTCCTGTGCAGGACTCGGAAGCGTGCCTGCATGGGTGTCCACCTTTAGGAGAGCGTTCTCCAACATGGGCATTCAATGCAGGAAGGAGCAAAAAGCGCCGCCTGGGGGACCAAAGAATAGGAGAACCAGGGCCACTCTGCAGTGGAGGTAAGTATAACATGAATGTGTTAAAATGTCAAAACGTCAAAATGTATCATCCTGTATATAGTAATTGGAAAAGTGGGGGGAGGAGATAAATCAAGGGCTACTCCTAGCAGTAACCTTGATCGGACTATTGCGGGGCCCAAACATGAAACGGTTATATGTAAAAATAACAATTTATCAGAAAAAGAAATACAAGAATAAAGGTCACAACAGTGACAAAGTTAGCAATGTTAAGTAACAGACCCAAGATATTTAAAAACATTTACAGTCTTCACAGATAGGTAGAGGCAAAGTTGATGTAAACAGTGACGTATTCCTCAACATGTTTCACGCCAACTGCCGCTTCTTCAGGAGGAATCTTTCTTTTCTATAACATCTTTTTATAACATCTGAGAAAATATAAAATCTCATAAATATACTGTCAAGGTTTACTAGGTTATAGCACAGCTACAGGTCATGCAGTTGTTTAGGAGTAGTTTTTTAAAAAAAGACAAAGCACGACTCACCAAAATTGGCACGGCAATATGCAGCAATTTTTGAGACACCGCAACCATTAATGTCTAAGCCGCTGGCAGCAAAAGTGATTGCACCCCCAAGTGAAAAGGAGAGAGAGAGAGAGAGAGAGAGAGAGAGATTTTTATTTATTAATATAATAATCTTAATTTTAAAAATTGTAATTCATTAAAAAAAGGGTTGTGAATTTTTATTTATTAATATAATAATCTTAATTTTAAAAATTGTAATTCATTAAAAAAAGGGTTTCTCTTTGCATTAACTCTCAGATGTAGGTGGATGGAAACAAACATACATCTGCCGACTCATAGATATACATTGTGGCTCAGTCTGGATCCATTTGAAAAACTGACAGATGGATCCAGACTGAGTGCTTGTGTGGATTAGTAGGCTGCAATATATTCAATTTTTGATTTTAGGTTGATATATGTTTTCATCCTCAGTCCTTCCTTCCTTCCTTCCTTCCTTCCTTCCTTCCTTCCTTCCTTCCTTCCTTCCTTCCTTCCTTCCTTTCTTCCTTCCTTTCTTTCTTCCTTCCTTCCTTCCTTCCTTCCTTCCTTCCTTCCTTCCTTGTCTTTCTGCCTTCCTTTCTCCTTCAATTTCTTACTTCTCTGTGTCTTTTCATCATCACCACTATCATCCCAAGCATCATCATCTTTATCTGCTTTACCATGGCAAGAAATTATTATTGGAAATTATAGAGCACTGTATATTATTTAGAGATGGCCTAGGATAAAAATGAACACGTATTCAATCCATAAAGGCTTGAGAAAACAGAGATTCAAACATTAGTCAATGACATTTTTTTGGCATTTAAGTTCTTAGGCTGTATAATAGGTACTCAGCTCAAGCCCTTCATCAGAGGAAATATGTGAACGTGCACAGATTATACAATTTACCTAATGAGCACATCAGTGACAGTATAGATGAGTGAATAGGGAAACATAATCAGGCCTTTCAAGATCATGTTTTTAAAATCTCACATAGAGTGAATCTGGCAGGACCATCATAGTGCATTGTCTTTGTGGAGTCTGAAAGGATGAATGGAAGGTTTTTTTTTGGACATGAATAATTCTGCATTTTTCTGATAAAATGGGCTGGTAAAATCACTTGGATACAAAAGTCTATTTACATGCCTAAAATAAAACCTTTTACAAGTAAACAGTACCAGCTCTGAACAGAATCTTTTGTTTGTGTTTGTCCTGAGGGTGTGATCTATGTCATGTTGATGTAACAATTTAATACATTAATGCAGTAAGTGCTCGCAAAAGCTAGGCGGATTGATTCAATTAAAAGCTACTTAAAATCACTGCTAGGCAGCAGGTGACAATATAAAAACAAGTTTAAACTGATATAAAAAATGAGTATGATTTTTTTTATTGTCCTGTATTATTCCATGATGCTCACACAATACAGTAGTGTCCTCACCGTTTTGCTGCACATATAGGATGATGCAAAGAATAAAAATAGTGATAAGCGCTACAGAATCAAAATTGTGCAAAACACCAAATAATGATAATACCAGACTGATAATAAACCAAAAAAAGTCCCAGAATGATAAATATAACCAATAGCTATATTAAGCGTGCTGGGAGCTGTTGTTGCGAGTCCAGTACCGTTGATATGAATAAATGCCACTAGTGAATGTCTCATCAAACCAAAGGGGGGGGGGGCGGCGGCACAATATGCCAAGAAGGGTGAATAGTAGGCAGTCTCTATGCAGTGATGGAATAATAGGCTGGATAAGTTGTGATGGGAGTCTTCATTTGAAGATGCTGTACCGGGTTATTCAAATCCAAAGGAGTATTGTAGTTCCCTTACCTTAGGGTTGCTATATATAAGCATATATAGATGTATCCTGCTGTGTTAGCGACCTCAGTTTCTCTCTGGGGATTCCTCTTCCTTATCCTTATGTTAGGAATGATCAGGGCTCAAGGCTCCATCGATGGATCAGAGTGGATGTGGAATCAGAAAAACGAGAAAAAAAACCACAGCTTCCAATGGTGAAGTACATCGATAAAAAAGGGGGAGTTTATTAAAACAAAATAGATCAGAGATGACAAACGGTGGTCCAAAATGGACTAGACCGAATGAAGCCAAGAATATGGATAAATAACAAAAATACAAATACAAATAAAAACAAGGAGACGGAGCGGAGCGATCGTATCGCCACTACCGCTGTATCTGTTGGCCTCCGGCTTGCGCGGGTGTCACGTGATCACAGTTCCCTACGTCGTTACGTCACGTACCTCGTGACTTCATCAGGGGATTCCTATTGGTTAACTGGTCACGGTTTATATTCACTATTGGCCGGATGTAAACAAGCCGCCATTTTCTTGAAGTCCCGTGCTTGGGACAAATGTAGGCTATGTGGGGCCAAGGTAAGATAACACTAAGGTAACGAGCGCCTACAACAGATAACATAAACTAAAAAACTGGACTGCCATCCATATTATTCGAGCCTTATGGGGCTTCCAGGTAACCCTAATGTGTGATCGTGTAAATAATTTAAATAATTATAGGGAATGTGGTATGATAGCCCACGTAATATAGGGTTTCCCTTAGATTAATTAGAACGGTTGTAAAAGATGTGGTGTGGTATCCCATATCATATAGGACTTGCCTTAAATATGTAAAATATACAATGATAAAAATGTAAATGAAGCTTTCTAGCAATGAAAATAAAATAAAATTTATATGCACAATCGATATTATCAGTAAAAAATGTGTATATTAATGGATGCAGGATGTAATATTTATCTGTATTACATAGTAGAGGGCAATGTTAACATTTTTTCCAAGATCCCCTCTTTCCATATAATATAGTGCATTAAAAGTCTGAGAATTAAATTACTACAATTAATCCTATAGTGTACTGAAGGCTCTATTGTTGGATTACTAGGCGATGACTACAGATAGCCCTATAGTGCACTAAAGGCTTTGTTGGTGGATTGCTAGGTAATCACACATGTAGATGCGTGGCCTATGGTACATGATGGTGTATCATAGGTGTAGTCACTATTTGACAAGGTGGAGAATTGGTCATGGGATGGAATAATGGTCTATGGCCATGTGTTCCCTGACACCCTCTCAAGGATGATGAAATGGAGGAAGTGGATATGATAGTTTAGAAGGGTGTTTTTTAAACTATTGTATATGCCTATTAGGCGCTCTCCTATTGCAAGAAGGTAGCTATTATATCTAGTAGATTTTGTATGTCATTGGTAGTGCAGTTTACTCCATGATAGAAGTACATTTTAGGGCGTTTTTTTTGCCCACCTTTATTTAAAAGTAACACAAAAGTTCACAGGGATGTCTTTCCACACAGGGGGTTCTCACCATTAACCACCTCCCATCCGGCCACTGTATATATACGGCCGGGCGGGCACTCTCTCCTTCGGAGTGGACGTCCTGCGCAGCGAATCGATCTTGATGAGCTTGTGTCACCCGGACACCGCGCATCTCAACTCGGCAGGAGGGCTCTATGATTTGCCCTACTGATCACATGACAGCCGTGTCCAATCACAGCCGTCGGGTGATGTAAATACAGAGCCGATTGTTAGGCGATCGGCTCTCCTCTTCTCACCAGTGACGGCTGGTGCTCAAAATTTTTGGGGGGGCGCAAACGGAAAAAAAAATTGCAGCCTCACTGTGCCCATCAAATGCAGCCACTGTGCCATCAATTGTCACCACTGTGCCATGCCATCAAACGCAGCCACTGTGCCATTATTCGCACCACTGTGCCATCAATTCGCACCCCTGTGTCACGTAATCAAATGCAGTCACTGTGCCATGAATTGTCACCACTGTTCCATGCCATCAAATGCAGTCACTATGCCATGCCATCAAACGCAGCCACTGTGCCATCAACTGCACCACTGTGCCATGCCATTAAACGCAGCCACTATGCCATGCCATCAAACGCAGCCACTGTGCCATCAATTCGCACTACTGTGCCATGCCATCAAACGCAGTCACTGTGCCATGCCATCAAACGCAGCCACTATGCCATCAATTCGCACCACTGTGCCATGCCATCAAATGCAGTCACTGTGCCATGCCATCAAACACAGCCACTGTGCCATCAATTGTCGCCACTGTGCCCATTGATGTCACTGTGCCCTTTAATTGTCGCCACTGTGCCACTGTGCCCGATTGTCGCCACTGTGCCCATTCATGTCACTGTGCCCTTTAAATGTCACTACTGTGCCCATTCATGCCGCTGTGCAAATTGTCCCCATTGTCCCCACTGTGCCTATTGTCGCCACTGCGCCACTGTGCCCATTGATGTCAGTGTGCCCTTCAAAATGCCCCTTTCCCCCCCTCCCAGCACTTACCTTTACTGTCAGTCAGCCATCCACATCCCACGATGTCTTCTCCCGCCCTCGATGACGCTTCAGCCAATCAGGTTACCGATAGCCAGAACCGACCAACCTGATTGGCTGAGACGTCTGTCAGTCTTATCCAAGGAATGCACCCCTGTACGTTCCGAGGATAAGCCTTCCGCATGCTTCCGCTGGCTCTGATAGGCACTTCCGTACAGCCAGCCAGCTGCCATTATTTAGATTAGTGTCGGCTCATGTCCGGCCATCTAAATAAAACAGCAGCAGCAGCGACAATAACATAGATTCGTGCAATGCATGAATCTATGTTATTAGACTCAGTGGCAGAGCAAGAGTCAGAGGGGGCGGCGCTCCAGCGTCCCCTATGGACGAACCGCCACTGCTTCTCACACAGAAGTTGACAGTGAGGAGAGCGGACCGGGGGGGGGGGGTGGGGTGAAGAGGAGGTTCTGTGTAAGTTCACCTTACAGATTTTTCTGTAAAGATGAACTTACCCTTTAATACAATAATGAAAAACAACATTCAGCCTTGTGGCTCTCTTCACAGCTTTACTGCTCAACTTAGTAGCTTTCTCACGGCTCCCTTGCAGTCACTGACCCCCTCAGAAGGGTGGGACACCGACCACTAACCCTGGCTCTAATATGAATGCAGCACACACGTGCAAAATTAGTGTGCTTGCTTCCCAGAAAACCTGGCCCAGACTACCATTTTAAACAGTGGTCTGGGCTCTACTCCTGTAGAAATAAATCTAACTTTTTTACCTAGCAGTGGATAGTATTTAACCACTTTCCATCCCAGCCATAGTAATATGATGGCTGCAAGGTGGCTCTGCTATCTCGGGTGGCCGTCATATGACATCCTCAACCACAGCGTCACTTGGGATCCGATGTGTGTGCCTGGCAGCCTCAATGTCCACCGGGCACCCGCAATTTATGGTCACAAAGCAGGGATGTGAATCTGTGTGTGTAAACAGTGCATTTTCATAGCACTGATCACTGTATAGGTGCGTCTTATGGTCAGGTGCGTCTTATAGAGCGAAAAATACGGTAATTGCTAATGGTCCCAAAATAGTGTTAAAAGTGTCTGCCGCAATGTCACAGTCCTGAAAAAAATTGCAGATCGCAGCCATTACTGGTAAAAAAAATAATAATAATAAAAATGCCATAAATCTATCCCCTATGTTGTAGGTGCTATAATTTTTGCACAAGCTAATAAATAAATGCTTATTGCTATTTTTTTTAACAAAAAAAGGTAGACGAATATATATCGACCCCAACCGAGGAAGACTTTTTTTTATTTTAAATTAGGATATTTATTATAGCAAAAAGTTAAAAATATGGGGTTTCTTTTCAAAATTGTTGGCCTGCTGTCGACTTATTCTGGGACAAGTAAGTGTGAAGCACTTGAGATGTAAAATCAAAAGAGCTTTGGCCATACTTCTCCTATAGGTTTTCTGATCACTCAGCACAGCAGGAGCAGTTTACTTTTGGGATATCTCTCACTGAAACTGAGCCATCTTAATAGTCTGGCAGCAAGTAAAAGGAAAGGGAGGATGGGGCTCTGCTTTGACTAACATTTACAGTGTATGTGTAAATTGGAACTTATTTCCAGATCAGGATCTGGAGCTTGAAGACTTCAAAGTGTCTTAGGTAGGATGAAGCTGTGAATCATGTCTGGTTCTTATTGGAGACCTTGTTGTGTTCCCATTAAAGAGGAAGTAAACTCTCTTAAAAAATCCCCCCCCCCCCCCGCAAAAAAAAACTGCTAGAAAAAGGCAGAATGAACTAGTATGAGTAGCATACTAGCTCATTATGAATTACTTACCTTAAATCAAAGCCCCCGAAGGTGTCCTCATCTCCCCCTCTGGCCGCAGACATCTCTCCCGGAGCTTATTTCTGGGTATCGCGGCTCTGGCGCTGTGATTGGCCAGAGCCGCGATGACGTCATTCCACACATGGTAACGGCACACACTGGGGAAGAAATGGTACGGAGTTTCGTTTCTTCCCATCGCATGTACCGTATGTTTTACCTGCGGACTACAAGTGAAATATCTCCTAAACGGTGCACTTTTAGGATATATTTCCACTACCTATAGGTAAGCATTATTATAGGGTTTAGAACCACTTTAAGAGAGGTGATACACCTCAGAGACTGCACTCAATGTGTAAGAGATTCATCACCAGCAGGACTGAGAAAGTCAGGACAGCTGAGAGAATCTGTGAGACTGGGAAAGTTGAGGTGACTAGTCCAGGGGATGGAGAGAGTCTGTAAGTCTGTAAGTCTTAGGCCGCGTACACACGATCAAATTTATCTGCTGGAAACGGTCCGACGGACCGTTTCAGCAGACAAATTCAATTGTGTGTACAGGGGGACAGGCAGGTTTTTCCAGCAGACAAATTTTAAAGCATGCTTTAAAATCTGTCTGCTGGGAACCCGTTCGTCCGACATGTCTGCTGGTTAGTACACTAACCAGCGAACATATCTGCCCGCACATGCGTCGAATGGATTTGACGCATGGGTGGAAGTTTTTTACTTCCTGGTACGGTGACATGGCGGCGTCAACGTCACCGCCACGTCACCACGCTGTCTGCCGGCGGGGATTTTGGTTTGATCGTGTGTACACGATCAAACCAAAATAGCCCAGCAGACAAATCCGATCAAATCGGTCTGTCAGACCGATTTGATCGAATTTATTTAGTCGTGTGTACGCGGCCTTAGGGAAGTGAGGGTGCCTCGAGGCCAGGAGTCAATGCAACAAGATGCTGTAACTAAAGCTTGAGTGAGCCAGGAAATCCAGAGAGCTGGATCTGAGGGACCAGTAAGAAGAGCAATGTTGCTGTTGAAGATTAATCCAGATGGCTTAGAATTTTCGTTACCTATTTCACCTAAAACTGTGAGGAGAGCTTTTGGCCGGGAATCCCGGCCGTGTGTATGCTCCTCGCACTTTTTCTGATGAGAAAAACGCCCAAAAAACGCCGGACAAAAAAGAGAACCTGCTCTCATTTTTCACACCGGGAAAACCGACGGACTTTTGCCTGGCGGTTTTTGGCAGTTTTCCTATGGGGAAAAACTGTGATGGAGCATACACACGGCCGGGATTCCGGACCAATGCTCCATCGCAGTTTTCCTGTTGGGAAAACCCCTTTGTGAGTAGGGGGAAAGACTGACTGATCAGGTTCTCAGCTTTCCGACGGGAACTTTTTCCCCTCGGAAATCCCGCACGTGTATACAGGGCATTACACTTTGTGAAGCGTAGGAAATACTGACAAAAGCCAGGCGGATTGATTATTTTTGTTTGTTTCATAAAAGTGCAAGCCCTTGACTACAGTTTGGACTGGCATGACTCATTGAAAACTTTACCTGTATCATTTGGGGAATCAGCTAGATCGCAGGACACAAGTTTTGCAATTAAAAGAACATTTATTTAACTTAAACAGCTTCACAGGAGCAAAAACAACAGAAAGAAATATCAGTCTCACCGACTTGCAGAGCTCAGAACTGCTATTGCAGTTAATCAGTCCTTGTTTTTTGTCGCAGGTAACTTCCCCTGCTAGCAGGCTTTCAGACAGGACTTTGCCGTGCACTTTTACCACTGTACACAAAACCACCATCCACCATCCACAGTCTCCACCATACTCCTCCACAAACCCACCTACGACATCCTGTCTTTTTTTAAACCCATTGACTCTGACAGCTGATTTAACCCTTTTGTTCCCTTAAAAAGACAATAGTCCAAACAGAGGGAAAATATTGCATTCTTCAGGACCCAGCCACTGCATCCTGTACACACCACATTGAAAACGCTAACCCCAAAAGCCAACACAAATTACTCTGACTGACAGCACATTTATGAGTTATTGTTATATTTACTTCAAATGTAATTTGATATCAGTATCATTTTTATCATATGATTTTGATTTTTCTAGTATATATTCAGATGAGTAAAATCTCATACTTGTTGCTATATGTATATAAGGGGGCCTATGTATCTACATATATTCATACATATCTATCTATCTATCTATCTATCTATCTATCTATCTATCTATCCATCTATCTATCTATCTATCTATCATCGCAAGGTGGTAAACCTACAGAAAATGGTTCAGCATATTTGAATAGCCCTGTACTCAAGTAGAAATATATTTCCTTAGTCATTTGAATGCTATTCTGCTAATTCCATGCTAAACATATTGTACATTTTTTTTTATTTTTATTAAAGCTTTATAATGGATCTAAAAGCAAATAATAAAACACACATATATTTGTTTACTGTTTTATCTGCCAAATAATTTTACATTTTGTTTAGGTAATCTTGTTATTCTCACACATATCTTTTGGCAGGTAAAATAGTAAACATGTATACATTGCAACTGTATGCTCAGCTTGACTTTTAATAGAGCTTCCATCAAAAAAAAAAAAAAAAGTACATTCAGAGTTATGAGTTGGAGGTATAATATTAGGTGCGCGAAGTAAAAAGGTTGTTTGTTTCAGTGCAGTGCTAACTAGAGTCACCAGTGTAATTGACAAAATATCTGAACATTATTTTGAGCCTAGTCCCAAATATCACCCTATTATCTTATTAATTTGCAGATTTCCTGGAAACCAGTAATGCATCCCTCACCTGGTTCATTCAGCTGTCAGCTGAAGATTTCAGTCTAATAGGTGAATGTAAGAGAAATAGGTAGGAAAAATGGCTGTACATCAATGACCATTGTTTCAAGATCAGGCTTTGAGACCAGTAGCGAGGATCTCACTGACCAGCAGGATAGATATACAAGTAGGTCACCCTATTGCATGATGTGGGCTCATCCAATGTGTAGGGTCTAAACACTAGAGCTTCTAAAGGTGAAGATGGTTTTTGCTGCATGTAAGTACCAGGTTGCAGTCCTCAGAATCGCCCCACCAGGAGGTGAGAATCCTGTGGTCCATTAAAAGTTGTAGCAGGTAGGGATCGAGCAGAAGTGTAGTCAGTAAACAAGTCAAGGTAAAGGTTGGTGAGGAGTGGTAACAAAGATACAGATGGCAGCAGCAGTGACAAGAGGGGAATATTGTCTGGAGACAGCACAACAATCTAGCAAACAGGAAGTGCAAAGTCATGACTTTAATAGGAAGTTCATGGGAGCAGCAGAGGGTTCAAGGTTCAAGAGAAACAAGACATAGGCAAGGTTGTCTACGGAATAAAGCAGGGAGCTATCCCGCATCTTGGGTGGCTCAGCAAGAATTGATACTGCCAGACACAGCAGAGGTTGCAGGTTCAGATCCTGACAGTACTCCCCTTCTCCCAGGATGTCCCCTTGATGTCTTAGGGCCAGGTTTGTGAGAAAACCTTTGGTGGAATTCTCTTGTCAATCAATGTCAATTAATGTTCTCTTCAGGTTCCAAAGAATTTTCATATGGTAACATCAGGAATTGGAGTTGAGGTAGGGACATCAGGATTAAAAACAAGATCATACCCAGTATTTAAGAAAATAGAGCTTTGGGCAGAGGAGTTTTTTTTTGAATTGTTATTAGCAAACTTTATTATAGGAAGATAGTCCACTCAGTCGTTCTGAAAATAACTAACAAAACATCAAAGGAACTGCTCTAAAGTTTTGTCAACCCTCAGACCATTTGACTGAGGATGAGATGCAGAAGACAGATTGTTACACCTAAAGATGAGCAAAAGATTTTCCAAGAATTCACAGTAAACTATACTTCCCTGCCAGACACCACATCATCAGGGATTGCATTTAGTTTAAAGACTTCTCAAGCCATCAGCTCTGTGGTTTGTTCAGCAGAAGGTACCCATTTAACAGGTATAAAATAATCCATCGTGCACACCTCTTACTATGTGCACTATGTGCATGGGGGTTTCTTCAGGACCCCAATGGTCTTAAAGGACTAGGGAGTGGTTGGAGCAACCCCGAAGGAGAAGGTGTCTTACAATGTGCACAGGTTTACAAAGTTCTTGACATCTTTGTTCTAACCAGGCCACTAAAAGGAACATGAAAATAGTTCTGTCTTAAACGTGTAATTGATGCTATCAACTGAAATGTATGTAGAAGTTTGCAAAATCATTGTATTTACTTAACATTTCTAGCCAATCTTCCACTGCTTTGATCTTCTCTGGATCCATGCTCATCCATCACTTTGTGGGCAGGTTCAGGGCATGCATCAACCATGTTATTCAGAGGAATTGGGCATTTTTAATGTTTCACTTGAAGCTCCCTACCAAACTGTATTTTTATTTTATTTTTTGCATTTGTACACTGCTCAGCCTCCACTGAATTTTGTTTCACATTCCCTTGTCTGTTAGTCTTGAAAATAGCTAGAGCTGATTTTACGTTTTTTTTTTTACCTTAATGCTGTAGCGCTTACCCCCGAAGGAGCTGCTGGTTTGATTTGGGATCGACAAATTAAGTTACCCCAGCTTGGTCTAGGGATGCACCAGAAGAATTTAGCAGTAAACGGAGTTCCACATAGTCAATAAAGATGTTCTCAATGCTTTAATTCCAGGCCAACATTAGCCAACATCAACTTTAGTGAAGGAAGAATAGGTTGATGAGAGAAGAGAAACTTTCGATGTCAGACCTGGATAAGGCTGATCAGCCCTTAGCAGCACAAACTCTCACACCTTGCCACTCCTATGAGATTGAGTGGGTAAGGTGTCCCGGACAGGTGTCTCTCACACAAACCTGGCAGCCGAGGCGCCACCTCTAATCTTAGCTGGGAGGAATGGGTCTCTCTCACAGGCCCGGCCATAGGCCTCTGCCACAGGCCAGTTAATTTGGATAGACTAAATGTGCGAACAGAGCGAATCCTCCCAGTAGTCTCTCAGCATAAGTCACCGGGCGGCAGTAGAGCATACCTGCCAGCATCCCGGTCACCAAATCCCTGTCTGGGACTTTCCTAAGCTTCGGGGACCCAGCATATCACTGGGGGCCCCTTGATTCTTGTCTCTGACTGAGACTCAGGAAGGCCCAGGAAGCCTGGCCAGGCAGGCCGCGCCGGCGGGGTCCATGGGCGCGCACACCCCGAAGGTGGATGCCGCACCCCGAGTCCGGGACCCCGCACACGTGAAGAAGAAGAACAACCCCGAAGACCTGACCTAGGTTCCAGATATACCCCTCCCCAGCATGCCCAGCGAGGAGAAACCCTCTCCAATTGGCTGCTGAGGAAGACTCCATCTGCCAGAAATCCGTTTGGCTCCCACTGCCGGCCAAGGATGAAACAACATCCAAAGAATGCAGTCTGAGCCAGTGGACCTTTCCAGAATGACATAGGTCAACAACCTAACCATTCACAACTGGGAGCAACCTAACTCTCCCAGTTCAACTAGTTTTAAACGCAGCGCCTATGCAAAAAAGCAAGGGGGCGCTACAATGCATTCTCTGCATTAAAGTAAAACTCTTCTGTTTCAAGGATCCCCCAGCCCCCCTTTATACTTATCTTAGTCCATTCTCGATCCAGTGCTGTGCTCGAGAGCAGTGGCTCTCGTCACTCTTTTTCTCTTCACAGATTAAAGTGACAGCAGTGGGAGCTATTGGCTCCCACTGCTGTCAATCAAATCCTTCGACAAGGGGGGGCAGGGCCGAGCTTCGCAGTCTATAGATGCAGGCATCGGAACTCGTGATCGAGCTTGCACAAGTGCACCCATAGGAAGCGGCTTCCTATGGTCGGCACTTGCTTAAGAGAAGGAGCCAGGAGCGTCAGAAGGGAACCCCGGAAGAAGATGTTTGGGCCTGCTCTGGGCAAAACCATTGTAAAGAACATGGGGGTATAACAGGTTTATTATAATGGGAAAATAGGGGGAGTGGGGGCAATGGAATAGTTGCTGAGGCTAAGCCCAAAGCTACCCACACAATTGAATGAAGGGACTATCTTGGTACTGATAAAACAATATATAATATGTTTTATCAGTACCGAGATAGACCCTTCATTCAATCATGTGGGTAGCTTTGGGCTTAGCCTTAGCAACTATTCCATTGCCCCCACTCCCCCTATTTTCGCATTTAACTGGGATGATGGTATGTTTTTATTATTCATCATTTATTTTTACATTAGGCTATACTCCCATTTTTGTCCATGTTTATTATAATAATTTTTAGAGTCACATTACATATTTGGCTCCCATTAACTAATGAGTAGGGATGAGCTCCACGTTCGATACGAACGTATGTTCGACTCGAACATTGTCTGTTCGTACATTCGACGAATTTCGAACAAAACAGGTCGTTCGCGCCAAATTCAAGTGACGAGCAACGGCCCATAATTCACTGCGGCATTGCGCGCTGATGATTGGCCAAACATGCTCTATGACCCTGCATGCTTGGCCAATCACAGCGTGCAAAAAACGGAGAGCCATAATTGGCCAAAGCCAGGGTGACTTTGGCCAATTATGACTCAGGGCTTTAGCACACGCCCCACACTATATAAGGCCGCCTGCTGGGCGGCCTCGTGTAGTGTGTTGCGGTTGTTAATGAGAGCAGTCAGAGAGACAGAGAGATTGTCTTTTTAGATAGCTAGATAGAGCAGGCAGGCAGGCTAGTCAGTTTAGCTTAAAGGAACACTAAAGGTTCGTTTTTTATTAGATCAATTGATTGCTGTAAGCTAGAGCATTTAAATATCACTTACCTCGTGTTTCCTTTTGACCTCCAAAATACAGTAATCCAGGTTTGAATATGCCATTTCCTGTCTCTCCACTTCTTGCTTTCCACCAGCACCTGAGCTGTTTGGCATGGTGGAAAGCAGAATGTGCTTACCCCCTCCCTATGGCTACAGCTCTGCGTGAATAAGCTCTCTTATCCCTAACAGGCATGGAGGCTAAGCCTAATGAGAACTGTAGTTCTCATTAAGCCATGATGCAGCAAGAATGAACGTGCACTGTAAACCAGGAAGTCAGTGACAACGACAATTCAGGAGTGACGGAGGTAAATAAAACAGCTCGATTTCAACATTTATCAAACTAGTTATAATGCAAAACATTACGTTTTACTTTATCAGCTACTGTCAGACTTTAATTTAAGAGGAAAATATTTTTGTCTTTACAACCCCTTTAATTTACAGTGTGTAGAGGATATATATACATCCCTAGGAGTTGTACATAAATTTATACACTCTATAGCTTAGCTAGATCAGTTCTTCCTAATTTACTGGCAGGCAGGTGATTGTGCTATTTAAAGACGTTATCACAGGTATAGACACCAAGCAGGTACAATATTTAACCACTTGATACCCGCCCACCGTCAAATGACGGCGGGCGGGTAAATCTATTGTCCTGACTGCACGCACCCGTCGCATCACTGAGAACCCCGTGCGTGTGCCCGGCGGCCGCGATGGCCGCCGGGCACACGCGATTGCCGAGTAACTGAGCTGGGACGTGGAGCTCTGTGTGTAAACACAGAGCTGCACGTCCCTGTCAGGGAGAGAGGAGACCGATTGTGTCCCTTGTACATAGGGACACAATCGGTCACCTCCCCAGTCACCCCCCCCTCCCCCCACAGTTAAAACACAAACTAGAAGAAACATTTAACCCCTTCCCCGCCCCCTAGTGGTTAACCCCTTCCCTGCCAGTTACATTTATACAGTTATCAATGCATATTTATAGCATTGTTCACTGTATACATGTAAATGGTCCCAAAAATGTGTCAAAAGTGTCCGATGTGTCCGCTATAATGTCCCAGTCCTGAAAAAAAAATCGCAGATCGCCGCCATTCCTAGTAAAAAAATTAATAAAAAAAATCATAATTATGTCCCGTATTATGTAGGCAATATAACTTTTGCGCAAACCAGTCACTATACGGTTATTGCGATTTTCTCCATTTGTTTACCAAAAATATGCAAAAGAATACGTATCGGCCTAAACTGAGATAAAAAATGTTTTTTTTTTTTAATGGGATATTTATTATAGCAAAAAGCAAAAAATATTGTATCTTTTTTCAAAACTAACGCTCTTTTTTTGTTTATAGCACAAAAAATAAAAACCGCACGGGCGATTAAATACCACCAAAAGAAAGCTCTATTTGTGGGGAAAAAAAAGGACGTCAATTTTGTTTGGGAGCCACGTCGCACGACCGCGCAATTGTCAGTTAAAGCGACGCAGTGCCGGAAGCTAAAATTGTGTCTGGGCAGGAAGGGGGTATATGTGCCCAGTAGGCAGTGATTTTAATGATGCCTAACTTAAAAAAAAAAAAAAAAAAATATGAAAAATTACTTAAAATATTGTACCTGCTGGGTGTCTATAGTTTGCCTGTGAAAACCAATATTCAAGTTATTGTTTGAAAACATCTTTGGGAACCCGGGTCTTGCCCGAAGGAACATGTATCAATGGAAAAAAAAGTTTTAAAAACGGTCGTTTTTTCAGGAGTCCTGCTCCTGAAAAAACAACCGTTTTTAAACTCTTTTCCATTGATACATGTTCCCTGGGGCAAGACCCGGGTTCTCAAAGACGTTTTCCAACAATAACTTGAATATTGGTCTTTAAAATTATCGTTTTTGAATTCGAATGTTCGAGTCCTATAGACTTCAATGGGGTTCTAAATGTTCACGCGAACGGTCGGTCTGTTCGACGGTTCTGGTGTGAACCGAACGCGGGGGTGTTCGGCTCATCCCTACTAATGAGGTTCAGATTGCCATTCAAAACTTCAGCACAGTTTGACAAACCTTCCAGGAACTGAACCCAGGTGTGTATGGCTTATCCCTACTTAAGAAGTGTATGATGTTTCTGCCAGATTTGGATACCACTAAACTATAGGGGCGCAACCCTTGGCACTGTGTAATGAAGTAAACATTATACCCTCTGTTATGCCTGGTCCACCCACTAATTGGCTAACTTGATTCATGATATCAGTATTACAAATCCAATCAGACAAGCCTCTGTCAGTCTATCACTACTATAGCAGGGATAAGCTGTAGATTGGAAGAGAGCACAGCTTGTCCTCACAGCTCTCTCCTCTTCTGTGTTCTTTCTAGAAATTATACATGTGGCTGGTGTAGTTCACGTTCTATCTGTGTAACACCACAGCTGCCAGTGCATTGTAGCTCATGCAGCTAGAACAGCTGCAAGAGCCCCAGAAGCCCAAGTGTCGTTACAGCTGCCCATGTAGTGCTATAATTGCCTATGTATTGCCACAGCTTTTAGTCCATTTTCAGGGCTGCCCCTTATAATGCCATATCTTCCAATGTAATGTCACAAAGGCCCATGTTTTTCTATTGTTTAATGTTGTAGGGCTCCTTGTATAGGTGTGTGACCAAGGAAAAACTGTTTATTTTGATGGCATATTGCCACAATTAAAGTACCGTATTTGTAAACCGATCATTAATTTTATATAAATTTTAACACATTATTATAATATCAAAAGTAATTTTTAATCTACAGCTTTCGTGAAAATAATACCTGGTGGTCCTGCCATATTAGGACATTGCTAAGGCACTTCTGTTTTAGGGTGTCAATGTTCTGCGCCTTTCTCCTATTTGTGCTCCTGTGTTGTTGCAAGGGCTTCCATTGGAGACAAGTGGTTGTTCATACACAGGCACATTCCATTCCACTACTTTCACTATCAGGAAACCTATTGTGAGAAATGCTATGTAGCCAATGCTGGAGTGAGTGCATTTTGACAGAAAGTATCTATAAATAGGGGTACATAAGATCAGGAGAGTGAGATACAACAACGGATAAAAAAAATCTCTAATTCTCTTGAGTTCCCTTCACTGGAACTGAGGGGCCAAGCCCAACTCCTGAAAATGACCCCACACCATAATGTCCCCTCCACCAAATGATTTGGACCAGTGCACAAAGCAAGGTCCATAAAGGCATGGATGAGTGAAGCTTGGGGTGGAGGAACTTGAATGGTCTGCACTGAGTCCTGACCTCAACGTCATAGAACACTTTTGGAATGAATTAGAGCAGAGACTGTGAGCCAGGCCTTATTGCCCAACAATCGGTGCCTGACCTCATACAGTAAATGTGCTACTGGCTGAATAGTCAAAAATTCCCATAGACGCACTCCTAAACCTTGTGGACAACTTTTCCAGAAGAGCTGAAGCTTTTATAACTGCAAAGGTTGGGACAACTCAATATTTAACTCTACAAACTAAGACTGGGATGCCATTAAAGTTAATGTGCGTGTAAAGGCAGGTGTCCCAATACTTTTGAAATCATAGTATATGTAAACCCTTACCTTATAAAACAACCCATTCAGTTTAAAATAGAAATAAAACGTGTGTATAGATATATAAAAAAAACATTGGGCCAGATTCACAGAGCCCTTACTCCTGTCTAACTCACGTTAGACTGGAGTACTTTCAAATTACGCACGTTTTTTCACTACTCTGAAACCTCAAACCATAAAAATACGGCTGCGGGCTGCAATCCGACTGGCTTACGTGTTCGTACTCCTTCGGATCTACGCTGCAATAAATTTGCGGCCGCTGGGTGAAGTTCCCGTCGTTTTCCGCGTTGGGGTATGCAAATGAGCTTTTGCAGACTATCCACGAAATTACGAACGTCAATCGCAATCTCTTACGGCATCTTTTTTTTATCTTAACTTTTCTTTATTGTTTCTCATCATACAAAATTTGTGTATTCATTTGCAGCAACACATAGTAAAAGTGCATATTATACATAAATAATTAAATAAATACCAACTTCAAAATCTGTGTACATTCTGTAAGTTAACCTATTCCCTCCCACCCTCCCTCCCACCCCCCCTCTAACCCCTCCCCCTGTACTGACCCCCTCTCCCCTCCCAGGTGTCAATTCTACTAAGGTTTTACTTTACCATTCCTTTATATAGGTATATTTATCTAGGTTTTTCTTAGTGCCATACCACTGAGATAGGGGGCAGCCGGGGGGGGGGGGGGTCCCTCCAAGCTACCAATGCAGATCTAATCCCTAGAAAGAAGGGTCAGATTCAGGTCCTTCCTATATTTAGTGCCTGTTTATTGGGGGGTTATTATTTTACAATGTCGGGGGAAGCTGCCGGTTATATCGGTATTCTATCTCTAAGCGAGGGCTCCTATATCTCTCAGCCATAGTCCCCAGACTCTCTCGAACCTTTTGAAGTTTCCTTGTTTAATAAAGGCCACTCTCTCACTCCAAATCAAAGTATTGAAAGTTTCTGTCCAATTCCTAACAGAGGGGGGGACGTGCGCCTGCCATCTCTGAGCAATTAACTTGCGTGCCTGAAAGAGGCCTCGCAGTACGCCCTCTAAAGTTCCCGGAGGAATTCTATGGTCCTCTATGTCCCCTAGGAGGCAAGTTCTAGCATCAGGCTCTAGGGAGGACTTAAAGATGTTGTTAAGTTTATTAACAACTTCTGTCCAATATCTGAAGAGCTTAGGGCATCTCCAGAACATATGGACAAGGTCACCTGTAGCATTGCATCTAGGGCATTCGTCGCTCCGGTTCCATCCTATTTGGAGCATTTTTTTAGGGGTATAATAGACGCGATGTGGTAAATAGAGGTGGGACAATCTCTGTGCCGGAGCGATGGATACCAGAGCCCCTCTCTTTAGGATCCTATTCCACTGCTCTGTTGTTATCAATCCCAGGTCTCTTGCCCATTTTTCTCTGCTCCTAGTCACGCCTGACTGGTTTATGGCCCTAGCCCCCAGTTTGTCATATAGCACTGAAATTAGGCCTTTCGCTGTGTTAGCCTGAGCTATTTTAATAAGAATGGGAGTCTGGATCCTACAGTATCAGCCAGATAGGTCTTAGTCTGGGTCTAATTGGCATGTCTTATTTGGTATATTGAATTCAAGTTTTAGATCTGAGAATGATTTCATAAGGTTGCCCTCATATAAGTGGGTTAATCGTGTGATTCCCTGGCTCTCCCAGATTTTACACTTTTCTACTTCCGCTACTTCTGGCAAGTTTTTATTGTTCCAGAGGGGGGCCAACTCAGTTATCCCAGAATAACCCAGTAAAGCCTTTGTTGTCTGCCACACTTTGTTTAATAGTTTTATAGTCGGGCATTTATGGGCAAATGAGTTTGCCTCCAAGACTTCTACCAATGTTTTATGTGGGGCCTCGGTTAGTATTAGTCTGAAGCAATCATTTCTTCGGTCCGGGATCCCACATCCTGCGATCTGCTGTAGCTGAGATGCCAGGAAGTACATTCTCGGGTGCGGGACCGCCATCCCTCCCTCCCCAACTGGGAGCTGCATGGTCTGCAACCCAATTCTGGCCTGCCTTCCTTTCCATATTAGTTCTCGGAATAATGTTTCCATTTTTTTGAACCATATTTGGTTAACCCAGATCGGAAAATTATGGAGTTCATAGAGTAGTTGGGGAAGCCAGATCATTTTAATAAGATTACATCTCCCAGCTACAGAGAGAGGGAGGCGGTTCCAGGTGTCTTTCTTTTGCTTCAGCACTGCTAATAATGGGGCTATATTTTTGCTAGTGTATTCCCTGGCATCTCGGGTGATCCATATCCCGAGATATTTTAATTTTGTTGGAATTTTTAATTGGGGCATTTCGGCTATCATCTGGACTTGTAACGTATCTATAGGGAGCAAGGCCGACTTGTCCCAATTGACCATCAGTCCTGAGAATCCACCAAATTCCTTGATCATTTGAACCACTGGGGCCAGCGAGTTATTAACGTCGCCTATGAAAAAGAGGACATCATCCGCAAATAGCGATATCCTGTCTTCCTCTAGGCCCCTCCTAAATCCCTGAATATCTTCCTTAAGCCTGGTTTTAATGGCTAGAGGTTCCATGGCCAGTGCAAACAGGAGAGGGGACAAGGGGCACCCTTGTCTCGTCCCCCTCTCCAGCTCGAACAGGCCTGAGGCTTCGCCATTTATTTTAATTTTTGCGCATGGTTTATTATAAAGGAGTTTAATCCACCTAATAAAAGATGGGCCAAATCCAAAACTTTCTAGTACCTTCCATAAATAGGGCCAATCCAGGCTATCAAATGCTTTAGCGGCATCTAAGGCCAGGAGTGCTCTAGGGCCCTCATTATCGGTAGGGATCTGCAAGTTTAGAAAGACCCTTCTTATATTTAAGGATGTTGACCTATTTGGGATAAATCCTGACTGATCGGGGTGAATGAGTCTCTCTATACATTCCTTTAGCCGTGTCGCCAGGACTTTTGCAAGGATTTTAACATCTGTACAGAGCAGTGAAATTGGACGATAGGAAGATGGGTCTAATTGGTCTTTTCCCTCTTTATGGATAACGATGATTGTTGCTTCCATCATGGAGGCAGGGGGATTTCCCTCCGAGAAAGCTGATTCCAGAGTATGTAATAGTTCAGGTAGTAATATGTCTCCATATCGCTTATAGATTTCTATTGGGAGCCCGTCGGGACCTGGTGATTTATGGTTGGACATCCCTGCCACTGCAAGCTGTAGTTCTTCCAACGTGACAGGGGATTCCAGTTTTTTCTTTCCATATCAGACAGATTTGGAAACGGAATTCCTTGGAAGAAAGCTTCCATGCCTTCATTTTCTCCCCTTGATTTATATAGTACTTTATAGAAGTCGTGAAACCTATGCCTTATCTCCCTTCCTTCAGTTAGGGTTTCACCTGTGGGCCCCCTTATAGCTCCGATATTGGAGGAAGGGGTGTTGGTCCGTATCAATAGTGACAGCGTACGCCCCACTTTCTCACGCTCCCCAAATTGAGATTGTTTCTGGAAAATTTGATGGTTCTCTGCCTCCCTCATGGTTGCCATTTTATAGACCTGCTGTTTGTCTAGCCATTCTCTTTGGCTGCTTGGGGAGGGATCCTCAATGTATCGCTGTTCAGCCATCAATGCCCCATTTCTGGCCTCTTCTCTTCCCACTTCCTAGATTCCCTCTGTAGCCTTGCCACCCTTTGTATTAGCAATCCCCTTAGGTATGCCTTCAAGGAGTCCCAGACCACCCCAGCCGCTGCTGTGCCTGTATTAATCCGGATATACTCCTTCAAATTGTTTAATAATTCTTGTGGGTCCCCGAGTAGTTCTAGCCAATATGGGCTAATTTTCCACGCCCTTGGGGGTGCTTGCTCATTCTTTCTAAATACTAGTTCTAAGGGCGAGTGGTCTGAGACCCCTCTTGGGCCATACTCTATTACCTTCACCATATTTAATAGTTTTTCATTGCCAATAGCCAGGTCAATTCTTGACAAGGTGGCATAGGAGCTAGAGAAACATGAATACTGCCGGGTCTGTGGATGATGGATACGCCAGATATCTCTTAACCATGCCTCCTCCATGAACTGAACTAAGCGGCCCCCCAGTTTAGTGTTCGAGTGAGGTTTTGAGGGGAATATATCGTTCACATTATCAGGGGCTAGATTGTAGTCGCCCACTGCTATCAGGGGAGTATCTGGCTTATCCAACATAAACTCAACTAGTTTCTGTAGTACACTAAAATTAAAAGGGGGAGGGATATATATATTGGCAAGTACGAAGGGCCTATTCTCAATAGAGCAGGATAGAAAGATGTATCATCCCTGTTCGTCTATCCAGCTCTTTTCGCAGGAGAATGACAGTCCCTTTCCCACCAGTATACTGACCCCTCTTGAGTATGAAGAATGTACCAAATGGTATCGGAATGGAAATTTCAGAGCACCCAATTGGGCCATAGTCTCCCGGGTTAGATGTGTCTCCTGTAAACAGAGTATCCCTGTTCCCCTCCCATCCATTGACGCCAGAACCAGTGCCCTCTTGATAGGGTCCCCCAACCCCCGTACGTTCCATGATCTAATTCTCAAAGTCATGGGCAATGTGTAGTAGAGAATAAACAGGAATAGACCATGGCATGGAGTTGCTCTATTCCCTCTCATCCGACTGGTTACTCAGATCAAAACCTCTCCCCTTACTGATGGTGTTAAGGATGTTTAAGATACTTGGAGTACCTCCTTCCCCTAGCTTGACCTCCCACCCCATCCCTCCCCCCTTCCCTCCACCCCCCCTCCTCTCCCCTACTAAGCCCACTCCTGTGCTTAGGTCCCCCCCCTTCTACTCCCACCCTGCCCATTGGGGCTCCCCTTGGGGGCCTCTCCTGTGACCTTTCCTCTCTTACCCACTCTCCCCACAACCAACATTCAACCACTAGTGCACCACCCCTGTCCACCCTCTCCCCATAGAGAAAATCTCTCCTCCCCCCTCCCCCCCCTCCCCTTGAACAAAACTAAGCGAAGCTAAGCAAATTTACTGATGTCCCATTCCCCGAAGGGCTCCCCTGGGTACAAAGGGACCTATGTCCCATATCACATGTTACCCCAATTGTACAATTGTATAGAGAAGGAAAAAAAAAAAAAATATATATATATATATATATATATATATGTATAGGAAATGTACAAATGTGTTACCCCAATTATACAAATATATGGGAAGAAAAAAAGATGTATAGGAAATACATAGTAAAAATAGTGTCACAAACTATTTAAAAATGTCACAAAGTTCAGAAAAGTCTCAATACATTAGCGGTGTATAGTGTGTAGTGAAGGGGAGCAAAAGGGACAAAAACGGAAAAAAAAAAAGAAATGAATAAAAAATTAAAAATTTGTAGGGGGTTAAAGAAACCGGCTAAAAAAAAAAAATGGAGTGAGTGCATTTTGACAGAAAGTATCTATAAATAGGGGTACATAAGATCAGGAGAGTGAGATACAACAAGGGATAAAAAAAAATCGCTAATTCTCTCGAGTTCCCTTCACTGGAACTAAGGGGCCAAGCCCAACTCCTGAAAAATGACCCCACACCATAATGTCCCCTCCACCAAATGATTTGGACCAGTGCACAAAGCAAGGTCCATAAAGGCATGAATGAGTGAAGCTTGGGGTGGAGGAACTTGAATGGTCTGCACTGAGTCCTGACCTCAACGTCATAGAACACTTTTGGAATGAATTAGAGCAGAGACTGTGAGCCAGGCCTTCTTGCCCAACAATCAGTGCCTGACCTCATAAATGTGCTACTGGCTGAATAGTCAAACATTCCCATAGACACACTCCTAAACCTTGTGGACAACTTTTCCAGAGGAGCTGAAGTTGGGACAACTCAATATTTTACTCTACAAACTAAGACTGGGGTGCCTTTAAAGTTAATGTGCGTGTAAAGGCAGGTGTCCCAATACTTTTGAAATCATAGTATATGTAAACCCTTACCTTATAAAACAACCCATTCAGTTTAAAATAGAAATAAAAGTCAAAACGTGTGTATAGATATATAAAAAAAAAACATTGGGCCAGATTCACAGAGCCCTTACTCCTGTCTAACTCACGTTAGACTGGAGTACTTTCAAATTACGTGCGTTTTTTCACTACTCTGAAACCTCAAACCATGAAAATACGGCTGCGGGCTTCAATCCAACTGGCTTACGTGTTCGTACACCTTCGGATCTACGCTGCAATAAATTCGGCCGCTGGGTGGAGTTCCCGTCGTTTTCCGCGTCGGGGTATGCAAATGAGCTTTTGCCGACTATCCACAAAATTACGAACGTCAATCGCAATCTCTTACGGCATCTTTAGTCATCTTTTGCTGCGTAAAACTATACCAGCTTTTTGTCTAATATTAGACAGCCCATGTTAAGTATGGCCGTCGTTCCCGCATCGAATGTCAACGTCTTTTTTTTATTTTTTACGTAACTCGTCCGGGAATAGGAATGTCCGTAAACTACGCTACTCAAACAACGAATGACGTAACGACGTTATTTCGCGGCGGGAAATTTCTGAACGGAGCATGCGCAGTTCGATCGCCGCGGGGACGCGCCTAATTTAAATGCTTCACGCCCCCTAATCGCGTATTTCTATTACGCGGCGAGAAATACACTACGCCGCCGTACCGCAAGGGACAAAATCTACCAGAATTTGGCGTATAGCCTGGTAAAATATGGCGGCGTAGTGTATCTCTGATACTCTGCGCCAATGTAATTGTATCTGAATCTGGCCCATTATTAATACCCATTTTTCCCTTTTTTTGATAAGTGTTCACATATCTCTGGCTCCCAGTTGATGGTGCTGGCTTACATGTGATTTTTTAAACAGAAGTGTGATTTTTAAACACAAGTGGGAAGAGTTAAAAAACAGGAGTTGAAAACAGGAGTTAAGACAGGAGTCTTCTAAACTGTAAGTAACATCTTAAACTTCCTACAAGTAATTATATTGTAAATGTGTGCTAGCAGGGTTGAAGGTTTTGCTCAGTGCACAGCGTGTCACATGTATGCAAAATTGGTGCAACAGCTCCAGGATGGATACCGCTGTGACAGATGTGAGCAGGTTGCCCTTCTGGAAGCTCGCATTAGAGATCTGGAGGAGCAAGTTGCAACACTGGGCAGAAAGGACAACCTTGAGAGGGGTCCTCTGCTTGCTGAGCAGGTGGTCAGTAGGGTTAATGTCGAGGGTGGAGGGGCAAGTCAGAATTATCAAATAGGAAGATGGGTTAATGCAGTTAGAGGGAGTGGAAGGGGCTTGCAGACAGGAAGGCCAATCCTGTATTTGTGCATTAAAACAAATTTGCCAAGTTGGGTGAAGATGTGGAGGTGGCTAACACAGAGGTGGCAGCACTAGATGTTACTGCTACCCCTAACAGCTGGGTGAGCAACCCATCTAGTAGAAGTGGTGAGGGGAGTGCAGGTAGGCCTAGACAGTTGGTGGTAATAGGGGATTCTATAATCAGAAGGACTGATAGAATAATTTGTCGCCAGGATCGCCTCAATCGAATGGTTTGCTGTCTCCCTGGTGCCAGGGTTCGGCATGTGGTGGACCGGGTGGATAAATTACTGGGAGGGGCTGGGCATGACCCAGCTGTCTTGGTCCATGTTGGAACCAATGACAGTATACATGGAAGGTGGAGGCTCCTTAAGAATCAATTTAAAGAACTAGGCTGCAAGATGAAGGGAAGGACCTCCAAGGTGATATTCTCTGAAATATTGCCTGTGCCATGCGCAACACAGGAAAGGCAGGGGGAGATTAGAGAGCTGAATGCATGGCTAAAGACCTGGTGTAGGAAGGAGGGATTTGGGTTTCTAGAGCACTGGGATGACTTTTCTTTGGGGTGCAACCTATATGCTAAAGATGGTTTGCACTTGAATGGAAGGGGGTCTGCTGTGCTGGGGGAGAGGTTTAGGGGAATGCTGGAGGAGTATTTAAACTAGACTTGAGGGGGGAGGGTGAACTAGAATTCCATCGGGCACATAGGTCAGTTAGGGGTCAGACATTAATGGAGAGTGGAATGTGGATAGATGGAGGTGGGGTTATGGCAGGTGACAAGAAAGTTCCCATGTTGCAAACAGCCATTGGAAATTATAGTGCCATTTGCACTACTAAAAATGATATGAAAAACACCAGCGAAAAATTTAACAATACATTTAAGTGTTTGTTCACCAATGCCAGATGCCTTCCAAGCAAAACAGGTGGGTTGGAAGCTCTGGTGCATGAGGAGAGCTATGATGTAATCGGTATTGCTGAAACTTGGCTTCAATCCTCACATGACTGGGCTATTAATATTCCTGGCTATGCTCTCTTTCGGAAAGACAGGGTAAAAAGGAAAGATGGAGGCGTCTGTCTCTATGTGAGAAGTGACCTCAAAGCAAGCGTGAAAGAGGACCTGGTTGATGGAGAGTGTGATGAAGTTGAAGCATTATGGGTGGAACTGCATACAGATGTGCGTAGTTCAAAGTTAATCATTGGCTCCTTGCACAGATGGAAAGGGCTGCAAGGGCTGGGATGGTGATAATAATGGGGGATTTTACCTACCCAGAAATTGACTGGAATAATGGAATTTCTGGGACAGTTAAAGGACAAAAATTTGAAAACCTATTGCAGGACAATTTTATGGTCCAGTTTATTGAGGCCCCAACTAGGAATGATGCTCTGTTGGACTTGGTAATCTCAAACCATGCAGAGCTTATTACTAATGTTCAGATAAAGGAACACCTGGGTAGCAGTGATCATAACATGATTTCTTGTCAATATATCTTTATTGAGGTGATAAAGAAATGTACAATTCAACAAAATAAAATAAGTTAATTACAGACACAGAATAATTTCTTGGTTTACATAAGTGGTAAGTTCACAACAGGTGAGTCTGGTGGCTTCAATGGACATATTAATAGTACAGATAAGGTTATAACTAAGAGACCAATTTTCTGGAGTTTATTTTAAGATGCTTCGTTTCTTCCAACCAGCCCAGATGGTTTTAGGGCTGTGGTTTAGGCAAGAGTCCTGATGCGTCAACGTAAGTGTTTCAACCAAAATCAACCTTATAACAATGCTAAGAACATGTATAATAACGAGGTTCATAGTCAGAGCCCAAGGCGGGGGAGGAGGGTGGGGAGGAAAGCGGGGAGGGGAGAAAGGGGTGTCTGCAGGAGTGGTCCGGAATTGGCTGTCAATATCAAATATACGCTAAGCGGTAGACTGTTAAACAGGCTGGGCTACCATGGTAATAATACATTATCATTGATTTCATTGGGTATTGCATATTCATACCACGGTTTCCAGGTTCTTTCGAATCTAGCGGTCGCGTCCACATAACATGGTTTCATTTAATATTAACTATAAGCAAGAAATACATACAGGAAAGATAAAAACACTTAATTTCAAGAGAGCAAATTTTCAAAGCATGAGGACTGCTCTCCAGGGCTTGGACTGGGAGGGAATATTGGCACAGATGAACACAGAATAGAAATGGGAATTCTTCAAAAAGACTCTTTGGAACCTTACTGCAAACTATATTCACATGGGCAATAAGTTTAAAAGGCTAAAGATAAAACCTATGTGGCTCATGGTCAAAGTTAAAAAAGCTATAAACAATAAGAAAATAGCTTTTAAAAAATATAAAAATGAAGGAACACTAGTGTCGTTTAAATGTTACAAAGAATATAATAGAATATGTAAAAAGGAAATCAAGGATGCAACAATTCAAAATGAACGACAGATTGCAAAAGATAGTAGGACAAACCCCAAAAAAATCTTTAAATATATTAATAGTAAAAAGGTCAAGTCTGAGCATGTAGGCCCTTTACAAAATAATCTAGAGTGGGTGACTGAGGACATAGAGAAGGCAAATTTATTAAATGCTTTCTTCAGCTCTGTTTATACAATGGAGAATGGGGGAGCTCATGTCCATAATGGGGGTGGGAGTGACACAGCCCCAAATCCACAATGGCTCAAAAGTGATATGGTCCAGAAATATTTAGACAGAATAAAGGTGGATAAAGCACCTGAACCAGATGGCATCCACCCACGGATCCTAAAAGAATTGAGCTCTGGAATTTCAAAGCCACTGTATCTAATATTTAGGGACTCAATAATGACAGAAATAGTACCACTGGATTGGCGTAGAGCAAATGTGGTGCCTATATTTAAAAAGGGAACAAAGTCTTTACCAAGTAACTATAGACCTGTTAGTTTAACTTCTATAGTTGGGAAGATACTGGAACGTTTAATAAAAGACCACATGGATGAGTTCTTGCTGGAAACAAACTATTTAAGCAGCAGACAGCATGGATTCATGAAAGACAGAAGTTGTCAGACAAACCTGATTTCCTTTTATGAAGAGGTAAGTAAAACCCTGGACAGAGGCGTGGCAGTGGACGTGGTATACTTTATATATTTTTTTTATATATTTTTATATATTTTGCAAAAGCGTTCGATACAGTTCCCCACACACGGCTCATGTGTAAGGTAAGGTCTACAGGATTAGATATATCAGTTTGTAAATGGATAGAAAACTGGCTGAAAGACAGGATTCAGAGTGTTGTGGTTAATGATTCTTACTCTGAATGGTCCAAGGTTATCAGTGGTGTACCCCAAGGTTCGGTGTTGGGTCCCTTACTTTTCAATATATTTATAAATGATATTGGGTCTGAGATCAAAAGTAACATTTCTGTTTTTGCAGATGACACCAAGCTATTCAGTGGAATAACGTCCTTGCAGGATGTCTCCAATTTACAAGCCAACCTCAATGCTCTGTCTAATTGGGCGACTATGTGGCAGATGAGGTTTAATGTTGATAAATGTAAAGTTATGCACTTGGGGGCTAAGAATATGCATGCATCATACATGCTAGGGGGAGTTCAACTGCGGGGATCTGTAGTGGAGAAGGATCTGGGGGTTTTAGTTGATCATAAGCTTAATAATGGCATGCAATGCCAAGCTGCGGTTTCCAAAGCGAGCAAAGTCCTTTCTTGTGTTAAGAGAGGCATGGCCTCAGAGATAGAGATATAATTTTGCCCCTGTACAAATCATTAGTAAGACCTCATCTTGAATATGCAGTTCAGTTTTGGGCACCGGTTCTCAAAAAGGATATCGGAGAACTAGAGAAAGTGCAGAGAAGGGCAACTAAACTGATAAGAGGCATGGAGGAGCTCAGCTATGAGGAAAGATTAGAAAAACTGAATTTATTCTCTCTTGAGAAGAGGAGAATAAGGGGGGGATATGATCAACATGTACAAATATATAGGAGGTCCATATAGTGAACTTGGTGTTGAGTTATTCACTTTAAGGTCAATGCTGAGGACAAGGGGGCACTCTTTACGTCTGGAGGAAAAGAGATTTCACCTCCAAATACGGAAAGGTTTCTTCACAGTAAGAGCTGTGAACATGTGGAACAGACTCCCTCCAGAGGTGGTTGTTGCCAGCTCAGTAGATTGCTTTAAGAAGGGCCTGGATTCTTTCCTAAATGCACATAATATAACTGAGTACTAAGTTTTGTAGGTAAAGTTGATCCGGGGTAAATCCGATTGCCTCTCGGGGGATCAGGAAGGAATTTTTTCCCCTCCGGTATCAAATTGGATCATGCTCTGCTGGGGTTTTTTGCCTTCCTCTGGATCAACTGCGGGTATGGATTTGGGTGTATGGGATGTACTGTGTTTTATTTTTATTTTTTATTTATTTTTTATGGTTGAACTGGATGGACTTGTGTCTTTTTTCAACCTGACTAACTATGTAACTATCTCTGTTCTAAGCTGCATAAGAGCTGGAGGCATAGAAATAACAGCAGACCGGTCTTCCCAGTAAATGGTTGTGCAGGGGGGCGTGTCAGGACAAGTCTGATAATTTCAGTCCTGAGTCCTCTGCTCCTCTAGAAAACTGGCCATGCTGTGCTCTCATAAATAGTTTGGTCCGTTTTTGATATGGAAGATGAGGGTCTTGTAGGAACCCCAGGTATTTTACACTACAAACTTTTTTTTTTTTTTATACAAGTACATGGTACAGCAGGCACATATTGACAATATGAAATGTTGGGTTTAAGTGGAACTAACTAAGCAAAACCTACCTCTGCTCCAGGATTGTCCGCGATCTCCCTTGTCAATGCTGATATTTTAATATCTTCTTTCGGTGTTGGGCTTTCAACCATCTTGGCTGGTTGGCACTGGATAATCCATGTGATAATCCATCAATGTGCACAGAAGTTAATTTATACCAAAATAAATACATTTTTATTTAATTTTTATTTTTATTGCATTATGTTTTTTTTTTTAGCCAAACAGGCAGTATTGTCTGTTTTTGTTTGTATTAAAGTTTTATATTTAGCTACAGGAAATCATGTGAAAGGAAGAAGTTAGTGTGATTATTCACACTGATCGTAATTGGTCGCTTTGCCCTCCCCAAAGGGAGGAGTGATCTTCCCTCAGGGTATAAACAGATTGCAATGGAACGGGAAGTGATGTCCTTTTATGACGCCCTGGAGGAGGGACGAAATGCGTCAACATACTTCCAGTTTGTGTTAACCAGTGACGCAATCTCCACCTCCTTGGAACACACACCATACAGCGTCGAACTCGGATGTTTTCTTACTGAAGCCTGTCTCTGCCAAATATCCTGTAGCGCTTTTAAAGTGCTTGATAACTAATGTTAAGCGTTATTTCACTATCAGTTTTCTCTCTGTTTTACAATCTATGAAGTGTGGGATATCTTACCTGTCATAAAATATTCTCTTGGTAGAGTTTGTTGAGGAATCATCCTGCATATCCCCAGATCAATAGATCACAGCCTTTTTTGATCCCAGACTGCGAAGCTGAGGATCTGTTATTTCTGGTGAGTGGGGTCACCAAGGGGGGGGGGGTAACCTCACGTTTGGAGCACCATTGCACTTTTTACAAAACACTTAGCACTTTATATTGTTGATTCATATTTTGTATGTCACAAATATCTTGATATATAAGGCACTTATTACTAGAATGTATATTGTTTATATAGGCTGCCAGTGCTGTTGCATACTGTATTATACCAAAATCAAGGCATGCTGAGATTGTATACCAAGCTTTGCATGTGCAGTTCAGTGTACATGCTAAAAAAAATTGGTAGGAGGCAAGTAAGAAACATTGTGAGATGAGAAAAAAATTGTGCTAGAACCCAAAATGTGAAAAAAAGAGCTGCCAGCACTCTAACAAACAAATTCAAGCAAGAATAAAAATAAATAGTGCAGTGCTAAATGATCATGACACACCGTGTGTCTATCACATATGGACTTTCACAATATTATATTTAGTTTGTGTGTTTCACCATTTACTAATATTACTTGATTGGTTCTATCCATCATCTTGTGGTTATCCCAGCCAGTTTACTACTCATGATCATTTAGCGCTGCACTATTTATTTTTATTTAAGTAAGAAACATTTATTGCAGAAGAGACATAGGAGTAGATTTACTAAAACTGGAGCACAAATAATCTGGTGCAGCTGTGCAAAGTTTTTAGGTTTTATTGGCACAGCTTAATTGAAAAATCTGAAGATAGAAGCTGATTGGCTATTATGCACACATTCACACACGCACCATGTTTTGCATGCTTCTGTTTATTCTAGAGCAGGGGTCCCCAAACTTTCTAAACACAAGGGCCAGTTTACAGTCTTTCAGACTTTATTGGGGCCAGACTGTGGCCATCATGAGTAGAAATTGTCCCAGCATTAGTTGGAATAAACAATGCCCCATTTTTGGAGTTAGTGCCCCATTGTTGAGGTCATTGGGGGGGAAACTGTGCCCCATCATTGGTGTCATTGGGAGGAATAGTGCATTGGGCTTCATTGTTGGTGTCATTGGAAGGAATGGTCCCCCATCATTGGTATTATTGGGCCCCATTGTTGGCGTCATTGGGAGGAACGGTGCCCCTTCGTTGGTGTCGGTGAATAAAATACTACCCCAATCGGAACCAAAATCTCACGGCCAATCCCAATAAAATTCTCCCAACCTTCCAGGAGTTTTATTCCAAACTATATAGGTCATCACAGAGTGATGGAGATAAGGGGATTGCTAACTTCCTTTGTGAACTTCCTATTCCCAAGCTTACTTCAACTCATAGAGATATCCTAGAAGCTGATTTTTCGGTAGATGAAATTACGGAGGTCATTAAGAACCTGAAAACTGGATCGGCCCCGGGTCCAGATGGACTATCAGCTCCATACTATAAGGCCTCGTACACACGAGGGGATATGTCCGCTGAAAACGGTCCGATGGACCATTTCAGCAGACATCTCCGCTCGTGTGTATGGGCTAGCGGACAGATTTCTCCACCCGACAGATTTCAAAGCATGCTTTGAAATCTATCCGGTGGGAATCTGTCCGCCCGACATGTCTGCTGGTTAGTACACTTACCAGCAGACATGTCATCCCCCACCGCCGCCGCGCCGCCGCCGAATGGATTCGGCGCATGCGCGGAAGTGTTTAACTTCCTGGTGCGCTGACGTGGCGGCGTCAACGTCACCGCCACGTCACCGCGCCGTCCGGCGGCGGGGAATTTGATCCGATGGTGTGTACATGCCATCGGATCAAACTCCCGATCGGACATATCCGATGGAAATGGTCCGCGGACCGTTTTCATCGGATATGTCCGATCGTGTGTACGAGGCCTAAAGCTTTCTCGGATACACTGGCACCTTTTATGGCTAGTTTTTTCAATGCAAAGACCAAGGGAACTCTAGATCCTCACCTTAATACTGCATTTATTACAGTAATCCCTAAACCCAACAAAAATCCGGAGGAGGTGGAAAACTATAGGCCAATTTCACTCATTAATAATGATCTGAAGATCCTGACAAAAATTTTGGCCAACCGTCTCTCATCCTTCATAAGTAGATACATTCATAAAGACCAAGTGGGATTCATCCCAGGCAGACAAGGACCTGATCAGATAAGGAGGGCTGTAGACGTGGTCTCTATTCTGCAATCAAATTGGGTGGGAGGTCCCAAACAAAGAGGAATGCTATTGTCCCTCGACTTGCACAAAGCGTTCGATTCTATTGAATGGCCCTATTTATTTTCTCTATTGGAACGTTGGGGATTTGGGCGTACATTTTTGGGTATACTTAAGTCTCTGTATTCTAAGCCAAGAGCACTAATACATCTATTAGGACATTACTCATCTCCTTTTGAAATCTCAAAGGGGACTAGACAGGGTTGCCCCCTCTCGCCCTTGGTCTTTGCCATTGCCATAGAAACATTGGCGATTGCTATTCGCTCCAATCCCAATGTTTCCGGTGTCTCCTGTGGTTCCCGAACCCACAAATGTGGTTTATTTGCGGACGACATGTTACTTTTTATTACTTCCCCGGTCACTTCTCTCCCAAATTTATGTAACATATTGAGAGGTTTTTCTACAGCTTCTGGCCTCCAAGTAAACTATAAGAAATCCTTTGCCCTTAATGTTTCTTTGCTCCCTAGAACAGTGGAAGCTCTGAAGGCTTCCTTTGATTTTAAATGGAAAGACGACTACTTGGAATATCTCGGGATTAATCTTCCTTCCAAAATTGAATTGTTGTATTCAGTAAATTTCCCGCCCACATACAGGAAACTTGAACTAGATCTAAAAACTTGGGCTAACGGTGGACTATCCTGGCTAGGTAGGATTCACTCTATTAAGATGACCCTTCTACCCCGTTTATTGTATTTGTTCAGGGCTATCCCAATCACAATAAGGAAGGATCACCTCCAATCCCTGCAGAAGAAAATTATTCAGTTTGTTTGGGGTGGGTCCGGACACAGATTACCCAGCAATACCCTTCTTAGACCCAAGAAATACAGGGGTTTAGGTCTGCCAAATCTGGTCTGGTACTACCAAGCAGCACGTTTAGCGCAACTCTCGACAATTTACTCTAAATATGAGAAACCAGACTGGGTTCAGATAGAAAGACAAGCCGTTCCGTCGTACACGTTAGACTTTTTGTTGTGGGCTCCCCCCAGGAGTAGACCCACTATTCTCTCCCCGGTTTTATCGCATTCCTTGTTGCTTTGGGATAGGTTGAGATCCATTCCAACGCTGACCTCGAGCTGTAAACCTCTTTCCCGTATTTTTAATAATCCGGACTTCATCCCAGGTTTAGAAATTAATTATTTTAAGTGGTGGTTGGACAAAGGACTATTTAGTTTGTGTGTTTCACCATTTACTAATATTACTTGATTGGTTCTATCCATCATCTTGTGGTTATCCCAGCCAGTTTACTACTCATGATCATTTAGCGCTGCACTATTTATTTTTATTTAAGTAAGAAACATTTATTGCAGAAGAGACATAGGAGTAGATTTACTAAAACTGGAGCACAAATAATCTGGTGCAGCTGTGCAAAGTTTTTAGGTTTTATTGGCACAGCTTAATTGAAAAATCTGAAGATAGAAGCTGATTGGCTATTATGCACACATTCACACACGCACCATGTTTTGCATGCTTCTGTTTATTCTAGAGCAGGGGTCCCCAAACTTTCTAAACAAAAGGGCCAGTTTACAGTCTTTCAGACTTTATTGGGGCCAGACTGTGGCCATCATGAGTAGAAATTGTCCCAGCATTAGTTGGAATAAACAATGCCCCATTTTTGGAGTTAGTGCCCCATTGTTGAGGTCATTGGGGGGGAAACTGTGCCCCATCATTGGTGTCATTGGGAGGAATAGTGCATTGGGCTTCATTGTTGGTGTCATTGGAAGGAATGGTCCCCCATCATTGGTATTATTGGGCCCCATTGTTGGCGTCATTGGGAGGAACGGTGCCCCTTCGTTGGTGTCGGTGAATAAAATACTACCCCAATCGGAACCAAAATCTCATGGCCAATCCCAATAAAATTCTCCCAACCTTCCAGGAGTTTTATTCCAAACTATATAGGTCATCACAGAGTGATGGAGATAAGGGGATTGCTAACTTCCTTTGTGAACTTCCTATTCCCAAGCTTACTTCAACTCATAGAGATATCCTAGAAGCTGATTTTTCGGTAGATGAAATTACGGAGGTCATTAAGAACCTGAAAACTGGATCGGCCCCGGGTCCAGATGGACTATCAGCTCCATACTATAAGGCCTCGTACACACGAGGGGATATGTCCGCTGAAAACGGTCCGATGGACCATTTCAGCAGACATCTCCGCTCGTGTGTATGGGCTAGCGGACAGATTTCTCCACCCGACAGATTTCAAAGCATGCTTTGAAATCTATCCGGTGGGAATCTGTCCGCCCGACATGTCTGCTGGTTAGTACACTTACCAGCAGACATGTCATCCCCCACCGCCGCCGCGCCGCCGCCGAATGGATTCGGCGCATGCGCGGAAGTGTTTAACTTCCTGGTGCGCTGATGTGGCGGCGTCAACGTCACCGCCACGTCACCGCGCCGTCCGGCGGCGGGGAATTTGATCCGATGGTGTGTACATGCCATCGGATCAAACTCCCGATCGGACATATCCGATGGAAATGGTCCGCGGACCGTTTTCATCGGATATGTCCGATCGTGTGTACGAGGCCTAAAGCTTTCTCGGATACACTGGCACCTTTTATGGCTAGTTTTTTCAATGCAAAGACCAAGGGAACTCTAGATCCTCACCTTAATACTGCATTTATTACAGTAATCCCTAAACCCAACAAAAATCCGGAGGAGGTGGAAAACTATAGGCCAATTTCACTCATTAATAATGATCTGAAGATCCTGACAAAAATTTTGGCCAACCGTCTCTCATCCTTCATAAGTAGATACATTCATAAAGACCAAGTGGGATTCATCCCAGGCAGACAAGGACCTGATCAGATAAGGAGGGCTGTAGACGTGGTCTCTATTCTGCAATCAAATTGGGTGGGAGGTCCCAAACAAAGAGGAATGCTATTGTCCCTCGACTTGCACAAAGCGTTCGATTCTATTGAATGGCCCTATTTATTTTCTCTATTGGAACGTTGGGGATTTGGGCGTACATTTTTGGGTATACTTAAGTCTCTGTATTCTAAGCCAAGAGCACTAATACATCTATTAGGACATTACTCATCTCCTTTTGAAATCTCAAAGGGGACTAGACAGGGTTGCCCCCTCTCGCCCTTGGTCTTTGCCATTGCCATAGAAACATTGGCGATTGCTATTCGCTCCAATCCCAATGTTTCCGGTGTCTCCTGTGGTTCCCGAACCCACAAATGTGGTTTATTTGCGGACGACATGTTACTTTTTATTACTTCCCCGGTCACTTCTCTCCCAAATTTATGTAACATATTGAGAGGTTTTTCTACAGCTTCTGGCCTCCAAGTAAACTATAAGAAATCCTTTGCCCTTAATGTTTCTTTGCTCCCTAGAACAGTGGAAGCTCTGAAGGCTTCCTTTGATTTTAAATGGAAAGACGACTACTTGGAATATCTCGGGATTAATCTTCCTTCCAAAATTGAATTGTTGTATTCAGTAAATTTCCCGCCCACATACAGGAAACTTGAACTAGATCTAAAAACTTGGGCTAACGGTGGACTATCCTGGCTAGGTAGGATTCACTCTATTAAGATGACCCTTCTACCCCGTTTATTGTATTTGTTCAGGGCTATCCCAATCACAATAAGGAAGGATCACCTCCAATCCCTGCAGAAGAAAATTATTCAGTTTGTTTGGGGTGGGTCCGGACACAGATTACCCCGCAATACCCTTCTTAGACCCAAGAAATACAGGGGTTTAGGTCTGCCAAATCTGGTCTGGTACTACCAAGCAGCACGTTTAGCGCAACTCTCGACAATTTACTCTAAATATGAGAAACCAGACTGGGTTCAGATAGAAAGACAAGCCGTTCCGTCGTACACGTTAGACTTTTTGTTGTGGGCTCCCCCCAGGAGTAGACCCACTATTCTCTCCCCGGTTTTATCGCATTCCTTGTTGCTTTGGGATAGGTTGAGATCCATTCCAATGCTGACCTCGAGCTGTAAACCTCTTTCCCGTATTTTTAATAATCCGGACTTCATCCCAGGTTTAGAAATTAATTATTTTAAGTGGTGGTTGGACACTGACTCTTAATTACTGTCAGCGGCAACTTAAGCTCTCTACTTCAGAACTCTTCAGGTTCGGGCAGATTCAACATTTCCTTCATAAAATATGGCGGGAGAAACCTCTACCGCCGCATTTAACGGCCTATGAGACATGGTGCGGCAGTGCGGAGGAGCAGAGGGGTGGTATCTCTATTATATATCAATGTTTAGCTCACCAGGACAGTAAGACCCCCTATATGTTAGCTTGGGAAAGGGATTTGAATTTGGATTGGGATTTGGACTCATGGTCTATAGTCTATTCGAGAGCATATAAAGGCATTTTGAATGTCGCTCTAATAGAGGCCAATCTTAAAGTTCTATCTAGATGGTATCCCTCTATCTTCTATCTAGATGGTATCCCAGCCAGGTTGTCAATCATGTATCCCTCCTCGGAAGCTATTTGCTTCAGAGCTTGTGGCCTATTTGGCTCCATGGCCCATATATGGTGGGAATGTCCCAGAATTAGACGGTATTGGAATACAATTTTTAATCTTATCTATAGAGTTACAGGCCTGCAAATCTCTAGATCCCCAGAAGTAGCTCTTCTGAACACTCACGATCCTAAGATCCCCAAAAATTCACAGAGCTTGATCCATTTTATTTTGCTGGGGGCTAAATCCACTTTAGCTAAGGCCTGGAAACAGCCTATGGTGTCATTTTTGGCTGCCAAGCGCAAAATTTCATGGATTATGACCCAGGAAAAACTTTCTAGTATTTTGCTTGACTCCAGGGACAAGTTTGAAAACATTTGAGAACCATGGGCCCATCATGTAGGTATCTCCCTGCGTCCAGGTATTCCAGCTTAGCATATACTTAACGAGTGGGGATCTCTACTCCACTTGTTATCAGTGATTACTACTCAAGGAGTGTTTCCGCGAACTGACTCATCTTTGTTCTTCTCTTTACTGTTCTACTAGATGTTTCTGATTTCCCTTTCTATGTCTTCTTTTTCTCTTCCTTCTTTTTTGATAGTGTTTGTCTACACGCTATCTTTTCAGCCCTCTTTTGTCTTTTTATATTGTTTGACATTCAAATGGGGTCGCAAGACATATCTTTTGAATTGTATATTCTGTGTGTTATTCAAACTTCTCTGTTATGGGAATATTACCCATCAATGGTTACATAATTTAAATTTTATTTTTTTAGAGTCTTTTTATGGATCTCAAGACAGGTTTGCTTATTAGGATGATTTCGGTCCAGGTAGTGATTTTTGATATTTTATGCAGCTGGTTTCGGCACAGTTTGAGCCCTAATTGGGTGCCGGATCTAGTTGCTATATTACCGAACATTAACTATATTTAAAAATTATGATCCAGACTGTATATGTTCCTCTGTTCTGGGTTTTTATCCAGATAGAGCTAACTTCTCTGTTAGGTGTGTACATATAGCTGTGCCTTAGATTGTAGTATTTTCTTTTTTTTTTCTTCTTCGTTGTTTCTCTTTTTATTTGGTCTAGATTATTATCTTAAGAGGCACGGAGAAGTTTACTTGTCTAAAGTCTGATATGTATATTAACCACTTGACTACTGGGCACTTAAACCCACTTAATAACCAGACCAATTTTCAGCTTTCGGTGCTCTCACATTTTGAATGACAATAACTCAGTCATACAACACTGTAACCAAATGACATTTTTGTCCTTTTTTCCCCACAAATAGAGATTTCTTTTGGTGGTATTTTATCACCTCTGCGGTTTTTCTTTTTTTCACTATAAATGAAAAAAGAACGAAAATTTTGTAAAAAAATGAATTTTTCTTCATTTCTATTATAACATTTTGCAAAAAAGTAATTTTTCTTCATAAACGTGGCCTAAAATGTATACTGCTACATATCTTTGGTAACAAAACAAAAAAAAATGGATATTATTTAGTCTGGGTGAAAGTTATAGGGTCTAAAAGCTATGGTACCAATTACTGAAAATTTATCAATTTGATCACATCTGAAGTACTGACGGCCTCTCTCATTTCTTGAGACCCTAACATGCCAGAAAAGTACAAATACCCCCCAAATGACCCCTTTTTTGGAAAGAAGACATTCCATGGTATTTAGAAAGAGGCATTGTGAGTTTTTTGAAGTTGTAATTTTTCCCACAATTCTTTGCAAAATCAAGATTTTTTTCATTTTTATTTTCTTTCCACAAAATTTTCATATTAGCGGGTTATTTCTCACACACAGCATATGCATACCACAAATTACACCCCAAAACACATTCTGCTATTCCTCCCGAGTATGGCGATACCACATGTGTGGGACTTTTACACAGTGTGGCCACATACAGAGGCCCAACATGCAGGGAACGCCATCAGGCCTTCTGGAACACCCAGACCAATTCTGGCATTTCTCTCCTACATGTAAAAATCAACACTTATTTGCTAGAAAATTACATAGAACCCCAAAACATTATATATGCTTTTTTAGCAAAGACCCTAGAGAATACAATGGCGGTTGCTGCATGGTATTTGCACAGCAATTTTTCGAACACATTTTTTTTGGAAATAAAACAGTTTTGTGCTTTTAAAAAAAAAAAACATTAAATTTAGCCCAATGTTTTTGCATAATATGAAAGATGAAGTTACGCCAAGTAAATAGATACCCAACATGTCACCCTTCAATATTGCACACGCTCGTGGAATGGCGCCAAACTTTGCGACTTAAAAATCCCCATAGGTGACGCTTTAAATATTTTTACTGGTTACATGTTTTTAGTTGGAGAAGAGGTCTAGGACCAAAATTATTGCTCTCGCTCTAACGTTCGCAGCGATACCTCACATGTGTGGTTTGAACACCGTTTTCATATGTGGGCGGGACTTGCCTATGCGTTCGCTTCTGCATGCAAGCTCACGGGGACAGGGGCGCTGTATGCCCAGAGTATTGCGGAGTATGCCCAGAGTATTGCGGTGTATGCCCAGAGTATGCCCAGAGTATGCCCAGAGTATTGCAGAGTATGCCCAGAGTATGCCCAGAGTATTGCAGAGTATGCCCAGAGTATTGCAGAGTATGCCCAGAGTATGCCCAGAGTATGCCCAGAGTATTGCAGAGTATGCCCAGAGTATTCGCAGAGTATGCCCAGAGTATTCGCAGAGTATTCGCAGAGTATGCCCAGAGTATGCCCAGAGTATTCGCAGAGTATGCCCAGAGTATTGCAGAGTATGCCCAGAGTATGCCCAGAGTATTGCAGAGTATGCCCAGAGTATGCCCAGAGTATTGCAGAGTATGCCCAGAGTATTGCAGAGTATGCCCAGAGTATTGCAGAGTATGCCCAGAGTATGCCCAGAGTATTGCAGAGTATGCCCAGAGTATTGCAGAGTATGCCCAGAGTATGCCCAGAGTATTGCAGAGTATGCCCAGAGTATTGCAGAGTATGCCCAGAGTTTGCGGAGTGTTGCCCCCCATAGTGTTGCCCCCCAGAGTGTTGCCCCCCAGAGTGTTGCCCCCCCGAGTATTGCCCCCCATTGCAGAGTATTGCAGCAGGGATGGCTGAGGAGGGAGGGATGGATGGATGGATCTGTGACTGCATTTGTCACAGATCCAGCCCGCAGCACTGGCGCTGCCATCCGCTCCCTCCCCTCTCCTCTCACACTGTACCGATCGGTACAGAGAGAGGAGGGAGGAACCGGCGTCATCAAATGACGCCGGTCTGTTTACATCTGATTACGCCATCATTGGACGGCGCGATCACGTGGTAAACCGCCGCTATCAGCGGCGATTTACCGTGATCCGTGACCCGCCGGGTCCTCTGTAGGCAGGCACCTGGGATCGACTGGTTTACAGCAACCGCGGGACATCAGCAGATAGCAATAGTGACGTCTCCTCCCAACGTTTCGTCTTGCACAAAGACTTGATCCCGTGATCAAGTCTTTGTGCAAGACGAAACGTTGGGAGGAGACGTTCCCACATCATCGCAACCATACGGAAGGACGTACGCGTTCGATTTAGCCGGCCGGCACTTTGTTTTTAAAACGCCTTATTTTCCTGCTCGTTTGTAAGTGTAATTTTATTCCATTTTTTTAATAAATGTATCGGATTTACACTATGTGAGTACTTTTGTCGTTGCATGACAATACATCACTATTGCTATCTGCTGATGTCCCGCGGTTGCTGTAAACCAGTCGATCCCAGGTGCCTGCATCTTATCGTAAGGGTCTCATTCTCAAGGTCGTGGCTATCTACCAGATCACATATGTTTGCACGTACCCTTAGAGGATCTAACTTCTGGTAAGGGTCAGTGTGTTTGATGGTGGTGGGTTTGCACTACCCCCCCCCCCCCCCCAACTTCATGACTGTCCCACACGGGTGTCTGTGCATACGCTGTTTGTCAGGTTTCACACTATGCAAGTCTCTTTTTTTGTGTTTATATCTTTGGTGCTGTGAATCTACATTCAAATCTGCAAAAGCCCAAGTGCGACTGACAACGTTGAGACTGTTGCATCAATCACCACCTGGAGGATTTGCTTCTTCATATTTGGGAGAAACCATCCATCCTCAATCCTAGGTTTTTTTCCTTCTAAAGACCTCTCCCTGGTTTATCAATAACTTTGAACAGTTTGCTTGAGAACACCAGGTGGCCTTCTCAACACCATCTCTCCACCTCCCCTGGTTTTTACAACTAAGTTGAGGCTATAGAAAAACAACATTTTTTAAATATAATTTTTTAAATATATATTCATATCACTTATGTTGTTGGTTCATATGACCATAGTCACAATTACCCTAATAGAGTTGACCTCTAGATTGTTTTCTCTATGTGTCTTGTGGTGTAGTTAAGTGTGTCTTTGTGGTTTTACAGGATATATCCCGCATTTACTGTATTTATCACATTGTGCCCCTTTATTAGGCACAATTCTAAAATATCGTTTTAATTAAAGAAAAAAAACAGTTAGGGTAAATATAATGCATAACAGAAAAAAAAAGAAAAAATATACAAAAGAATAAACCTGTTTAAAAATTAGAAAAGTACTTATCAAAGTTCACCTGGTTCTGTGCAGAGTAAGTCCAATCTGATATATCAGAGTCACTGGCCCTCATTAATGACCCTTGGCACCCCTTTGCAATTTCAATAATAAGTGAGAGCTGCAGCTGCCAAATTCAGCTATTTTTTCAGGTTTCTGAACAAGGAATATACCGAATTGACCAATCAAATAGCCTAAGAAAGAATTGTTATATAAACTCTCTTGATGGAGGAGATCAGAAAGGGCGGGTGAGCAACACAACTTTCTCCAGTAACAGAGGCTGCTTCAACCTTCAACCACTGGAAGATACCCACTTAGGGTGGCATCAGGCTTTACCAGAAAAAGCCACCTGCAAGTAAAGGGATACAAACCACTACAAATGACTGATATATTCGGTGCTATATTCCCCCCCCCCCTCCCAAAAAAAAAAAAAATACAAAATAACTTCAGCTTTAATAAATTACCTTTTGCAAAGCTACATTGTGCTCAGATACACCACATCTAATTTGTAGCAATGTGCAAGCGGGGCCACAGGTGTTGTTTCACGTATAGCATTTCAGTACGACCTTTGTCTCTTATTTATCCCTGACACTCAAATTGCAATTGAAGTGGGAAATAAAAAGCAAATAATGCACAGTCAAGTAATTTCATTCAAGAAGCAAAGCACTTGTTTTATTCACATAAGCCTTTGTGCAAATAATTTTTCTGTTTGTTGCACCTGCTAACTTCAAACAGATGAGAGAAAACATTGTTGCAAATGACACAATGGGTTTTATTTGAGAGAGTTCAGCACAGAAGGAGTTTAAAGGACATGAACACAAGATTCATGGATGCACTTGTACAAACAAAAAACTTGTACCAATTTTCCTTCCAGCAAAATGAAACACCTTAGGTCATCTGCTGTTTTAGATTCATTTCTATGTAGCATGAGTGAGTACCCGTGCATTTTTTCCCAAATAGCTCCCACCACTAATCAATATCTGCAGCACAGTTCAATATACATTTCTGTTTAGTAATAAATTAAAGTGAAACATTAAATGTTACCGCTAATTTGATTCTTTGGTGTGCTTAGAAGCTGCTGTGTTTTTTTTCATTAGCTATCTGACTGTAATGCTTCTTCCTCTGGCATAGTTAGAATATAAGAACAGAAAATACTCTTTCTATCTAATCTTTAACTCTTCACCTTCCTTCTTTATTATTCAGCTTAAAGTGTTACTTGATATTCAATATATGTGTCTGAGTAAAATGAATTTGTTGGTAAATCAAGCCTTTTCTGCTGTAGTATGGAAGCAGAGTACCAAGTATGGAAGCAGATCCATGGGACAGTAGGCCGAATATATATATATACCTTTAGGGTGGCCACATCACGGCACCCCAGCATTATGGCCTACCTGGCCGGGGCGTGCGTGCCATGCAGTGTTCTTGGTTTCCCGGGGGCCATGCTGGCCCGAAACATCTGAACAGCGACGGGCACCCAGTGAATGACTGGGTTTCCACCTTTGAGGATCCCAAGCTGTACTGCTGTTCGGTGGGGAGTCAGTCTGAGGAGCACCATTGAGAGGCTAGCAATCCAATAAGGCCTGGACAAACCACCGGGGATCGAGGTAGCCGGACACTGAGGGATTGATCACCTGTCAGTCGGTACCTGGGCGACAAGTTGAAGGAGATCCAGGGGTAACTTATCTAAGGAGGTATATCTCCAAGAATTCAATCCATAGAGGGCCTGTGGCAGAGGTATCTTTCTGAGGCTCTGTGGCAGATACTTTTCCTCAAGTTCAAGTTCACCAAGGAGGGTCTGTGGCAGAGACTTCAACCATACAATTGTCCGAGTGATACTCCGGCTGCCAGGTCAGTGAGAGAGGCCTGTCTGGGTACACTAAACCCACTCTGGCAGGAGTGGCGCAGAGAAGTGTTACGCTTGGGAGCACTGTTTCCCTATCATCATGCCTGAATCTGCTATTCTCCCTTCTTCTTCAACTTTACTTTCCTCACCGCAAGTTTACTGTTTTTACCCGGCTAGGTAATAAAGAGCACAGCAAAGAGCACCTGTCGTGGACATTCCTTTACTTCTACTATATGCAATACGCATCACTTACCCCTAGAAATTTGGAGGAGCCATGAGGTAATGTGCAGCCCAGACATCCAGAAGCTCCTCCGGGGGTATACACACACATATACATATATGATATTTAACTCATATAAAAGATATAACACTGGACTCAGTTTTTTTCTTTATGGATTCAATTGGCCGCTGCCTTTTATTATAGGTATTAGACATGTGCATTCGTTTTCGTTAGAATGCATTTTCATCCGCAAATCGGATGAAAAATAACGAAGGAAAACGAAAGCACAAGAAACGAAAACCGAAAGATCCGACATAAAAAATGCTTTATTTTCGTTTGCGTTCAGATCCGACGATTTTCGATGCTTTGTCGAATTTCCGTCTTTCAATTTCACAAAGTCATCGAAAATCATCGCTCTGAATACAGGGAATAGGTATATTCCCTGTATTCAGAATGACAATTTTCGATGCTTTTTCGAATTTCCGTCTTTCAATTTCACAAAGTCATCGAAAATCATCGTTCTGAATACAGGGAATATGTATATTCCCTGTATTCAGAACGATAATTTTCGATGCTTTGTTGAATTTCCGTCGTTTAATTCGACAAAGTCATCGAAAATCGTCGTTTTCGGACGAAAACTTTCCCGACGAAAATGAAATAAATCAAAACGATTTTCGGGAGTAACTAAATAAATTTATTTTCTGGACGAAAACAAAAAAACGAAACAAAATATTCCAGTCTGCACATGTCTAATAGGTATTCAAATTTATCAACAGCATACAATTTAATACTGATCTTTTAAAAATTATACCAACAGCATATTTAGCTCAACTATTACAAGCACAAGCTATTAAACATTACAACTCTTTCACAAGAAATGGAAAAAAACTCATAACTCAAGCTGCGAAGGGGGGGGTGCTTCCTTCTTTAATCCCCACCGACTATTAAAAGTAATGACACATTTTCTTTTCTTTTATAGGTACTGACTCGTGCCAGAAGTCAGTACCATGACCAATGGAAACTTTAACCAATCACAGGTAAGTACAGCTGTCATCAAATAAATTGTATGGGCCAGATTCAGGTAGAGTTGCGCTGGAGTATTTCGATATGCGCCGCGTAACTGTGAAGATGCGCCGTCGTTTCTATGTGGCCGTACCCACCAAACTAGATGCGACAGAAAACGGGCCATTTCCGATCGGCTTAACTTTCCGACGCCAGAGTATCGTCAGCGCATAATTTCGCTTGGCGCATCAGTCGCGCCTATTGATTTCCCCTGCAAATATGCAAATGAGGGAGATTTCCCGATTCGCGACCGGATTAACACCATACGCCGGCTACATGCGCCGCGCGTATCTCGTCCGTCCGGCGCAAAGTTATTTCTACACATAGCTGCTTTATCTTTACTCCAGACGGCCTCAGGTCAGCAGGAGAGCAGCTACAGCAGCGTTACCGACGAAACTAGCAAGCTGAACAACCACACTTGCAAGGACAACACCTCTGTGTGCCAACATGCCAGGGGCAGTCGTGGTCCTAGCACTAGTACTGGGTCCCCCGAAACGAAGGAGGCGGGCACGTGAGAGGATATACCTCTTTGGCATGGGGGATGAGGAGGTGTATCGCCTCTTCAGATTCAGCCCTGATGCAATCCTTGAACTAACCACAACCCTGCAGGTTGACATCACCAGCAAGACACACCGCTCACAAGCAGTGCAGCCACTGGTGAAGGTACTGGCAACACTTCATTTCCTTGCCAGTGGATCATTCCAGCGTACAAGTGGAGTGGTGGCTGGGATGTCACAGTCCTCCATAAGCAGATGTGTGCACCAGGTTGTCCCTGCAATCCTCAGACGCATGTCCAACCAGTTCATCAGACCCACCACTGAGGAGCTGCGGCTGAAGGCAATGACAGATTTCTACAGCATTGCCAGATTCCCACGCACCATCGGGGCCATTGATTGCACACATGTGGCCCTACAGCCCCCCAGTGCCACAGAGCACATATACCGCAATCGGAAGCATTGGCATTCCATCAACATACAGGTGATAGCCGATGCCCAACGCCTCATATGGCACATCTGTGCCAAACACCCCGGGTCCAGCCATGACAGCTTCATATACCGCATATATACGCATCTCAGCGAGTACTGAGCGGCTTGGATTTTTCGCTTGAACGCCTATTGCTATTGGGGATCCGTGAGTGAAACTAACACAGGAGTTACATTGTAACGGTGTTATCAACAGTATTATGCTATGTATGTTTTTTTGTCCCCTTTTTTCCTTACATGCATCGGGAATCGTATGAACTTTATCCATTGAGACTGCATATGGTTCAGGAGTCATTTCACCCTGGGAGCAAGCTATCCATGAATGTTATTGTCCCAGCAATGCCTGATTAACTGCTTATGGTTCTGGAGTCATTTCACCCTGGGTGCAAGTTATCAATGAATGTTATTGTCCCAGCATTGCTTGATTGGTATTGTTTTTTCAACATAATTTCTGTGGTTGGACTGTTTTTGACGCATCCATTGTTTAATTTGTCTGATTCCATTTGTAAGGGTTTTTAGTCCCATGGATGGAATACAGCATTTAAGGTCTGAATAAGGTGACGCTATTCAGAGCACATTCAGTTGGACACATATCATTATTAATTTATATTTATTTTACCTCTTGGCCTTTGGCCTCAGAAAATATTTATTTATTTATCACTGTTTGGTATCACATAATCAGTTGTATATTTAGCGCATATTTATTTTTATTTACATTTATTCTCTTGGTTAGTGCACCATTTTTGATTGCTGCTTTTTTACATTTGGTCATTGGTTATGTAGTGTAATTATTAGGTTTAGTAGCGCTGTATCTATTCACTATTATTCACTATTTGTCACTCACTCATATATAGCAGCCACTATGGATATCTTTAATTACATGGAAAATCGCACAGTTGATCTTAATGATGTGTTTACCATCCAATCTACCACCAACTCAGGTGATCTTGATACCAATTTCCGTAAATTTGGCCATCTTATGGAAAAGAAGGTCAGTGTTTGGTGGGATTTGACTTCACATGAACAGTATATTAAAGAAGGGATTGTACCTAGACATCTCAGATGGGATATACCCATTAATGATGGACTAACGGACACAGAGTCCATTGAGGAATGGTACAAATTCTTTAATGAAAAAGGACTAGAAATGTTGCTTTTCCTCATAAAAAGGAAACAACGGAAGTTGCAAAATATAAACAAGGAGATAGCAGATTGTAAGCTATTACTTGAAACACACATAGATACCCAATCATTTAAAACTCTGACGGGCCAACTTAATAAAGTATTAGAACAGAAAGATGTAGATATCAAACAACGGAAGAAAAGAAAATATTGGAGGGATACTAATGACTATTGTTTGCATCAAACATTTAAATGGCAATTAAAATTGAAGGAAGGAAATAATGAGTCAATGGCATCCTCACCAGAGAAGGAGGTTCGGATTATCACTCCTACAAGGAGTTATAGACAGGTTGCACCAGCTCATCCGATACCTCATGAGGATGAATACCATAGACCGCCTAATCCAAACACTTATGAACATCAAAGATCCCATAGAGATGAACAAAATGGACCAAGAACCCCCCAAAATTGGTGGAAGAACCAAAAACCAAGGTCAAAATCACCAAGAAAACCTGCTTGGAAAAACAAAAATTCTCAAAACAAAAATTCTCAAAAGAATAATCCAAAACCATCTTATCCTCAATATAATCAAGCTGATTATCCTGGGACACATGGACAAAACCAGTACCATGATCCTCGTGATATGAGAGATTCAAGGGATGTTTATCAATCATATCATAATGAAGGGCCTATTATGGCCTCTTATCAACAAGGGGGACCATCAAATTATGAGTATCGCTCACAGGATAATAGAAGAAGTCCTGCCTATACGCATAATAGATATGAACCATTGGCCAATTATATAGAAGAAAAAAACTCTAGGTCTTTTTTAGAGTATCGCAGGGACGACAGGACCCCACCCGGATCGGAGGATCCGAGCTTAAGCAGAAGCCCAGATCAAAGAGGGGCTGCAGAGGGGGACAAAGGTCCCAAAAGAAGAAAGATGCAGTAGGGGAAGGCATTATTAACCTGAGTGGGATTGAATTAACCAAAACTGAGTTAATCACTCTGGATAAAGGCCTCAAATTTGCCCCCAAACAAAATCTTAATAAGTTTGATATGTATGTTGACATACAAAAATACGTAAGAAAATTGAACATTAAGAAATACATGTTGAATCAGCCTGTTGTGGAGGAGAGACCGATTTTTCCGGGTCGAGTCAAACACAGTGACCTAAGGAACCGTTCTCTGTTTAACCCTCAACTCCACAATAATCAGCATGTGGAAGTTTTTAATAAATTGGTTGTGAAAGATTTAGAGAAACTTAAAATTAAGAAAGTATTGGACCCCAGAGTCATCCATAAGGGTCTGAAAGATTTAGAGATGAATAAGGAGGTGATTATACGTCCTGCCGACAAAGGCGGAGCTATTGTCGTCTTATCCAAAGCTTACTATTACGAAGAGTTGGGGAATCAATTAAAAGATGAAAATACATATATTAAACTTGGAGCGAATCCAACATCTGAATATAAGAAAGAATTATGTACACTCATCCAAAAGGGAAGGGATAAAGGAATATTATCCAAAAGGGAAGCCAAGTACCTTATCCCTGATGAGTGTAGGATTCCTATTATTTACACAATTCCAAAAGTGCACAAAGACCCGCTAAAACCTCCAGGGAGACCTATCATTAACGGCATACAGTCAATTAATGCACGCTTAGGGGAGTACGTAGATCATTTTGTCCAACCCTTAGTCCCTTATACGAAGGCCTTCCTTAGGGACACAAAACACCTTATACAAACTCTGAATAATTTAGTGTTGGATCCACAAAAAGGGTATTGGATAGCTACAGCAGATGTAGCATCCCTTTACACCAATATCAATCATGAAGATGCCATTAAAGCCACCAAATGGGCCATGGACAGTTTTAGCTCGCTTATATCTAAGCAGCAGAGATTTGTACTTAGATGTTTAGCATATGGTTTACAACACAGCTATTTTTGGCACCAGTCAGAATACTATAGACAGCTTAATGGCATTGGGATGGGGGCCAAATATGCGCCCAGTGTGGCAAACATCTTTATGGCCGAGTGGGAGGAACTAGCTATTTATACAAATAAACCGAATCAGTTGAAATTATACAGAAGATTTATAGATGACTGTATACTTATCTGGGAGGGAGACCAGACATCCCTTATTGAGTTTTTTGATAAACTAAACTTGAACCAGAAAAATATCAAACTGTCCCACGTAATAAGTGCCAACACTATTCAGTTTTTGGATCTAGAAATTAATGTGGAAAATCATAAGATCACTACTAAAACCTATTTCAAGCCGGTTGACAGGAATAGTTATATTCCTGTCGACAGTTGCCATTTTGAACCATGGCTAATAAACATCCCTAAAGGGCAATTGATGAGCATTCGCAGAAATTGTACCGATTCTGAGGTATTTTTTGAACAAGCTCAACAAATGGGGAGCAGGTTTGTGAAGAAAGGGTACAACAATGACTTCATTCAGGATCACATTAATAAAATATATGATACTCCAATAGATACGTTTATACAGGATAAATCTAAACAACCATTAAGGAAAAATGAATTACCGATTATTGTAAACTATACGGCTCAACATAAACAGTTGGAGGCAATTTTTCAAAAACATTGGCATATTCTTCAGGCGGATCGTCAACTTCAAGGCATTTTATCTGATCGGCCGAGGGTTATATATCGCCGAGCCCCCACCCTCAGAGATCTGATAGCAAAAAATGTTCCAAACCCCCCTGGGGGAAGGAATCTTTTAACTTTCTTCCAGGGGAAGGGTTTTTTTCCCTGCAAGAGGTGTTTTGCATGTAAACACACTAACTTTATGGGTCAAAAGTGTTCCAAATTTTCATCTAACGTCACCAAAAAGGAATTCCAAATAGACGATCTTATTACATGCCGAACAGAGGGGGCAGTTTACATGTTAGAATGCCCATGTTCGTTACAATATATAGGCAGGACTAAAAGACCATTGTGGAAACGCTTAAAAGAACATGTCCAGAATATTGAAAAAGGTTTTAGAAAACATAGTGTATCACGTCATTTTAAGTTATGTCACAACAAAAATCCGCATGGCCTAAAATTCTGGGCAATACAAAAATATAACCCTCATTGGAGAGGAAGTAACAAAGTCCGTGAGTTGAGCAAATCAGAATCTCGATGGATATATGAATTAAAATCTTTAGAGCCTAATGGCCTAAATATCGATTTTGATTTAAATTGTTTTATTTCAGATTATTGTTTTTTTTTATTTTACCCCCTTTTTTTGTATACATAATTTGTATTTTTATATATTTTTTACATTAAGTATGTTTCCCATTATGTGGAAAGTTAGCATTGATTTTTATATTGATATTGATGTATGCATATATTTGGTGAAAAAATCCTGCTCCTTCTGGTTGATTGACGTTTTTCAGTCAACAAGCTTCCTAGGTTCTCTAGTTATTGGTAGCTGTAGGGCCGCGTACACACGAGGGGATATGTCCGCTGAAAACGGTCCGATGGACCGTTTCAGCAGACATCTCCGCTCGTGTGTATGGGCTAGCGGACAGATTTCTCCACCCGACAGATTTCAAAGCAAGCTTTGAAATCTATGCGGTGGGAATCTGTCCGCCCGACATGTCTGCTGGTTAGTACACTTACCAGCAGACATGTCGGCCCCCACCGCCGCCGCGCCGCTGCCGAATGCATTCGGCGCATGCGCGGAAGTGTTTTACTTCCTGGTGCAGTGACGTGGCGGTGACGCGGCGGCGTCAACGTCACCGCCGCGTCACCGCCACGTCACCGCGCCGTCCGGCGGCGGGGAATTTGATCCGATGGTGTGTACACGCCATCGGATCAAACTCCCGATCGGACATATCCGATGGAAATGGTCCGCGGACCGTTTTCATCGGATATGTCCGATCGTGTGTATGGGGCCTTAAGCAGTGCCAAAACGTGCAATAATTTATCTGACCAAAGGGGGAGTAGCTATATATTACCATTGTTTTTAACATATTGTTTTTAATGATATAATTTTAACTTTTCTACTTATGACTATGGATGTAATTAAAATCTTTTGTGTGTATCATTATGGATATCCAATATCAATAACAATTTTTGCCACAAATGATGTTGTTTCGCTTTGAGCTCCCTCCGTTCGGCACATTTCCGGGTTTTTCTCAGTTAAATGACCCGCACGATGCGTTCCAGGAACATTTCCCATGAGTAAGTCATGTTGGCGGTGACGCAACGCGTAGGGAGGAGCCTAGCGTACTGAGACCTGAGGAGAGGGTTTCTCATACGCATCTCAGCGAGTACTGAGCGGCTTGGATTTTTCGCTTGAACGCCTATTGCTATTGGGGATCCGTGAGTGAAACTAACACAGGAGTTACATTGTAACGGTGTTATCAACAGTATTATGCTATGTATGTTTTTTTGTCCCCTTTTTTCCTTACATGCATCGGGAATCGTATGAACTTTATCCATTGAGACTGCATATGGTTCAGGAGTCATTTCACCCTGGGAGCAAGCTATCCATGAATGTTATTGTCCCAGCAATGCCTGATTAACTGCTTACGGTTCTGGAGTCATTTCACCCTGGGTGCAAGTTATCAATGAATGTTATTGTCCCAGCATTGCTTGATTGGTATTGTTTTTTCAACATAATTTCTGTGGTTGGACTGTTTTTGACGCATCTATTGTTTAATTTGTCTGATTCCATTTGTAAGGGTTTTTAGTCCCATGGATGGAATACAGCATTTAAGGTCTGAATAAGGTGACGCTATTCAGAGCACATTCAGTTGGACACATATCATTATTAATTTATATTTATTTTACCTCTTGGCCTTTGGCCTCAGAAAATATTTATTTATTTATCACTGTTTGGTATCACATAATCAGTTGTATATTTAGCGCATATTTATTTTTATTTTCATATACCGTCAGAGCCCCATCCCAGCAGAATTCGAGCAGAACATGTATGGGGACAGCTGGCTGGTTGGTGAGTGACATGGGTGGCAGGCATGACTATCCCCTCCCGCGATGCACATCAGAAGTGGTACATGCATGACTAACATCCTCCTGTCTTTTCCCTTACAGGTGACTCTGCATATGCACTGGGACCCCATCTAATGACTCCTTTCCGGAACCCCCAAACCCGAGGAGAGAGAAAATACAATGAAGCACACATCAAAACCCGTGCAGTGGTGGAGCAAACATTCAGGCTCCTGAAGTCCCGTTTCCGCTGCCTGGATAAGTCCGGGGGGACCCTATTGTATTCCCCTACCTTCGTGTGTCAGATCATCGGTGCATGTTGCATTCTGCACAACTTTGCTATGAGAAAAGGCCTGCAGATTGACATACGTGATGACCTGACCCCCGACCCACACAGTCCCCATCTGCCAGAGGAGACCCAGTCTGCTGATGGAAGAGCAGTCAGGAGGGTCCTCGCCGTAGGCATCTTTGGACACTAAACCAAAACATTTATCACACAGACAATGCACGCGTGTACACCACTGATGTCCCTAGATCACACACACCACATGCACATCGCATTGGATTAGCCCAAGTCCAGCATGTAGGACTTGGGAGCAGCAACGCCAGCGTCAAGGCCCCAATGATGTCACTGTCCATTCATACACCTTTCACACGTCATTCATACAGCCATGGGGTTAACTTCACCACCACGGCCGAGGGTGACACCCCTTACTGTCAGGAGTGGCACCCCCTCACATTCACACACCATTCACACTGTCCCCTGCACTCCTGACCGTGTGCAGTAAAAAATAAACAAAAAATTCTCATAACCTGAGAACAAAAATAAACAAAAACTCATATCCTGAGTATAAAATAAAAATTCCAAAATAAACAAAAACTCATATCCTGAGTATAAAATAAAAATCCAAAATAAACTAAAACTCATATCCTGAGTATAAAATAAAAATTCCAAAGTAAACAAAAACTCATCCTGAGTATAAAATTAAAAATCTAACAACCAAAAAAAGAAAAAACCCTCATCTGGGATGATGGGGGCTCCTCCTTGGGGCACTCTCGGGCTCCTTAGCTGCCTGGAGGGAGTGGGTGGTGGTGGGGGTGGGGGGGCATCTGGAGGAGGCTGATCCCCGGGTGGGCCACTCCTGGGAACTGTTGGCTGCCTGCCCTCCAATGCCACAGCAATACGGCTCAGATACAGGTTTGTCTGGGCCTGCATCCTCAGCTGGCGGGTGATCTGATGCCGCTGGTCACGTTGCCGCTGCCTCCCCTCTTCCCGGATGGCAGCTGTGTTGTCTCGGATGGCTGCTGTCAGGTGCCGGACATCAGCCTGCACCTCCCCCAGGCTGGTGACAACGTCCTGCACACGACTGGGCAGCTGTGACATGGAGCCCAGGCTGTCTGCGACCCTGTCTAAGTGGCCAGCAATCTCCCCTATCTGCTGGGTCTGCCTTGCGTGGTCCAACACTACATGGTCCTGGACCAGATCAGACACCCCCCTGGTCTTCCGGGTCGCCTTCCTGGGGGCAGAAGAAGGTTGTCCCCGTGGGGATGGAGTCGCCCTTGAGGGGCTACCTAGGATGGGGGAGGGGATGACAGAGGGCCCTGCAGAGGAGGAGCACTCCTCCAACAATAAAATAAAGTCCTGCTCAGGGACAGGCTCCTCCTCAACCACCTCTGCTGAAGTGGTGTGGGCACTCTCCTCCTCCACCTCGGTGTCTTCAGCACCCAGGGCCTCGGCATCAGCATCTCGTTGGGAGGTTGGGGTGAACTGGTCGGTAAGCGATGATGGCCCAGCTCCGTCATCTGTGGATGACACAAAGCAGACACATGTTGGTGGTCCCACACACTTGGCACATGTACCCTCCCCCCCCCACATGCAACACACCAAATAGGGGATAAAAAACACTTACCTGTCCTGGAGCCTTCCTCCATGGAGTCATAGCCAGGGACCCCCTTCAACTGCTCCCTGTCCAGGCAGCGGGCGACCACCTCCTCCTCCGTGGTCAGGCTGACCGGACATGGTGGACCACCACCTGTGCCCCTCTCATGGCTCCTAATGGTGGCCACCTTGCCACGGACCTTGCGCCGCAGGTCGTTTATTTTTTTTTGAATGTCGCCTGCAGTCCGGGTGGAGTACCCTAGCACATTGACCCTGGCAGCAATGGTCTCCAGGATGCCCTGCTTCCTCTCCCGGCTGGTCTTCCTGCTTTTTTTCCCGTGGAGGGAATCATTAAACGTCTCCATAGCCGAGATTATCACAGAGACCCCCTGGGCATTAAAGTTGAGGTTCCTTCTCTCTCTGGGGGTAGCGGGAGCAGCCATGACAGTGCAAAAGTATCTTCCCTGGGGTGGGGGGAAACGGATATACTTTTGCGCCGGAATGGCGTTTCCGCTAGCGCTTTTATACGTGCAACGGAAAACATTGCGCTGACGTTTCCCATGAAGTGGTGCCGACGGAAGTTGTGAGCATGCGCACAAGGGGGCAAGTGAAGCCTCACTTACTGCGCATGCTCCGTGGATGATGCGCTGAACGTAAGCCTCTGCGCTGGGCTCCGCCCATCATTTACATATGATCACACCCACTTCCACTTGCGTCGGGTTACGCCAGCGCATTATCGTTACTCTGGCGCAAGTTTACGCGCAAGTGCTATGTGAATAACAGTACTTGCGCCAAAAGTGTCGGCGGAGTAACGTAAATGAGAAACGTTACTCCAAAGTAAAGAAGCGCCCATCTACCTGAATCTGGCCCTATGTATATTATTATTATTTATTTTTTATGTAAAACCATTTTTTCTGCCACTGTCCCATATGTGGATGGTGGGGACATTCTGCCCCACCTTCCACTTTCATTCTTGAGTCAGCATCCCGTGCTGTGTGACTTTGTTGGAGTTACAGGTTGTTAAGCCGAATCACAAAATATCTGTATCTCCTGTAGTCTAATTTGGACTCCAGGACCCCACCCGGCCCTACTGTTTTTATTAAAATTGACAAAACATGACAACAGGAGATACAGACACACTGCGGTGTCAGCACAGCATCTTGTAAATCAAAGCAGGAAGGAGGAGCCAATGTCTGTGATGTCTGGCCGGCAACCTGCTAGAAATACATATCCCCCTGTCAAGGGGTACAGGAATATATATGGCAATAAAGAAAGGTATTCCGTTTTTTTTTATTATTATTATTATTTATTAATAAATGCAATTGAAGTTAAATGTTTTGTTATGTATTACAGTTAGCTATTAGATGTGATCACAATAATAATAATTTAAAGAGAAACTTTGTGAATTGAAGACTGGAATACTTATTTAAGCTTAAGTATTATTTTACAGTTTATAAGGCTTACATAGAAAAAAGAGGAAGTAGCAATAGCTTGGAGCCATTGTAGAAAAGGGAACCATATGGTTACAAGTAGTGATGAGCCAAACATCCCTAGGTTAGGTAATTTTAGAACACCCAAACTTGTTTGGTAAAATATAAAGGAAAAAGTTGCCAGTAAACACATCATGACCAAAATTGTGCACGGCTGTGGAAAATTTTGGTGCTCAAAGTTGCCCATAGATGTAATAGTAAAAGTCTTTACATGTTATCAGTTTAGCGTTGACCATGAATGATTGAATATTTGCTTTCACAGTGTAATGGAACATATGTAGTACAATCGCCCTCCTCTTCTTGTGTCCCCCACCAATGCTCCTGGCTCCTCCCTCCCACAAGTATCCACCATAGCAAGCAGTTGGGCCCTGCTCCCCTCTTACTGGCTGTGATTGACAGCAAGAGAATCAATGGCAATATCCGAGCCTATGAGAAGGGAGAGATCTGAGAGAGCCAAGAGACATTGCTGGATCAAGATCAGGCTCAGGTAGGTATAAAGGTGGGAGCTGCAAGTTCTTTTTACATACAGAGAATGCATTACTGTAAAAAAAACTTCAGCCCTTAGAACCGCTTAACTTTTATTGGAATTGCATAGGGGGATAATAGCAGATTATGTAATAGCCATTTTCTGTAACAGGTTCTCTTTACTGAGAGAATAATAGACTCCTGATGTTTCCCCTATCTTCCACTGAAGCTAGCAAGCATCATTAGCTTCTTCCCCAGCCATGGCAGTGGGGGAAAGTGACAACCAAATGGACCTTTGATGATCTCTCGCTGTTCTACAACACTAAAGAGAAAATAAAAGAAGGAGAGAGAGAGAGAGAGAGAGAGAGAGAGAGAGAGAGAGAGACACTATCTGAGTGTACTATTTATTAAAACACAATAACAATGAAAAGGTATATGTTGCACTCACATGTAAAATGAACATACAGTATGAGCATATCTGTCAAGTCTGCAGTAGGTGGCAGTATACCAGGTGTTCAGGGGTATTAAAGCAGACCTCTCTAGGTGGATGTGATGTCAGATATCAGGGTTCAAGAAGTATACCAGGGAAAACATCAGTAAAACCAGCAGACTAACTAGCAGTATGTAAAAACTAAAAATTGTGCCCACTGTGGACACATTGACATCAAAACTAACTTGGGTGGACAAGGCAACATGTTTCAGGATGGGGGGCAGGGAGCCCCTTTCAATAACTTTGGTAATCTTTAAGATAGATCTTCAAATTCTAGGCTTGATTGAAGGAGATAATACAACGTAGAATTTTACTTTAAAGGGGTTGTAAAGGTAAAAAATGTTTTCCCTAAATTGCTTCCTTTACCTTAGTGCAGTCCTCCTTCACTTACCTCATTCTTCGATTTTGCTTTTAAATGTCCTTATTTCTTCTGAGAAATCCTCACTTCCTGTTCTTCTGTCTGTAACTACACACCGTAATGCAAGGTTTTCTCCCTGGTGTGGAGAAAGCCTCTTGAGGGGGAAGGGGGCGAGCAGGAGTGTCAGGACACTTTCTACTTTCTACTTTGCAGATAGAGAAAGGTGCTGTGTGTTAGTGGGCGTCCTGACACTCCTGCTCACCCCCTCCCCCCTCAAGAGGCTTTCTCCACACCAGGGAGAAAGTCTTGCATTACTGTGTGTAGTTACAGACAGAAGAACAGGAAGTGAGGATTTCTCAGAAGAAATTAGGACATTTAACCACTAGCCGACCAGCCACCGGTTGGCTTGGCTGCGCGAAATCACGTAATAAATAACGTGATTCCGCATTTCAGCCACTGCTCGCCCCTAGTGCCAACGCGGGTGCGATTGCCGCCGGGCACCCGCGATCGCTAGTTACAGAGCGAGAACCTGGGAGGTGTGTGTGTAAACACACAGCTACTGGTCCTGTCAGGGGGAAAAATTAGTGATCGCATGTTCATACAATGTATGAACAGCGATCTGTCATTTCCCATAGTCAGTCCCACCCCCCTTCAGTTAGAACACACCTAGGGAACATAATTAACCCCTTCCTCGCCCCCTAGTGTTAACCCCTTCCCTGCCAGTGACATTGTTACAGTAATCAATGCATTTTTATAGCACTGATCGCTATAAAAATGCCAATGGTCCCAAAAATGTGTCAAAAGTGTCCGAAGTGTCTGCCATAAGGTGACAGTACCGACAAAAATCGCAGATCACCGCCATTACTAGTAAAAAATTTTTTTTATAAAAATGCCATACAACTACCCCCTATTTTGTAGACGCTATAACTTTTGCGTGAACCAATAAATACAAGTTTTTTTTAACGAAAATATGTAGAAAAATACGTATCGGCCTAAACTGAGGCAAAAAATCTTTTTTATATATTTTTTGGGGGATATTTATTAAAGCAAAACGTAAAAAATATATATATTTTTTTTTTAATTGTCGCTTTATTTTTGTTTATAAAAATAAAAAAAACGCAAAGGTGATAAAATACCACCAAAAGAAAGCTCTATTTGTGGGGAAAAAAGGACGCCAATTTTGTTCGGGAGCCATGTCGCACAACCGCGTAATTGTCAGTTAAAGCAACGCAGTGCCAAAGCGCAAAAAGTGGCCCGGTCATTGACCAGCAAAATGGTCCGGGGCTGAAGTGGTTAAAAGCAAAATCGAAGGATGAGGTAAGTGAAGGAGGACTAAGGTAAAGGAAGCTATTTAGGGGGGAAACAAATTACCTTTACAACCCTTTAAGTGATTTTTCGCTGAGTTATAGTGTAACAAAGGAGAGTATGGATAGTACATTAGTGAAGCATCAGTAAAAGGTAAGTCTGCCATAATGCTTTGAATACATGTACATTATGGCATTAACTCTGTGAGCACCAAATAATGATAATTCCATTTTAAAAATTACGTTACATTAATTTAAAATAAACCTGCCACAAACCTGGGAAATTGAATCTAAGTACATATATTATGACAAAAATGTGTATGCAAAGGTTAACTTCAGAGAAAAGGGCTTATCAAGAAGTGAAAAATCTATAGATTCAGAAATATACTGTAGGTAACTGAAGGTATACTATATGAAAGAAAAGGCTACAAAACTGCAAAATGTCTAAAATCCCTGGGTAGCTCACTGTTGTTTAACCCAAATGTTCCAAAACCCCTCTTATGTTACTACACGAGAATCAAATAGCCTAAAAATGTATATACAGTACACTTTAAATAAAAATTAACTTCAAACCTTTTTAAGAGGTCTACTTTCCCCCTATCCACCTATAGCAGGGATATGCAATTAGCGGACCTCCAGCTGTTGCAGAACTACAATTCCCATTAAGTCATAGCAAGACTCCGACAGTCACAAGCATGAACCCAGAGGCTGAGGCATGATGGGACTTGTAGTTTTGCAACAGCTGGAGGTCCGCTAATTGCATATTCCGTACCTATGGGGTGGATAATATTCATGAATCTTAGATAAATGTAAAACCCACTCAAAAGTCTTTAACCATATTCTGGGACTTGTATCCCTCTCTGAAGATACCAACCCCCAGGAATGGACTCTTTCCTGTGCAGGTACTCTGGGGCAGCCACATGCTTGTAGTTAGGGATTAGGAATAGAGTTGAGCAGACACCTGGATGTTCGGGTTCGAACCCGAACTTTAAAAAATAAAATTGGGTTCGGGAACCCGAACCCGGACTCCGAACCCCATTGAAGTCAATGGGACATGGACTTTTAGTAAAAGAAAAAAAAATGTGTGGGGGTCCCCCCAAATTCAATAACCAGACCCTTTAGGTCTGGTATGGATATTAAGGGGAACCCCAACGTCAATTTAAAAAAAATGACGTGGGGTTCCCCCAAATATCCATAACCAGACCCTTCAGGTCTGGTGTGGATTTTAAGGGGAATTCCACCCCAAATTAAAAAAAAAATGGCGTGGAGTTCCCCCTAAAATCCACACCAGACCCCTTATCCGAGCACGTTGACCTGGCCGGCCGCAGTAAAGAAGGAGGACAGAGTGCGGCCCCCCTCTCGTGAACCACACCAGGCCACACGCCCTCAACATTGGGAGGGTGCTTTGGGGTGCCCGCCAAAGCACCTTGTCCCCATGTTGATGGGGACAAGGGTCTCATCCCCACAACCCTTGCCTGGTGGTTGTGGGGGTATGCGGGCAGGGGGCTTATCAGAATCTGGAAGACCCCTTTAACAAAGGGGACCCCAGATCCTGCCCCCCGTGTGAAATGGTAATGGGGTACACTGTACCCCTACCATTTCACGAAGGAAGTGTAAATAGTAGTTTTCAGGGGAAAAAAACACACACACCATAGAACAAATTACTTTATTAATTAAACCAAATAAAAATCCAGCGGTGAAAATAGACGATCGATGCTGCTCCCTGCTCCAACGTTGTCTTCTATCCAGCGCCGGGTGATCTCTCCAGCGACGGCCGGTTGGTCCAGCGATGAGAAGATCCATCCATTCAGAGCACAGCTCAGCGAATGATGCACCGGAGCTTTGACATTTCTTTTATAGGGGAGGCGGGCCACACGTCACAAGACCACTCTGACGCAAGGGGCATGTCTGGGCTGTCCCAGTGACGTAGCAGAGTGTGCGTCAGAGGGGGACGGGGTCATGTGATGCGTGGCCCGCCTCCCCTATAAAAGAAATGTCAAAGCTCCGGCGCGTCATTCGCTGAATTTGGGGGGGACCCCCGCACATTTTTTTTCCCGAACTCCGAACCCGAACCCGAACTTTCAGCAATTATTCGGGTTCGGGTTCGGGAAAAACCCAAAGCCCGTCTAATTAGGAATTAAGGATGTTAAGAAAAGACTGTGCTATACAGTATGTTTAACTGTTATTTCTTCATTCTTTTTTTGCTGCATTACTCAAGTATTGCTTTTGAAACGTTGCCTCTGCCTGATTTGATTTTACTAAAGGGGTTTAATGTAATGCAAGTAACTGGCATGGATAGTCTACAGCTTGGGTCATTAGCACAGTGGGGTACGGAAACATCAGTATAAAGAGTAAATTCAGTGTGAAGTTACAATGGTTACCAAGGGTAAAGGAGGCAACATGGAGGGGTGCTTTAGGTAGCCCCCCAAAGCACATTGTCCCCATGTTGATGAGGACAAGGGCTTCTTCCCCAAAACCCTGGCCGGTGGTTTTTAGGGTCTGCGGGCAAGAAGATCCAGCTCCTCTTTGTGAATGAGTATGCCTACTCATTTAGGAAAAAGAATGTCACAAATAAATAAAAAACAGAGACAGTTTTTGCCAATCCCTTTTTATTAAAATAAAAAAAAGACCCAAAGGTCCTGGTATGGAAAAGGCCTCACACTGTTTTTGATTTTTCATTACCAGCATTCTTTTTTTTTACAATCAGCTGTCCGGGGGGAAACTCGTTCACAGCTGATGAGTCATTGGTTGTTAAGGATGCAGCAGTCAGCTTCTCGGCATGCTCCTTAAAGGGGTGTTCCAGCCAAAAAATGTGTTTATTAAAAGTCAGCAGCTACAAAAAGTGTAGCTGCTGGCTTTTAATAAACACTCACTTACCTGCTCCTGCGTTCCAGCGTCTCCATCTCGACTGTGGGCACCCAGCCGTGACAGCCTTCGGCTTCACGGCCGGGCACCCACTGAGCATGCGCGAGCCTCACTGCGCATGCGCGCGCGGCGCGGCTCGCCGCTGATTGGAGAGGCGATCGCATGGGACCTGTCAGTGTCCCATGTGATCGCCTACAGGGAGGGGCTGGTGTAGGCGATTAAGGCTTAATCGCCTAACCAGCCCCTCGGCGGAAGCAGGAAGTGGGACAGAAAGTCCCACTCCTACTGAAGCCCCCACTCCCCCCCCAAAAAAATTACATGCCAAATGTGGCATGTAAGGGGGTGAGGAGTGGAACAAGAGGAAGTTCCAAATTTGGGTGGAACTCCTCTTTAACAACCAGCTGTTCTTCACAAGGAATCCAAATCGGTCGATACATTTTTGATTCAAATTCAAATCATTCTAAAAATGTGGAATTTATTTGAAAATAAATAAATGAACTGAAACTAATTTCAAAATGAATCCACAAAACAAAATTAGAACATAAAGACTTCATCTGAAACTAAACTAAACAAATGTTTTCTGCACATGTCTAGTAAGAACTATCTGAATTTGTCATACATGTCAGTAATATACATGAAATACTTATACACAGGTAGTTTTACATACACTCCAAAAGTCGACTGTCATCTTCCTAAAGAATGTACACCCTCTAGATCCCTTTCTGTGTTCCCTAGAACTGTGCCCCACATGTGCCCCCCCCCCTACTGGGTGGAGGGGAGCGAGACCAGGTCACTGATTTCTCCTAGCTGCACAGAATGTGGAAGTGACTTTTGGTTTCTGATGTTGCTTTTCCTAGTCACTGCAGACAGGTAAAAAGCTAATGGAGCATGATGTTCATTTCATTAGCTTCAGTGGAGGGCAGATGAGCCATCAGAGGTCAAAAAGCCCCTTATATCTCATTAAAGAGAACCTGTCACAAAGTGTTTATAGCACATTGGGTACTTTTTTAGTGATATAGATAAAGTTTTAGAAAAAATGTAAAAAAATAGCACTTGAAAACAAAAACATTGCTTGAACAGGTTACATATCTATGTGCATGTTGGATTGAGTGTAATTATTCAAGGGCCAATATTTATGGTTTCTGCTTGTAGTGGTTTTAAAGTGTCGCCTAGAAGTTAAACATAAAAATCAAAAAGACAATGAAATGTATCAGGAAATCATAATAAAGAGGGCTCAACTAAGAGATCTAATGGATATAGAAACCAGGAAAATATTTAAAAATGTCTCGAAAGAAAGGTACTTATGGGGAAATAAACCGGGGAAATACTTGGCTAGGATTTCAAAAGAAAAAAGAAATAGAAAACATATAGAAAAAATAAAGGATCAGGAAGGCCAGATGAGGTACAAGACGTCTGAAATCGCAGAAGCCTTCCGGACGTATTATACCACCCTATATACAATCAGGAAGGGGGAGAAGCGAGAGGAGAAGGAGGAAAGAGAAAGGAAAATAAGTGAGTACCTAAAGGAAGCAAACTTACCAAAATTAATGCAAGAAACAGTGGAAACTTTGGAAGACCCAATTACGCAGGAAGAAATAAATCAAGCGATTCAAGAAACACCCGGGGGGAAAAGTCCAGGCCCAGATGGACTGCCAATCAAATATTATAAAAAATGTAAAGATCAATTGACCCCAGAGATGTACATCTATTTTAATAAAATAGGTGAAACAGAAGAAGTAAGGAAATAATCACTTCTTGCTAACATTTCAATCATAGCCAAAATAGGAAAGGATAACACCCTTTGCTCTAATTACCGTCCAATCGCACTATTAAATGCCGACATAAAATTTTTTGCAAAGATACTGGCAACAAGAATTAAGCCGTTTATGCCGGAATTAATAAACTCCAATCAGACGGGATTTGTAACAGGCAGAGAAGGTCGGGACAATAGTCTAAGAACGATCCTTCTACTACAGGAAAAGAAAAAGAAGAAACCCCCAGTCGTACTCATGTCATTAGATGCTGAAAAAGCATTTGACAGAGTCGACTGGGGGTTTATGATGGATACCCTGAGAGGCGTAGGACTGGGTCCCAGATATATGAAATGGGTGGGTAACCTATACAAATCCCCAACGGCAAGAGTAATGGTCAATGGGAGCGTATCGTCGGTGCGATATGATGAACGGAACAAGACAGGGTTGCCCACTCTCACCTCTCCTATATATAATAGCTCTGGAACCATTATTGTGCAAGATAAGGAACAACCCAGACATAGGGGGGGTGAGAGTGGGAGAGGAGGAACATAAGGTGGCAGCATATGCCGATGATGTGCTCCTATACGTGACCAAACCAAAAATATCTATACCTAAAATATTAGAGGAAATAAGAAGATATGGGGATCTTTCAAATTTTAAAATAAATCCAGTAAAAACCGTAATCATGAATATAGGAATAAAGACAGAGGAAGAGGCGGAATTACATAAAGCATTCCCCTTTACATGGAAACAAAAATCATTTACCTATCTAGGCATAAAAATAATCCCCAAAGTAGAAGACCTCTATGAGGCCAATTATATTCCTTTACTAAACAAAATAAGACGAGACGTAAAAAAATTAAATAAAAGACAGATCTCCTGGATGGGGAGGATTAACGCGTTTAAAATGATGTTGTTACCTAAGATTATATATATTTATCAAATGCTCCCAATCAACATCCCACAAAGCTTTTTTAAGATACTAAAAACCGTAATTATAAAATATATTTGGCAAGATAAAAAAACAAGAATAAGGTATGCAACCCTTACCCGAGGAAAAAAAAAGAGGAGGATTAGCCCTCCCTGATACAAAAAGATATTACCAGGCTGTAATTCTAGCAAGACTCGTGGAATGGACAAATAGGAACACGCTAAAAAAATGGGCACAAATGGAAAAAAAAATAAGTAAGCAACAATTAAATACAATAGTTTGGATTCCACCAAAATTTAGGATAAGTAACACAGACACTCATAGCATCACAAAGCAGGTCCTTAAGATATGGGACTTAATGTGTAAACAGGAAAAATGGGAATATAACTCCCCATTAATTCCATTAGCTAACACAGATTTTTTTGCACCAGGAAATAGGACCAAATTGGGAAATAAATTAGGTAATCTAAGGTTGGGGGAAATAGTCACACAAGGGAAAATTAAAAAAAAAGAAGATATACCCACAGTAGAAGGGGCTCAACACATAACCGACTGGGAATATCTACAATTGAAGCACTTTGTTAGTACACTGCCAGCACCAGTAAGAGATGAAACAGCACGGAACCCAATAGAAAAACTCTGTTCCACCGGAAAACCATTACAGCATGGAATTGCGGCGATCTATAAAATATTGATAGAATTAGGGCCAAAGGGAGCAATACGAAGCATAGAGGAATGGGGGAAAGACATTAGGGAAAAGATTGAAGACACACAAATGATTAAAGCTACTTTTAGTTATGCTAAAGATATTACAACAATAGAAGCTAAATATAAATGCTTGATGAGATGGCATCTGACCCCGGTTAAATTAAGCAAAATACATTCGACTAATTCCTCTTTGTGTTGGAGGAAGTGTAATCAAGAGGGGACTACGTTGCATATTTGGTGGGAATGTCCGAGAGTACAGGAATACTGGAAAGAAGTTATCGATTTAATAAAAGAAATAACAAAAGAAAAGATCCCTCTAGACCCCCAGACTTGTCTGTTTCATGGACAAGGGATAGTAAAAGGAGAAAAGAAATATAGTTCGACACTGGTCCCAGTAATTCTAAATGCAGCAAAGGGTTTAATCCCGAAATTTTGGTTACACCCGCAGAAGCCCCCCATAAAAGAACTGATACACCGGGTCGACCATATCTCGGAGATGGAGTATCTGAGAAGGGCCGACTTGGGGGAAGAAGAGGAGGGGAGGGGAGAAAAGACCTGGGACCATTGGAGATCTTTTAAAACAACTGAAAGTTTTGTTCGTGTAACATCAGAGACAAACAAGTAAATTCTCAAAAAAAAACAAAAACAGGCGGCCTGACCCGAAAATGTAAACGCCTGAGAAGCAGGGAGGGGGGTGGGAACAACAGGGGGGGTAGAGAAGGGGGGCGGGAAAGGGGAAAAAAAAAGGGGGGGGGGCTGGGGGGAAGAAATAAATTTAAAAACGGGGAAGTTAGGGATATAGAGATAGAGGGGAGCAACGAGAAATGTTTATTGTATATGAAAGGTCTAAAAATTGTTATGTGACCCCTCTCAATGTGTAACTTGTAACATTGTATCCCTTCCCCACGATAAAACACGAGAAAAAATATATATATATATATATAAATACAAGAGACAGTGGGAAAGAAAGAATAAACAAAAGATAAAAAATGATAAATAAAACACAAATGATGCGAAACTGAAGAGGAAATATGAAGAGAAGAAGGGCGGACAAAAATGAACTCTTTATAAACCGCTTAACCTCCCGGTCAAGTCTGATGTGTAAAAAAAAATAAAAAAAAAAATAAAGTGTTGCCTATATAAAATATAGGGTACTGAAGTTCATTGACATCTTGCAGGCATGCACAATTTGAAAGGTTAACATGTTGGAAATCTATTTGATTGATGCAACTTCATCTTTTAGATCTTACCAAAAATTGGATACTAAATTGCATATAGGTGCCCTAAAATTGAATTTAGTGTATTTACTAAAAATATGCGCTTATTAAATCTGAAAAATGAAAACACACATCCAATGTTTCTCCAGTGGATAAAGGAATATAGTGACTCCAATTGACCGTGCTATTTAAAAGCTCTTCATAAATGCAACTTCTCAGTTCGTTATAGTTCAGCATCTTCTGGAGATGCAGCTGTTTGGATTGTATTCATCACTGTAACTTTGATGGTATTACCATGGGGTATTTATACCTGCTTGTTCTTAATGGGTTGATGTATTTTTGGTGATTTGGAACTATATCCAGCTGAGAAGTTGTGATAATGAAAATCTTGTTGTCTATACCTTTAACATTTAAAAGATGTTTCGGCTTTACATACACATTAAACTTTTTTAAGTTGTGATTGTTTTTTCAAATATTTTTTTTATTCTTGTTTTACATTTGTCTTTCTACTCCATATATTTCCATCGCCAAAGTGTTCAAAAAGGTTCCCAAAAGAGCAAAACATAGTGTACACAGCAAATGCTTTTAATCACCCCTGATAGCCTGACATTTAATTAATGTTAATTGTGGAATAATTAACCTGTTTCAATATAATTCCGCTCAGTAACAATAATCACACTGGGTTTTCCAAGTAAGAAAAAAAATCTCTTTCACAAGCTAAATAGTTTAGCCTTGTAAAGTTTGTAACTACAACTATAAAGATCTGCAGGGAGCAATGTGCTCTTTTTTACCACTGGATATTAAAAAAAAAGACAGTGGGAGAGAGCTAGGTGAAAAATTTCATTCTGCCTGTGGGTCAAGCAATTACTTTGTTGCAAATTTTTAGAGGGTTTTTGAAATACTGCGCTGACAAAATTTGCTTCAAGGAATTTTAGCTGATCATTTTAAATTCAAGGTTATACAAATAAATAAGAGCCATTTTCTTAACACAACACTGTAGCAGGCATGTAACATAATAGAATAACGCTCAAATAACATAGACCTTTACCAGTTGTAACATCTTGTAATATAGCAAAAAAAAAACATTGTAACAGCAAAAAAAATCCTTGTGTAGCATGTATTTACTCATTACTATTCGAAATTTCTTCAATAGGAAGCTACTTCATTAAATAACTGGCCAAAAGCAGTCAAAACCAAGCTGTGTTGCTGAAAGCGTTGTTTTCCTTCACAAGCGACTGACACTTTCTTCTGTCTTTTTCTTTTCTCTTGTTAAAGAATAGTCAATACGTACTTTGTGAAAATCTTGTGATTTAATAAAATAAACATCAAATACGTATATACAAATGTATCGCCTGGCTACTTTCAGAGCCGGGGCTATGTTGAATTTAGGGGAGAATTCAGAGAAATAGTTAGCTCTGAATTTGTTTGATTGTGTAAATTTGTGTCTCTTCTGTAGCTTGGCTGTTCTGTGGGCTAACTTTTCGTCCGGGGACTCAGCTCACCCTCCGGACAACAGGTGGCAGCAGTGGGGTCAAGTGAGGCTGAGTGCCACTCTTTAGCAGCCAGTCGGGGGTGGGACACCTCGCAGGGGGAGGGGTATAAAGGGGGCAGATGCCATTGTCTTGAGGTCTTATTCTTCCTTGTGTGGTGCCCAATATTGGGGAAGCCATTCCACGCATATAGCCTTCCTGGCCGGGGTGTGCGTGGGTAGCAGCGTTCCTGGTTCCGGGAATGTTGGCCCAGAGCAATTGATTTGCTGTATGGACCCAGTGATCGACTGGGTGCTGAATCTGGAGGGGGTCCAGAGTTGTCCGTCCAAGTTGGAGGAAGCTGACCGATGAGGAGTCTGTCCGAAGGATTCCAAGCACGAGGCTGGTGTCCCAGGAGGGGCCTGTCCATTCATCGGAGGGCAACCTGGGATCTGACAGGCTGGATGTTGGTCGCCTGTCAGTCGCTAACTGTGCAAAACTACCTGAAGGAGCTCCTTGTGCTGAATCTGCTGAATTCCCCGGCGCCCCAGTGTGTGCTGAGAGGTGTCCACACTGTCTCCTAGGAGCTCAGTGTAATGATTCCCAGGAGACGATCTGTGACACCAAGTATCGTAATCTTGCCCTATTTCACTCGTCTCGTGACTCATTAAGTGGGTCACGTGACAAGGTCGGATCACCGCTTACCGGAAGTCTGTGCTTGTGGGCTTCACAATGCCCACAAGCAAGATGGAAAAGACCAGGACCATTTTTTATAAGTTACTCTTTATAACGAAAAAAGACGGGAGATGGTTCTAATCAGCTACCAAGTGAGTGATATGTTGGTATCTGTTACCCCATTAAATTCAGCCTAATAAAAAAAAACGAGGGACCATGGAACCTTTAACACCAGATAAAAATGTATGTTTCAATGGGCAAACGTTGTTGAAGAGATTGTGGCCAAAGAGGAGACATACCCCATATATTCTGGAGTTTCACAAAATAGTGGACATATTTAATCTTATTTCCACAATTTGCCAGGTCCAGATTCCTCCCAGATTGGCACTATTGAACTTGGGTATGGATTCCCTGCCACTGCCACCTAGCATCCAACACACTCCTAGCAGCAAAACTTACCATTGCTAGGCACTGGAAATCCTTAATATCTCTTAGAAATGACTGTTTGACACACTTGCCCTACTCTTATGAGCAATTGATGACTGTAATTATGGGGTCACTACACCACACAACCAAGCTATGGGAACCGTGGCAAATCTGGAGGTCTAGCAAGACCTGAATCCTTGTATTTGTCTTCGCTCGAAAGAAAATGTAACTATTGCCAGATTTCTGTAAATTTACTGACTATGATGCTTCTTTCTTTCCTATTAAGACTCATTGCTGTGAAATGTGTACAAATCACTAAATGACACTAAACATAAACATAAGTGTAAATTAAACTACCAACAAAAATAATAATGTAGGAAGTAAATACAATAATGAACCCGTGCACATAAAGAGTGATTAAATGAAGAAGAAAAGTCCATATATTCAAGTAATAAATCTTCAAAAATCTTCCACCACACCTCCAGTGTTCAGTGCATCCATCACCCGTCAGAGTGCTCGCTCACCAAATAGAGATGCCGCACATTCTCGTGTGTAGGCAAAACAGCGTGTAACAACAAATCTCTTCAAAACTCACGATTCAAGGATGATTCACACCATTCCACATAAAGTGAGATAAAAAATAAAGCACAATAGTGTAGTACTGTAACCAAATTTAATACACTAAAATTGCAAACGAAGTTACACTCACAAACGCCTGTGTAAAAACAGCATTGTATCACATCACTTGTCCAGGTAACGCTTCCAAACACACAGAGTGACAGGTCCTCACTGGTTGGCAATTTGGTCACGGCGGACCCCCAATAAACTATGTGAAAACATCACCGCTCCGCAGCTTACATTTGGTGGAAAGGTTGCTGAATAGATGAGTTGTATAGTGGAAGCAAACAAAGAAAACTCCAAACGCCACTCAGGATGCTCAAAAAATGTGTCACGCTAGTTCAAACACTCTCTCTTAGGCCACGCCCCGACATGTTTCGTCGTTACCGACTTACTCTTGGGATTGGTCACTGAGTGAGTGTGCCTCCCTAAAATAGGAGTATTTGCCTAAGTGGGCCCGCCCCATTGATCAATCGCAGCCGCTACTCCTCTGCTATCAGTCTCTATTAAATAAAACCAAAACATTTTCCAAGCTCAACTTACCAACCAGCCTGCGACCAACCAAATTAACCTGTCTGCATTAAAAACAGGGGTTTAGTTGGACACATTTTGCAAATACATGCGTAAGCTGCAGGACCCACCAAGGCACTCTGTATCCTACAGATCCTAACTCTAAATTTGAAGAGTCTCCACAGTTGAAGCACATGTATTCTGATGGATAGATGAAGGGTAGATGACTGGTGCTCCTTGCTGCGAAGTGGGGGCAGGAACTTTTTTTTTGTATTGTTGTCATATTGGTCAGGCAACGTACTGACACCTTTCACGTGTGATTTTGAGTGCTCAGCATTCCTGAGAGGCATGGTGACACCATTCATGTTTTCTGGGAGCATTGTAAACTGGGGCAAGGTAAGTATTCTATTTTTATATAAATTAGAAGGCCAGTATGGTGGCCTGAGTTTATGGGAGGAGCCCGGAGGGTATTTAAGCAGCCCACTCACACATGCTCTTTGTCGGTTCAGTGTGCAGTACTACATGTCACTGGGCCGACTCTTCCCAGCTCACCTCATGTCCGTGAGTCTGCGCATTCAATCGCATTCGACATCGCAATCGCTTTGCGGCTTCTCCCTTCATGGTCTTCGCCGGCGGTTCCCGCTTACTGTCGCAGGTAGGATTCAAACCTTTTCGTATCTTGTGCAATCTTGCAATTCATTATGCTTTTTATCCTGCATCCCTTTTGGGAAAAAAATCTGCCTCTGAGTTACTGTTGCTCATGTTCCAACATCATTTGACTCAGGTGTAGTACATTTGTAACTTCCTTCTGCCAAACATACGATTCATTTGTAAATCCATTTGGAGATTAGCATGTGTTTGTATGGGTTCTTTGGCAGATTGAGGTGGTAATTGGACTCACATGGTGCCTTGTCTGCACTTGATTAGCCTGGGGGGATGGGTGGTTGGTAGGTGTTTGGTTTCAAAGCAAGGGGTAGCATACACTCTACAACCAATTCGTATCAGATTCGTTCAATACTCCTTACTACCGATTCGTATCGAATTTGTTACATGCATTTTACAACTGTTTTGTATCAGATACAATGCATGCTTTCTACCGTTGTCATTCATCGTTCCCCCATGCCGTGTGTTTTTAGTTCTTGCAGCGGAACTTACGAATTGTTTGTTCACGGTTCTTCTCTCTCATTTATTTACCAAAGTTATTGCCTGTGCGTCATGCATGGCACCACACCACACTCTTCGGATGTGTTGCACATCCACTCCAGTCCAAAGCAAACCCAGTCGCACGTTCTCTGTCCCAGGTAGGATTCGTTAGCTTGTTTGTCATGTCAAATTCGTGGCCACTCATGGTGTCACCCTTACCATATGTTTGGTTCCCGCAGTGAAGCTTACAAAGCATTGATACGCACTTCTCGTGTTCTATTTTCTACACCAAACCTCATTGTTTTGCCCCATGCACGGCATCACGCTACACCTTCTCGACATGTTTCACCCCAGCCACAGTCCGCCGCAAACTCACTTGCATGGCCCACTGTCGCAAGTAAGATTTGTTATTACATTCTTTATGTCCTATCAATTTGCTAGCATTGGTTGTCTCCCATATCGTTCATTAGTGGCCCCTACGGAACCTACGATTCAAACAGGCGTTGTCCTTCTACCTTATACTGCTCGCTTAAAGGTACAAACCAGGTGTTTCTATCCTTTCTCAATAACCCAATTCTTATTGATTGAGATCTTGCAACCATGCAAATCATCTCAGCAGCCTGACACCCTTGTTAAGACCCTTGCAACACATGACCTTTACAAAACGCAAAATAAAAAAATAAATAAATATAAAAACGCAAAAAAAAAAAACAGTTGCCACCACGCAATCTCAGCCCCTCGGCAACCTGACACCTGTTGAGACCGTTGCAACCACGCAAAATCGTCTCAGCAGCCTGACACCCTTGTTGAGACCCTTGCAAATGCAATATCGTCTCAGCAGCCCCACACTCATTGAGATCCTTGCAACCACGCAAAATCATCTCAGCAGACTGACACCCTTGTTAAGACCCTTGCAACACATGACCTTTACAAAACGCAAAATAAAAAAATAATAAAAATAAAAAAAAAATTAACGCAAGAAAAAAAAAAATGTTCGCACCACGCAATCTCAGCCCCCCAGCAACCTGACACCTGTTGAGACTGTTGCAACCACGCAAAATCGTCTCAGCAGCCTGACACCCTTGTTGAGACCCTTGCAAATGCAATATCGTCTCAGCAGCCCCACACTCATTGAGATCCTTGCAACCACGCAAAATCATCTCAGCAGACTGACACCCTTGTTAAGACCCTTGCAACACATGACCTTTACAAAACGCAAAATAAAAAAATAATAAAAATAAAAAAAAAATTAACGCAAGAAAAAAAAAAATGTTCGCACCACGCAATCTCAGCCCCCCAGCAACCTGACACCTGTTGAGACTGTTGCAACCACGCAAAATCGTCTCAGCAGCCTGACACCCTTGTTGAGACCCTTGCAAACGCAATATCGTCTCAGCAGCCCTCACACTCATTGACATCCTTGCAACTACTCGTATATCGTCTCAGCAGCCTGACACCCTTAGGACCCTTGCAACACATGACCCTTACAAAAGGCAAAAAAAAGATATATAAAAACGCAAAACAAACAAAAAAAAAATGAAATATTAAAGTGCAAAAAAAAATAAAAAATAAACTTTGCCACCACACAATCTCGGCCCAGCAACCTGACACCTGTTTAGACTATTGCAACCACGCAAAATCGTCTCAGCAGTCTGATACCCTTGTTGAGACCCTTGCAACATAAGGCCCTTACAAAAACGCCAAAAAAATAATATATATATAAAAAAAATACAACGCAAAAAAAAAAAAAAAACTTTGCCACAACGCAATCTCGGCCCAGCAACCTGACACCTGTTGAGACCATTGCAACCACGCAAAATCGTCTCAGCAGCCTGACACCCTTGTTGAGACCCTTGCAAATGCAATATCGTCTCAGCAGCCCCACACTCATTGAGATCCTTGCAACCACGCAAAATCATCTCAGCAGACTGACACCCTTGTTAAGACCCTTGCAACACATGACCTTTACAAAACGCAAAATAAAAAAATAATAAAAATAAAAAAAAAATTAACGCAAGAAAAAAAAAAAATGTTCGCACCACGCAATCTCAGCCCCCCAGCAACCTGACACCTGTTGAGACTGTTGCAACCACGCAAAATCGTCTCAGCAGCCTGACACCCTTGTTGAGACCCTTGCAAACGCAATATCGTCTCAGCAGCCCTCACACTCATTGACATCCTTGCAACTACTCGTATATCGTCTCAGCAGCCTGACACCCTTAGGACCCTTGCAACACATGACCCTTACAAAAGGCAAAAAAAAGATATATAAAAACGCAAAACAAACAAAAAAAAAATGAAATATTAAAGTGCAAAAAAAAATAAAAAATAAACTTTGCCACCACACAATCTCGGCCCAGCAACCTGACACCTGTTTAGACTATTGCAACCACGCAAAATCGTCTCAGCAGTCTGATACCCTTGTTGAGACCCTTGCAACATAAGGCCCTTACAAAAACGCCAAAAAAATAATATATATATAAAAAAAATACAACGCAAAAAAAAAAAAAAAAACTTTGCCACAACGCAATCTCGGCCCAGCAACCTGACACCTGTTGAGACCATTGCAACCACGCAAAATCGTCTCAGCAGCCCTACATTCATCAAGGCCCTGCAACCACGCAAAACCATCTCAGCAGCTTGACACCCTTGTTGAGACCCTTGCAAACGCAATACCATCTCAGCAGCACCACATTCATCAAGGCCCTTGCAACCACGCAATACCGTCTCGGCAGCCTCACACCATTGTTAAGACCCTTGCAAACACAATACCGTCTCAGCAGCCCCACATTCATCAAGGCCCTTGCAACCACGCAATACCGTCTCGGCAGTCTCACACCATTGTTGAGACCCTTGCAAACGCAATATCATCTCAGCAGCCCCACACTCATTGAGATCCTTGCAACCACGCAAAATCATCTCAGCAGACTGACACCCTTGTTAAGACCCTTGCAACACATGACCTTTACAAAACGCAAAATAAAAAAATAATAAAAATAAAAATATATATATATATATAAAAACGCAAAAAAAAAATAACGCAAGAAAAAAAAAATGTTCCCACCACGCAATCTCAGCCCCCCAGCAACCTGACACCTGTTGAGACTGTTGCCACCACGCAAAATCGTCTCAGCAGCCTGACACCCTTGTTGAGACCCTTGCAAACGCAATATCGTCTCAGCAGCACCACATTCATCAAGGCCCTTGCAACCACGCAATACCGTCTCGGCAGCCTCACACCATTGTTAAGACCCTTGCAAACGCAATACCATCTCAGCAGCCCCACATTCATCAAGGCCCTTGCAACCACGCAATACCGTCTCGGCAGTCTCACACCATTGTTGAGACCCTTGCAAATGCAATACCGTCTCAGCAGCCCCACACTCATCGAGAGCCTTGCAACCACGCAATACCGTCTCAAGCAACCTCCCACTCATCAAAGACCTTTGTGACCATACAGTCTCGCCCCAGCAACATGGCATTCATTGAGACCCTTGCAGCCAGGAAAATGGGTGTTTTTCAGCCGCCCCTGATCTCTCCTCTATGTTATCTTATCAGTACGTCTACACAGGATCCCCAATCACTCCTCTATGTTATCTTATCAGTACACAGGATCATTTATAGTCATTTCTAGGCAGTTGAGTTCAGAAACCTTCTCGAAAAAAAAAAATGGGTTTAGACGGATGTTCAAAGGCATTCGAAACGCCAATGCCTGTAACAGCTTGTAAACACAGCCAGATGTGGTAACTCATGTTTACCAGCGTTTCATTCAGAGTCGTTTTCATTAAAAAAAAAGGGGGGGAATATTGTCTCAGCAACTTGACACTCATTTGAGACCTTTGCAAAATGTAATATCATCTCAGCTACCTTACACTCGTCTAGACCTTTGCAACCACACAATCTCGTCTCAGCAACCTAACGCCCGTTCAGACCTTTGCAGCCATACAAAGTCGTCTTAGCAAACTGACACTCATTTGACACCATTGCAAACGCAATATCGTCTCAGCAACCTGACACCCGTTCAGACCTTTGCAGCCATACATAGTCATGTCAGCAGCCCGACACTCACTTGAGACCATTGCAAACGCAACATTGTCTCAGCAACCCCTCACTTGTTGAGACCCATGCAACCACACAAGGCCATCTCAAAACAAACCTCATAATCATCGAGACCTTTGCAACCACGCAATATTGTCTGCAGCAGTTTAAAACACTTTGCAGCACACACCTACGTGCAAACCCGAATACAAACTAAACTTGCAAACACACCTCAGTGACAATCAGCCAAACAAACACACAGTGGCACCCAGTTGGCCATTCATCTTTAGTGGCACGCGGGCCACTCATCTTTTCCCTGTCTTTTTCCCTGCAGTTAGTTCAGGTTTCCATCCAGCACCAGCGAGTGCACGTTGGTCTGCGAGTGCACGTTGGTCTGCGAGTGCACATTGGTCAGCGGGTGCACATTGGTCAGCCAGTGCACGTTGGTCAGCGGGTGCACGTTGGTCAGCGGGTGCACGTTGGTCAGCGGGTGCACGTTGGTCAGCGAGTGCACGTTGGTCGGCGAGGGCACGTTGGTCAGCGAGTGCACGTTGGTCAGTGAGTGCACGTATATCGTCTTGTTGAGCACCTGTGTATTGTCTTGATTTTCTCACACCAATGCCAGATCCAGTCCAAGTTCTCAAACTAGACCAAGCATCAGTAGCAGACTTAGCTATGTGGGACAACTTCCCCACCTGATAGAACAGCATTTCAATCTTCATCCCGGCAGTGTCAGCAGAGCCACCACGGGCTTTTGCGTGCATTTTTCGTCTGCCACTGGTTCTCCAAACCTTGGCCCCCAGAAATTCTCTTAAATTTCTGCTTCACCCAGTCTTCATCATGCCTCATGCTGTACCCCATTGTGGCAGCTGCCCAGGTCTGGGGCCACAATTAAACTGGACAGACAGTGTTCTTCACCACAGACAATCAAGCCACAGCCGACTTCATCAATTAAGGTAGATCAAGCCTCTCCCCATCACGTCCTTCCTGCGCAGGCTCGTGCAGCTGTCACTCCGTCACCAATTTAATATCTTCTGTAGACATATTCCAGGCAAATGCAAAATCGCAGCTGATGCTCTGTCCCATTCCAACCTTACTTTGTTTTTCCAGCAAAAGCCTGGAGCTAACCCAATAACCATCCCTGTCCCACCCTGGTCATTGCTGACGATTGACTGAAGTAGCATCTCACCAACTCAACCCAGCTTATTAACCACTCCTTGGCACGCAACACACTGAAGGCCTATCGCACTGCTTGGAACACTAACTGCAAATTTTTGGCCACTTGCCTCGGAGCAGCAATAGGCAACGTTAGACACGTTCTAGCCTTCATATCGTATTGCCACACGCAGCTGATCTTTACTCACAATACTATCACGCCATAACTAGATGGCGTCCAGCATTTCCTGTCCATGCAGGACCCCAGTAAACTGTCAGTATTCTCGAGCCCGTGCAGTCAAGTCCCTCCTACAGGGCATACAGAAGCACCAACCTGCAGTCAGTGGCAAGCGCCTACCTTTCAAGAGTGCCCTCTTTAGGGACATGTCTGAAATCCTTACTTGTTCCCCATTTAGGGCCTTGCCCAGCATAGTCATCCAAGCAGCCATCTACCAGGCCTTCTACGGTTCCCTATGACCTAGTGAATTTACAGTCAGTGGCTCCGGCAGTCAGACACTGCTCCGACGCCACCCGACTCGCTTTTGAACCCCTACACTCTGCAAATGCAACAAACCAGCCCCAGGGGTGTCAGGAAAGGTTCCATCCACTGGTGCTATTTATGTTCTGTCTTGCAGTGCTGCGTCCCACCAGCAGGGGTCTCCTGGCAGTTCGGAGCTGTCAGGGGAACTTCCCCCTGCTGGTATATCACCTTTGGGATGCAGTACTGGCCTCCACCAGCCGATGGATCCTGACAGTTTGGAGCACACAACCTTTCTTGCGCTCAGCTGTAACATGAACTTAATCAGCAGCTCTATTTATACCCGGCGAGCTCAAGCAGAGCTCGCCCTAGTATCTTCATTCCTCCCTGACCTGAGCCTGTATCCTGACCCTGTCTTTTGGATCCTGATTCTGAGCCTTCACCCTGTTCCGTGATCCTTGATCCTGATCCCTGCCTGGACTCTTCCGCCCTGTATCCTGGTTCCTGTCTTCCCTGGAGTCTTACCCTGCAGCTTGTCCATCCATCCTCTCCCTGCTCTGTTCCGTCTCCATCCTCACCTATCTGCTGACATCCCATGTGTATGACCTCGGCCTGGCTTGATTTATGAATACGGTATCCCCTTTTGTTTGTATATACTGTTTGCTGTTTCTCACTGGTTGTCCCCACTTATTTTGTAAATAAACACCTCTTCACTTCACTATCTCTTTGTTTGGTCTCCTCTGTGCAGTCACACAGTACTGATCTATAACCTCTCCTGACAGTATACCAGGGCCATCCCTTGATCAGACGTGACTACATTTAGAAACCATACTGGTGTAGTGCATTGCTCTAAACATGAATTACAATGACATCCTTTATTATTCTCTGCTGGCTGAAGAGGATGAGGGGTTTTCGCCAGGTTTTGGAGAGTTGGACTAGTGACCAGCTAATGGAAACTTTCCGATTAGCTCATTTCTGTGTGGATCAGGGTTACATGACTTCTAATGATGTTCAGCTATTAATTTGGTTGTGTGTAAAGATAGCCCTGTCATCTATTCCTGTCAGTAGGGACGATTTCTCTCCCCCCTTCAGTCATGACCAAGTTGAATCCCTGGTGTGGTTATTAGAGGATGATCCGGCGTCTTTTGATGAGTATTATTTTTCTTGTCCCCAGCAAAAGTTATCTGAGTGTATAAGTTCTGTGCAGTCTCTGATTAGACAAGGTGTGCGTGAACCTGCTTTTGTTCGACCTGTGCTGCAGGCATGGTCAGATCTCCTGATTCCAGCCAAGCCACTGCATCCCAGCCCTGCCATTAACCACTTACCTTCCCAAGGATCTATCCGCCCATCGCCAATGACAACCTCAGCTTTCGCCCAGTTAATTCCGCACCCTACCAAATATTACTACCCAATTTCTACTAATTGTATCTACCCTGCCTATAATCCACCTGTAACAACTCCACAAAAACCTCCTCCAGTCACCATCCCTGTGTCTCTGCCATATTACAACCCCTCCTCCTACTTAATTCCATCTTCTTCATACATTGCCTCTGTTAACAACCCCGCAGTGTCTAAGTCTAAAAAGAAACGGAAGTACTTCCCAACCCATACTATCGTGCCAGTTACCCAGCCTGTCCCAGTGCCCTCTGCTCAACCTGTCCCAGTGCCACCTGTTCTGCCCATCCCAGAGCCTGCTGTCCCTGTGCCAGTCTGCCAGCCTGCTGTTCCTGTGCCAGTCTGCCAGTCTGCTGTTCCCGTGCCAGTCTGCCAGCCTGCTGTTCCTTTGCCAATCTGCCAGCCTGCTGTTCCTGTGCCAATCTGCCAGCCTGCTGTTCCTGTGCCAGTTTGCCAGCCTGCTGTTCCTGTGCCAATCTGCCAGCCTGCTGTTCCTGTGCCAGTTTGCCAGCCTGCTGTTCCTGTGCCAGTCTGCCAGCCTGCTGTTCCTGTCTGCCAGCCTGCTGTTCATGTGCCAGTCTGCCAGCCTGCTGTTCCTGTGCCAGTCTGCCAGCCTGCTGTTCCTGTGCCAGTCTGCCAGCCTGCTGTTCCTGTGTCAGTCTGCCAGCCGCTTGTTCCTGTGCCAGCCTGCCAGCCTGCTGTTCCTGTGCCAGTCTGCCAGCCTGCTGTTCCTGTCTGCCAACCTGCTGTTCCTGTGCCAGTCTGCCAGCCTGCTGTTCCTGTGCCAGTCTGCCAGCCTAATGTTCCTGTGCCACCCAGCTCGATGACCCAGAGCCTCTGTCTGCCGCCCAGCTCGATGACCCGGAGCCTCTGTCTGCCGCCCAGCTCGATGACCCGGAGCCTCTGTCTGCCGCCCAGCTCGATGACCCGGAGCCTCTGTCTGCCGCCCAGCTCGATGACCCGGAGCCTCTGTCTGCTGTCCAGCTCGATGACCCGGAGCCTCTGTCTGCTGCCCAGCTCGATGACCCGGAGCCTCTGTCCGCTGCCCAGCTCGATGACCCGGAGCCTCTGTCCGCTGCCCAGCTCGATGACCCGGAGCCTTTTTCCGCTGCCCAGCTCGATGACCCGGAGACTTTATCCACTGCCCGGCTTGACACCATGAGCCTTCCTCAGCAACAGCTGGTTGGAGCGTCCGGAGGCCGCTCCTTTGAGGGGGGGTACTGTCAGGAAAGGTTCCATCCGCTGGTGCTATTTAGGTTCTGTCTTGCAGTGCTGCGTCCCACCAGCAGGGGTCTTCTGGCAGTTCGGAGCTGTCAGGGGAACTTCCCCCTGCTGGTATATCACCTTTGGGATGCAGTACTGGCCTCCACCAGCCGATGGATCCTGACAGTTTGGAGCACACAACCTTTCTTGCACTCAGCTGTAACATGAACTTAATCAGCAGCTCTATTTATACCCGGCGAGCTCAAGCAGAGCTCACCCTGGTATCTTCATTCCTTCCTGACCTGAGCCTGTATCCTGACCCTGTCTTTTGGATCCTGATTCTGAGCCTTGACCCTGTTCCGTGATCCTTGATCCTGATCCCTGCCTGGACTCTTCCGCCCTGTATCCTGGTTTCTGTCTTCCCTGGAGTCTTACCCCGCAGCTTGTCCATCCATCCTCTCCCTGCTCTGTTCCGTCCCCATCCTCACCTATCTGCTGACATCCCATGTGTATGACCTCGGCCTGGCTTGATTTATGAATACGGTATCCCCTTTTGTTTTTGTATATACTGTTTGCTGTTTCTCACTGGTTGTCCCCACTTATTTTGTAAATAAACACCTCTTCACTTCACTATCTCTTTGTTTGGTCTCATCTGTGCAGTCACACAGTACTGATCTATAACCTCTCCTGACAAGGGGTTGACATCAACCTGTTTCAGACTAACAATGCCTGACGCCCAGTGACGGTGCTCGACTGACTACTGCTCCATCTACCCAGCCAATCTGATGGTAGCTTGTTGCTACCCTTTCTAAACCAGTTCCCTGAGTGGCAGCCAGTGTGTCAAGCATGTCAGAATCCTAAGCAACTTGGGCTTCAAATCCCAGTCGGTTCTCTGGACATTCTTTCCGAATTAGAGCAGCCTCAGCTGCCTCCCAACAGGGAGTACCAGACCACGTAATCAAGATACCAGGCTGATGGGAAGTCTCCTTGTTTTGCCACATACATCCCTAATCCTCAGGAAGAAATGGCACAAGCCTTTACCAAGCTGGCTCAATAAATACAAGAAATCAATATAAGCTATTTCCCTATCTGAGTCTTTTGCCCCCTTTTCTTGGCATACTGACCAGACCACCAAGGCACACTTCAGGTCTATTTATGTTGTAAGTCTTGTTGCGTGTTTATGTGATCCACATCTCTCTCAGTCAGAGGGCCACGACCATAAATTAGAAGGCCAGTATGGTGGCCTGAGTTTATGGGAGGAGCCCAGAGGGTATTTAAGCAGCCCACTCACACATGCTCTTTGTCGGTTCAGTGTGCAGTACTACACGTCACTGGGCCGACTCTTCCCAGCTCATCTCATGTCCGTGAGTCTGCGCATTCAATCGCATTCAACACCCTCCCGCCCTTCCCTTTTTCAGGGCACTTCTCAGCATATCCTTCTTCAACAACTACCCATTACTTACTTTGGGTATGCCCCCTTTTCTTGGCATACTGACCAGACCACCAAGGCACACTTCAGGTCTATTTATGTTGTAAGTCTTGTTGCGTGTTTATGTGATCCACATCTCTCTCGGTCAGAAGGCCACGACCATAAACATTATTTTTTAATCGTTTTTAACCATTTGTATTTTGGGGTTGGAGGGTTACAGATCTATTTTCATAAAAAAACACTTTAATAACGAAGGAAGGTCCTACAAGTGTCAGTAATAATTAACAAAAACACACCTTTCTTATGTATTTTGTGTATTTATTTCTTAAGGTATGCATTCAATCCTGAAATGTTTCTCAGTCTCACCTGTTGTATTCAGTGAAAGATCTATAAGCTAATTCCTTTACCTGTCTGTGGTGAGAAACCTATTGAGAATTACCATCCATGTATCACTACATATGCAGAGTTGTGGCAGATACATTTGAGAGCAACCTATCTTGTGTGATAAAACATGGCTATGTGGCTGCTGTCTCCCTGTGACAACTGTTTTCTTTGATAGTGCTTAAATGATGAGAAAGCACAAACATGTTATGAAACACAGAGAATGCTGAAAACATTTTAGATACAAATGGTGACAAGTGTCAGAGATGGTTTATTAATGAATGCTTCTGATACAGAAATAGATGTAAATTCAGTGCTGTTAGTCAGATTTCATACTAAATTAACACAAAAGAGGGGGAAACATTGAAACCTCAACTTTGTACCCACTGAAATAAAACATTTCTCTTTGATTTTTAGAAATGAACACTGCTATATGTAATCTCGAAATATATCAATTGATCCTAAATCCAAGACGAATTCTATGGGTAGAAAAGGTAATGTTAGTCATTCAGAGGATTCTAGTCTTGCCTTTCAGGCAATTGGGTGTAGAGGGTCACAAAAGAATCAGATACAAGAATACAAAAAATATCTCCCAGAAGTGTGACAAAGGTGCCATAAAACCTTGTGTCCAGGAAAATGTAAGGTGAGATTAAAGTAAATGTGTTAAAGAAAAACTGTAATGGGGTCACAGACAGCTTTGGTCTCTTAAAAAATGTAATAAGAGCCAGCCTGTAAATGAAACGTAATAACACCTAGTTTCACTCACCAGCCGCTACAGTATGTCTCTACATCATTGCAGGGATGCATATTGAATGTAGTGGTGTGTAGAGGTTGTCAGGTGAAACCACAAAATGGTGTGGGGTGGTATACAGATACCCAGCACACTCAGAGGTGCCAGGTGCTGAAGAATCTTTCAGGTAGTATAGCTCTGCAAGAGAGAGAAATAGAGAGAGAGAGTAGATTTTAGTCACCAGCCATAGATCTGGCAGATATTAATGATCACCCAGCTCAGCTTTCACACCTCTACACTCCTATGAAGCAGAACACTACTGACCTGTTAATTCAGCAATAACTTTTTAAAAATTATTCTAAAGGCAAAAATGTTCCTGCTCTTTTTCCCCCTCCCATAAACTCCCTGGGATCCTCTCACAATCTGGCACTATCTCCATCTGCAGCATCACTCTACTGACTTTCCTGCTCTCACAGGAGACACAGACAGAAGCAAAGGCCACAGGCTCTTTCTGCTGTCAGTCAAATCCTGTAGATGGGTGGCTATGGACGAATACAACTGTGTGTGTCTATGGACGAATACAGCTGTGCTTGGGAGCACACCCGCACGCGTGCCCCCATAGCACACTGCTTGCTATTGGGGATACTCACAGGGAGAAGACAGCGCTGGCTGGGGACAACCAAAGAAGAGTTAAAGGACTTTGTTTTAGGGCTAACAAAGCATTCTTTTGGTGATTTTGTTTTGCAAAACATATTTTACTTGTTATGCAACCCAAAGACAAGAATAATAAAACAAAAAAACACACTTTGGAGAATTTTAAGTACTGTAGTTTTTTTTGCCGATCCACGAGTGTGTGCAATTTGAAAGCGTGACATGTTAGGCATCTATTTACTCAGCAAAACATCGTCTTTCACAATATACAAAAAAATTGGGGTATATATGGCGTTTTGTTACCAAAAAATTGCGTCTGAAAAACCACAGCCCAGGGTTGTCGGGAAGAGGCCCTTGTTCCCATCAACATTGGGACACGGTGCTTTAGGGTGGTGGTGGCAGAGCTCACCCCCCTTTTTTCCTGACCTGCTGGGCTGCATGCTTGGACAAGGGTGTGGTGCCATTGGTTAGGAAGAGGCATATTTTGAAAAAAATTGGGATGGTTAAGGTGGCAATCTTTGGACAGTGATTGAATGTGGGGGCCAAAGGGAGAGCTCAGAGTTCAGGATTACTCCTAGCACCCTGGCATGCAGGGACAGGTTGATAGTTATGTCATTGATCTTGACAAAGAAGACAGGAGAAGGGTCACATGGGGGAGGAAATATTATGAGCTCGGTTTGGGTTAGATTGAGGAAGTGATATGACATCCAGACTGATATGTCCGTTAGTAAACTAGTGATGCATGATAAGATTAAAGGAGTGAGTTGTTGTTTAGAGAGACCACCCCCTCCTCCTCAAAAAACTCCACACCTTTGGTCTCTGTGACTGTACTCTTCACTGGTTCTCTACCTACTTATCCAACCGCAGCTTTAGTGTTACTTACAAACCATACAAATTTGTGAATGGTGACTAAAGGTGGATAACAATGAATAAAAAATAAAAACCCAAGGACATTGGAGTCAGGGGGGTGAGCCTAGGAGTAGAACTCCTGGCCGCATCCCTCTGGAGAATCGTTTTGCTCCATTATCTGGCTGTCATACAGACACTTATGAGGATAGTTATGTTATCACACAACACCGCAATTATCTAAATGCTCCACCACCCCAAAGTGATTACTATTTAGACTCTCCCTGTGACATCAGCCCGCAGCGTTTTTTTTCCCTTAACACGCAGCAGAAGCAAGAAAGATCACGACGACAGAGAGGCACCAGAGGGGGGAGGCGAGCTAGGACCAAAATCAAGAAAAACACGGACTTAACAGGCATCTTTAATCTCAGCTCAGCTTCCTTAACTGTAGGAGAACAGAATGTTTTGAGTCAAGGTCTCAAGTTCGCCCCTCCATGCCAACTTAATAAATTCGAAACTTTCATTGACATCAACAAATTTGTTCGAAAAATGAACATCAAACAGCATTTTATTCTGAATCCCATAGGTAATGGAACCCAGATCATACATAGGATTCCTCCATCCTCCATACACCAGTCGGGAGTTACTACAGAGACTAATTCTGTCACTAATGTTGCTCCTATTCAACATACTAGCTTAAGGAATGCCTCGCTATTTAACCCCCCGGGCTTTGCAGCTCCTGCCATCCAAGTATTTAAGGAATTGGTCGTCAAAGACCTTCTATCCCTAAAAATTACTAAACCTAGAAGCTCCTTCCCAATTCAAGCTAATGTTAAGATGATTTGTCAACGGAAGGAAATAGTAATCCGGCCGGCAGACAAGGGGGGGAAATTGTTATTCTAGATAAAGCACAATATGTGGAGGAAATGAATCGTCAGCTATCGGATCGAACCACATATATTGCTTTACCTTCCAACCCTACAGTTAAATATAGGAAGCTACTTTCTACTCTGGTGGATCAGGGTTTGCAAAAAGGGATACTAAATAAAAAAGAACATGCCCATCTGATACCCATTACACCACGGGTACCGGTAATTTATTACCTACCAAAACTACATAAGAGCTTGACTAAACCACCAGGCCGGCATATTATTAGCGGGATCGACTCCGTTACTGCTAGGATCGGAAAGTATATAGATCATTTTTTGCAACCTGTGGTTTCCTCTACTCCAGCATTTCTGCGTGATACTATGGAGGTCTTGAATCTGTTGAGAGACTTTAAGTGGAAGGAAGGTTATATTCTTGCGACGGCAGACGTAGCCTCATTATATACCGTGATTTCCCATCAACATGGTTTACAGGCAGTTGACTTTTATCTTCAACAAAATCCTGAACTTCCTCCCTTACAAAGAGAATTTATCTTGGAGTTATTAAAATTTGCCACAACACACAATTATTTTTGGTTTGGAGGCACTTTCTTTTTGCAAGTTTGCAGTGTGGCTATGGGGGCTAAATTTGCCCCCAGCCTAGCTAATTTATTTATGGCATATTGGGAAAGAGAAGTCATTGATGCCCAGCCACCAGTTGAGTTACGATTATGGAAACGTTATATTGATGACGTGATATTAATTTGGGAGGGAGATGTCACATCATTGGAGACATTTTTTTCCAAACTCAATGATAACACAAGAGGTATCTCGCTACAATATGAGACTAGCACTTCTCAGATCCACTTTTTGGACCTCAATATTTTTGTTAGAGATGGAAAATTGATTACTAACACGTTCTTTAAAGAAACAGACCGTAATGCTTTTATCCCTGTTACAAGCTGTCACCATAGATCTTGGTTAACAGCGGCACCTAAGGGTCAATTTCAACGCATTAGACGCAATTGTTCGGAATTAACATATTTTAATGAACAATCTAAAACTTTAAAACAAAGGTTTCTCAACAAAGGTTACCAGGAGGATATGATTAATGAAACAATAAATAAGGTAGTACAGATGGATAGAGAATCTTTGCTCGCAGGAGGTACCAAAACCAATGTCGCTTCTTCCGAGAGATTTGGTTGGTCTATGACCATGAGATATTCGAACCAACATTTCTCTATCAAGAAAATTCTCAAAAAACATTGGCAGGTTTTGAGAAGCGACAAAATCCTGGGAGCACATATTCCTGCTGATCCAGTTTTGATTTTTAAAGGAGCACCGTCTCTGCGACACAATGTGGCCCCGAATGTTATCGATCCGCCCAAACCTTTAGTATTTTTTTAATTTCTCAAAGGTTTTTTTCCCTGCCGCAAATGCAGCATTTGTAAAATTAATGCATTTAAGGATCGTAAATGTACTTTGTTTCAATCCTCGGTGACTACTAAAACCTTCGAGATAGAATCATTTATTACTTGCTCAACCAAGTATGTGGTCTACATGATCCAGTGCCCATGCTCGAAACAATATATCGGCCGTACTAAAAGGGAGTTACATATTCGGCTGAGTGAGCATGTTGGCAGGATTAAAAGTGGGTTTCCAAAACATAACCTCTCCAGACACTATGATAAGTATCATAATAGACAGATTAAAGGGACTAGTTTTTTTGCCATAGACAACATACGTCCGCACTGGAGAGGCACCAACATGGTACGAGCTATTTCTAGACTTGAAACTCATTGGATTTTCTGTTTAAAATCTTTTATTCCGTTTGGTCTTAACGTTGATTGGGACATTAATTGCTTTCTAAATAATTCCTAATATAGTCTTATCAGCTCATAGGCTTAATCTCCCTATTTTTAAATAATAATTTTTTAATATTTATTATTTTTTATAGTAATTATTTTTATCATTGATTCGATTCTGGATCTTTTATTTTATTTGTCTGCTAATTTTTAGTCAAAATGTTTTTGTTTATTCATATAATGATGCACCTATGTATTGATCCATATAACTTTATGGTGAGTCACTCATGTGTTAAGATATGGTGATTTCTAATTGAATTGAGATATTCATATGTTGATTCATGTTGTTTTTCGATCCAAGCATCTGTGTAAATCCGATACCTTTTTCCCGTCACTTGTATAGAGAAAGGAACAGGCAGGACTTTAACCACTTGACCACTGGGCACTTAAACACCCTTCCTAACCAGACCAATTTTCAGCTTTCGGTGCTCTCACAATATGAATGACAATTACTCAGTCATACAACATTCTACCCATTTGAAATTTTTGTCCTTTTTTTCACACAAATAGAGCTTTCTTTTGGTGGTATTTGATCACTTCTGGGTTTTTTATTTTTTGCGCTATAAAAGAAAAAACGACCTAAAATTCTGTAAAAAAAAAAAAAAAAAACTTGTTTCTGTCATATTAGTGGGTTATTTCTCACACACAGCATATGCATACCACAAATTACACCCCAAAACACATTCTGCTATTCCTCCCGAGTATGGCGATACCCCATGTGTGAGACTTTTACACAGCGTGGCCACATACAGAGGCCCAACATGCAGGGAGCGCCATCAGGCGTTCTGGAACACCCAGACCAATTCTGACATTTCTCTCCTACATGGAAAAATCATCATTTATTTGCTAGAAAATTACATAGAACCCCAACACATTATATATGCTTTTTTAGCAAAGACCCTAGAGAATACAATGGCGGCCGTTACAACGTTTTATCTCGCACGGTATTTTCGCAGAAATTTACTGAACGCGTGTTTTTAAAAAAAACTGTTTTGTGCTAAAAAAAAAACAAAACAAAACAGTAAAGTTAGCCCAATTTTTTTTCATAATGTGAAAGATGAAGTTACGCCGAGTAAATAGATACCCAACATGTCACCCTTCAAAATTGCGCACACTCGTGGAATGGCGCCAAACCTCGCTACCTAAAAATCTCCATAGGCGGTATTGCAGAGTATCGCGCAGGGTATTGCAGAGTATTGGGGTATTGCAAAGTATCATGCAGGGTATTGGGGTATTGCCGAGTATTGGGGTATTGCCGAGTATTGGGGTATTGCCGAGTATTGGGGTATTGCAAAGTATCATGCAGAGTATTGGGGTATTGCCGAGTATTGGGGTATTGCCGAGTATTGGGGTATTGCCGAGTATCATGCAGAGTATTGGGGTATTGCCGAGTATTGGGGTATTGCCGAGTATTGGGGTATTGCCGAGTATCATGCAGAGTATTGGGGTATTGCCGAGTATTGGGGTATTGCCGAGTATTGGGGTATTGCCAAGTATCATGCAGAGTATTGGGGTATTGCCGAGTATTGGGGTATTGCCTAGTATTGGGGTATTGCCGAGTATTGGGGTATTGCCGAGTACTGGGGTATTGCCGAGTACTGGGGTATTGGGGTATTGTTGAGTATTGGGGTATTGTTGAGTATTGGGGTATTGTTGAGTATTGGGGTATTGTCGGGTACTGGGGTATTGTGGGGTACTGGGGTATTGTTGGGTACTGGGGTATTGTTGGGTACTGGGGTATTGTGGGGTACTGGGGTATTGTGGGGTACTGGGGTATTGTGGGGTATTGTGGGGTACTGTGGGGTACTGGGGGATTGTGGGGGATTGTTGGGTACTGGGGGATTGTTGGGTACTGGGGGATTGTTGGGTACTGGGGGGATTGCAGGGTACTAGGGGATTGCAGAGCTGGGATGTTTTGAGGGATGGCTGGATCTGTGACTGCATTTGTCACAGATCCAGCCACAGCTCAGCTGCTGACACCCCGCTCCCCCCCCCCTCTCCTCGCACACTATACCGAACGGTACAGAGCGGAGAGCGAGGAGAGGGAGGAACCGGCGTCATCAAATGACGCCGGTTTGTTTACAAGTGATCGCGCCGTCATTCGACGGCGCGATCACGTGGTAAACGGCCGCTATCAGCGGCAATTTACCGTGATCCGTGATGCGCCGGGTCTTCTAGACCCGGCGAGCACGGACACTTTCGCGAGCGCGTCCCAGGGGACGCGCAATCGCGGAAGTGCACGAGGACGTCCCAGGGACGTCGTGTCAAAGCAACTCCACCGCGCCGTAGCAGTAAAATGCTTATGGCGCGGTGGGGAAGTGGTTAAATGAAGCATGTGCGGGAAAGGTTTGCAATAAATTGGGGGAAAAGTAAATAATAATAAATCTGGAATACGTCTAAATATTTTATTGCTTTCACATAATGCACCGTACATGACTATATTGCACTATGGAAGAAAATAGATATACATATGTAATTCACAGATTGGTTGGGGGGAAGGTTTATATAGGCAGTAACCCAAGTATATACAGACAAAAAGGTACAACAAACTGTACTGCAGTAATTAAAACATGGCATAAACAGCTCATATGAAGATGATACATTGTGTAGTACTTCTGTAAATATACATAGATGCATGAGGTAGATAGCTCTACGCGTTTCGCGACTATTGGTCGCTCGTCAGGAGCAGGCATGCATTGCATTTATTATCTGTAATGACATAAGCACATAACTGGTTATACCAGGGCATTCAACATTTTGGGGGCCGAGAACATGTCAAGGTCCCAGATGGTACTCACCAGGTGGCCAAATGCGGCTGGCACTGGGGTGAAGCTCCTGACGGTCCCCTAGGGTTGGGGCAGCCCCTGGCGGGGGCTGTGGCTGGAAACCGGGGGACACGGGGCCCCCAAACAGGACGCACCCAGGTAGCACAGGCATGAGGCATGATGTGATGTATGTACTGGGATCAGTGAATGTTGATGGCTGCAAGGGGAGGGATGGGAAAAAGGAAAGGTTATGTATAGGAGGGATATGAGGGTGTAGAAAAGAGATAGAAGGGAGAGATGAAAAGGGAAAAAAATAATAATAATAAAAAAAATAAAAAAAAAGGGGGGCATAGAGCTGGGACTGGTAAAGAGAGAATATTAAGGTGGGATGAAAGTACAAGGTATGAATAAGAAGGAGGGGGAGAAGAGGATAACCTGAGAGCTCCGAGTGTGCTGCATGAGGTCGGTAGCGTGTGGGGAACCAAATGCCTGTGTCAGCATTGGACTACGCCCTCTTATAGGAGCCGCCCTCCCAGTCACCTGCCAAACGTCTCGCAAACGATGGGGAGGGAAGAGGAGGCACCTGCATCACTGCGGATTAACCGCTTAGTGGTGTGGCGCCAATTGTCTCCCGGTTCCCCGCGTGGATGGCATAACCAATGCGCCGCATGGAGAGCAGGCTCTCTGTGCGGCGATGGCGAGCGAGACGTATGCGCGCAGTGCCCGCCCATCAGTCTGTGCGTCTGTGCATCACAGGACGGAGAGCATGGGCACTGAGCATCACAGCCCCCAAATTGGAGCATGCCCCATGGGGGACAGGAGGTTCATGGCACCCCCAGGCCTGTTGCAGCATTGGGAAAACCTGTGTGAAAAAATGAGGAATTGCCCAGAACAGCCAGCTGTGCAAGGATCTGACAGAAAAATAAAACAGTATTAAGCACATTGTTGCAAATGGTGAGAAAACACAACACAAATGCAGTAATGAGTGTAAACACTTGTTGTAAACAGTATAGTCCCGTAAAGCACATGCTTCCATCCCTAGTTTAGGGATGGCTTTGGCCAATTATGGTTTAGGGGGTTTAGTACACGCCCCACACTATAAAAAGCCGCCTGCAGGGCGGCCTTGTGTAGTGTGTTGCGGCAGTTAACAGAGAACAGAGAGAGCCAGAGAGAGTGTCATTTTTTGCAGGTAGATAGAGCAGACAGCCAGGCAGGCTAGTCAGTTAACCACTTGACTACTGGGCACTTAAACCCACTTAATAACCAGACCAATTTTCAGCTTTCGGTGCTCTCACAGTTTGAATGACAATAACTCAGTCATACAACACTGTAACCAAATGAAATGTTTGTCCTTTTTTTCCCAATAATAGAGCTTTCTTTTGGTGGTATTTTATCACCTCTGCGGTTTTTATTTTTTTCACTATAAAGGAAAAAAGAACGAAAATTTTGTAAAAAAATGAATTTTTCTTCATTTCTATTATAACATTTTGCAAAAAAGTAATTTTTCTTCATAAACTTGGCCTAAAATGTATACTGCTACATATCTTTGGTAACAAAACAATTTTTTTTTAGATATTATTTAGTCTGGGTGAAAGTTATAGGGTCTAAAAGCTATGGTACCAATTACTGAAAATTGATCAATTTGATCACATCTGATGTACTGACAGTCTCTCTCATTTCTTGAGACCCTAACATGTCAGAAAAGTACAAATACCCCCCAAATGACCCCTTTTTGGAAAGAAGACATTCCAAGGTATTTAGAAAGAGGTATTGTGAGTTTTTTGAAGTTGTAATTTTTCCCACAATTCTTTGCAAAATCAAGTTTTTTTTCATTTTTATTTTCTTTCCACAAAATTTTCATATTAGCGGGTTATTTCTCACACACAGCATATGCATACCACAAATTACACCCCAAAACACATTCTGCTATTCCTCCCGAGTATGGCGATACCACATGTGTGGGACTTTTACACAGCGTGGTCACATACAGAGGCCCAACATGCAGGGAACGCCATCAGGCGTTCTGGAACACCCAGACCAATTCTGACATTTCTCTCCTACATGTAAAAATCAACACTTATTTGCTAGAAAATTACATAGAACCCCAAAACATTATATATGCTTTTTTAGCAAAGACCCTAGAGAATACAATGGCGGTTGTTGCAACTTTTTATCGCGCATGGTATTTGCACAGCAATTTTTCGAACACATTTTTTTGGGAAATAAAACAGTTTTGTGCTTTAAAAAAAAAAAACATTAAATTTAGCCCAATGTTTTTGCATAATATGAAAGATGAAGTTACGCCGAGTAAATAGATACCCAACATGTCACCCTTCAATATTGCACACGCTCGTGGAATGGCGCCAAACTTTGCGACTTAAAAATCCCCATAGGTGACGCTTTAAATATTTTTACTGGTTACATCATTTTAGTTGGAGAAGAGGTCTAGGGCCAAAATTATTGCTCTCGCTCTAACGTTCGCAGCGATACCTCACATGTGTGGTTTGAAAACCGTTTTCATATGTGGGCGGGACTTGCGTATGCGTTCGCTTCTGCATGCGAGCTCACGGGGACAGGGGCGCTGTATGCCCAGAGTATTGCGGAGTATGCCCAGAGTATTGCAGAGTATGCCCAGAGTATGCCCAGAGTATGCCCAGAGTATTGCAGAGTATGCCCAGAGTATGCCCAGAGTATTGCAGAGTATGCCCAGAGTATTGCAGAGTATGCCCAGAGTATTGCAGAGTATGCCCAGAGTATTCCCAGAATATGCCCAGAGTATTCACAGAGTATGCCCAGAGTATTGCAGAGTATGCCCAGAGTATTCCCAGAGTATTGCAGAGTATGCCCAGAGTATGCCCAGAGTATTGCAGAGTATGCCCAGAGTATTGCAGAGTATGCCCAGAGTATTGCAGAGTATTGCAGAGTATGCCCAGAGTATGCCCAGAGTATTGCAGAGTATGCCCAGAGTATGCCCAGAGTATTGCAGAGTATGCCCAGAGTATTGCAGAGTATGCCCAGAGTATTGCGGAGTGTTGCCCCCCAGAGTGTTGCCCCCCAGAGTATTGCCCCCCAGAGTGTTGCCCCCCAGAGTATTGCCCCCCATTGCAGAGTATTGCAGCAGGGATGGCTGAGGAGGGAGGGATGGATGGATGGATCTGTGACTGCATTTGTCACAGATCCAGCCCGCAGCACTGGCGCTGCCATCCGTTCCCTCTCCTCTCACACTGTACCGATCGGTACAGAGAGAGGAGGGAGGAACCGGCGTCAGCACATGACGCCGGTCTGTTTACATCTGATCGCGCCGTCATTGGATGGCGCGATCACGTGGTAAACCGCCGCTATCAGCGGCGATTTACCGTGATCCGTGACCCGCCGGTGACCCAGGGGGCGCACGGGAGCGCGACTCTGGAATCACGTTATATAACGTGATCCCAGAGTTAAGCAACCACCTTGCCGCCGTTATTTTTCGGCAGGTGGTTGCTAAGTGGTTAATGTTACAGTGTGTAGAGGATATATATACATCCCAGGTGTTGTACATATATTTATACACTGTATAGCTTAGCTAGATCAGTTCTTCCTAATTTACTGGCAGGCAGGTGATTGTGCTATTTAAAGACGTTATCATAGGCATAGACACCCAGCAGGTACAATATTTAAAGGAATTTTTCTTTTTTTTTTAATTTAATCATTATTCAAAATCACTGCTCCTGATGCAGGAGCAGTGATTTTAATGATGCTTAAATTAAAAAAAAAAAAAAAAAAATTCCTTTAAATATTGTACCTGCTGAGTGTCTACAGTTTGCCTGTGAAAACGTCTTTGAGAACCCGGGTCTTGACCGAGGGAACATGTATCAATGGAAAAAAGTTTTCAAAACGGTTGTTTTTTCAAGAGTCCTGCTCCTGAAAAAACAACTGTTTTTTAAAGTTTTTACCATTGATACATGTTCCCTGGGGCAAGACCCGGGTTCTCAAAGACGTTTTACGACAACAACTTGCATATTAGGCTTTAAAATGAGCACTTTTGAATTCGAACATTCGAGTCCCATAGACGTCAATGGGGTTCTAAATGTTCGCGCGAACGTTCGGTCCGTTCAAAGGTTCTGGTGCGAACCAAACGGGGGGGTTTTGGGCTCATCCCTAGTCCCCAGTCTGTGGTACTACAACAGCCTGTGTCTTCTGTCAGACCAGACTGAACCCTTCCTTGGAGGCTGTGGCTCTGGAGGTGGTCTTGTGGCAGGAAGAGGAGGAGGTGGAGGACAAGGAGAAGGAGGATGAGGACGAGGAGGTGGAGGAGGATGGGCGAACTCATAAAGGTCAGTATTTGGTGTTAGTTGGCCAATCAACCCATTATTTAGGGCCTTTAAAATTTGGTTTTCACAGGGAGGAATTTAAGGGATAATAAGTACCAGGATGTGCAGAGTTCAGGGGTGCACTACGTACAGAGTTCATGGGTGCCCTATGCACCAAGTGCAGAGTTTGAGCAGTGAAAGCTTAAAATACGAAGCACTGAAACCATAAATCCATGTAATAACGTGGGTGAAGATGTCATAGGTATAAATGTCATAGAGAGCCCCAGACAGCTGTGGCTCTAACACTAGGGGTAGTGGCCAAACAGATAAGAAAACAACCCCACAGCGCCCCACAGGGACTGATTAAACAATTTTCATAAAGGATCATAATCTTACACATGGTGTATATTTCACATGATGAATGAAAAAAATGCCATTGAAGTACCAAAAATTAAGAAATACAAAGAATGTACCAAGACATGCAATCCAATTAGAGCAACTCACTGACTGTGACTGGAGATTAGTTGCTCCTGTGCAGCCCATATGAAAAACTCCTGGGGGCCTGTGGGGGCCGATGTGGGGACAGCTATAAAGAAGAGAAAACAGTATATGGGGTGTGCACAGATGCCAGACAACTGCGCTCCAGAGATGACACAGGCTACAATTAGACTGGAGAGCCGGAGGAAGTGGGTTGCCATGACAATGTGTTTCACTCGCATGCACTCCTCAAGTACAGGATTGAAGAGTGCGCTACATATAATGTGCAGGGTTTGGGGGGGGGGTGCAAGTCATGGTGTGTAAGGTTCAGCTCTCTCTCAAAGGCTTTCCATGCCTAACTTCCACCCCTCCTCAGCTCTGACCTCAGCTCTGACCTCTGCACCACTCCACCCCCATCCCCCACCTCTGCACACATCTCCCTCCACAGACCAAATGTTTTCCCCACCTCCAAAGATTCCTTTTAATCTCACCTACCTGGCCCTACTCCCAATAGTATAAGCACCCCTGCCTCTCTCTCTCACTTGCAGGGAGATCAGTGGTTTGCAACTGTGCACCCAAGCACAGATGAGGATCACAGTGCAGCTTACCACATCATGCCCCATCCCACACTGAATCTGTATCTCCCACCAAGATAAAAGCTGTCCTTGTAAGCACAGAAGACTTCTGTTTTTACAAGTAACAGTGGTAAGTGCGGAAGGGAGGGCAAAAGCTGGAGGTAGTGGAACTAAATTCTGCTTCATTCCAGCTGAAAAAAAAAGACCTGCTTGTGAACACATAAAATGGCCCAGCGGGCTTGGTTCAGTCCGTGGCTCTTGTGTTTGACACACGTTCTAAATCTATACCATAGAATTATGTGTATTGCAATGAATGTACAGCCGTGCGATATTGGGAATGATATTACTGAAGTAATAACTGTTTGTTATTCTAAATAGCAGTTTCTCACATTTAACCTAAATGTTATCTTTTCTTTTAGGTTTTATGCTCAAAGCTTAATTCAACAAGCTGAAGTTAGAAGCTGATTGGTTACTATGCACAGCTGCACCAGATTCTATGTGCATCAGTATTAGTAGATGTTACCCTTTGTGTTTTTGATTTTAAGGACACCTATATAAAATATTGATATTTAAGATTACCTTTCAATATGCTAATCAGAACTGAAAATAGAAACAGAATTTTCAAATGGATTTGTCTATTAGTAATTAGAATTCAGGAGTACAAACTATCTTAATCCTTGGTCATTATACAAAGATGAGCTTCCTTTGATTGCTCACTGAGAAGAGATTACTCTCCTTTATTAACTCATACAGTATTACTTTGTTTCACCCAAAAATCTATAAAACATTTGATAAGAAACCTTGTGTTTACATGACTGCAGATGGTTGGAATAAATTGCTGGACTCAGTCAGCAACATCTCAATCTGTCTAAATGTATATGCACTTGGATTTGTTTCCCTGGGGTTAATGTGAAAATATATAGTTAAATGTAAATTTGCATTCATGGATACAATTATATGAACCTTGTGTATACACACACAATATACACTTATTATGACTGCTTATAATTGCATTCTTAGTTTAATGTTTTTTGTTCATTTCATTATTTGCTTATTTAATTCATCCAATTAAGCAACCCTGGTCTTTTGAAAATGAAAACATATATTTATCCAAACAGATATATAGCTATATATAGTGTGGATATAATCCAATCACACGCACCTACATCCTAAATTTATACAATATACATTAAAAAAAAAATATAGTAGAACTTTGATAGTAGTTAATTATACATGCCCTGTTAAAGTACATAACAGTTATTGTTATATCTTCCTAAAACTAAAAAATAATCCATAAATGTTGTTGTATGGTCACATACATAGTCATTGGCTTTCGACGTTGATCAACACAGTACAGTATCTTATAAAGGCAGATAATCTGCAAGTTGTTCACAAGCATATTTGCACTGGATCAAGTAATACAAAGAGAAGTTGTTGCAGTCAGAAAAATACAATCTCAATGGGTTTTCCGAACACATGTCCACTTCTTCAGGCAATGTTATCTTACATTCATGCAACATATGTTCCAACTCTGACCACAGACAACCAACCAAATGCCAGACTACAGTGTTAAACTGCAAAGGGCGAGTCTCAAATGCCTATTGCTATACCCCCGAAGGGGGTGTGTTTCCTCGGTGGGACTTTAAGTGTGTAAGGCGGGTTCGAGTATAGGACTAAATTAGTCAACAAGTAGGTATCAAAAGTATTCAAAATGTATTGGTTGAAATAATGTTGCTCATTCGAACAACGTATCAAAAGAAGGTTTGTTAACAGCATAGATTACAAATAGTGTTGCTCACGAATATTCGCATTGCGAATATTCGCTACGAATATTGCATATTCGAGTATTCGCGAATAATGCGAATATCGCGGCGAATATTCGCTATTTCGAATATTCGAATGTTTTCAATTTTTTTTTAGAACAGATCACATCCTAGAGATCCCCATCGATGTCTAAAAGCATTGCTGGTATGATTAGAGACCTTGGGCCGAGTAGCTGCAGCGCTCATTTTATATTGCCGAAAAATCGCAATGCGATTATTCGGCAATAGCGATATCGCGCGATTATTTTATATTGTAATATATCACGAATATTCTGAGCCAATCAGAGTACTCCATTCCGCATTTCTCGAAATTTCGAAATTATTTTGTATTGTAATATATCACGAATATTCTGAGCCAATCAGAGTGCTCCATTCCGCATTTCTCGAATATTCGCAATTATTTTATATTGTAATATATCACGAATATTCTGAGCCAATCAGAGTGCTCCATTCCGCATTTCTCGAATATTCGCAATTATTTTATATTGTAATATATCACGAATATTCTGAGCCAATCAGAGTGCTCCTTCCGCATTTCTCGAAAATTCGCAATTATTGTGTATTGTAATATATCACGAATATTCTGAGCCAATCAGAGTGCTCCTTCCGCATTTCTCGAATATTCGCAATTATTGTGTATTGTAATATATCACGAATATTCTGAGCCAATCAGAGTGCTCCTTCCGCATTTGCCGAATATTCGCAATTATTTTATATTGTAATATATCACGAATATTCTGAGCCAATCAGAGTGCTCCATTCCGCATTTCTCGAATATTCGCATTCGCATTCGCAATTCGCAATTCGCATTCGCGATAGCGAAAATTCGCAATCATTTAATTTCCAAAAAATATCACGAATATTCGTATTTAGCGAATATAGGTCGAATATTCGACTATATATTCGAGATATATCGCGAATTCGAATATGGCATATTCTGCTCAACACTAATTACAAAGCAATTTCCCAAATGACCAGTAAAGAACAAGAGAGCGCGACCTGGGGGGGACAATTAACAACGGTACCTCACATTATACATGGTGAGACAAGACAATCAAAATTGTATATACGTGTACATGCGACAAAGGAGCAACAGGAAAAGCCCTCAAGACTGTCTCATGGGTATAGACAGGGATGCCAACGTTTCGAGGCTTTTTTTTTTTTTTTTCGAGTATCGCCTCTTCATCAGGGCGAGGGCGGTGCGCAAAGTGTCGCTGTACCGTCTAAAATAAGATAAAAAAAAAATAAAAAAATGCAAAGTTCATGACAGACACATGTGTAGTTGAAACATTCATTTACACGATTTTTTACATACAGAGAAAAGTACATATAAGTAATCACGATTTTAATCCTCATCATGACTCCCGCCGTTTCTGGGGTGGTACCCAGACTAGCCCTGTGTGTATGGGTCTGGACTCAAAAATATTATGCACATATATATGCTTAAACACTAATTGCCAAGTATATGAGTAACTACTAACCGGTAAGTTCGAAGGTAGGTATATAAGTCTCAGATGGAGACCATGAAAATTGCTTGGTCGGTTGTAGCATAAATATGTCCTGGGTCATTAAAAGTACGGATTATTCACAAGGTATTGCCATACGATGTGACCTATGATGTGAGGAATATAAAGAGGCAAGAAGGAAAAAAGCACAATGTATCAAGTGTATCAAAATGCCAGACAAGAGAGCACATCTAATGCACATTGTCAGGGACAGCCAAGACAAAAAAAAAAAAAATTGAAATGGGAAGAGATTATGTTGGCGCAAAACAAAACTTGAACCGGTTTGAAGTAAAATAAAAATAAAAAGTAATAAATAAAGTAAACCAGGTGAAATACAGAGAATATAGCAATCTAAACGAAAGTGCCTGGCTGTTGATGTGGGAGTGGATAAAGGCAACAGAGGGCGGTCAGAAAATCCAAGAAGTCAGCGTCAAAAACTGAACAAACAAAACAAAAACTGAACAGACAAACAAAAGATTGTATACCATGCCCTCAGGTCCTATATAATTAGTATTAGAGGCTGAATTTATCAATGCACCAGTGGGGTGTGCTAAAAAGAGGGGGCTGTCACTTATTTAGATAAGAAGAAAGCACTGCTTTGCATAAGCATAGGAGAAATAGATCTCATAAAGTAATTGAATCAAGCAAGTGGTATACATAGAACCCTCCATTGCACATAATAAATAGTAAAAGGTATATCTATAAGGGACTTACCAAGGTAACAAGGGATGTTTGTAAAACAGGAAAGGCAGAGGAATTGGGAAACCAAAAATCTCCTCTCCTCTGTGTAAAGTTCTCCCTGTCAGGGAACAGTGTGGACAGCTGAAGCTCTGGAGATGCCAGGAGCAGTAAATTGCTCATTAGAAACAGGTTCTAAAAAAGAAAGAAATAGTGGCAAAGCAGAGGAGGCAGAAAGGCATAAGAGAATCCTGGTTATAACAAAGTACAAAGTAGGACCAGCCAATAAAAAGTAATTAGCATAAAAACTGCCAATTCTGCTGATATAGGTAGAAAAATCATCCATACCTATCCAGAGCGTTCTACGCAGGTTATTGACCATAGGGAGACTAAACCTGAACATTCAGTCAGGTGTTTTATGTGTCTCCCTATTGCTAACAGCTGTGTGTCAGCCTGAATGTGGGGGGCGGTGCCTCACATGCAGTCACTCCCCGAGACTGCCCTCCGGGTGCAGTGACGCGTGAGGTCTCCGCCCACCCCACACGTCGACCAGCCAGGGGAAGTCCCAGATGACTCAGGACACGAACGTGGACAGGAGCTTCACTGGGAGAAACTCCTAGAGGACGGGAGAGGGAGAGGAGGGGGCGTCACGCGCCAAAGTCCCGCGGCGCGAGGAGGGAAGGATCATGTCAGATCCCCCAAGGGGATGGGGGAGCACGACAGGATCCCTCAGTAGAGGAGGACAACAGGTCCTAACTCTTACCCGCGCCGAGTGCCAAATACAGTCCCAACAAAACAAACGCCAGGCATTTAATTACTCTGTATGGAGGGCATAAAAAGTCAAAGTGTAAAAGAGGTCAGAGTATAATAAAAAGGAAAAGAGAGTCTTTGCTGACACATATCGTGCAGTGTGTATCTGGCAGGGATATAGTGTACATTGCAATACAAGGGAGTCCAAAACAACACAGACAACACAGAGGGGTCCTGGGAACTTGGAAACAATTCCAAAAAACAGACACAGTTGGAGTCAGGCTTACATTATGCACATTCCTGCATTTACCAATGGATTGATAGATCATACTGCAAGGAAATGCAAAGATAATGAATATCTTATGTTATGTAGAGCACAGTATTGTTTTTAGAGTGTTGCAGATCAACAGTGATAAGCATATACAGAATTAAAATACAATGATGGCTATAAGTTGGCATCAGAAAAATAATAATAGAAAACAGTTCAAAAAATGGAACGGGGGGAAAGAAAGGAAAAGTAAAGAAAAGAAAAGAAAAGAAAAGGGGGAGGAATCCCTGCACTAATGTATATTAATTGTTAAGTTATTAAGGGGGATCCCACTCGAAGCCTCCTGATGCAAAGCCTTCTAGAAATGGCCTAAAGGAGATGCTACCATTCAAGCCATGGGGGGAGGTGGCATTGAGGGCAAAAATCCACTTTTGTTCGGTTTGCATTAAAAATTTGTTGGTGTCACCTCCTCTCGGGTTGGTATGTATACGATCCAAAATGATAAATGAAATTTTTGGAAGCACACCACTGTGGATGTTAGTTACGTGTCTCCCTAGGGGGAGGTCAGGATTGCATGATTTCATGGAAAGAATGTGTCTATATGCCCTTTTCCAAAACGGTTGTATTGTTTTACCTACATAGTAGGAGGAGCATTGACATAAAAGGAGATATACTACTCCTTTGGTTTGGCAGTTAGCATAATGTTTTGGGCGTTAGACATCACCATTAGGTAGGTGTAAATTTTTTGTTGTGTTCATGTACTGACAGTACCTACATCCACCACATGTGTAGGTACCTGGAAGTTTACATGAGCATTTTTTACGTGATTGTTTGAATTCGCTAGAGGTCAAGTGATCCCGGAGGGAACATGCACTTCTAAAAGTAAAGGAGGGGACTTTTGTTACATAGGGGCCAATTGTTGGGTCCATTGATAACAGGTGCCAATATCTTTTGGCAATCTGTTGGATGGCGCCATGTTGGTTGGAGTACCTTGTTATGATTGATATTGGGTTCTTTTTGGTTTGTTTGTTTGAAGTAGGATTACATAAAAGGTCTTCACGTGTTTTTTGAATCGCTTTGTTATAGGCTCTTTTGAGGGTCCGATGGGAATAACCCCGGCTGAGTAGTCGGTTCTTAAGCAAGTCAGCCTCATGTTTAAAAGTGATGTTGTCTGTACAGTTCCTTTTGATTCTTAAATACTGACTGTAAGGGATTGAAGCTATGAGATTTTTCGGATGGAAACTGCTTGCATGCAGTATTGTGTTTCCTGCCGTTTGTTTGCGGTACAGACTGGTACTTAAGGTGCCCCCCAAATCTTTGTGGATGGTTACGTCAAGGAAGTCAATGGAGGATTTGTTCCAATTCATGGTGAATCTGAGATTAAAGTTGTTACAATTTAAACTACAGAGAAAATCATCCAACTGTTCTTTCTCAAATGCCTTGTACACACAATCGGAATTTCCGATGAAAAAAGTCAGACAGGAGTTTTTCATCGGATATTCCGACCGTGTGTGGGACCCATCTGACTTTTTTTTCCATCGGAGTTTACAAATAGAACATGTTTTTTTTTTTCCAATGGAAAAAAATCCTATCGGAAATTCTGATAATCTGTGTGGAACTCCGACAGAGAAACCATGCATGCTCAGAATCAAGTCGACACATGCTGGGAAGCATTGAACTTCATTTTTTCTCGGCTTGTCATAGTGTTTTACACCACCGCGACGGTCAGAATTTGGTCTGGCAGTATATATGCACGACAGCTTGAACGGAATTCCATCAGATTTTATCCCTTCGGAAATTCTGATTGTGTGTACAGGGCATTATTCTTTTTATATTATGTGCGCAAGGTAGGATCAGTGTCCTAAGGACTTCGTCTCCACGCCCAGCATATGTCTTTTATATCCTTCTAAACATTCAGATGCACCCAAAGTCCACCTGAAAACAACAGCACCCTTGTCACACTTACAGTGGGCTAAGATCAGCACTCCACAAAGAGACTTTTATTGTTTTCTTTGGTCAATCATTAAACCACTAGTCCTAACCAGTGTTGTATGAGAAGTTTAATGAGCCATCTCATTTACACTTTGAGAAGACCAGTTCACTTAGTAAACAGTAATGTGGTCAAAAGGAGCAAATTTTCTGAAATACTTTACAGATAACTTTGAACAAATGGTGCCTTCATGCTTCCATGTCTTCAGTGCATGCTGGTCTATTAATCTCCCGGGTGGTATTCCCGAGTGTGGCTCGGGGTGTATTTTCAGTAGACATGAGCACACTGAAATATTTTGTTTTGGAATTTTGTTTTCGTCCGAAAAATACATTAATTTAGTTACTCTCAAAATTTGTTTTCATTTATTATGTTTTTCGTTAAAAATTGCATTAGTCCGAAAATACAAATTAATTAAGGTGGAATCTGTCATTGAAGGCTTATGGTGTCTGTCGAATGTTCAAAGAAGAATTGACAGAGCATCTGAACAGTTCGACGCCGCATTCGTACATTTCCAGTTGAATGTTCCGCCTACAAGCTAGCTATAGTAGAATTCTAATGTTGTGTGACTAGTAATAATTATATGTATTCATTATTATTGCTAGTCAACCAACATTAGAATTTTTCTATAGCCTATGGGCGGATGCATTTCACCAGAAATGTACGATTGCAGCGTCGTACAGTTTAGTTGCTCCATCGAATCTTCTTAGAACTTCTGACAGACACCATAAGCCTTCAATGACAGATTCAACATTTGTATGTTTTTCGCTGCTTTGTCGAATCTTCGTCGTTCATGTTGAATTGTCTACCCCAACAGTCAGCCAACTTTTACATTTGTTTCTCCAGGTGCAAACTTCTATCTATTTTACTGCTCCTCTTTCGATATAATCAGCCAATAACATTCATCATCATCATTATTTTTATTTTACTTCCCCCACCCAATTCCAGCAGCAATCTTTTCTCTCTATGTTGAATCTTTTCTCTCTATAATGTTGAATAATTTCTCTATATAATGTCGAATCTTTTGTCTCTATGTTGAATCTCTTCTCTCTATAATGTTGAATTTTTTCTCTCTATGTAGAATAATCTCGGACTATTACGAGTTAAGGTTAGGCACATTTAACCACATGTTTGATAGATACAGATTGTTATTGTCAGCGTCATGTCGAATCTCCTATCTATATCGAACTGTTGTCGCAACGAAAATGAAAATAAAGCATTTGTTTATGTCAGATCTTTTGGTTTTCCGGACTCTGCACTTTCGTTATCGTTTTTGTTACCTGAAATTCGGACGAAAATGTCTAATTTTCAGCACCAATAGCAGTACCCCGAGCCACACTCGAGATTGCATCGCAGTATCCAGGTACAGGTACTTATCTTGTCCCTAGGATCCTGAGATGTACTCCTGCTGTGTTCCCCAGCCAGATCTTCCACCCCGTGCTCTGTGTTTTCCAACATCCATTCCCTGCTAGTGTCACAACGCACTGGAGTGAAACCCATTACTGTATCAAATCATTTGACCTCAGTTTGTCCCTAGTGCTTTGTCCAGTGCCCATATGTGCCTTATGAGTACAGTTGATAATACCTCCACTGTTATGGTACGCATGAAAGGTGGAAAATAATTCATGAGTCCACAAGTAGTGATAGACTATAATAACACCATGGGAGGTGTTGACAGAGCTGACCAAACAATAACATTCTACCCAGCAATGACAAAACAGCAAAAGGAGTACTACAAGAAGATCTTCAGACATATTCTTGAGCAATGCTTGTGGAATGCCTACATTTTGCAGAGTGACAAGCCTGTGATTAATTTTTAATTCATTTGGAAAGTTGCCAAATGGATCTTTGTGAACCACCAAACACCATCAATGGCTATGAATAGAGCTGGGTGTCGTTCTGTTGGTGTTGTCAACCCGGAATGACTGACTGGTCATCACTTGGACTACATCCCACCAAAAAATCAGCACCTACAAAATGTACTTGGTTTGTTGTTCGATGCGAGATGACAGTGGAAAGAAAATCTGAAAGGAAACCAGGTTCTATTGTCCTGATTGTGATGCCGGACTTTTTGCAGAGATGGATTTGTCTATTAGTAATTAGAATTCAGGAGTTGTAGTTAGTTAGTTGAGATGTTTACTAAACCAATATGCAGCGTCTAGTATTACAGTGACTACTAATAGTGCACTCTTGTTTGTGTTTGTGGTTTTGATTTGATTACATTATTGAATAAAATGTATTATTATTAAATTATTATTTGTTATAATTATTTATAGTTATTTATTATATTATGATTTTGTGTTTCACACTTTATCATACCTGGGATGTCTAATAGACTCTTGTTCGGACATATTTAAGTGAGTTGTTCCTAAGAATTACAGGCCTACAATATAAAACAACACATTTCCATGCAAAACAATGTACCACTTTGACATAAAAATTAGACAAAATCATAGCGCCGGGGAGGTTAAGAGAATCCAGAATTATCTCTGCACTTGCTCCTCTAAACTGTAGGTCTATGCAGGACTGTCTCCACACAAAGAAGAATAGGGGATGTGCCCTCCTCTGAATCATTCATGACTAATTAATCTCTGTGTGTATACTGATATATACTGATATAATGCTACTCAGGTCTTTAAAGCACAACAGAAAACCACCAGTTGGGTTAACACAGTGTTTCTCAATTCCAGTCCTCACGCCCCCCCAACAGGTCAGGTTTTCAGGATTTCCATTATTTTGCACAGGTGATTTGATCAGTTTCACTGCCTTAGTAATTCCCACAGGCTTTTCATCTGAGGGAAATCCTGAAAACATGACCTGTTGGGGGGGGGGGCGTGAGGACTGGAATTGAGAAACACTGGGTTAACATAATGCATTAGGAAAATATCTGTTCTTTCTCAAAGACCATTGAAGAATATAGGATTATAGTAAGTCTTAAACATGTGGGTTATACTGCCACTTTAAGAAGTGTTTGACTCTGGCAAAACATAAAAAAGGAGAGAAAAAAAGTGTATTAACAATTTACCAACAGGAAAAACAACAGTAAAGTTGGTTAACAAAAACAGTTACTGAGGTAAAGGATTCAGTCTAGCAACCAAACCCTTAAAGGTTAAGAAGCAGGGACAAAAAAGGTTTATTTGCAAGATATAAACCAAGAACTAGTTAGCTGGGTAGAAAAGCAATCTGAATATGTAATCTCTCTGCAGGGTATTGCAGGTTTGTGATGGCAACTAGGGATGAACTTTGCATTCGAAACGAACGTATGTTTGACTCGAACATCGTCCGTTCGATCGTTCGTCGAATTTCGAACAAATTAGTTCGCGGCAAATTCGAGTGAAACGAAACAACCGTTTTTAAAACTTTTTTCCCATTGATACTACTATCAATGGAAAAAAAGTTTTAAAAACAGTTGTTTTTTCAGGAGTCCTGCTCCTGAAAAAACTACCGTTTTTAAGACTTTTTTCCATTGATACATGTTCCCTGGGGCAAGACCCGGGTTCTGAAAGACGTTTTCCAACAATAACCTGCTCCTGAAAAAAACGACCGTTTTTAAGACTTTTTTCCATTGATACATGTTCCTTAGGGCAAGACCCGGGTTCTGAAAGACGTTTTCCAACAATAACTTGAAAATTTGTCTTTAAAATTATCGTTTTTGAATTCGAACGTTCGAGTCCCATAGACTTCAATAGGGTTCTAAATGTTCGTGCGAACGATCGGACTGTTCGACGGTTCTGGAGCGAACCAAACGCGGGGGTGTTCGGCTCACCCCTAATGGCAACATTGAAACCTGCTTGAATAAGTAGGAAAAGTATGATCTCAGGAATCAGTAATATTGTGCATGTAAGGGGAAACTCCATTGTAGAGAAAAGAGGGTTAGAAATCCACATACTGTATGAGTGTTAAAGGAAACCAGAAAAATGAATTATTGTCCGGTATGTATCAAATCTTAAAAAGGCATGTGGATGTACAATATCCCAATGAGGGGAAAAGTAATGACAGATGATAAAGAGTTTGTCTACTGACCTTCCAGGGAGATGCAGGAGAAATAAGGACAGATCTTTCCTCATGAGGAAAAGGAAAAACCCCATAGAGAATAGCTTGGTGTTCATTTGAGAAAACACACATACGGGGAATCTTGATAGAAAATTCTACTAGAAAATTCAACTAAGGAGATCAAAGAATAGGGGACACCAAGGAGGCCACAGAGGTCATGGGTATAAAATAAATATTGCCATTGTAACTGAAAGAGAAGTTCTGTGGCGAGATGACTGTCCTTTATTAGCCTGTACAGTATTTCTTTGCTGCACCCAAAAATGTATAAAATATTGAACAACACTGGTCTATTGAAGATGTTAAAATTATTTTAGACTTTTAGGAATCATGAGTTTTGTTGCATGTCCATGATACTGAAAATGTTTAAATGTGTCTGGGCAAGCTTTTCTTTGGTGACATGTTATTTCATTCTCTATTTTGATATCAACTTTATCAATAACAACACCCAAGAAAAATTCAGTTATAATTAAATTATACTGTATTTATTGTAGATCATTTTTCTATCTAATAGAAAAAAAGAATAATTCCAGGCAATCAGGTCTGATCTTTATAAAGAGTTTACTCACCTGCTAACTACTTTTCCCAGCAGATTGAAATCCAGGGTATTTTGACAGAAGGTACTGCAGGTTTCGAACCTAGGCCAAGAAAGGCATAGCCAAGCAAAGAGCAGCAAACAGATTTGTGCCATCTACACACACACACAACCTTGTCTAGTTGCAGCAGGTGTGGGTAAGCTGTGCCAAAAAAAAAAAAACTTTCAACGCATTCTACACATATGAGCTGTCAGATGTGTAAGCATAAGAATGGCAATGGTCACTTTTTAAAGTATTAGTGAACACATTGTGAGAGATATATTAAAACTGGAGCATGCAGAATCTGGTTCAGCTGTGCATTATAGCAATTCAGCTTCTAACTTAAGCTTTGACAATAAAACATGGAAGCTGATGGATTTCTATGCAAAGTTGCACCAGATTTTGCAGTCTCCAGATTTAGTAAAAAACACCCCTTGCATAAAATGTTCATATTTTATGGTGTAGAGTAAAATTGCAGCTTAGATTCTACGCATAGTATAAGACGTTTATATTAATTAAATAAAATTGTAGCTCAGAAAATGACCGAAGAACATTATTTAAATGTTTGCAGCCAAAGTCCTGACCTGGACAGTAGCCAGCGAGAGACCTGGATGCCTGCTGGAGTCAGGTCCTTGTACAGCGGGTTGAAGCTTGATTTCCCAGCGGTTCTCTGTTCCATTGTGACAGCTGCTTGCCTTCATGGCTTACTGCAAAACCACTGCATGTGGTTCACAGGATACTTCAATGTAAGTGTTTGCTAATAAACTGTCATTGATGTTTTAACACATACTGTACTCACCTGGCACACTCCCTTTGATATTTTTCTTAACTGCTCGCTCATTCGGCCTAGGTCTAGATGTGCATGAATAAGAAGTAATATCTCCCTTATAGCCCACTTGCATTCCAGCCTCCTTTACATGCAATCTAAAGTCAATGGGCCAGATTCAGAGAGCCATTACGCCTGTCTAACTGGTGTTAGACTGGAGTAATTTCAAATTACGCGCGTTTTTTAGCTAGTCGAAAACCTCAAACCATGAATAGACGGCTGCGGGCTTCAATTCGACTGGATTACGTGTTCGTATGCCTTCGGATCTACGCTGCAATAAAATTGCGGCCACTAGGTGGACTTCCCGTCGTTTTCCGCGTCGGGGTATGCAAATGAGCTTTTGCCGGCGATCCCCGAAAATACGATCTTCAATCGCAATCTCTTACGGCACCTTTAGTCATCTTTTATTTGCGTAACACTATACCAGCTTTTTGCTGCTCTAATATTAGACAGCCCATGTTAAGTATGGCCGTCGTTCCCGCGTCCAATTTCTACGTTTTCCGACGTCTTTTATTATTTTTTACGTAAGTCGTCCGGGAATAGGAATGTTCGTAAACGACGCTACTCAAACAACGAATGACGTCACGACGTGATTTCGCGCAATGCACGGCGGGAAATTTCTGAACGGAGCATGCGCAGTTCGATCGCCACGGGGACGCGCTTAATTTAAATGCTTCACGCCCCCTAATCGCGTATTTCGATTACGCGGCGAGAAATAGACTACGCCGCCGTAGCGTACGGGCAAAAATCTACCAGGATTCGGTGTAGAGCCTGGTAAAATACGGCAGCGTAGAGTATTTTGATTACACAGCGCAATATTAAGTGTATGTAAATCTGGCCCAATGTCCCTGCATTGCACATAATGCTGCTGTGGGACCCCCCAGAGGTCTTAGGTGTAGCAAAAGAATTAGAATGCCAGAGCCAGAAAAAGCAGAGTGTAAGGTAAGTAATACATCCTCTTCATCTCTCCATAGACTTAATGAGCATTTAGTCTTTGCAGTATGTGTGCGTGCGTGCAAGCGTACATGCACGTGTAACCGTGAATAATTTTATATGCCTATGTTATATGACAAGTTTAGTGTTGTTGTTGGTGTGTCAGGATCACTCAGTGCTCCTGCTCTTCATTCCAGTAGTGCTGGCTGTTGCATTTACCCATCTGTGTTCACCTGCAAGGTGATTGATCTGGGTTTCTCGCCACCAGTTGCCCCACCCAACCCCTACCCTGCTCCACCCCATTTCTGCCCCTAAACACACCCTCAAAAATATCTCAGTTATCTCTAAGTTACAAAAATAAATATTAACAACTTCAGTGCAGCCTATCAGTGAGCATCAGTGCCTCCTCACCAGTGCCCATCAATGCAGTCTTACCAGTGCCCATCAATATAGCCTCACTAGTGCCCATCAATTCAGCCTCACCAGTGCCCATCAATGCAGCTTTCCCAGTGCCCATCAATGAAACCTGATCAGTGCCCATCAGCTCAGCCTCATCACAAAATAAAATGTGGTTGGTTAGCAGGCTGGTTAGCAAGTTGAGAAAGGATTTTCTCTGGTTTTGTTTCTCCTCCCCTAGTACACCACTACCTCAAATGCCCCCCCAGTACACCTCTACCTCCAATGCCACCTCCAGTCCTCCAATGCATCCCCTCTCCCCCTAGCACACCTCTACCTATAATTCCTCTTCTCAGAATATTTCTGCCTCCTTAACCACCCGACACACCTGGGCTTTGAACGACCCCTTAGCACACCTTGTCTTCCAAACTCCCATCTCAAGCACACCTATGCCTCTAATCTCCCCTACAATCCAGTGCATCTATGATTTCAATTTTCCCTCAATCCATCATACCTATGCCTTCAATTTCACCCCTTCCCCCAATCTATCATATCTTTGCCTCCAGATCCACCCTTCTCCCCATCATACTTAAGCCTCCAATTCCACCCCCCCACACTCTATCATGCATGTGCCTCCAATTCCACCCCTCCCCAATCTATTATACCTATGCCTCCAATTCCACCCCCCCAATCTATCATACGGTATGATAGATTGGGGGATGGGGATGAGTTGGAGGCATAGGTATAATAAATAGGGGAGGAGGGTGAAATTGGTGCCACATGTATGATAGGGTATGGAGGGGGTGGAATTGAATGCTTAGGTATGATTTAGACCTATGCCTTCAATTCCACCCCCCCCAAAACCATTATACGTATCTCTCCTATTAACCCCCCAATCCAGCACATCAATTCTCTAAACCCCCCCTCCCCCAGCACATTTTGTTCAATCCCACAATTTGCTTCCAATCACAGCACACGGTCATATTTATTATTTACTATTCTACTGCTGCAGCCACGGGGGTCAAGCATTGGTGCACAGCACACTAAGGGCAGCCAGAGAGTGTGCAATCCCACCCAATTAAGACTGCCCTGCAGAGACATGCAATGTCCTACTCCTTGGATGTGCGACAGGAGGGAGGGGGCAGTCCCCAGGCTTTTTGAGAAACCCCAGGCTTCATTGAAAGCCCACAATGTGAGCCTAGGCAGAAGGAGGGAGGAGGGAGGGGGAGGGGGTGGTCCCAGACGACTTTTTGACTCCTATTAAAATAGCCACGCTGCAAGCCTGTGTGTGGTGGGGGGGGGGGGCATTGGCTATACATTACCATTACAGCACAGCCCTGTCCCCACTCGCAATCCTCATTTGTTTTTTTACTTGCCAAATGTGAGCAGGCGAGTGAACATTTTGAGGGCAGATATATATATATATATCATTTGGATAGCTACTGTTCCCTTGCTTTTATGCTATCTAATATGCATAAAAGCACCAAATCAGTTGCCATCAAGGAAACAATAGTAAAAATAAACACAAGATGGTATTATATGCCTGTCAGATTACATTACATTTTCACTGACATTACTGAGTTGTGCTTCTGTGGATGCCCCGACAAGGGTACATACTTTTTGGAGTTGTAAAGCTCTTAACCCTCTGTGGTGGAAAGCAGCCAACACACAGATTATAAGGGATTCAGGCTAACATTACGGCCCCATGTGCCTACTCTATAAAATTATCCCAGATGTGACTAACCCCTCCTTAAGGTTCACTCAAACCTTATTATCTGCTATTATGTGGGCTATTGCACTCAGTTGGCGCTCGCCCTCAGTACAATGACTTCATGTTGTTCAGAGGATGGAAGCCATAAAACTGATGCAAAGTATTCACCTTAAGATATTTGATACTATGTATATTTTTGAGAACAAATGGGAAAACTGGTCCTCCTACTGATTTCTCTCTAACCACTTGCCCTCCGAAAGATTTTCCCCCTTCATGACCAGACCAGGCCATACAGCACTGCAGTACTAATTGCGCGGTCATGCAACGCTGTACCCAAATAAAATGTATGTTTTTTTTTCACAAATAGAGCTTTAGTTTGGTGGTATTTGATCACCACTGTGGTGGAAATTTGAAGATGTATTTATTATGTATTGTCATAATTGGCACCCAGTCTTGACACTTCCCCAACCAGCTCTAAATAGAGCTGACTGTGGCAGTCCTGAGGCTGGTTGACTCTCGTCTGGTAGTAGAAAATGTCTTGAGGTTGGAGTGTGATGGTTGCGGCATGGGCGTATGCCCACCAGCGAGGGGCCCCTCTGTGCATTTAGCACAGACGATCGTTGAGGGGGATGCGTTCATTTCGCAAGCACACTAGTGGCTGTAGACAGATTTGGGGTTCTTGGCGTACATCTGTAAATAGCCTCAATAAGGGTATAATCTTTATATGCATTATTCTATGGAATGGCGCAGATTAAAGGTTCTTTCAGCGTATAGTTTGAGAGCTTGTGAGCATTTCTGGGGTCAGGGGGGGCACATGCACACCCTGACCGGACACGCCCATAAGACTTTAGACAGCATTGTTTGTATTTCTATTCATTGTATTGTATTCATTGTATTCTAATTATATTCATGTATTCAATGTGACTTCCTGTCAGAGGGAATGTTTTGTTCTGTGTATAGAAGACATCTGGTGATGTCGCCTCCCATGGGGGGAGGCGACTTACTGGTGATGACTTCCTGTTTTGTGTAAATAAAAGAGCCATGCTCAGGCCTGTGGCTGGAGATTGATGGCAAGAATGGTAACTTGAGAACAGGCTTGTATGATGTCTGCTTACTGGATGAATGGCAGGGAATATATAGTGAGTAAATCTTTTAGCTTAAACATGGCATTATTTCATTTAAGATTGGGAATGTGCTTTACAGCACAAGGCAAGATGGGGGTGTGCCTTGCAAACCCCCAGATTTCCACGACAGTTAAATGGCGGGCCAATGGTAGGAGTGGACAGAGCCCCTTTTGGGCATCGGTACAGATGGGGGACAGTAGTCTTATGTTCCGATGCGTGGGTGGGCTCTGCTCTACAAAAAGAAACAAATTTGCCATCTTTTTGAAATAATGCTTGAGTTTGATTGAGTAAGATTGTGTGTGTGCACATGTGAAATCCTGATTGTATGTCTGAATTTGATAGATGTATGATTGTGTGTGTGATTCTGATTGTATGACTGTTGTGTGTGTGTGTGTGATGCTGATTCTGTGTATGACTGTGTGTGATTGCGTGCATTTGTGAAAGCGATTGGATGCATGTGTGTGATTGCGTGCATTTGTGAAAGCGATTGGATGCATGTGTGTGATTGCGTGAGTTTGTTAAATCGAGTGGATTTTGATCGTGTATGTATGTGTGATTTTGATCGTGTATGTATGTGTGATTCTGATCGTGTGTGTATGTATGATTCGTCATTGACTGGAAGTTTGCTTTGTATGTCTAAATGCTGTTTGAAGTGTGGCTGAACAGTTTTGTAAGTAAGTGATTGAATTGATTGTTTAACCAGATTGCAAATGCTTGAGAAAGCTATGTTTTGTGTGATGTATGGAGTAGACATTTTCTATTGTGTAACATGGCTCCTCTGGCCATGCGGCTGGGGGGGGAAGGGCGATTTGTTTGTTTGTAACAGTTTGTAAGTTAAGTGATTGACTTGATTTTTTAACCAGATTGAAACTGCTGGAGAAGGCTACCTTTTGTGTAACATGGCTCCTCTAGCCATGCGGCTTGGGGGGGGAAGGGCGAACAGTGTTTTGATTTCTGTGTCAACTGACTTTGCAACTTTCAGAACATAGTTAGATATAACATTTTTATGATGCATATGGAACCTGTATATTGTAGATGTTTCCCCAGTATAGGTGGGGTTATTCAGCCTGCGATATGGGCGGCTGAGCCTTTTTGAATTTTGTGCATTAATGTGGTAGAGCTGATTGAATTGTTTGGCTGATGAAACATGTGCTTTGGTGGGGAAGGGCAACTAGTGTTGAATCTGTGTGTTTCTTGAGTGTACAATTTTTAGAGCAAAGTCATGTGTAATATGTTCATGATCTTTATGAGGAATAGAAATTGATAAATTATGCATTTTTAAGTGGCCAGACAATAGCAGCTGCTGTTAGCATGAAAAATTAAGTTTTTATTTCGGAAGGTTTTAAATGTAAGCTCACTGTATATATATTTTAAATGGTTTGTTACAGGAGCTTTGAGAAAAGAGTTTTTGTTTTTATGTTTCATATAACCAACATTTTATTTGAATGTGCTGTTTTTGGCAAAAGGTCAGCTTTGAAGCAGCCTAAAATGCGGCTCATGAGGGGTTTCCACCATCCCTGCGCTCATTATGAGGGGTTCCCACCATCCCTGTGCTGCGCTCATTATGAGGGGTTCCCACCATCCCTGTGCTGCGCTCATTATGAGGGGGTTCACATCATAAAAAGGTCAGATTTGAAGGAACCTAAAGTGTGTGCCTTTTAGGTTGGTTGTTGTTAGAAAATGTTTTTATTGTTTGTTTTTGATCAGTATTTTTCTCTTTGTGGCGAAAGATCCTAGACAGGTTTAGAAAAAATGCATATGGCGGCCATTTTGGTCATCAGTGGCCATTTTGGGGGCGTAGTCTGTTTGCACTGTGGGTCACCCTAGGGGGGAGGTGCAGCCACCTTCCATTTCGGTGTGGTATTTCTCTGGCTATTTTGCTGGTGGATTTTAGCAGCCTTTGGGGCAGATTTTGATGTTTAGTGCGAATTGATTAGCGCGCTCTTTTCTGTGTTAGGATCGGGTGGAGAACATTTTTGTTTTCCTTTATGTGTGTGTAGTATGGTATGTCCTGTGGTAAACAGGTGATTTGAAAGCAGTTAAATTGTTTTTCTGCAAGTGTAAATGGCGCCATTGTTGCTTGGTTTGTTGTCGGCCATTTTGTGACTCAGTGTAAAGCGCTATCTTTTGAGTAGCGTTTGCGAACGCTAGGGCCAATACATACAGTATCTGACTAACCTGTTGGCTGACTTTGCAGTGTAAAAGTGGAGACTTTTTGTGTAACATTTCGTTTTTGAATGTTACTGGCGCTGACTGCATTTTTGTGCATAGCGATGTGCGTTGTTGTTTAAATGTTTGGGAGTTGTTCATTGTTTTTGAATAATGGTTGGGTCAGGGGGGATCAACTCCCATTCTGCAGATGGGAGGAGATGGTTTTATTTTCCCTGAACCAAAGGTGTTTTGTTTTTAAGAGAAAAAACCGCAGGAGATTTGAGTTTTGGCTTTGTTTACTACTTTATAATACTTCCAGGGGATATATGTGGTCCATGGAGTTTTTTGATGTGTTGAGACGAGGCAGTGAAGACAGACTTCCCTCTCTCTCCATCTTTCTGTCATTATGTAAATAAATCGGATTTGGGTTTTAAGAGCTGAGCATATAATAGGAAGTCCTTTTTCAGCATTTATATATAAGCAGGAAGTCAGTGGGAGGAGTTTTGAAGTCTTCTGAAAGATGAGCAATGAGATTTGTGTCCTGAAAGGACAACAGAAATATTTTGGCGTTTGAAAGAGTGTTTTAAAGTTTAATTTCAGTTTTTGTGAAGTTTTATACCGTAAATACAGTTTTGGGTATGAGAGGAAACAGAGGGGCGTCACCATTATTGTTCTATCATGTAGACGCAGGTAGAATGAAGCCATAATATTGTTTTGAAAAGTGGAGGATTTCATGGTGCTTTGTAGGTTGTCTGACGAACAAATTTTAGGAGGCTTTATATCATGATACAGATCAGGCCGTGTATGATAGCCGGAGATCTTATTAGCGATTATATTAGCATAAATGTGTAGGAGTAGTACGCTAGTGTCCTGCTCAGGCCGTGTAGAATATTCGGAATGCAGGCATCGGTTTTGATGATAAAGGCGCAAGTCAGAACCGCTCCGAAAACAAAGCGCGGTGTGTTCTGGACGCAGAGCTCACTAAAAAAAAGCGATTCGAATCGTCATGGGATGTGCCGCCCATGCAGTGCACCAGTCAGACAGCTGCACCGCACATGAGGTCTGGATTTGGGACTCCGGACATGAGACCCCTTAAAGAATGTCATAGGTGGTCAGAGGGTACAGTAAGGTGTACTCCTTTGGAAGGTACTCTGGATGGAGGTATGAGACCTCAGAATAAAGATACCTTGGATGTAGATCTGATGTGGTTTCAGAAATCTGTAATGATGAGTGTGGATGGAGGTGTAGTACGCGCCTCAGGAGAACTTTGTATAGCTGGTCTATGCAAGTTTCTTGCGCTGTTCTCGTATTTTTCCATTGTATTTTCTTGTATTGCGGAAAGAGTGAAGGCAGAATTCCGGCTGGTTTTTGTTTTTTCATTTTTGTTTTGAAAGCTATGAATATCTCCCCCACATTTGTATTTGAATGTTTGTATGTAGTAACGTAAATGTTTTTTTTCGAACTTACCGCGGCGATCTTCTGATGTGTCGCGGCTTTTGTATTTTTGTAGGAACGGGAAAAGTAAGGGTTACAAAGGGTTTTTGTTTGAATCAGTTTTGTGAAGAATGTCATTGACAATGTACAGGAATGTCATTTTTGTTTGCCATTCTCTGCAGGATAAATATGAAGGATGGAGTAATGATTTCTGCTTATAAGTATTTTTCAGGTCCAAAGAGTTTCCGGAAGTGTTTGTACATAGAAAGCAGATGTATGTAGACAGCTGTACACATGGATAATTACGGGTCTAAGGAGGTGAAAGTATCATAGGCTATTTCATTGTTTCTTTTTATCATTTCTTCCTCCAGTCTGTAATGAGGAAGAAAAGGGGGGAGGGGGTGGTAGATAAAATGTAAAGGTGACAGTTCTCCGAACTAATAACACTAATCTTTCTAATTTTAATCAAGTTTGTGCCAAGATTGTCTTTCTTTGATAGAATTTGAATCGGCAAGCAGCAGTCTGGTGAAGTAGGTTCCCATTTTAGTTGCTAAGAACCTGTCAATGGTTGCAGGTATTACAGGCGGTGGTAAGCGATTACAGGCAATGGTAAGCGATTACAGGCAATGGTAAGCGATTACAGGCAATGGTAAGCGATTACAGGAGATGGTGAGCTACGCACAGGTTAAGCAGCGACCACAGTCCCGAGGTCTGGGTTGTTGTCATAAGGGTTGTTTGAAGGTCAACCAAAACCAGGGTTGTACTCCCTCAACTGTCACTCTCATTCTTGGGTGATGGGGTGGGTACGATCCCTGTAACAGGGTCCAGGAGTCTCTCCTGGACCCTGACACGGCAATTGGTTTTAATTTTTCCCCAACCAGGTGACTGGGTCGTTTGTAAAGAAGCTTGATGGATGAGACCACGCCAGCCACTGCAAGAAGCGGCTCAACCACATCAAAGAAATGAGGAGTATCTTTGTTTATTTTGTATTTGTTTGTTTAGTAAATTTTAGCAAGGGTAACAATGGAAAGCATCCCAAGTTATTATTTAAAGTGTATTCTCTGACTAATTAAGAAGACTGATTGCTGGGTCTGTTCTGAGTCTCCGTTGAGCTTTAGTCCCCAGCGATGACAGTGGTGCATGCTAATTATGAGGATTATTGACAAACTAGTGGAGACTCCAAACAGACACCTGTCAATGGAATTTATTAATATGTTTTTAGAGGGTAAAATTGATTATTGTTTTTATGGCTCCGCCTCTTGTCGGTTGGGTATCAGGACTGGGTAGTCCACAAGTGTGTAACTTTAGTTTGGTGTTTATGCAGATTTACAGCTTATAAGGTAATTCCCCCAATGCAAGAGGTTCATGTGTGGTAGTGAAGCTGTCCCTGTCATATGTCGCGGCCGATTGCAAGGATCTGATGGCACGAGAGAAATTGGGAATGGCGGGGACAGCTAGAAGGGAATTGTTCACCAACCCGGACTAGGTCTGGGCATGGTTCCCTGCATGTACAAGGTGGGGGGGCTTGAGCTTATGATACGTTTGAACAATTCACACCTATTGAGGATGGAATGTTTCATGTAACTGTTGAAGCTACAAGGAAGTTCTCACAGCCCAAGGGGGGTTTCTGGGAATTTACAAGTAAATATTGTTATATCTGGTTCGGGGGATACTGGGAATTGGAGTTCAGGCCCATATGGATAAGGTTTGGGTCCCTACAAGGCAAAGCCAGAGCTGTAACTGAGTGAAGGTTGGGAGTCCTTTGAAGGGTCTGGGAATCTGAGGGGATTTAATTCTTATTTTTCAGCGGATCGTGGTTAATTGAAATGGGAATATATATACTCATGTCGTTTTTATTTCTATTCGTTCTATGTCGTGATGAGCGCTCCTGTTGCCTGATTGGACGCGTGACCAGAGCCGGAGCAGATGACCACGTACCAGATGAGACGCCCCGGAGCAGATGACCACGTACCAGATGAGACGCCCCAGAGCAGATGACCACGTACCAGATGAGACGCCCCGGAGCAGATGACCCTCGTACCAGATGAGACGCCCCGATGTCGGACCCACGGACAAGACACAGAGGACCCCTACCCAATCTGTGATTACTACAGCTCACCATGTTGTGTCATCCTTATGTCATGTCTCCTGAAGAACAAAGTCTACATGTCAAGCCGTGTTTTCCTTTTTATGGACTGTAAGGACTGATTAGTTTCTAGGTGTAAGAAGACTATCAAGATCTGAAGGACAAGTGGGAGCAATATGACAAAAAGGGAGGACTGTGGTGGAAATTTGAAGATGTATTTATTATGTATTGTCATAATTGGCACCCAGTTTTGACACTTCCCCAACCAGCTCTAAATAGAGCTGACTGTGGCAGTCCTGAGGCTGGTTGACTCTCGTCTGGTAGTAGAAAATGTCTTGAGGTTGGAGTGTGATGGTTGCGGCATGGGCGTATGCCCACCAGCGAGGGGCCTCTCTGTGCATTTAGCACAGACGATCGTTGAGGGGGATGCGTTCATTTCGCAAGCACACTAATGGCTGTAGACAGATGTACGCTGTTATTTGGGTCATGTCTGATCAGCAGGATTTGGGGTTCTTGGCGTACATCTGTAAATAGCCTCAATAAGGGTATAATCTTTATATGCATTATTCTATGGAATGGCGCAGATTAAAGGTTCTATCAGCGTATAGTTTGAGAGCTTGTGAGCATTTCTGGGGTCAGGGGGGGCACATGCACACCCTGACCGGACACGCCCATAAGACTTTAGACAGCATTGTTTGTATTTCTATTCATTGTATTGTATTCATTGTATTCTAATTCTATTCATGTATTCAATGTGACTTCCTGTCAGAGGGAATGTTTTGTTCTGTGTATAGAAGACATCTGGTGATGTCGCCTCCCATGGGGGGAGGCGACTTACTGGTGATGACTTCCTGTTTTGTGTAAATAAAAGAGCCATGCTCAGGCCTGTGGCTGGAGATTGATGGCAAGAATGGTAACTTGAGAACAGGCTTGTATGATGTCTGCTTACTGGATGAATGGCAGGGAATATATGGTGAGTAAATCTTTTAGCTTAAACATGGCATTATTTCATTTAAGATTGGGAATGTGCTTTACAGCACAAGGCAAGATGGGGGTGTGCCTTGCAAACCCCCAGATTTCCACGACACCACTGCATTTTTCGTTTTTGTGCTATAAACAAAAAAAGACTGACAATTTTGAAACAATAATAAAAAAAAAACATATTCACAAATTTAGGTCAATATGTATTTTGCTACATATTTTTGGTAAAACAAAATCCCAATAAGTATATATTGATTGGTTTGTGCCAAAGTTATAGGCCCAGATTCAGAGAGCCATTACGCCTGTCTAACTGGTGTTAGACTGGAGTAATTTCAAATTACGCGCGTTTTCTAGCTAGTCGATGGCTGCGGGCTTCAATTCGACTGGATTACGTGTTCATACGCCTTCGGATCTACGCTGCAATAAAATTGCGGCCACTGGGTGGACTTCCCGTCGTTTTCAGCATCGGGGTATGCAAATGAGCTTTTGCCGGCGATCCCCGAAATTACGATCTTCAATCGCAATCTCTTACGGCACCTTTAGTCATCTTTTATTTGCGTAACACTATACCAGCTTTTTGCTGCTCTAATATTAGACAGCCCATGTTAAGTATGGCCGTCGTTCCCACGTCGAATTTCTACGTTTTCCGACGTCTTTTATTATTTTTTACGTAAGTCGTCCGGGAATAGGAATGTTCGTAAACGACACTACTCAAACAACGAATGACGTAACGACGTGATTTTGCGCAATGGACGGGGGGAAATTTCTAAACGGAGCATGCGCAGTTCGATCGCCGCGGGGACGCGCTTAATTTAAATGCTTCACGCCCCCTAATCGCGTATTTCGATTACGCGGCGAGAAATAGACTACGCCGCCGTAGCGTACGGGCAAAAATCTACCAGGATTCGGTGTAGAGCCTGGGGAAATACGGCAGCGTAGAGTATTTCGATTACGCAGTGCAATATTAAGTGTATGTGAATCTGGCCCATAGTGTCTACAAACTATGAGATATATACTGGAATTTGTATTAATACATTTTTTCATACTAGTAATAGTGGCAATTAGCGAAGTATAGCGAGAATGTGATAATGCAGTAGACAATCGGACACTAACTGACACTTTTGACACTTTGTGGAAACAAGTGACACTAAAAGTGCTAAAAATATGCACTGTCATTGTACTAATGACACTGGCTGGGAAGAGGTTTAACATCTAGGGTGCTTAGAGTGTTACATTTGTGCCTAACCAGTGTTTGTGTGTACTATGTGTGCTGTTTTTATTTTTGGATATGATGGATTGTAATCCCCTGCATTTCAGGGAAAGAAAATCCATCACTTCTGCCTGTCAGGACGGAGCTCTGCATTGTTTACATAGAGCTCCATGCAGCCTCCCTCCTCAGCGATCAGCAAAAAAATAAAAACTGACAGAGAATCTAACCATTTCCGAATCAATTCAAAACTTTCAAATAAAAGTTATGGCTGAACAAACATTTTAAACATCTGAAATATATAGTTCAACCATAAGCCTCTCTTAACATGGTAATCCCCATATAGGTAAACCTGTGATTCACTCCTAGCTCGACATGCATAGTGCAAGGGTCAGTATAAGCTGGTGAAATGCCAAATGTACATATCCTATAGTAACACTTCACATTATTCTTTTTGACAGCTTAAAAAGTAATTTGTAATCCTGAAAGATTTTCTCCCTCTGAGTGTAATTTGTACAACAAATGCATTCCTTGGATTTAGCAACTGTTACTTCAGCTAATCAGAAAGAGTAATAACTTGCCAAGTGATTGTGAAGAATTACAGCATTTGTATATCAACATATTATTTTTCTGCAATTCTTATTTTTGCAGTTCGGTGGCACCAATTTATATTTACTTGCTAGCGTTGTTCTTAGCAATTTTACTTAGATAGTGAAGAGTTAATTGCAAAGGTGCTTTTAAAGTGAGGATTAAGCCATTTTAAGATTTAGTATTCTGCTGGGAGACAGCATGGAAAAGGATTACTATTATATATATATATATATATATATATATATATATATATATATATATATATATATATATATATATATATATATTTATTAAAAATAGCAAGTGTAAGTGCTGAGATTTTAGATGGTAATGTTAGAAGTCGACAAAGAATTATGAAATTATAAATAATATAAAGCGTGAAGAAAGAAATATAGTATATGCATATGCTTTATGCTTCTTACCAACAAATAAACCGTTTAGCCTTGATTTAACAAACAGCAGTAACATATGCTGAACATATCAATGCTAAAAAGCCAATGAAGGGGGGCATGGCCGGGATGTAGAGCGAGACAGACGTGCCTAGCCTGTGCTCCTGCCATCCGTGCTCTATATCCGACTCCATCCTTACCTTTCGAGTGCCATCCTGCTCAGCAAGCTTCTCCCTCCTGCCCGGGGGCAGCCCCTGTTCTCCCGATGACCGGTAAACGCGGCTCGTCCAAGAAGGCAGCGAGTTCTTCTGCCCGGCTCCAGCCGCCGAACACGCGCGCGGCGGCCATCTTGCCGCCTTCACCATCTTCCCCGGCCTCGGTGGCGGTGCAAACAGAGTCCTGGATGGCGGACCTCGAGTCGCTGGACCTGGAGGGATCGCAGCTGGAAGAGAAGGACTTGCCAGGGATGCTAGGAGGTCGGTCCACCGGCGGCCATTGCGGATAGCAAGTCCTCTGTGGAGGGTAAGATTGACACCCTGGCCATAGAATGTGGGCTGATAAGGCAGGACATGACAAATTTAGAGGCCGCCTAACTGAGGCAGAGTGCCGCATATCTGGGGTGGAGGACACGGTGGCCTCCACCGCTCACTCGGTTGGGGAGCTGCAACAGCAGGTCAGGGTCCTATTGGCCCGTTCCGAGGATGCCGAAAATCGCTTACGCCGCAATAATGTTAGGGTGGTTGGGCTCCCGGAAGGCGCGGAGGGAGCTAACCCGGTGGAGTTCGCGGAGACATTCTTTAAAGAACTCCTGGGCCTGCGGAACCTGTCCCCTGTCTATGAAAGTGGAGCGAGCCCACAGGGTCCCCACTGGTAAGAGGCCTGTGGGTGCATGGCCGAGAGCGTTCCTGGTCCGCCTCCTGAATTTTAGAGACCGGGACATGATCCTGGCGGAGGCCCGAAAACACCCGGAGCTGAAGCATGATAATGTGGTGATTCATCTGTATCCTGACTTCTCCCAGGAGCTGCAGAAGAGGAGGCGCTCCTTCACAGATGTCCGTCGTCGCCTGCGGGAAAAAGGCTTGGTGTATAGCATGCTCTATCCTAGTCGCTTGAAGGTGATCCATAGGGGCTCTGCAAAATTCTTTGATTCTCCGGCGGAGGCGGTGGATTGGCTGGATTCGCTGGCCTAGAGGTCTGCGGAGGCTGGGTGGCGGCGCGGTCGGCCTAGGGAGGAAAGTTACTCACCTCATCATGATGTTCTTGCTGGGAGCAGTGGTTCCTTGCTGCAGTGTTCCCTTCCTGCACTACGGTTACTCCTGACTGCTGAACTGAGTGGATCAATGATAGCTGGACTTTACTGCGTGGTCAAGCATCCGTTCCAGACTGGAGCAACAGGTACTGTTAAGCACAGTTTACGATTTCTCTGTGTTTTCCTGGAACCCCTCGGAACTTTTTTTCTTTTCTCTCCCTTATTTTTTCTCTTAGGCCGCGTACACACGATCGAATTTGTCCGCTGAAAACGGTCCGATGGACCATTTCAGCAGACAAATACGATCGTGTGTACGGGCTAGCGGACAGATTTGTCCATCGGACAAATTTCAAAGCATGCTTTGTCCGCTACAAACCTGTCCATCGGATATGTCCGCTGGTTAGTACGGGAAACCAGCGGACATATCCTCCCGCACATGTGTCGTATCCTGTGAATGGATCCGACGCGTGCGCGTGTAAGTGTTTACTTCCTGGTGCGTGACGTAGCGGTGACGTGGCGGCGTCAACGTCACCGCCGCGTCACCACGCTGTCTGCCGGCGGGGATTTTGATCCGATGGTGTGTACACGCCATCGGACCGAAATCCGATGAGACATGTCCGCTCGAAACTGTCCGTCGGACAGTTTGAGCGGACATATCTCATCGTGTGTACGAGGCCTCAGAGTGGATGAACTGTTAAGACGATCCACATCAGATTTCTACAGTTTTTGGGTATGAAGTTTCTCCGGCGGTGTTACCGTTTTTTAGTTTGGTTCGCCTGGAGCAAACAGGGCGTTGGGATTCTAATGATGTTTTTTTGTTTTACCTTTTTGTTGTTGGTTTTTCTTTTTTTTTTCAGGTATTTTTTACCTGTCCCCTGTCTTTTTATATGAGGCATTGGCTCTGTGCCTTCACCCTCTGTTAGCCCTGGGGCCTCGCTCCACATGTGTCCCACTGTGTATTGTGCATTGCTTTACATGTCTTCCTTTACTGAACTACTGTGTCATGATGTTCAACGGCTCTCTGTGTCCAGCTTCCGCCCTCCTAGTACACTTGATTTACATGTTCCTTCCTTTAGCATGCTACCTCCCCCCACCCAATGAATGATATTAAGCTAGTATCGTGGAATGTCCGCGGATTAAATTCTAAGTTCAAACGTTCTTTAGTTATGCAATACCTTAAATCTCTAGGCCCGCATATTGTCCTTTTGCAAGAGACCCACCTAGTGGGTAGTAAAACCCTTTCCCTGAATAGGAACTGGATACAGAGAGCGGTGCACTGCACTTACTTCTCATATGCTAGGGGTGTGGTCATCCTGCTACACAAGAAACTACAATGCAGTATAGAACATGTTGTGACGGACCCACAAGGGAGGTATGCTATTGTAGTTCTCACTGTGGACTCGCAGCTGCTGGCAATAGCCAATGTATACATTCCTCCCCCCTTCAGCAAAGAGGTATTATATTTGATTCTAGAGAAAATTGCCACCTTTGGCCCACTTAAGTTGTTAGTAGCTGGGGACTTCAACAATATTTTAGACTACGGGTTGGACGCTTCTAACCCCAATCGGGTGCGTAATCTGGACCTCGGACACTGGGCGGATGTGGCGGCTGTGGAGGAGTTGTGGCGGTGGAAACATCCTGGTGAGAGAGGTTACTCCTATCTTTCCCACGTCAGCTCCTCCTCCTCCCGTATAGATCTTGCCTTTGCGAATCCGGCCCTCCTGCCGCAGGTGACAGATGCTGGCTACCTGGCCGGGGGACTCTCGGATCACAGTCCTCTGCAGGTGACTCTGAGTCGTCCTGGGGGGGGGGTGGTCGGAGACTCTGGAGGCTGCACCCAGGCTGGGTAGATGAACCGTCAGTTGAGCCACTGGTCTCTGGTCATGTGGCGGAGTACTGGGAGGTAAATGAGGGCACTGCGGGTGGACACATGGTGTGGTGTGCGTTCAAGGCGTCCAACTGGGGAGTGTATATTGCAGCTTTCAAAGCTGCCAGAACTGAAAAGAATTTTGAGTCGGAGGCGCTTCAGGTGCATGAGATTCGATGTGCGAAGGCCCATGCTGAGGCGCCCTCTACCTCTACACTTGTGGAATTACAGATGGCTAGGAGAGCTTTCCTGGTCCACCTTCAATCTCTTACACAATGCACGTTTCGGCGTAGGGCGGAGGATCTGTTTGAAAGGGGAGACAAGAATGGGAAGCTGCTTGCCTACTTGGCAGCGGATGTTAGATCACATGTGTCTGTTCCATGTATTTACACGACTGGGGGTGCTCTGGTACGGGACAGGGAAGGTATTTTACAGGCTTTTGTGTCCTATTACTCTGACCTGTATGCGGCTATCCCACATTATGACAGCCAGTTTCTGACGGACCTGCTGGATTCCTTTCAGATCCCGGTGTTGCCTGGGGAGGCGGTGGAGCTCTTGGAGGCTCCTTTTTCTCCTAAGGAGCTGGCTGTGGCTATTGCCTCCTTCCCGAATGGCAAGGCGCCGGGCCCTGATGGGATCCCCGCGGAATGGTACAAGACCTATTCGGAGGCGGTGTCCCACAAACTGCTGAACCTTTACGGGGAGTGTTTGGAGGTTGGGAGTATGCCCCCATCTTGGTACGAGGCCCATGTGGTGATGCTCCCCAAGCCTGGGAAGGACCTCCTATATTGTTCGTCCTATAGGCCCATCACGCTGTTGAACATGGATCTCAAAATCCTGACAAAGATGGTGGCCAATAGGCTGATGTCCTGCCTGGATCACCTGATCTCCCCTGACCAAACGGGGTTCATGCCCAATAAGGTCACTGATATTAACATTTGCAGAGTATACACGCACACGCAAATTGATGGTGAATTATCTCACGGGGGGGCCCTGGTGTTTTTTGATCTGGAAAAGGCGTTTGACTTCATCGACTGGGCTATATGACCCAGGTGCTGGCACGTATGGGCTTTGGGCCTGTGTTTCTTAAATGGATATCATTGCTATATGATAGACCAGTGGCGGCAATTCGTCTAAATGGCGAAGTGTCGGACGCCTTTCCGGTATCCAGAGGCACCAGGCAGGGCTGTCCCTTATCGCCGGGTCTGTTTGCCCTGGTGATGGAACCCCTGGCGATCGCGTTGAGATCCTTGCCCCTGATTCAGGGTATCAAGGTGGGCACTTTAACTGAGTCGGTGACTCTCTATACAGATGACCTGGTTCTGTTTCTTGGGGATACTGGCCCTTCTTTACACGCAACACTGACACTGATGGGCAAATTTACTGAGGTATCCGGTCTTAAAGTTAACTGGACCAAATCCAAAATCCTCCCACTTCGCTCCCATGCGTCCCCTAGAGGGGCCGACCCCTCAAACCCCTTACAGTGGGTGACCCAGATTAGGTACTTAGGGTTACAGATTACGAACTCGGTATCAGACTTTATTGACCTTAATGTGTCCCCATTGCTTACTATCGTCTCCAAGAAGCTGAACTCCTGGAAAAATCTCCCCCTGTCCCTCATAGGTAGGGTTAATCTTATTAAAATGAAGATCCTTCCTCTCCTGCTCTATACGCTTAGGAATGCCCCGGTGTGGATACCAAAGTCGGTTTTTAGCACCATAGATGGTATGATCTCCTCCTTCTTGTGGCGGGGTAGTTTACCCCGCCTTAAGTTGGCCATCCTTCAACAGCCATGGGCGTAGGGGGGCCTGGCGGTGCCTAATTTTTCTAAGTATTTTTTGGCCGGCCAGTTGACGGTGGCACACCGTTGGCTCACTTCCGCTCCGGATGATGTGGCGGTGTCGCTGGAAGCTGCCTGCGTGGGCTCCTATGAAGCACTCTCCCGGTTAGTTTACAGGGGACCGAGGGCCCCGTACCCCTTAACGCCTTCCATGAGGTCAGTGATCAGAGCATGGGCTGTGGCGCAGGTGTTGAGACCCACTGACCGTGCCACCCTCTCCCCGCATGCGCCCCTATGGAGGAACCCCAACTTGATTAATTTTTTGGATTACCCAGACCCGGTGGTATGAACAGCCTATGGGATTAAGACCCTGCGTCACATTACGGTGAACGGTACCATAAAGACATTTGACGACTTGAAAACGCAATATGACCTACCTAATACTCATTTTTTCAGATACCTGCAATTGCGCCATGCATTTCAAGCCCAGTTCGGGGGGAACCCTCTGGTTCTGGAGTCTGGAGACTTGGAATCATTGGCCCGTAGTGAATCACTCCCCAAGGAGGTATCCAGCCTCTATAAAGACCTATTTCCGGAGACTACTGGGTTACTGTCGCCTTGTAGGCGGGCTTGGGACTCGGTGACCCCGGGACTGGACAGGGACGACTGGGATGATGTCTGGGGGGCGGCTTTCCAGGCCCTTGTTTCCTCTAGAGACAGACTTATACACTATAAGTTTCTACATAGGGTGTACCTGACTCCTGCCAGACTGGCTAAGATGTTCAGGGGACAGGGTTTGGCTTGCTGGAAGTGCTCCATACCTGCTGCTGACTTTATGCATGTATTCTGGGAATGCCCCCAGATTCAGACATACTGGCAGGAAGTGGTGGATTGCATCCGGTCGGTCACTACCATCTCGGTCCCCATGACTGTGGAGGTGTGTTTGTTATTGTTGATTGAACCCCTAGCTACGACTAGGGCTATAAGGACTCTTCTCATTCTTGTACTCTTCTATGCCAAGAAAATAATTATTCTTTCTTGGAAAAGTCCCTCTGCCCCAACGGTGACAGCCTGTAAAGTATTAGTCAATAAAGCCATCCCATTCTACAAAGCCACATACTTGAGCAGAGGGGCATTGACCAAGTTCGATAAGGTCTGGGAAAGTTGGATGGCTTCCACGGATACGGTATCAGACTAAGCTAGTTTGATGTAGAAGTTTAGTATCCTGCGGCTGCAGTGATCGGGGAATCCTGTAGGAGGGAATCGTAGAAACATTTGCCCTATGCACGTGGGGATGACTGTTCAATTCTTTAGAGGAACATGTGGTAATCTATTGCTATGGTTGGGTTTTTTGGGCGGGAACGGGACCGTACGTCATTTGGCTTTGCACTGGAGCTGGGTGTGGGCGGAAGAGTCTTATATATACTGTTTGGGGGGATTGGTTGTGCTCTGAACCCATCCCGTCTTTGCTCATCCTAGTCCGTCCAGCGACTGTGGACGGTTTCTAATGCAAGCAGTTCTGACCCCCCATTCCTTCCCCTCCCCTTTTTTTTTTCCCTTCCCGTGTTTTGTCATGTTTTGGTTTTGTACACCGGTCTCTGTGTTTCAACCGGTCACTGTTGGTCACGTATGTGGCCTGTTATTGTATACATGTTTTGAAAATTCAATAAAAACTATTTTACAAAAAAAAAAAAAAGCCAATGAAAATTTAGTAAGGAGGATTTACCAGACGAGTGGCCCTTTTACCTACTACAGGATACGGAGATCTCGATAAAGCGGTACAGGAAATCCGTGGTCTGTCATTTTTTAAATGCAGCCCGTGCCTGTATCCCAGGGATGTGGAAACAGTCACAGCCACCAACTGTAAGGATGTGGCTTAACCGAGTGGAAGACTTGAATAGAATGGAGGACCTGGTATGGACCTCAAGGCAGAAGCGGAAGGTGTATTTGGATACATGGGCTGAATGGAATGTGTTTAGATATTCAGAGGATGGGAAGGTGATGATGGATATGAACTGACAGAGGGACCCGGCGGCGGAGGCGGTGAGGAGAGGGAGATGACGTTTGTGAATCGGGGGAGGGGGTTTTCCTTTTTTTTTTCTTGGGAGGGGGGGTTAGCTAGGGATGGCAAAGCAGAGAGTGACACAACAAGAACATGTTAAATCACCCCAACATGTTTTTCAACTCCAGTCCTCAAGGCACACCAACAGGTCATGTTTTCAGGCTTTCCATTATTTTGCACAGGTGATTTGATCAGTTTAACTGCCTTAGTAATCACCACAGCCATTTCATCTGAGGGAAATCTTGAAAACGTAACTTGTTGGTGTGCCTTGAGGACTGGAGTTGAAAAACACTGCTTTAGGGGACTTAGGATACCCTGAGGGATGGGGGTTTATTTGTCCGAAGGAGTGGAGAAAAAGACTTAAGGGGGACACTTGATAAGTAAACTCTGGATTAGTGTGTCAGAGAAAGTAGAGATATGATGACTTATGAATATACAAACGGTTTTTCTTTTTTGAGATGTCATTGTGAATTATTTGGGTATATCTATGGATTTTTTTGTTCTCTGATGTGCTGGTTTCAAGGCCAGAGGAACTGCCTTCCTTGTTTATGTTACTCGTTTGGCATTAAAACCAATAAAAGAAGTTCGAAAGAAAAAGCCAATGAATGTCATGATGTATTAATTAAAAAAATATTAAAATGTATTTGAATGCAACATCAATAAATACCAGAATTTGACTTAATTCCTGTCTCTTGTTATCCGTAAGCCATTCTTTTTTTAATTTGGCACAGGGTTTCCCTTAATATCCATACCAGACCTGAAGGGCCTGCTATTGAATTTGGGAGGACCCTGCGCATTTTATTTTTAATTTTGGTTCTCCTTAATATTCATATAAGACCCAAAGGGCGTGGTAATGGACTGAGTGGGGAACCCATGCCATTTTTTTCAATTACATTTATCTGTATTGCCAGGACCCGACAATTTATTATAGTCACAAGTAGTTTTGATGACTTTTTTCCTTTAGAAATGTCATTTTGTGCAGTGACTATTCTAAACACAGGAAAACTGTGCTACTTTACAGGTATACTATAGACACCCCCCAGATATGAAATTTAAAGGAATATTCCACTTTTATTTTTTCACTTTAAGCATTATTAAAATCACTTCTCCCGAAAAAATGCATTGATACATGTCCCCTGGGGCAGGACCTAGGTCCCCAAAAACTTTTTGTGACAATACCATGCATATAAGCCTTTAAAATAAGCACTTTTGATGTTAGTGTCCCATAGACTTTAACAGGGTTCCGCTGCATTCAAATTTTCCCCGAACTCATATTGTTTGGTGTTCGCCAGAACACCCGAACAACCAAAGTTCGGCCCGAGCTAATGCTTGGGCCAAACCGTTCATCCATCCCTACATGTAAATAACTTTAATGGTGAACAATGCAAAAAATGTATAACAATAACATACAAGCTGTAACAAGCAAATATAGCTAGTTATACTGTGCTGTAAAGAGATGTTTCTGATTTTGCTTAGCAGATTTATTATCCGGGAGGTGTTAGATATCACCAGAATCTGAGGTCTCTGAGTCACCGTCACCGCTCTTAGTAAGTGGTAGGTGAGGGAAATGTTAAGCATCCACCAGAAGATCCATGAAAGGTAGTGTGGAATCAGGTGGGGGAGATTGTTTCCCAATCTTTATAGAGGTGTTGGGCAGAGTGCTTCCTCATGTTTTGGGGAGGAGTGGTTGCTTTGAGCCCTCATTGAGTTAGTCATTTGGTGTCATAATGATGATGGTTTTGTCTTGGTATGTCACCAAGAGTTGTGTTGGGTGTTCCCAGCTGTATTTTATCTGTTGCACTCTCAGGATTTCAGTTATAGGTCTGAAAAAAGATGGCAAAGCATGACAATGGCTCTGGGAGCGTTTGAAGTTTCCTAGCAGTTTACATTAGCATGTCTTTAATATGAAAGAAGTGTACTCTCGCAAAACGTTGCGAGAAATTAACGCTGGGAGAAAGCTCAGTTTTACAAGGCAGTGTGCTCGGTCAATAAGGAGTTCCTGTTTTGAGGCAGATGGAAGGATTTTTTTAAAGAGGGTTTATAAGTAGCCGACTGCTTTCTTGCGTTACCGACTCTGGTACTGTACACCTCTGAGCTTGACATTGTTCATGCGACATCTATCCTCCAGTTCTGAAAGATTGTCTTTAGGTCACTGAATTTCATATGATTGGTCTTGGTAGGTGTCTAAAAGGTTGTGGTGAGCCATAACAATTTCTTCTACTTTTGATTCTACAGTAAGTCATCTGTGCGCTCAACAATCTGTGATATTGCAATTGTGTGTGCTCAATTGCTCTGCCTATGTTAGATTGAATATCTTAATATAGAGATTGCAACATTTGTGTGCCTGTGTGGGGATAGGTTTAGTTTTTTACTCACGTGGGCTTTGGAGTATGGAGACTGCAGTGGTGAGGAGGCTGGGCGCTTGTTTTTTGTTTGTTTTTTGAGGTGATTGCAGGTCTGCAATGTCTTCTGCGAGCTCCTGGCTCTCCTGTGTGTCTGTGGCAGAGGAAGAGTGCGGCTGTTCTGCTGGGGCCACCTCTGGCTGTGGGCCAACAATATCTTGGGACTCTTCCCGGCTTGGGGAGGAAATCAGTGAGTATGCGAGGCACAGCTAAGAGATCCCTTTCTCTGAGTAAAACTGTCTCTAACCCATGCATTTTTTTTAAATCGTGGTGAATAAATATATACTCACCTAGGTTCATTGTCCAGGTCCCTCACTGACACTGTTTGGGTGCGGGGGACTGACAAGTCAGTGCTACACGTGTTTCTGTAGTGACTGGTCCCAAACGGGGCCCTTGTACTGACATTATTGCCTGTAGACTATATTCTGGATCCTGAGAGTACCTGGCCACTGGACAGAAAATAGAAGACTTGGGGGTGAGGAGAAGTGGTGTGGAGAGAGGGACAGCATGGAGTTCTGCTTCAATATCTCACTAAATGTTATTGTTGCCAAAAAAATAAGTTCAATATTTGAAAAGGAAAGTATATGCAAAAAAGAAAAATTCATAATGCCAAAAAGATGACATATTTAATACATTGCTCAGGCATAAAGTGGTTTATCGTGTGGTCACAAACCTTTGAGTGACAGCTATCAATAGAAAATGGTTAATCTATGCAGCAGAGAGAGGAAGATGGTTGGTGAATTATTATAATGGAAAAGTGTGCTATGATCTACAGTATATGGGAAATGGATTCTCTGCTGACAGGGCAAGTATTGCTGCTGTCATTTCCTTAACAGTTTATGGTTTTCACTTGACTAAAGACCTCATTGTGTGGTAACATGCTGCATAAAAAAAAAGAATATAATCATGCAGATGTGATCTAGATGTGAAGATATTTTATAAACATAATAAAGTAGACTAGAGGAAAAACACACACACACACACACACACACACACACACATATATATATATATATATATATATATTGTGACAGTAGGCAGGTTAAATCCCCTGGTTGCGTCCAAGAGGACAGGTATATCTCTCCTAGATTCAGGCTTTATGCCACTTTGTATCTCTAGGGGGAGTGCTGGGAGTCCTGCTAGGAGGACTTGATTACACCAGCTGTTTCAGGTGGGCTCGTTAGGGCCTCTTGTAAAAGCTCCCAGCATGAATAGAGTGTCACTCCAAGCTGGAGGCAGACCTGTGTGGACTGTCAGTGCTTTGTGCTGTGTGCGGTGAGCTAAAGCCTGTGTGGTTATTCCTAAAACATTTAAACTCCAGGGAGTCAGGGACTGGGGCAGCACAAGGCTGTACCTAGTTGGTAGTTAGGGACACCAGCGTGTGTAGCAAGCAGGTCAAGTTGACCAGGATTTATTTTGTTATTTCTTTTGTTTTCTGTCATAATTTTTTGTGGTGTATTTAAAATAAAACCGCACCTTTTTGTTTTCTCCTACCACGGTCTGCTGTGCTTGTTCTTTTCTGTGTGCTGAACCCTTCCAGGGAATCAGTGATTGTGATGGATCGCTTCCTGAGAGCTCTTCCTACTCCCATCCAAAAGTGGGTAAGCCATGGTGAACCAGAAACGGCCGATAAGCTTGTCGATCTTGTTGAGAGGTACTTGGCTACAGAGAACCTGACTGCTTCTTCCAGAGACTCACGGACTTTCCCCCCTAAGACCAGACCATCCCCAGTGGCGGGTAAGATGATTCCAAGGGGTGAGGGTGGAGAGAGTGAGAGGGTGGGGGTTCTCCCTAGTGTCTGGTGAGAACAGGCTGGGAAGTCAAGGCCTCAAGTGGCAGCAAAAAGGATTGTTTGCTACCGCTGCCGGCTCGAGGGACACATTGCAGCAAATTGCCCGGTTGTGGATGAACCCATGCAATGCGACTTTCCAAGAAACTGGGGAGGAGCCAACATCCTCAGAAGAAAACATGCCATCTGTAGAGTTTTCTGATCTCGAGGTTCACAGGGAAAACTTTGCCACCGAACAGTTAAAAGATCTCACCCTAATAAAGGCACGGGAAAACATAGTGAAAATAGATGGCGAGTTAGTGAACCCAGATACGAACTGCACTTTCCCGTACTTCATCATAGAAAGGGACCTACTCTATCGGGTGGCTCAAAGGGCAGAAGAAACCATTGAGCAACTTGTGGTGCCCAAACCCTACAGGAAGTTGGTGTTAGAGTTGGCCCATGGGCACATTCTTGGGGGTCATCTGGGGACAGAGAAAACCAGAGAGAGAGTGTTGCAGAGATTTTATTGGCCTGGGGTCGTGAAGGAAATAGAAAATTATTGTTCCTCCTGCCCTGTGTGTCAGATGTCGGCACCTATGCCACATTTCCGTAACCCGCTAGTACCCCTTCCCATCATTGAGGTTCCCTTTGAGAGGATCGCCATGGATTTGGTAGGTCCAATAGTGAAGTCCGCTAGGGGGCATCAGTATATTTTGGTTATATTGGACTATGCCACCCGTTATCCAGAGGCGATTCCTCTCCGAAATACCTTGGCCAAAACCATAGCCAAAGAGCTGTCTCTTGTTTTTAGCCGTGTGGGTATTTGTAAGGAACTGCTCACGGACCAAGGTACACCCTTTATGTCCCGGGTTATGAAAGAACTGTGCAAGTTGTTCAAAGTGACACAATTGCGTACATCTGTGTATCACCCCCAAACAGATGGGTTGGTTGAAAGGTTCAACAAAACCCTTAAACAAATGTTAAAGAAGGTGGTGAATAGAGATGGAAAGGATTGGGACTGTCTTATGCCCTATTTAATGTTTGCCATTAGGGAGGTACCCCAATCCTCTACGGGTTTCTCACCCTTCGAGTTGCTCTATGGGAGACACCCAAGAGGGCTGTTGGATATCGCCAGGGAAACTTGGGAAAGTGAGAGTTCTCCCCACAGGAGTGTGATTGAGCATGTCGCCCTGATGCAAGATCGAATTGCACAGGTAATGCCAATCGTAAAGGAACATTTAGCCCAAGCACAATTGGCACAACAGAGAGTGTATAACCGTGGGGCCAAGACCCGTACCTTCTCCCCAGGGGATAGGGTGTTGGTACTTATCCCTACAGTTGAAAGTAAGTTCCTCGCCAAATGGCAAGGCCCCTACGAGATAATGGAAAAAGTGAGCAAAGTGAATTACAAAGTCAGACAACCAGGAAGGCGAAAGCCCGAACAGATCTATCACATCAATCTGTTGAAACCCTGGAGGGATAGGGAATCCCTAGTCGCAGAAACTTTGTCACCAGCTCAGTCTGATTGCGTGATTCCTGAGGTAGGAATAGAAGTCACCTTGTCAAAGCCCCAACAACAGGAGGTTAAGGAGTTTGTGCTTCGCAACAAAGAGGTTTTCTCTGAGCTGCCGGGACAAACGTCTGGGGTAGAGCATGATATTATAACCCCGCCTGGTGAAAGGGTGAAGTTAAAACCCTATCGCATCCCAGAGGCCCGACGGGAGGCTATACGGGAGGAAGTACAGAAAATGCTTAAGTTGGGGGTGATAGAGGAATCCCAAAGTGATTGGTCCAGCCCTATAGTCTTAGTGCCTAAACCGGATGGGAGCTGGCATTTTTGTAATGATTTTCGACAGCTGAACAAAGTTACAAAATTTGACACCTACCCCATGCCTCGTATCGATGAGTTAATCGACCGGCTAGGAACAGCCCGGTATATGACAACTCTCGATCTCACAAAAGGGTATTGGCAAATTCCCTTGGCTAAGTCGGCCAAAGAGAAAACCGCGTTTGTAACCCCAGACGGGGCATTCCAGTATAAAAGAATGCCGTTTGGGTTACAGAATGCCCCGGCAACCTTTCAGCGGAAAATGGACCAGATTCTGAGGCCCCACCAGAAGTATGCTGCAGCTTACCTGGATGATGTAGTTATCCATAGCCCAGATTGGGCCTCACATCTGCCTAAGGTGCAAGCAGTCCTAGACTCTATCCGGGAAGCTGGGTTTACGGCCAACCCAAAGAAGTGTACCATTGGACAGGAAGAGGCCAAATATCTTGGGTACACCATTGGGAGGGGAGTGATCAAACCCCAAGTCAATAAAGTCGAGGCCATACAGAATTGGCCACGTCCTAACAGCAAGAAGCAGGTACGGGCCTTTCTGGGAATCGCTGGTTATTATCGGCGATTTATTCCCCACTTTGCCTCTCAGGCTGTGCCATTAACCAACCTGACTAAGGGGAAAGACTCGGTCATGGTTAAGTGGACCACAGAAGCGGAAGCAGCCTTCCAGGCCTTAAAGAAAGCTTTATATAGCCAGCCAACCTTGTACTCCCCAGATTTCTCCAGGGACTTTGTGGTACAAACGGATTCCTCTGACGTGGGGTTGGGAGCAGTATTGTCCCAGGTCTGGAATGGGGAAGAACATCCGGTCATTTACCTCAGTAGGAAATTAAAGTCCCATGAGGTCAATTATGCCACTATTGAGAAGGAATGTTTAGCGGTGAAATGGGCTCTAGATTCTCTTAGATACTACCTGCTGGGTTGGCATTTTGACCTAGTTACGGACCACGCTCCCTTAAAGTGGATGGCCCAAAACAAAGAAACAAACCGAAGAGTAAACAGATGGTTCCTGTCCCTACAAGAATTCACTTTCACTGTAAAACATCGCCCTGGCGTCCAAATGGGGAATGTGGATGCACTGTCTCGGGTGCATGCCTGCCTGAATGCTGGTGTTCCAACCCCAAGGTTGAAACAAGAGGGGGGGTATGTGACAGTAGGCAGGTTAAATCCCCTGGTTGCGTCCAAGAGGACAGGTATATCTCTCCTAGATTCAGGCTTTATGCCACTTTGTATCTCTAGGGGGAGTGCTGGGAGTCCTGCTAGGAGGACTTGATTACCCCAGCTGTTTCAGGTGGGCTCGTTAGGGCCTCTTGTAAAAGCTCCCAGCATGAATAGAGTGTCACTCCAAGCTGGAGGCAGACCTGTGTGGACTGTCAGTGCTTTGTGCTGTGTGCGGTGAGCTAAAGCCTGTGTGGCTATTCCTAAAACATTTAAACTCCAGGGAGTCAGGGACTGGGGCAGCACAAGGCTGTACCTAGTTGGTAGTTAGGGACACCAGCGTGTGTAGCAAGCAGGTCAAGTTGACCAGGATTTATTTTGTTATTTCTTTTGTTTTCTGTCATAATTTTTTGTGGTGTATTTAAATTAAACCGCACCTTTTTGTTTTCTCCTACCACGGTCTGCTGTGCCTAGTTCTTTTCTGTGTGCTGAACCCTTCCAGGGAATCGCACAGACCCGCTGCCGAGCTAGCCCCTCACAATATATATATATATATATATATATATATATATATACTGTATATATAGCCTTTACATTGAATATTTTTAAAGTGATTGTAAAGTCTCGTTTTTTTTGTTTTTTTTTCCATAATTTTTTTTATTGTTTCACAGAAAAAATAAAACATAACATAACATCCAAAACAACAATGGAGTCCCATAACAAAACTATAAATAGTGGCAAACACGACATACATTTAGAGAGTATCAAGTCAAATAAGCTCCCAAAAGGTATACTGCAACATAACACAATCACGTGGAAAAAAAGAAGAAAAAAGGGGTCTCTGTACTGGGGATCGTTCAGGGCCCCCACCAAACACCCCTAAAGGGAATACACTGTGTCCAGTGATGAGCTGGGTCCCAACCCCCGTGACCCACATCCTTCCACTGGGGTCTCCCAGAGACGAAGAAATTAATCTTTGACCCCCTGGGATAGCATGTTCTGGAGATATCTCAGATAAAAACGAGGACTTGGAGCCGAAACACTGTTGGTTTGTGATATAACTCAGGATCTTAAACAGAAGTAAATAAGCCAGAGTGGTATTATGAGGACTCATTTGCAAAACTATTGAAGGAGCAAAGAAAAAGGGATAGGAAAAAGTAAAGAGGAGAATAGGAAAAGGAAGGAAAGAAGGAAGGAAGTGAAAGGTGAGGTAAGGTGCCTCTCTACCCGGTGTAAGTCCCCAATATCACAGTCCCATCATGCTAACAATGCCAGGATATCAGGGAAATTCTGAGATACTGAGCCCATGGTTCCCATATCACTGTAAATCATTCAGTTGTGCCTAATAGGGAACTCACCAATTTTTCTTATGCCATTATCTATGAAATTTTTCTTTTCATGGATAATAGAGAAACTGTGGGCAGTTTACATGCCTTGGCAATAGTCAGTTTAACCCCTGTCAAAATAAACAATATCAGTTTGCGAGTGAGTTTAGGGATTCACAATGCTAGACCATTAAGCAAAACTATTGCAGGTGTCTGGGAAATAGTGCAACCTGTGACCTTGCAGATAAGTAGAAAGACTTTATTCCAGAACCCCTTGATTCTGGGGCATTCCCACCATATGTGGATCATGGTACCTAGGCCTTGGCAGCCTCTAAAACACAGAGGGGATGAGGATGGATACATATGGGCCAATCTGGTCGGGTCTACAGTAGGTACCATCTCGTCAAAAATTTGAGAAAGGCATTGTAGATGCCCTTGATAGATCTAGAATAGGAATCGTGCAAGTCTTCCACTTCCCAGGTGGTCTGGAGATCCTTTTCACAGGAAATCATATATGGTAAATTGTTAGGATTTGTAGTAAGTGACTTGTAGATTACAGAGATCCCTTCCCTCTGCTCCATGCCTTGACCGCACCAGCATTTGTATTCCGTGAACCTGGTGGGTTAAGTTTGTTTGACCATAGGGAGTGAATGAAATGAGAGATTTGGTGGAACCTAAACTTCTCGGTAGAGGGAAGCTCAAGCTCCTTTTCAAAATTTTTAAGGGGTAAGGGGCCTGTGCTAGAGAAGAAGTGTCCAATGCGGTAGACCCCTTATTCAGCCACCATTTGAAGAGACTCAGAGACCAGGGAGGGAAGCTTTCTTAGCATGTCCCACAAGGAGAGTGAGTGTGAGAGGGTCGGGGCCAGAATGGGAGGTCTGCTTTTGGAAGGGCACATAACAAAAAATCTAGGGTGAACCTAGGCACTGCCTGGTGTTCAATGGCTATCCAATCAGGTTTTTCAACCTTTAGGTGAATGTATGGCCTCGTACACACGATCAAATCTGTCTGCTGAAAACGGTCTGCTAGACCGTTTTAGCAGACAGATTCGATCGTGTGTACGGGCAAACAGACGGATTTGGCCACCCGACAGATTTCAAAGCATGCTTTGAAATCTGTCGGCTGGGAACCCGTCCGCCCGACATGTCTGCTGGTTAGTATGCTAACCAGCAGACATGTCTTCTCGCACACGCGCCGAAAGATTTTGACGCATGCGCGGAAGTGTTTTACTTCCTGGTGCGGTGACGTGGCGGCGTCAACGTCACCGCCACATCACCGACACGTCAGCGCGCTGTCTGCTGGCGGGGATTTTGGTTTGCTCGTGTGTACACGCGAGCAAACCAAAATGCCGGCAGACAGATCTGTTCAAATCAGTCGGTCCGACCGATTTGAACAGATAGATTGACTCGTGTGTACAAGGCCTTAGACATTTGAGCTAACCGTGCAGCTTGATAGTACCAAATTTGGAAGGCCCAGCCCTCCTTAGGAGGAAAGATTAAAAAGATTGCGGTGGGAAAGATGAGGTCCTTTCTTGTCCAAAATAAATTTAGTGACTTTACCCTGAAAAGCTTTTAGATGGTCCCTGCTAATCTGGATAAAGAGGGAGCGAAATAGGTATAACAACCTGGGTAATAGAGTCATCTTGACTGAGTTAATTCTACCTGTCCAAGATATGTCATGAGATTCCCAGCCCCTGAGATCCGCTTCCAGTTTCTGATACATTGGGGGTAATTTGTTTGATAAAGACTTTCTATTTTCAACGTGATATTAAGCCCCAAATATTTAATGGAGTTATCACTCAATTCAAATTGGTAAGTGTTCTGTAGGAGGGAAACCAGCGAGCTAGGAAGAGACACATTAAGAGCTTGAGACTTAGACATATTAACGTGTAGACCCGAAACTCATTCAATAACATACAGACCACAGAGAGAGAGGAGGCCAGATAGGTTACAAAAACACCCCTGATATCCGGGTGACAACTCGGTTCGGAGTAGAGTCCCTGGAGTCTAACTGTGGCCTCAAGCTTCGAGTACAGAGCCTCCAGAATCCCTATAAAGTTTGGGCCAAACCCCCAATGTCTTAGTAGCGTGAAGAGATATGGCCAGGAAACAGAATAAAAGGCCTTCTGAAGGTCCAACGATAATAGCATGCCCTCTTGTTTGTGTCCTCCCGCCCAGTTCGATTGCAATACTGAAATAAGGTCCATCATCCTTCTCACTTGGTTGCGTCCCTGTCTACAAGGAATAAAACCAACCTGGTCTTTGTAGACATACAGGCCTATAAATGATGCTAGATGATTTACTATAACTTTAGTTAAAATTTTAAGGTCACAGGGCCTATAGTTCCCTATAAAACTTGCGTCTTTACCAGGCTTGGGAATTACCTTGTTATGTATTTAAATAACAAACATTAATAGTTATATTTACCTGCTCTATTGCATTGGATTTGCACAGGGCAGCCTGTATCCTCCTTTTCTCTGGTCTCTGTCTGGAGCTCCTGATCCCTGCCTCCTATTGAGTGCCCCCACAACAAGCAGTTTGCTATGGGGACACTCAAGCTGAGCCACAGCTGCCTGTGTCTATTCACTAGCTGTAGTTTGGCACACCCCTCTCTCTCCTGATTGACTAACTGACATTGATTTACAGCAGCGGGAGCCAATGGCACAGCAGATCAAGAGGCAGAGTCCCAGATGGCAGAGGGACTAGTGGACATCGCTGAATAGAAAGGGGGCTCAAGTAAGTATTAAAGGGCTGGGGGGGGGGGCTGCTGCAGACAAAAGTTTTTTTTTTTTATCTTAATGCGTAGACTGCATTAAGATAAAAATCCTTCTGCTTTAAAACCCCTTTAAATTTATTTCAGTCCATTACAAATTTGCTTGAATACATTGCTGTAACAATATACAGCAACATAATATTTTTTTTTACAGAAGCTTTACATTTTGTTATGAAAAAGTCTGGTAATTAAGCCTAGGATGAAATGATAGGAAAGAAAAATGTAAGTGTAGCGGGGGCAATTTTTGCTATTAAGAATGCTCAGATGGAAGTGGTAGAATTAATAGTCTTATAATGTAAATAAGCGTCTGATGCCATCTACTGGCGAAGAAATGGAACGACGTGTTCAAGACTTGTTTTTCCAGAACATCCAGAAGGGATATGAATAATTACCCAGGAACACTCAGGGCTGCAAGGCATGCTGGGAAGATATAAAAGACCTTGTGGTGGCCATTTTTAGCTCTCTCTGCCTCGGGACCCACACCCTGGAGGAACACTTTCACAGTGTGTTTGGTGGAGTTCTGGCCTACCTCGTGCGGAAGCAAGCCATCGGTATCCAGGCAAGTGTCGGAGGGTTCCCGATCGTCTCTGGAAGTGGGAACTGGACAACCGGACGAGTGCAGAGACCAGGCGGAGGCCGTGTGTGGCGAAAGCATCCAGTCATCTGGGCATCGTGTGGTGAGAGGGCTCGGGCCCAAAGCTTTGTACTGTTTACACACTCACACACTTAGACTGCCGGGGTAGTGTTGCTGGGACCGTTAGTTCCATGCTGCCAGTGTGTTTCTCTAAGCCACATGTGCCAGGACCTGAAAGCCTTAATCAACTGCTTGATGGCCGGCCATTGAAGATTGTGTATTAACTAGGAAAGAGTGCGCAGTCACCCTCCACGTTTAATCTACAGTCCCTGTTTGCATTAAACTACTATTAAAATACCTGTGGATTACAAATTGGGTTCACATTGCTAGCGAAGAAAGAAGATCAAGGACTAATACTACTACATTTTATTGGCAAGGCCTTGCAGCGCTGTTACTGTTAGACAGATACTGTCATAGGGAAGTTACTGAGTGATTACCCGCTACGGTTGTGTTTTATTCTGTTGGGTGTTGCGTAGCACATACTGTGTGGTTGTTTACTGGAAGTGTACTGGAAGTGGGAAGGCGCGCAGCTTGAAGTAAGGCCTGCGCGCTAGTCCCACTTGGAGACACCAAAATACCTGCGGCCGCAGAGGGGGTGTAAAGAAATTGTTACTCACAGTCTTTCGCAATACTGAATGTGCATCACTTACGTTCTGATTGTGTATTACAACAACTGCTTTAGTAAAGTCAACGATTATTTAAGTTTAACTTGTGTCTTAACGGTTCCTTTGTTGCTCATAAACCATTGTGTCAGTTTGCACCACAGCTGTGTCAAGGGGAGTGAGACCAAGAATACTGGGGGGTAATAAAGCAGAGTGCAGGCCCAAAACAATCAGCCGCTCCTTCGGGGGTAAGCGCTACACGTGGGGTGCTCGTCCGGGATCCTGTACCTCTGCAAGTAAAACCCATCCCTGGTATCAGCATGGATCCTACTACAGTGGCTCGGTGGTGTGGAACTGAAGGCGCCCGTTCCGAAGCGAGCGTAGCCATCGCACTCCCGGGAGAAACCTGGGATAGTGAGCAGATCAAAAAGGTCGTGAAGACACTGTCCCCAAATAGAAAGGCCTGGGTGATCGCCATCAGACCAGACTGTGAAACCTCCCACACCTATGCCCTATTGGAGTGGAGGACGGAAGTTCCGGAGAACTTCAGGGGTCCGAGTGTACAGCTAGCTGGAGGAACCAAGTTATACCTGACACATCCAGAAGGGTCTGGTCAGAGCACTGCCAACTCTAGCCTTGTAAAGCCAACGGCGCTGGGATTTGATCAGGAAGCAACCCCAGCCCGATACCAGTTCAAGACCCCCTCAAGGGAAGGTAAAACCTGTATATGGAAAGTACAGGGGAGGTTCTCAGTCAGAACAGCAGCTATCTGACCTGAAACGGCAGTGCCGCACCATACAGGAAAGGTTCAAGGAGGCCTCTGGTGTGATCGCAGGACACATTGAAGAGCTAAGTGTCTCGTGCAAAGATTCAAATAACAGTAAGCTAAGCTCGAGGTCTGCCTCAGTTCCCTCGAGACGTACCCAAAATCGCCTACCTGAAGTGACGATCCGGAAGGATTTTAAAATCGAAGGACGGATAGGGGAAAAAGACCAAGAGGGAAGCCTGTCCTATACAAATCTCTTACATCAGGTGGAGCTGGGACTTCAAAAAGGCTATCATGAATCTGAGATCACAGAGGCCGTAGTCAACGCCATTAGCCCGGATCTGAGCATCAGAAGGATGTTGGAGATGAAGAATGGGCTAACTCTGACACAGCTCAGGAGGATATTAAAAAGTTACTATAAGGAGGAAGATGCTGCTGAATTGTATCATCAACTAATAAATATGGCACAAGACACCCAGGAGACCCCGCAGAATTTCCTGTTCAGGGCCATCGCTCTGAAGGATCGCTTGTTGTCTGCCTCCCGAGGAGAAGACTCGGATGGACATCTTGGACCGGAAGTCATCCAGAAGAAGTTCTTGAGGTCTGTGGCTACAGGGCTGAGGAGCGACTATGTCAAATTCCAGTTGCGACAGTACCTGGATGATCCTTCCACCTCAGATGAGGTGCTCATTGAAGAGACCAATGAGGCGGCCCGGATGGAAACGGAGGGAGAGAAGAAGCAAGGGAAAGCTCAGTCCAGTACCACCGCAAGGATCAGATGGCATAACGCTGATGTCTCACAGAGCTCCCCGGAGACTAGTGTTTTGACAGCAACCGCTGATGATATGCCCCGTTCTGAACTAGGAAAACTATTTCAAGTGCAGAAGGAAATACTGGAGATGATGACTCTGTTGACCGCTAGGCTGGAGGGCCCACAGAGGCAGAAGGCCCCACCGGACCCCGCAGTCACTCCAATTGAGAGACCGGTGAGGTCAAAGACCTGTTTCAACTGTGGAGGAGTGGGACACTACCGCCAAGTGTGTCCAAGCCCGCCGAAGACAGAAGCAAGGGTCCAGAAGCCGGCGGCAAACTCCAGAGGGCCCCAGTGAAGGAGTCAGCTGGGCGCCCGGTCACAATAGTCAACTCCAAACAACCATACGCCGTCCCGGTCCCTAGTGACCCACGGGGGTCGAAGTTGGAAAAACACCCCCGGAAGAAGGGTGTAAAGGTACGAACCACCAAACAGACTAACCTTGCCACCCCACGTGGATTCCCCCCTGAATTAGTGGGACCCTCTCCCATTGTCCCTATCCAAGTGGAAGGAATCTATACCAAAGCCCTGCTGGATACTGGAGCTCAAGTAACTCTCCTCTACAGGGACTTCTATGAGAAGCACCTCAGGCACCTGCCTCTCCAGAAGCTGGAGGAACTGGAGATATGGGGTCTAGGAACTCAGAATTTCCCATATGACGGTTTCCTGCCTATTAAGCTCACCTTTGACCCAAGCGTGGCGGCGGGGAGGCTGAAGTCTTCGATGCTCTGGCAGTAGTATGCCCCCGCCCACCAGGGGCGGACAAGAGTTCCATCATTATTGGGACCAACACCAACCTAGTCCGGAGACTCTTGACACCACTTATGCAGAAGCAGGACACTTCAGCCATAAAAATACACCCAATGCTGACCCAGGTGTATCAGAACTTACTGCATGAGCAGAGGGCCCCAGCAGAAGGAGTGGGAAGAGTCTGGCGTTTGGATAGACGAGAAAAGGTGATACAGCCTGGTGAGGTGGTCTGCCTGCGAGCTTCTGTCAAGCTCACTTGGGAACAACCAGGACCTTTCATCGTCCTTGAGACGGACAGAAAACAGGGGAACAACGAGTTGGAGATAGTCCCCGAATTGCTACCAACCAAATTACTGAAGAGAAACAGAGGGAAAGTCTCAGTCAGCGTCCGGAACACCACAACATCCCCAGTGAAGATGCCGGCTAGAGTGTTGTTAGGGGAAGTGAAGCCAGCAACCCCAGTTCCTCCGTATGAAATGCTGAAAGAACAAGGAGAGGAGATCCCTCTGGAAGAATTCTTCCCAAAAAACACCCCCCTGTCACCCGAATGGATGGAGAGAGCAAAGACCCAGCTACTAAAATGGAGGATGGCTTTCTCAAAAAACGAGTTCGATGTGGGGCTGGCCAAAAGTGCTGAACACAAGATCCGGCTGGAAGAGGACAAACCTTTCCGGGAAAGGGTCAGGCGGATTCCACTGGGAGACCTGGAAGATTTGCGAGAACAGCTGGCTGAGCTGAAGAGAACAGGCATCATCCGGGAGTCTCGGAGCCCCTATGCTTCCCCGATAGTGGTGGTGAGAAAGAAGAATGGGTCGTTACGGCTGTGCATTGACTACAGGACACTGAATCGGAGGACCATTCCCGACCAATACACCACCCCCAGAATAGAAGATGCCTTACAGAGCCTGTCGGGGGCGAAGTGGTTCAGTGTGCTGGACCTGAAGAGTGGGTACTACCAGATTCCCATGCACCCTGAAGATAGGGAGAAGACAGCTTTCATTACCCCGGTGGGGTTTTTTGAATTTAACCGCATGCCACAAGGCTTGTCGGGGGCCCCGGCCACCTTCCAGAGGTTGATGGAGAAGACTGTAGGTGATATGAACTTAATTGAAGTGCTGGTATACCTGGATGATGTGATAGTGTTCGGCAGAACACTGGAAGAGCACGAAGAGCGCCTGGAGAAAGTCTTGAGTAGACTCCATGAAGAGGGCCTGAAGCTTTCGATGGAAAAGTGCAAATTTTACCAGTCATCAGTGAGTTATCTGGGTCACATAGTGTCCGCGGAAGGAGTGGCCACGGACCCGCAGAAGCTGGATGCTGTCACCTCATGGCCCCGGCCAACAAATGTGACTGAGCTCAGGTCTTTTCTGGGATTCTGCTCCTACTATCGCAGATTTGTTGAAGGGTTCGCCAAGATAGCCCACCCACTCACTGAACTATTAAAGAACCAGGAGGGGGCTGAGTCGGACCCTGATGGACCTGGGAAACCTAAGGAGGGTCCCAGGAAGAAGAAAGAGTCGATTGAAGACCAATGGACCACTCAGTGTGAAGAGGCCTTTGTACAGTTGAAGCGGAGCCTCACTACTGCCCCGGTTTTTGGCCTACGCAGACCCTGCCAGGCCTTACGAACTGCATGTGGACGCCAGTCGAGATGGACTGGGTGGAGTACTCTACCAGGAGTATGACGGGCACCTACGACCCATTGCCTATGTGAGCCGAAGCTTGACACCCGCTGAAAGGAATTACCCAACTCACAAACTTGAGTTCCTGGCTTTGAAGTGGGCAGTAGTGGACAAACTGAGAGACTACCTATATGGCGCAGAATTTGTGATCAAGACAGATAACAATCCTCTCACCTACCTACTCACCACAGCAAAATTAGATGCCACAGGACATAGGTGGCTGGCTGCACTTTCTGGATTCACCTTCAGTCTAAAATACCGTCCAGGGGTCGGAAATCGGGACGCTGATGCATTATCCAGGAGGCCCCACTGCGATTGGAACTCGCCAGAAGGTTGGACCCAACTTACCCCTGAAGGTGTGAGGGCTCTTTGCGAAGGAGCGGAACAACCAGTGAAGGGTGGAGCCAGGGCTGAAGAGGTAGGAGTGTCCGCTGTGGGAGTGCCTAGGGGCTACTGTAATGTCACTCAGATGGTGGATGAGGGTTTGCCTAAACTGTCCAGGAAGGACCTCCGAAGAGATCAGCAAGAAGATCCCCTCTGTAGCCTTGTGTTGGAGGCCTTGGAAACTCAACATTCTGATCTACTCCTACAGAGTGCCAAGAAGGAAGCTCGCCTGTTATGCAAGGAGTGGAGTCGGTTACAGCTGAAACAAGGAGTGGTGTACAGGAGGGCCCCCTCTGAAGATCTGGAGGAGAAGTGGCAGTTGTTCCTGCCGGAAAAACATAGGGAAAGAGTTCTGATTGCTCTGCATGACCACCATGGCCACCTGGGATCAGAAAGGACCCTTCAATTGGTGAGAGACAGGTTCTACTGGCCATACATGCGATCTGAAGTGGAGAATTACTGTCACTCTTGTCTCAGGTGCATACACAGGAAGTCTTTACCTCAGAGAGCCGCCCCAATGGGCCATATGGAAAGCCACGGACCCATGGATCTAGTATGTATAGACTTCTTGTGTGTGGAATCCGATCTCAGTGGAGAAGGAAATATTTTGGTAGTCACGGACCATTTCACCAGATATGCTCAGGCCTTTCCAGCCAGGGATCAACAAGCGCCTACTGTGGCAAAGATCTTGGTGGAGAAATTCTTCGTCCATTACGGCCTGCCTCAGCGGATCCATTCAGATCAAGGAAGGGATTTTGAGAGCACCCTCATTAGGCAGCTACTGGACTTGCTGGATATAAAAAAATCTAGGACTACCCCCTATCACCCACAAGGGGATCCACAACCCGAAAGATTCAATAGAACTCTCCTCAACATGTTAGGAACACTGGCCTCGGAGCAGAAACAACAGTGGAGTAAACACATTGCAGCCATGGTACATGCCTATAACAGCACCGTGAGTGATGCCACAGGATATTCACCCTATCGCCTAATGTTTGGACGGGAAGCTCGTTTGCCGGTGGACCTGGCGTTTGGTACTTCTTTAGACCACACTTCGGAGGCCTCTCATCGAGGATATGTGGGCAGATTACGGAAGAGTTTGAAGGCCGCATATGAGAAAGTTCAGGCCACCTCGGATGCGAGGGGACGCAGGAATAAGAGGAACTTTGACCTCAGAGTGCGGATCCAAGACCTGCAACCTGGAGACCGAGTGCTATTGAGAAATCTGGGTGTACCAGGAAAACACAAGTTGGCTGATCGCTGGAAGTCACAGCCATTCATCATATGCAGGCGCCTCCCAGGACTACCGGTATACGAAATCAGACCAGAAGGGAGTACTGGACCACTGAAGGTATGGCATCGGAATCACCTTCTGCCCTTAACAGAAGCAGTCAGGAAAATTCCACGACGGGAACTATCGCCTATGGCTGAGCCTCGACCTGTAACTAGGTCTCAGTCAGGATCCCTGGCCACAGAAGGTAGTGAGAAAGAGGATGGGATGGAGATAAGCTGGTTGTGGTCGCCTGAGATGCCGGAAACTGATACTAATTGCTTACCTCATGAGCAGGAGAGAGACACTGTGACTTTGAGACCTGAGGCCCCGGAATTTGTGCCGCAAAGTGGACATTCTGAGGATCACTCACCCGCTGACACTGAGGTGCAAGAGTGTGAGGCAGAAGAAGAGACAGCGCCTACTCCTAAAAGACAAAGGGTCAAGAGGGAAGTTCATGCACCTAAGAAACTGACTTATGATATTCTGGGCGAATGTTCTGAACAGGCCTGGCTTGCTCCCAAAAGAATTCCTGATATGCCTGGTCTCTTTACTGTAAACCTAGAAGGAGAGAACCCCAACTCACCCCTTGACACATCTGTACCAGACACTGCGGTGTCACCTGTGATTGCCCAGAACAGCCTCCCATCTTATGAAAATTGGTGGGAGGCTCCTCTGTCTGTATTGAGCAGCCGCATAGAGGCAAAAATGTGCAGTAGAGTTAAAAATGTCTTTGGGGACCAAAGATTCAAAGTGGGGGGAGTATGTAGCGGGGGCAATTTTTGCTATTAAGAATGCTCAGATGGAAGTGGTAGAATTAATAGTCTTATAATGTAAATAAGCGTCTGATGCCATCTACTGGCGAAGAAATGGAACGACGTGTTCAAGACTTGTTTTTCCAGAACATCCAGAAGGGATATGAATAATTACCCAGGAACACTCAGGGCTGCAAGGCATGCTGGGAAGATATAAAAGACCTTGTGGTGGCCATTTTTAGCTCTCTCTGCCTCGGGACCCACACCCTGGAGGAACACTTTCACAGTGTGTTTGGTGGAGTTCTGGCCTACCTCGTGCGGAAGCAAGCCATCGGTATCCAGGCAAGTGTCGGAGGGTTCCCGATCGTCTCTGGAAGTGGGAACTGGACAACCGGACGAGTGCAGAGACCAGGCGGAGGCCGTGTGTGGCGAAAGCATCCAGTCATCTGGGCATCGTGTGGTGAGAGGGCTCGGGCCCAAAGCTTTGTACTGTTTACACACTCACACACTTAGACTGCCGGGGTAGTGTTGCTGGGACCGTTAGTTCCATGCTGCCAGTGTGTTTCTCTAAGCCACATGTGCCAGGACCTGAAAGCCTTAATCAACTGCTTGATGGCCGGCCATTGAAGATTGTGTATTAACTAGGAAAGAGTGCGCAGTCACCCTCCACGTTTAATCTACAGTCCCTGTTTGCATTAAACTACTATTAAAATACCTGTGGATTACAAATTGGGTTCACATTGCTAGCGAAGAAAGAAGATCAAGGACTAATACTACTACATTTTATTGGCAAGGCCTTGCAGCGCTGTTACTGTTAGACAGATACTGTCATAGGGAAGTTACTGAGTGATTACCCGCTACGGTTGTGTTTTATTCTGTTGGGTGTTGCGTAGCACATACTGTGTGGTTGTTTACTGGAAGTGTACTGGAAGTGGGAAGGCGCGCAGCTTGAAGTAAGGCCTGCGCGCTAGTCCCACTTGGAGACACCAAAATACCTGCGGCCGCAGAGGGGGTGTAAAGAAATTGTTACTCACAGTCTTTCGCAATACTGAATGTGCATCACTTACGTTCTGATTGTGTATTACAACAACTGCTTTAGTAAAGTCAACGATTATTTAAGTTTAACTTGTGTCTTAACGGTTCCTTTGTTGCTCATAAACCATTGTGTCAGTTTGCACCACAGCTGTGTCAAGGGGAGTGAGACCAAGAATACTGGGGGGTAATAAAGCAGAGTGCAGGCCCAAAACAATCAGCCGCTCCTTCGGGGGTAAGCGCTACATAAGGTAAGTGGCTCCAGGTGTGCTGGAGAGAGGACTCTTCCCGTGGGTGCAAGCCTTAGCTCGTCTGCTGTGTAAATTATATAGAGCAGTGATGGCAACCCTTGGCACCCCAGATGTTTTGGAACAATTATTCCGATTATACTCATGCACTCTGCAGTGTAGTTGAGTATCATGGGAAATGTAGTTCCAAAACATCTGGGGTGCAAAGGTTTGCCATCACTAATATAGAGGAAAAAATTGGTGGCTGCACACTGGAGTAGCAAAAAGTTCCTTTATTTCTCTTCATTAAAATATGATGACACCACAGGATGGTAGACACATTTTACACAGTTACATTGTGCTTATTCATTACCCTGATATGTTCCCTTGACCTTCCTAAAATAGGACCTTCTCCTGTGTAAATCACAGGTGTGGATGACATCAGTGGAACTGTTTGTGTGTCTTAGCTGTATACAGTAGGTGCTGCCAATTTTGTGTTTCTAGCGCAATGGGATCACGCTGGAAACTGGCGATGCAAGGATATGCTTCTCGCGTTCGCTGCCCCCACAAAATGCAGCGCATCCATAGAAATCTATTGGGGGCCGCAAACGGGAGGAGCGACAGAGCTCGGCGCTGGCTTCTGTGACGGGGCTCGCGGGGGGTTATAACTCTGCTGCCGAGCCGCAGGAATACACAATGTCACGGTCAGGTACTGTATGTTTTGAAAAACAATGAACTCACATGAATAGACCAACAATGACAATTACATGATTGAGAACTAACAGACAAAACAGACCAAAAAATAGACCAAAAAATTATAATAATTAGACCAAAAAATGAAAAGATAATCGGAATATGTTAATTACCTATATCCAAACAATGTAATAATTGAAAATAAAAATGAATTTAGAAAACAAAAAGAAAATTATATGAAAAAACAAATGATTATATGTACCATATATACTCGAGTATAAGCCACGTTTTTCAGCACATTTTTTTGTGCTGAAAATGCCCCCATCGGCTTATACTCGAGTGAGGTGCCACTTACTGGTCTCGGGTGGCATGTGCGGGTGTTCAATAAATCTGGATCCTTCCTGTATACTGTATACTGGCCCACAGGTCACATCCAGCCCTCTCGTGTCCGGCAGACAAATCCGCTCCCGTCACTCCCGCCCATGCTGTGACGCTGTCTGGATTGGCTGCTGGGACTGCCGATGTCCTAGCAGCCAGTGACATCATTGGTGTGGCACCTCCCCGACTACCCAGCTGCTGTTTGTATTAAAGATCCTTCTGCAGTGGGCGGTGATTGGGAGATGAAGAAGAGCTGAAGTCAGCTCTAGTACACGCAAGTGATGTATATGTATTGTACAGTACCGGTACATAGCTAATGTGGAAACTAATGGGACACTGATGGGGACACTCTAATTGGACTACTGATGGAGACACTCTGATTGAACTACTGATGGGGACACTCTGATTAAACTACTGATGTGGACATTCTAATAGAACTACTGATGGGGACACTCTGATTAAACTACTGATGGTGACACTCTGATTAAACTACTGATGGGGACACTCTGATTGAACTACTGATGGGTTCACTCTGATTGAACTACTGATGGGGACACTCTGATGGGGACACTCTGATGAGACTACTGATGGGGACACTCTGATGGGACTACTGATGGCAAAACTCTGATGGGACTACTGATGGGGACACTGATTGAACTACTGATGGGGACACTGATTGAACTACTGATGGGGACACTCTGATCGCACTACTGATGAAAAAACTCTGATCGCACTACTGATGGGGACACTCTGATGTGACACTGATTTTATTTTGGAAATTTACCGTACCAGTAGCTGCTGCATTTCCCACCCTAGGCTTATACTCGAGTCAATACGTTTTCCATTTTTTTTTTGGTAAAATTAGGTGCCTTGGCTTATATTCTGGTCAGCTTATACTCCAGTATATATGGAAATTAAAAAAAAATACAGGGAAGGAAAAAGAAAACCACAAAAAAAGGAAGAGAAGACCATAAACACAAAGAAAAGACCACACAGTATTATCTACAGTATTATACATTAAAAAAATTGTTATACAATCTATGGGCCAGATTCAGATACACATACATTGGCGCAGAGTATCAGAGATACACTACGCCGCCGTATTTTACCAGGCTATATGCCGAATTCTGGTAGATTTTGTCCCTTACGGTACGGCGGCGTAGTGTATTTCTCGCCGCGTAATCGAAATACGCGATTAGGGGGCGTGAAGCATTTAAATTGGGCACGTCCCCGTGGCGATCGAACTGCGCATGCTCCGTTCAGAAACTTCCCGCTGTGCATTGTGCGAAATAACGTCGTTATGTCATTTGTTGTTTGAGTAGCGTCGTTTACGGACATTCCTATTCCCGGATGACTTATGTAAAAAATAAAAAAAGACGTTGACATTCAACGCGGGAACGACGGCCATACTTAACATGGGCTGTCTAATATTAGACCAGCAAAAAGCTGGTATAATTTTACGCAGCAAAAAGATGACTAAAGATGCCGTAAGAGATTGCGATTGACGTTCGTAACTTCGTGGATCGTCGGCAAAAGCTCATTTGCATACCCCGATGCGGAAAACGACGGTAACTCCACCCAGCGGCCGCAAATTTATTGCAGCGTAGATCCGAAGGCGTACGAACACGTAAGCCAGTCGGATTGAAGCCCGCAGCCATATTTTAATGGTTTGAGGTTTCAGAGTAGTGAAAAAACGCACGTAATTTGAAAGTACTCCAGTCTAACGCGAGTTAGACAGGAGTAAGGGCTCTGTGAATCTGGCCCTATATTTGTACTGAACCCAACAAAGTCTTGGTACAAGGCCAGAGTATATAATAAAACTAGAAGTGTGTGCATGCACATAAATTATTATATTATTATTTTTAGGCTGAAATTATGTCATTGTTCTGCTGTAGGCAGGAGGAAGAATCTTCTCAATATTCTATTCCCCAGTGATCAGATGCTGACCCTGGATAAGGCCCAAACAAAATTGTGTATTTCTGGAAGAAAAACAAATGAAGACATTGTCAGGGATGTACTGTTATCTCTGTGAGAGTTAATAAATACCTTTTATACATACACATTAAATAGCATAAATGTCCTAAATATGTGAAAAATAAGATGATATTTCCTCTTTAACCCCTTCCTTTCCAGCCCATAGGGGAATCACGTCATGGTGATCCCCTCGCCGATGAGACTGGACATTGCACAACGTCCAGTCTTCACGGCGTTCTAGGGCGCGCGCGGCACCACTCGCGATCCCGCGCACGCGCCCGACGGCCGTGATTGCCGCCGGGCACCCGCGATTTCCGGCAATCACGTCAGGAGTGTGGATCTGTGTGTGTAAACACACAGATCCACCTCCTGTCAGCGGTGAGGAGACTGATGTGTGTTCCCAGTACAGAGGAACACACATCGATCTCCTCCCCCTGTGAGTCCCCCTCCCCCTACAGTTAGAACATACTTTAGGACACATTTTAACCCCTTCAGCGCCCCCTAGTGTTAACCCCTTCCCTGCCAGTCACATTTACACAGTAATCAGTGCAGTTTTATAGCACTAATCATTGTGTAAATGTGAACGGTCCCAAAAACGTGTCAAAAGTGTCCGATATGTCCGCTGCAACGTCACGGTCACAAAATAAAAACGCAGATCCCCGCCATTACTAGTAAAAAAAATAAAATAAAAATGCCATAAATCTATCACCTATTTTGTAGACGCTATGGGCCAGATTCAGGTAGATGAGAGCATCTTTGCTCCAGAGTAACGCTTCTCATTTACGTTACTCTGACGACCCTTTCAGCGCAAGTACTGTTATTCACATAGCAGTTGCGCGTAAACTTGCACCAGAGTAACGATAATGCGCTGGCGTAACCCGACGCAAGGGGAAGTGGGTGTGATCATATGTAAATGATGGGCGGAGCCCAGCGCAGAGGCTTACGTTTAGCGCATCAACCACGGAGCATGCGCAGTGAGTGAGGCTCCACTCGCCCCCTTTGTGCGCATGCTCACAACTTCCGTCGGCACCACTTCACGGGAAACGTCAGCGCAATGCCTTCCGTTGGGCGTTTAAATGCGCCCGTAGAAGCGCCATTCCGGCACTAAAGTATATCCTGCTCCCCCTCCCCGCAGTGATGTTACTTTTGTTCTGAGATGGCTGCTCCCGTTCCCCGCAAACACACAGGAGAAAGCTGAACTTTAATGGCCAGGAGCTGTCAGCCGTCATCTCGGCTATGGAGACCTATGATGTCTTCCTCCATGGCTGTAAAATTTGACAGACAAGCATGGACAAAGGTGTTGTCCTGCAAGTGGGGGTGCTCAGCTAGCTCTTCTCGTCGGTAACGCTGCTGTAGCTGCTCTCCTGCTGACCTGTGGCCATCTGGAGTAAAGATAAAGCAGCCTTTTGTAGAAATAACTTTGCGCCGGACGGACGAGATACGCGTGGCGCATGTAGCCAGCGTATGGTGCTAATCCGTTCGTGAATTGGGAAAAATCCCTCATTTGCATATTTGCAGGGGAAATCAATAGGCGCGACTGATGCGCCAAGCGAAATTAAGCGCTGACGATACTCTGGCGTCGGAACGTTCCGCCGGTCGCAAATGGCCCGTTATTGGGCGCATCTAGTTTGGTGGGTACGGGCACATAGAAACAACGGCGCATCTTCACAGTTACGCGGCGCATATCGAAATACCCCAGCGCAAGTGTTGCTGAATCTGGCCCTATAACTTTTGCGCAAACCAATCAATATACGATTATTGCGTTTTTTTTTTTACCAAAAATATGTAGAATACGTATCAGTCTAAACTGAGGGGAAAAAAAGTTTTTTTTAAAAAAAAGATTGTGAGATGTATTAAATAAAAAGGAAAAAATATTGTGTTTTTTTTTTAAATTGTCGCTCTTCTTTTGTTTATAGCGCAAAAAATAAAAACAGCAGAGATGATCAAATACCACCAAACGAAAGCTCTATTTGTGTGGGGAAAAAAACATAATGATTTAATTTGGGTACAGTGTTGCCTGAATGCGCAATTGTCATTCAAAGTGCAACAGCACTGAAAACTAAAAATTGGTCTGGGCAGGAAGGGGGTGAAAATGCCCTGTATGGAAGGGGTTAATCTTAATTTACCTCAGAGATGTCAGAAGTCTTTCTTCCCTATAATTATGCAGTAATGAAAAAATATTGATATTTGGTCTGTACCCAAAGTTCAAATTAGGGCAATGGTGATTATGACAGCAAATATGTAATCCACCTTTTTTATCTGTTTTAGCTTTGCCATTCAATAGCAAAACAGACAATCATGCATTAATCTCACAAACGTACATTGATCCACTGTCTATATTTTAAAATAACTGACAGGTTGACAAATGACAAAAGTATTGCTATTAACCAAGGCTGATACAGATAACCAGGTGTGGGAAAGTATTGTTTGGTAGGCAGTAAAGGAGTAGATGAGAGAACAAAACCACATGGATTATCACCTGACCTGAAGTGGACTGATACAGTGAGTCCCAGTCACAAAGTGGTATATACTGCTTTAAGATCCGTGGTAAAATATCTTTTAGCATTTTTCAAAAAATGTTTTGCCATTTAATAAAAAACGCTTCTAAAATGCTGCTTGCTGTGTTTTTCTAAATGTATGGTTTGTGGAATTTAGCTCATGAAACCGTGTAGTAATGTATCTCATGTCATCATATTCAGCAGGCAATACTTATTTTCTGGTGCACACTTCTAAGGGCATTTGCAGAAGGGAGTGATGGTGGTGGAGAGTCCAAAAGAAAAGCCTTGTCTCCTCTATGGGGAAATAGAGTGAAAATTAACCACCTGTCCAATTTCATCCAATCCTATTAAATCCTCTAGAAGGATGGAAAATAGGACCACAATACGTCTGGATTTTGCAGACAGGATTGCATAGCAGCAGATGTCATCGCTGACATCCATTGCTCCATAGGTTTGAATGGATGGATGGTCTGATCAAGTCTTCCTTAAAAAACAGATTGGGCAGACTGTGTGGAAGGGGCATTACACTTGTTTTCGTTCTCTTCATTGTGAAATTACAATTCTACAATTTAATTTTTTTGTTGTTATTAGAGGTGAAAAAACACAGAATATACTGTAAGCCACATGCTGTATCCTGTAAGATAAGTTCACCTTTGGAACATGTTACATGTTCCACCCATATTTAGGATGGAAATGTAACATCTTCCAGCTTTAGCCTCTTCCCCTCTATCCCCTTCTCTGTGACAGCGTTTTTCTCCTCGCACCCGCTATCACTATTTAAAAATTACACAGCCGTGCGGGGCTCTACCAACACAGCTACGACATTCATTCACAGTTTTCTGTGAATGCACAAACTACAACTACCATCAATCATTACAGCTGATTGCTTGTAGTTATGAATAGCTTGTTAGATCGCTTATGAGCAGCCTTGTAGTTCATTCACAAGCCTTGTAGTTTGTAAGCAGTCAGGCCACATACACACGACCAGTTTCCTCGACAGAATCCATCAAGAAACTTGGTGGGAGAGCTTTTTTGGTTGTGTGTACGTTTTTCATCGAGGAAACTGTCGAGGAACTCGACGAGCAAAAAAGAGAGCAAGTTCTCTTTTTCCTTGATGGGAGTCAAATTGGCTCGTCGTGTTCCTCGTCGGGCTGCTTTTCGACGAGAAACTCGAGCGTGTGTATGCTAAGTAGGGATGAGCTTCGAGTTCGAAACGAACGTATGTTCGACTCGAACATCGTCCGTTCGATCGTTCGTCGAATTTTCGAAAAATGATCGTTCGCGGCAAATTCGAGTGAAACGAAACGACCGTTTTTAAAACTTTTTTTCCATTGATACTACTATCAATGGAAAAAAAAGTTTTAAAAATGGTCGTTTTTTCAGGAGTCCTGCTCCTGAAAAAAATACAGTTTTTAAGACTTTTTTCCATTGATACATGTTCCCTGGGGCAAGACCTGGGTTCTGAAAGACGTTTTCCAGCATTAACTTGAATATTGGTCTTTAAAATGATCGTTTTTTAATTCGAACGTTCGAGTCCCATAGACTTCAATGGGGTTCTAAATGTTCGTGCGAACGATCGGACTGTTCGATGGTTCTGGTGCGAACCGAACGCGGGGGTGTTCGGATCATCCCTAATGCTAAGAAACCCATGCACCTTCGGTAAAAGTAGTGTTTGTAATGGAAATAGCACATTTGTCACGCTGTAACAGACTGAAAAGTGCAAATGTCTTTTTCCTAACACGCAGTAACATGAGATTAGCAAAAGCAGCCCCTGCCGTTGTATGTGTTGAAGTCACCTCGTTTGAGAACGAGGAGATTTGGTCTTTAACGTGTGTACGCAAAGCAAGCTTGTCGAGTTCCTCGACAAGCCTAACAAGGAACTCGGCGAGGAAAACAATGGGCCAGATTCAGATACAATTACATTGGTGCAGAGTATCAGAGATACACTACGCCGCCGTATTTTACCAGGCTATATGCCGAATTCTGGTAGATTTTGTCCCTTACGGTACGGCGGCGTAGTGTATTTCTCGCCGTGTAATCGAAATACGCGATTAGGGGGCGTGAAGCATTTCAATTAGGCGCGTACCCGCGGCGATCAAACTGCGCATGCTCCATTCAGAAATTTCCCGCCGTGCATTGCGCGAAATAACGTCGTTACGTCATTCGTTGTTTGAGTAGCATCGTTTACGGACATTCCTATTCCCGGACGACTTACGTAAAAAATAAAAAAAGACGTTGACATTCGACGCGGGAACGACGGCCATACTTAACATGGGCTGTCTAATATAAGACCAGCAAAAAGCTGGTATAATTTTACGCAGCAAAAAGATGACTAAAGATGCTGTAAGAGATTGCGATTGACGTTCGTAACTTCGTGGATCGTCGGCAAAAGCTCATTTGCATACCCCGACGCGGAAAACGACGGGAACTCCACCCAGCGGCCGCAAATTTATTGCAGCGTAGATCCGAAGGCGTACGAACACGTAAGCCAGACGGATTAAAGCCTGCAGCCGTATTTTCATGGTTTGAGGTTTCAGAGTAGTGAAAAAACGCGCGTAATTTGAAAGTACTCCAGTCTAACGCGAGTTAGACAGGAGTAAGGGCTCTGTGAATCTGGCCCAATGTGTTTTCGCCTGACTATTTCCTCGGTAGTGTGCACAAGGCCTCAGCCGTATGCAGCTACAGGCTGAAAGCTGCAGGGCTTGTTTGTGGGAGTCTGCCTTTGCACCCCTGATCCATGTCATGGGTGCAATGCTTTCCAGGCTCCTTAGGAAAAAAAAAAGAATAAATGCACATTTTTCTTCCTGCAAATATTCATGGTCAAATGTAAGTATGTAGTTCTACTCATTCCTACTGTTCATATTTTGTTACTAACATAATTCTATTGTGTCCAATAGATGGTACATCCTAAATTTAGCCAAGAGGAAGAAAGGTGAACAAGAAAGAATGTCTTTTAGGTAAGTCATTATAGCTACCTTAGAATTCTAAACCGTGTGACATTAAATGCTCTCTCAAGTACAATGTTAATAGTTTGCTTCAAATATGTGTTTGAAGGAATTTCATGTTGAAATAATTGTGTTCACTTTCTTTCATGTGTAGGCACCCAAACTATTCATTCGAGAAAAGGCAAAGAAAAAAACTCAAAAGGGAAATTCCAAAAGTGCCATAACCAATTATTGTGAAGGTATTTACTACTGTAAAATTAAACATACTTCACAATTAGTTACATAGTTGATAAGGTTGAATTAAGACAACAGTCCATCCAGTTCAATCTGTGTAGATGTGTGTTTGTGTAGAAAAATAATTTCCCATATCCACGTATATTGTTTTCACTAAGATGCTTTTCCAAGAGTCTTTTAAAACTATCCATTCTTCCTGCCGACACCACCGATTGTGGGAGAGAGTTCCACATCCTTACCGCCCTGACATAAAAAATAAAAAAACTACGCAGCTTAAGGTTAAACCGCTTCTCTTGCAGTCTAATCATGCGGGCCTGTGTCTTCCAACAATCCCTGGGACTGAAAAATGTCATACAAAATATTTGTAAATTGCTGTCATATCTAGACATGTCCATTCGTTTTTGTCCGAATGCATTTTTGTCTGAGTTTGCAATGGAAAATGCAGAAAGTAGTTGTGCGGGTGTTGGCAGAGCTTGCAGTTGAGATGAGAACAGAGTTGGGGCTGCAATTAGGTAAGAGTTAGGGGTGAGCTGCAGTCAGAGCTGAGGGCAAAGCTGGGGCTGATGACACAGGCACAGTGTGTGAATCAGACTGGGAGTCTGGGACTCCAGGGTCCGCCCACTAAAGTGAAAATTATGTTACCACTTGCAGGTAAGTTACCAAACTGCTGGCTGGGGTCAGAGAGTGCAGTAGCCAGCGGTCTAACAAAAGGGACGTGCAGGTAAGTTAGCCCTGCAATGCAGGAGAATAAGAATGGATATCTCAAGTTCAAGCTATCTAATAATGCAATCAACACCACATTTGTTTAAAGTTAAATAGCATCATTAAAATAATAAGAAAAAATTCTGCTTAGAATTCGCCTTTCCCTGTAAAAGAGAAAAAGGCCTCATTCTACTGGCTTTGCCTTGTAATGGGGTTGTATACATATGAAGACTGGTTAAATAGAAATACGAACCCCTTAGCAGTTTGAAGATCAACTTTTTTTGTATTTCATCTATATATTTAGCTGTTTGTCTGGAGTTCAGATTAAAGAGTGAGTAGATGCATAATTGATGCAGCGCCACTTATGAGCTCTTCCAGTGCTGCTCCATAGTTCTCTGAGTCCTGCAGACATCACACATTGGTTCTGTCTCTGATGACTGGGACACATAACGGAAGTCCCTGTTTTAGTATTTCCGGCATTTGGAACGCAAGATGGCGACAGGGAGATGTACTCTGACACGCACGCCAAGGTAGGCAGGATGAGGGGTCCAGGTGGTCTGATGGAGGTGGAGCTAATAGGTATAAATGCAGGGGAGCGGTAGGTCTTTGTTAGATACCCCAGTTGAAGTCTATCTTAGACGAAACCGGTCAGGTTGCTGACTTACTGAAAGTCTCCACTGCATTTTTTTCCTTGGGAAACACTCCTGTCCATCCATCAAGGGTGAGAGTTGCTGCTGTTCCTTTTTTTCCATAAGTTATTTCTTTACACATGTGGTTTTCCTGTTTTTTAATTTTCTCTTTTATGGTTCCTATCACAAGTATGTGATGTTTGGAATTTTTTATTAAATTAAGCATTTTTACACTATGAGGAGCTTTTTTTCTTTATTTTTCCCTTCCTGCGCTTGAGAGCTACTGGGCACCATCACAGTGCGAATCCTAAAACTGATTTATCCTGTGGACACCGATACACTTTTGGAGATCACCCCTGCCTAGGACTACAATCCTGATGGTAACCGGGTTAGACAATCGGTCTATAAAAGCCCGTAAGACCCCCCGCCGTATGGTGAGGTGAGGGTCCACCTTATCCGGTAAGGGTACCCATCTATTTATATATGTCCAGAGTGTGAAGATTACTTCTTGAAATATATATTGCATTCAAGTCGATCAACAAGAAGGACAAGTGTGTCACACCTATTAGGTGTTGGGACTGAAGTCTTATGTGATTGGTTGTCCCTAGTTATTCACAGTGGACTTTGTGCTATTATATGCTCTCATATCGCATGGTTCTATCACATATCCACAGTAGTTGCATTTTTATTTTTATTTTTATTATTTTTTGTCTTGGTAAATGAGTTTGAATACTTATGAATCTTGATGACATGTCTAATGGTCACTTAGAGGGAAACATTTTTGAAATATATTTTTCCCCACCCTGGCTCTTGGAATAGTAGGGTCTGAGACACCTACTTCTTAATCACACTGGGGAGATCCCGTGTAGGACCCCCGCATTAGCGCTACACTTTTCACCTATTTCTGTTTACAAATATCCATTTTGTTGTGTTGGCTGCTTGACCCATATTCACTTTTTTCCTAGTTAGCGCAATATATTATTACACTATTTTCTGAACTCCTCTGGCCCGATGGGATTTTGGACTGATGGTGGGTACGCACATCAGACCATCAAACCACTTCAGTGTGGTCTGATGAAAACGGTCCATCGGACCAGTCTCATCGGACCGGTCTGATTGTGTGTACGTGGCCTAAATGTCTATGGGAGAAATCAAAAGTGCTAATTTTAAAGGTTAATATGCAAGGTATTGTCATAAAAAGTGTTTGGGGACCTGGGTCCTGCCCCAGGGGACATGTATCAATGCAAAAAAAGTTTTAAAAAACGCCTGTTTTTCGGGAGCAGTGATTTTAATAATGCTTAAAGTGAAAAATAAGTGAAATATTCCTTTAAATTTCATACCTGGGGTGTGTACAGTATTCATGTAAAGTAGTGCATGTTTTCTGTGTTTAGAACTGTCACTGCACAAAATTAGATTTTTAAAGGAAAAAAAGTAATTTAAAACTACTCGTGGCTATTTATGAATTGTCGGGTCCCGGGAATACAGATCAAAGTCATTGAAAAAAAACGTCAGTGGTTCCCCCCACAGTCCATTACCAGACCCTTTGGGTCTGTTATTGATATTAAGGGGAACCCCGAACCAAAAAAAGCGTGGGGGGTCCCCCCAAATTCCATATCAGGCTCTTCAGGTCTGGTATGGATATTAACCACTTTAGCCCCAGACCATATTGCTGTCCAAAGACCAGAGCACTTTTTGTGATTCGGCACTGCGTCGATTTAACTGACAATTGCGCGGTCGTGCGACGTGGCTCCCAAACAAAATTGGCGTCCTTTTTTCCCCACAAATAGAGCTTTCTTTTGGTGGTATTTGATCATCTCTGCGGTTTTTATTTTTTGCGCTATAAACAAAAATAGAGCGACTATTTTGAAAAACATGCAATATTTTTTACATTTTGCTATAATAAATATCCCCAAAAAAGATATAAAAAAACTTTTTTTTTCCTCAGTTTAGGCCGATACGTATTCTTCTACATATTTTTCGTTAAAAAAAAATCGCAATTAGCGTTTATTGATTGGTTTGCGCAAAATTTATAGCGTTTACAAAAAAGGGGGTCGTTTTATGGCATTTTTATTATTATTTTTTTTTTACTAGTAATGGCAGCGATCAGTGTTTTTTTCGGTACTGCGATATTATGGCGGACACATCAGACACTTTTGACACATTTTTGGGACCATTGGCATTTTTATAGCGATCAATGCTATAAAAATGCATTGGATTACTATAAAAATGCCATTGGCAGTGAAGGGGTTAACACTAGGGGGCAGGGAAGGGGTTAAGTGTGTTGCTGGGTGTGTTCTAACTGTATGGGGGGGTGGCCTCACTAGGGGAAATCAGCATTTCCCCCGCTGACAAGAACGAGAGCTGTGTGTTTACACACACAGCTCCCGTTCCCCGCTCTGTAACGAGCAATCGCGGGTGCCCGGCGGCGATCGTACCCGCCGGGCACGCGCGCGGGACTCGGGGGCCCCCCCCTTGCGCGCCCTACAAGTCTCTAAAGGGAGGACGTAGAGCTACGTGCTCCCGCGAGACAGAGCCACCGCTCCGCAGTAATATGACGGCGGGCGGGCGGTCGGCATGTAGTTAAGAAAAGCCTGCACCATTTTTTTTTTTAAATGGTGTGGGGTTCCCCCCAAAAATCCATACTAGACCCTTATCCGAGCGTGCAACCTGGCAGGCTGCAAGAAAAGAGGGGGAGACGAGAAAGCGCCCCCCTCCTGAACCGTACCAGGCCACATGCCCTCAACGTGGGGAGGATGTCCCCATGTTGATGGGGACAATGGCCTCATCCCCACAACCCTTGCCTGGTGGTTGTGGGGGTCTGCGGGTGGGGGGCTTATCGGAATCTGGAAACCCCCTTTAACAAAGGGGACCCCCAGTTCCCGGTCCCCCTATGTGATTTGGTAACGGGGTGCATTGTACCCCTACCATTTCACAAAAGAAAGTGTCAAAAATGTTAAAAACCACACAGACAGTTGGGATAAGTCCTTTATTAAAAAAAATAAAAACATTCCAGCAATGTAATCCAGTCTGACCAGCATTGTAATCCATTCTCGATGTCCCACAGAGATACATTCTCCAGTGATGCTCCAGTCTCCACTCCACCAAACCCCCATGATGCGTAAGAGGGGGCAGGGTCATCCGTCCATGTCATTGGGTAACCCCGGCTTTCTCCTTGCGTAAGGAGAAAGCCGGGGCTTACCCAGTGGCGTGAATGGGTGACCCCACCCCGTGGGGTCACTGTCCACGCCACTGGGTAACCCCTGGCCAGCAGGGGGTTTTGGGGGATTTTTGGGGGAACCCCATGCAATTTAAAAAAAAATTGTGAGGGGTTCCCCTTGATATCCATACCAGAACTGATGGGCCTGATATGGAATTTGGGGGGGACCCCAAACTTTTTTTGGTTCCCCTTAATATTCTTACCAGATCAATGACTTTGATCTGTATTGCAGGGACCCAACAGTTCATAAATAGCTGCGAGTAGTTTTAAATTACTTTTTTTCCTTTAAAAATTACATTTTGTGCAGGGACAGTTCTAAACACGGGAAACATGCGTTACTTTACAGGCATAATATACACACCCCCCGGTACGAAATTTAAAGGAATATTTCACTTTTATTGTTTCACTTTACGCAATATTTAAATCACTGCTCCCCAAAAAAAATCAGTTTTTAAAACTTTTTTGCATTGATACATTTCCCCTGGGGCAGGACCCACACGTTTTTTGACAATAACTTGCATATTAAACTTTAAAATGTGCCTCTTGCTGGTGAAACTCCTTTATTTTAAAAGAGAAGCATGGGAATAGTTTGTTTTTATATTATACTTACCTAGGTATATACATCATCTGTCCAATGTTGCATCTGTGTCCTTCCGGCTCAAAGACTGAGAACCAAGTGATCAAACACCGCAGATCACTCCCTGAGCAGAGAGCTGGTGACTGTCAGTCAACAGCACTCTGCTTCCCCCCAACCCCCACACGCTCATTGGAGCGCTGGGCTGTGGAAGAGGTGGAAGTGGCCGGCTCAGGCTCTTAGCGGCTCACTGAGAGGCTATAGCAGGTACCGTCCAGGCATGTGGGAGAATCCCGACCATATGGTTGCGATCTTGAGCGATCTTGCCTGCTCTTGCCCTGGACTGGCTCTATGACGTCCGCCAACAGCCGACTTCAGCCTGCTGTCTGATGGAAAAAGAGATCACAGGAGTGCAGAACAAACTGGACTCCTGTGATCCACAGGAGAAATACAGCCAAAGAAGCTTTGTCTGTACTTCTCCTTTAACCACTTGACCTCTGGGCACTTAAACCCCCTTAATAACCAGAACAAATTTTCAGCTTTCGGTGCTCTCACAGTTTGAATGACAATAACTCAGTCATACAACACTGTAGTCAGGGGCGGACTGACAACTTATGGGGCCCCCGGGCAATAGAAGATTATGGGGCCCCTGGGCTTACAGATGGCCACCATGCTAGGAGGCAGTGCCAAGGCAGGGCAGCTAAAATCTCTGGATTTTCACATCAAAAGCATGTCGGTTTTCGGACATATCGGGGACAGATGTAAAAAAAACACAGATTTTTACATACTGTCCCTGGTTTTACTGAGCCTGGCAACCCTGATGGGGCCCCCTAGTGGCATGGGGCCCTCGGGCAGTGCCCAAGTGCCTCAATGGTCAGTCCGCCCCTGACTGTAGCCAAATAAAAATGTTGTCCTTTTTTTCCCACAAATAGAGCTTTCTTTTGGTGGTATTTGATCACCTCTGCGGTTTTTATTTTTTTCGCTATAAATGAAAAAAGAACGGAAATTTTGTAAAAAAATGAATTTTTCTCCATTTCTATTATAACATTTAGCAAAAAAGTATTTTTTCTTCATAAATTTGGCCTAAAATGTATACTGCTACATATCTTTGGTAACAACACAGTCTGGGTGAAAGTTATAAGGTCTACAAGCTATGGTACCAATTACTGAAAATGTATCAATTTGATCACACCTGATGTACTGACAGCCTCTCTCATTTCTTGAGACCCTAACATGCCAGAAAAGTACAAATTCCCCCCAAATGACCCCTTTTTGGAAAGAAGACATTCCACGGTATTTAGAAAGAGGCATTGTAAATTTTTTGAAGTTGTCATTTTTTCCCACAATTCTTTGCAAAATCAAGATTTTTTTCATTTTTATTTTTTTCCCCACAAAATTTTCATATTAGCAGGTTATTTCTCACACACAGCATATGCATACCACAAATTACACCCCAAAAGACATTCTGCTGTTCCTCCCGAGTATGGCGATACCACATGTGTGAGACTTTTACACAGCGTGGCCACATACAGAGGCCCAACATGCAGGGAGCACCATCAGGCGTTCTGGAGGACCCAGGCCAATTCTGACATTTCTCTCCTACATGTAAAAATCATCATTTATTTGCTGGAAAATTACATAGAACCCCAAAACATTATATATGCTTTTTTAGCAAAGACCCTAGAGAATACAATGGCGGTCGTTGCAACTTTTTATCGCGCATGGTATTTGCACAGCAATTTTTCGAACGCATTTTTTGGAAATAAAACAGTTTTGTGCTTTTTTAAAAAAAAAAACATTAAAGTTAGCCCAATGTTTTTGCATAATATGAAAGATGAAGTTACGCCGACTAAATAGATTACCAACATGTCACCCTTCAATATTGCACACGGAAAAAATGGCGGAAAAAATGATATTGCGCTTGTTAATGTGACAAAGGAATAAAGCTGCGATCATAAAGTGTTATACTACACAAAAAACAATGTAACCAAAAAATGAGATTGCGCTAAGTAATACATATAAATAACTAGAAATGCTGATTAAGCATGTGCACAGGTAAATAATTCCAACATATATAAGTCCATCAACATATGGAAGAGTTCATGGTCCAGTGATCCCACAGGTGCCAATAAATCACCACAGGTGGGATAGGTGGATGTTCTCCAGGACCACCTGTGGTTCTTGTTCCTGGCGACCTAGGAAACCAGCTGGAAGCCAAGTTGAATAAACCATCGGTTGTACATTACATGTGTTCCAAGAAAACCGATTACTACTTTACTCTTTGGCTGAATCTGGAGCTTTTGTTGCCCCTTGTAATTGATTGCTGGATTGATAACATAAGGCCTTTGTTTTTTATGTGCCTGTGGATGACCCATCGGGAGATACCTTACATCTGACAACCAGTCTGTATATATTGGACCTCCCCTTTGACCGTTACCGAGCATCACAGACCGTATCATGCTTATATTTCATGTCTTTTTGGTAAGAGGCTTCATATGATTTCGGTGGAGGTTTCATCTATACTACACTTTTCCATTTTGATTTATTGGCAGCTGTGGGATCACTGGACCATGAACTCTTCCATATGTTGATGGACTTATATATGTTGGAATTATTTACCTGTGCACATGCTTGTGGAATGGCGCCAAACTTCGCTACTTAAAAATCCCCATAGGTGACGTTTTAAATATTTTTACTGGTTACATCTTTTTTAGTTGGAGTTTAGTTGGAAAATTATTGCTCTTGCTCTAACGTTCGCAGCGATACCTCACATGTGTGGTTTGGACACCGTTTTCATATGTGGGCGGGACTTACGTGTGCGGTCGCATCTGTATACGAGCACGCGGGAACAGGGGCGCTTTAAAAAAGTAAATAAAAGTTATTGTTCATTTTACTTTATTTATTTTAGTTTGACACTTTTTTCCCCAAAAATAAATGTTTTGATTACTTTTATTCCTATTACAAGGAATGTAAACATCCCTTGTAATAGGAATATAGCATGACAGGTCCTCTTCAGTGAGATATGGGGTCAATAAGACCCCACATCTCACTTCTAGGCTGGGAAGTCTGAAAAAAAACAATTGCAGGGAGTATTGCGGAGGGAGTATTGCGCAGGGAGTATTGCGGAGGGAGTATTGCGCAGGGCGTATTGTGTGGGGGTATTGCAGAGTATTGTTAAGAGTATTGCGCAGGGGTACTGCAGAGTATTGCGCAGGGGGTACTGCAGAGTATTGTGCGGGGGTACTGCAGAGTATTGTGCCGGGGTACTGCAGAGTATTGTGCCGGGGTACTGCAGAGTATTGTGCCGGGGTACTGCAGAGTATTGCGCAGGGGGTACTGCAGAGTATTGTGCGGGGGTACTGCAGAGTATTGTGCCGGGGTACTGCAGAGTATTGTGCCGGGGTACTGCAGAGTATTGTGCCGGGGTACTGCAGAGTATTGTGCGCCGGGGTACTGCAGAGTATTGTGCGGGGGTACTGCAGAGTATTGTGCGCCGGGGTACTGCAGAGTATTGTGCGCCGGGGTACTGCAGAGTATTGTGCGTTGGGGTACTGCAGAGTATTGTGCGTTGGGGTACTGCAGAGTATTGTGCGCCGGGGTACTGCAGAGTATTGCGTCGGGGTACTGCAGAGTATAGCGCGGGGGTACTGCAGAGTTTTGTGCAGGGGGTATTGCAGAGTATTGCGCAGGGTATGCAGAGTATTGGGCAGAGTATTCCTCAGGGGGGTATGCAGAGTATTCCTCAGGGGGGTATGCAGAGTATTGCACAGAGTATTGCTCAGGGGGGTATGCAGAGTATTGCTCAGGGGGGTATGCAGAGTATTGCTCAGGGGGGTATGCAGAGTATTTATTAGGGGGGATGCAGAGTATTTATCAGGGGGGATGCAGAGTATTTTTCAGGGGGGTATGCAGAGTATTTCTCAAGGGGATATGCAGAGTATGGGTATGCAGAGCATTTCTCAGGGGGATATGCAGAGTATGGGTATGCAGAGTATTTCTCAGGGGGGGGGGGTATTGCAGAGTATTGCGCAGGGAAGGAAGGGGTTAATGCAGGGATGGTTGAGCAGGGATGGATGGATCTGTGACTGCAATAGTCACAGATCATACGACACAGCTGCTGCCATCCGCGCTCTCCTCTCACACTGTACCGATCGGTACAGAGAGAGGAGGGAGGAACTGGCGTCATCAAATGACGCCGGTTTGTTTACATGTGATCGCTCCGTCATTGGACGGAGTGATCACGTGGTAAACCGCCGCTATTAGCGGCGATTTTCCGTGACCCGCCAGGGGGCGCGCGGGAGCGCGATTCTGGGATCACGTTATATAACGTGACCCCAGAGTTAAGCAACCACCTTGCCACCGTTATTTTTCGGCAGGTGGTTGCTAAGTGGTTAAAGACACATAACTGAAGAGGATCTTCATATTCCAAAATATAACCAGCCTTCTCCTCTTTCTGAACATACTCCAAAATGCTTGGACAGGATTTCAGAATTATGATACACCTTTCTTCTAGAAATTGTTTCATGTTGCAATATTTCCCTTCAACTGTCTGTGTGAAGCAAAAGGTCATGATTGGCAGCACAAGACTGCAACCTCGGGGCAACAAATCTCATTATGAAGAGTCCCTGGTATATATTTAAACATATTTCTCCTTATAACTTAATTTACATAACAACATGTATCTTATTAGGGTTAATCAAATCCAGAAAGCCTTGTCAGCTTAACCCTGTGGTACATATTTTTTTACACTCAAACTTGTAGCGTAGTTTTACTAGTTCAGTAATTCTGCTACTTCTATACCTAAAAGTCTGTTACAAGACTGAACAATTGCTCACCAGAAGGTTGTACTGAAAGCACAGTGTTTAGAAAAACCGAAAAAACAATAATGTTCACATATAATACCTAGACCAAGAGACCGACTGGGTTTGTGAAACACAGAATTTTTCAATGAAAGTACAGTAGACACACTGGCCTTGTTGGAAACTAGGATTATGTGAAGATTATTTCGGCTTTAAAGGAATATTATTGTCAGAAAAAAGGAAATCACTACTAAAGTTGCATAATGTCTCACTATAAAGACTCACTTTCAGTATTACTAGCACACTAGCAACATTGTTTACGCCACCCCCCCCCCCAAAAAAAAAGCGACCCACGTTAGTTCGCTTTTCAGAAGACATCAAAAGGAGGTTTGCAGGCTTTTATGAGGTAGGAAAAAAGCAAAAAAGAGCTCAGGAATGAACCACATGTATATGTACAAAAAACTAATTTTATTGAGTATAAATATTAAAAGAAGGATATAAAAAAAAGACCATTCCTTTCTCAAAATCTGCATAGCCTTAATCAGACACCACATCACACCCAATGATAGTTTATAGGTGAATATGTGTGAGAACTTTCCAATATAAACAAATAAGAACAGATCGTAGTCTTAGCATATTATTCTGGATGTGAAATCTCAACGCGTTTCGCTGTAGAGTTTAATTAGGAATAGTTTTGGTGCTCATAATGTGAGAAATAAACATGAACATATAAATAAACGTGTAACATTAAAGATGCATATCATTAAACACAACTCAACATACCACTGTTACTTACATCAGATGTGCATTCAGGGAGCAACAATGTAATGACATGGGAGAAAGTCCTTCAAAATGTAGCGGGACAGGCCTCCATTGACCCACCACACCAACGTGCCAATCTTTATTTTATTCCTTTGGGTGACGTACTTGATAGGGGTAGTTAAATGCAATGAGATTTTCATATAATGGCCCCTTTTTGTGTAGCCAATCAACGGCCAGGCTGGGAACCGAGGAGGATGACGGGGGCGAGCACAGGCTTTCGAGGTGTCAGGTAAGTAAAACAATGGCGGTACTGTCAGACGTTTTTTCACCTTAATGCATAGGATGCATTAAAGGGGTTATAAAGGTTTGTCTTTTATTTTCTAAATAGGTTCCTTTAAGCTAGTGCATTGTTGATTTACTTACCTTTTCCTTCAATTTCCCTTCTAAATGTTTTTTTTTTCTTTGTCTGAATTTCTCACTTCCTGTTCCTCCTCAGTAAGCTTTCCACCATCATCCGAGCGGTGGAAAGTCATTTAAAACAGCTTACTAAACACCTTACCGAGGAGGAACAGGAAGTGAGAAATTCAGGCAAAGAAAACAAAGAAAAAAAAACATTTTGAAGGGAAATTGAAGGAAAAGGTAAGTGAACAAACAATGCACTAGCTTAAAGGAAGCTATTTAGAAAAAAAAAAACAAAAAACCTTTACAACCCATTTAAGGTGAAAAAAACATTTACCTTTACAATCCCTTTAAAAACAATATATAATAATTGTTTGTGTATTACTTATGGTAATTAATCCCTCCCAGGTTAATTCTGACACTTCTCTCCTACATGTAAAAATCATCATTTTATTGCTAGTAAATTACTCAGAACCCCCAAACATTATATATATTGTTTTAGCAGACACCCTAGGGAATAAAATGGTGGTCATTTCAACTTTTTATGTCACATGGTAATTGCACAGACATTTTTTTAAATGCTTTTTTTGGGGGAAAAACAGTTTCATGAGTAAAAAAACAACACTAATGCTAGTCCTATTTTTTTTATAATGTGAAAGATGATGTTACGATGAGTAAATAGATGCCTAACATGTCACACTTTAAAATTGCACACACTTGGAATGGTGCCAAAACTTCGGCACTTATAAATCTCCATAGGTGTCGCTTTAAATTTTTTACAGGTTACATGTTTAGAGTTACAGAGGAGGTCTATTGCTAGAATTATTGCTCTTGCTCTAACGATCTATAACGATTATATATCAATAGCGATTTATATCAGAAAGTTCTCATACATATTCACCTATAAACTATCATTGAATGTGATATGGAGTCTGATAAAAGTTTGAGACGGTAATGCTCTTTTTATATCCTTCTTTTAAACGTTATACTCAATAAAAAAAATATATATATACATATTATGAGTGTTCATTCTTTTTCTTATATACTTTATGGGGATGTGGTGCAGGTGCAGTTCTTGAAAACTCCTTTAACATGCTTTCAGGAGCTGATACTACTGCATCCTGATGCCCCTTTTTTATTTTGCTGGCTGCAATTATTGTTTTCACAGTATGTCACTGCCACATGCACTGCAATTACAATAAGCTGCATGTGTTTTTTTCACAGGGCATATTTATTTATTTGTATTGACTGAATTATGCCGCGTACACACGATTAGTTCGTCTGATGAAAACGGTCTGACGGACTGTTTTCATCAGATGAACCGATCGTGTGTGGGCCCCATCCTTTTTTTATCCATCAAAAAACTAGGAACTTGTTTTAAAATTATCTGATGGATAAAAAACCTATAGAAAAAAACGATCGTCTGTGGGTACGTCCATCAGTAAAAAAAACACGCATGCTCAGAATCAAGTTGACACATGCTCGGAAGCATTGAACTTAATTTTTCTCAGCACGTCGTTGTGTTTTACATTACCGCGTTCTGACACGATCGTTTTTTTAACCGTTGGTGTGTAGGCACGACTGAAAAAATCCATCAGACCGTTTTCATCAGATGAACTGATTGTGTGTACAGGGCATTCAATTATTTTTTTCAAAGTTTGTCCTTGTCCACAGGTTTTTCACAGGACATATGTACCGGTTGCTGTTAACTTCAGTTTTTATAATTAAAATGCCTTTTCTTTATAATCCTTGCAATGTTCCTCAGCAGTGTACATATGACTGGGTGATTTACATACAGGAGATTATTGGTGACAGGGGCAGAAGGACCTTTAAGGCTGCGTACACACGGGGAGACATGTCCGCTAAAACATGTCCGACAGACCGTTTCTAGCGGACACTTCTCCTCGGATTTTGGTTCGATGGCGTGTACACACCATCGGACGAAGGTCCCCTTGGACTGAGGACGCAGTGACGTGGCGGTGATGTTGACGCCGCCACGTCACCACTCCAGGAAGTAAAATACTTCCACGCATGCGTCGAATCCATTCGACGCATGCGGGAGATTTATGTCCGCTAGTTAGGCGTACTAACCAGCGGACACGTCCGATGGACAGCATGCTTTGAATATTGTCCGCTGGAAAAAACTGTCCACTAGGTCGTACACGATCGGATATGTCCGCTGAAACTGGTCGGCGGACCAGTTTCAGCGGACATGTTCGATCGTGTGTACGCAGCCTGAGTGGTTGTAAACCCTCACATATACAAAGTGAAGTGAACAGCCTCAGATAATACACAGAGATGAAACAAAGTTTTACTTGTTTACCTGCAGTCTTCTCTTCTCTACACTCCTTCAAAATAACAGAATGCATTAAAATATTTCATTATTTGTGAGGAGTACACTAGAGGGGGCAGATAGTCTACAGTTACAGATGTGTGAGAGCTGATTGGAGGAAAGGAACACACCCCCCTTCACACAGCAGAAGTACTGTGTTCTGAATAGACAAGCTTCATTCTGGGCTCTTCCCCCCCTCCCCTTCCGAAATAAATGTGTCAGGAAAGCTTCTCAGAAATGCTGATAACAGAGGAGCGTAGCACCAGCGAGAAATTACACTTAGAGCTTTGGAGAGAGATAAGTGAATGCTACAGATATATATGCTTTTCAATGTATTCCAATCACTTAAAAAAAGTATATACATATAAATATATATATATATATATATATATATATATATATATATATATATGTGTGTGTGTGTGTATTATTTCAGTGGTTGGGTTCACATCTGCTTTAACAAACTATGTTTGTATTTTTTAAATGTCAGTGCTGCTTAATATGTGTCGTGCCTATGTGCACAGATCTGCACATCCAAAAATCTTTTTAAGGAGCAATAGCTGACTGCAACAACTGATTGATAGCTAGCTCTTCAATTGTCCGCAACTTAGTTTTTTATTTTTCTATGAATTGTTTTTTTTTTTCCTTTTTATATCATTTAATAATAAAAAAAGTGAAAGGACAATGTCACCTATCATTACATCACTCACATTCACTGCACTCCACTATCTGCATGGTTAAAATACAATTTAGGCATATACCAGTTAGGACTATTATTCCTGATTGAAACTGTCCTGCTTCTAAACAATTTAACACTGCCATGACAAATTCTCCACCGACAGTATTCTACACACTGACCCAGGGATGGACCAATACTCTCATAGTGGGCACTTATGTGCCTGACTTTGTGGCTGTAGATGAGTTTCTTACACCGGAAGGACTGATACCATCTAGTGGTTGTGTGATCCCTGTTAAATCACATAGAGCATATCTGACCGCTATGAGAGTAGTGGTCCATCCCTGATGGTAAGGGTCAGTGTGTGGAATACTGTTAGTGGAGGATTTGTTATGGTACCATGATTTTGGAAAATGCACTTCCAGACTCTTTTATTCTGACCTTCACTTGAGTTACCTACATGAACTTATAGCGGTGACGGAGCAGTGTGTTTACCGCTCTGTCACTGCTTGTCATACACCAGCCACAGACAGAACCCAGGTTACAGTCTATGACTGCTGATGCCACAATGCAAACTGCCTTTATAATTTGTTTTACCCTCAGAATGGAGGGTTTGGTAAAGGGTACGCAGACTATGGTCTTAATATTCTACTCTTATCTCATTACTGCTACCTGTCCTTCCCCCTGCAGTGTATCAATTTCCGCTTTGCATAGGGACAAGGGTGTGTTACGGCTTAGGACTTCTGTTTTTTTATAGAAAGGTAGTACCCAGTTTGCATTGTTATCCTTGCTCATGTTTGCTTTAAGAGGGTAGGTACTGCCTTACAAGGGAAATAATAAAAATGTTAATAGAAATGAAAATTTTTTTGTAAATATGTAAATAATAAAATGTATGGATCATCTGCCTCTACACTTTATCAAGTTTTGGGCAATTCAGGTCATCCACCCTCTTCTTTTTTCATCTATCACAATGAAGTTTCATTATAAAAAATGAATATGAAAATAATCAGCAAATGCCTGTTTCACTTTACTGGTATATTTTATGTTTTATGTTTAAAGAAATAGTTGGGGTGTTTGGATTCATTACTCAAACTCAGATACATTACAAAAATTATTTTTCACCTAGATAGGATATTCTTTCCTCTTAGGCCTCGTACACACGATCGGACATATCCGATGAAAACGGTCCGCGGACCATTTCCATCGGATATGTCCGATCGGGAGTTTGATCCGATGGCGTGTACACACCATCGGATCAAATTCCCCGCCGCCGGACGGTGCGGTGACGTTGACGCCGCCACGTCACCGCCACGTCACCGCACCAGGAAGTTAAACACTTCCGCGCATGCGCCGAATCCATTCGGCGGCGGCGCGGCGGCGGTGGGGGACGACATGTCTGCTGGTAAGTGTACTAACCAGCAGACATGTCGGGCGGACAGATTCCACCGGATGGATTTCAAAGCATGCTTTGAAATCTGTCGGGTGGAGAAATCTGTCCGCTAGCCCATACATACGAGTGGAGATGTCTGCTGAAACGGTCCATCGGACCGTTTTCAGCGGACATATCCCCTCGTGTGTACGAGGCCTTAGGGGATGTGTTTTTTTTTTATGGCTCTATAAAGATTGTCTACTTATTATCACATCTTTCATATCGTTCTGCTTGGTCTCTTTACCTTTTTTCTTTTTTCTCTTATTTTGCCTTCCTCCCTTTCTGCTGCCCCCCCCCCATGTTATTCATGTTCCTGGATGAGACTCACTATTAAGTCTGATACAAATGGGGCCTCTGGCCCTTTTGTTACCATGTCTTATTATGTATCAGTTAATTATTTTTTGTTTTCTCTCTCCCCCTCCCTATCTCTTCTTTTTGTATGCACGTATGTTTTGATGCTTCTTATCAGATAACACTGATGCAAGTACCCACTCTTACTGCCTTATATTGAGTATGCACACTTACAGAGGAGGAGCAGGAAAAAGAAAGAGTAGATTAGCAACACTCCTAAAGAGAGTGGCTTCTATGCACCCTTGAAGAGGAGGTGTGCATGCTTTTTCTGCCAACTTGTCTCATTGAGGTGCTGCTTCCACTGAGGTCTGCGGTACAGAGTCATGTGTTACCTCATGCATGGTGGACCCATGTAACGGTTAGTACTTTTAGCTCAGATGATACGTTGCAGCAGTGGCGGCCCGTTAATGGGGGGTGCACGGGCACCTTTAAAAAAAAAAGTCCTTTAAGTGCACTATTTTTGAGCGCCAGGCACAGTGCTCTATGGGAAGCTTGACGTCTATGCACTCACGTGATTGCAGATGAGACACTTCATTTGCAGGGTTTTGACCTGCCTTGTGGTACAATGCAGTGCGCCAAAATACTCCCTCCTGTAGTGTTATTACTGGTGCCTTGTTTTTGATTTGCTCTGAGTTGCGTTGTCACTTCCAGTTTCTCTGTGTCAGTGATAAACCGGAAGTGATGTCAGCAGCTCCATGGAATGCACGGCCCGAGCAGGGCTTTTGTTTATTCAGAAAGGATACCCTCATCCAGGTGACTAACAGATGAGTATGAGTGAACGTGGCAAGTTCAGCAATCTGGTGGAGAACAGAGGTGGGTGAGTCCTCTTATTCATCAGCTTAGTTATTTCTGGGACCCCTCAGACAAGTTTTCGGGGGTCAGCTGTGCACTTGGTGGAAGTAGCTGTGAGCTGTCTTCAGCACTGAGTTGTTGCACTGTTATCTGACCCTGGGTGACAGCTACAGTATGACCTGAGATCATGGAAGTGCTATGATAAGGATCTGTAATAGTTACATAGTATCATTTGTGGCTGCATACTCTGTCCTGTGGTGCTGGCTGTATACCCCTGTCCTGTGATTGAAGGAGGGAGAAAGACATAAAGCAGAAAAGGGAGGTGGTAAGGCTTGGGAATAAATGGGAATACATAGCGGACAGGCCCACTTACCAGCTCATAGGTATAGAATGTCATAGTCAAAAACTGCTGGAGGGAAACAAGATGTCCAAGGTAGCCAGCTGGCCTGGCCTTTTTCTAACCTTTCATTGAGCTTCAACTCTATTTAGTTAATCCTAGGCTTTATGTCTCCCAAGGAGAGGGTAAGTAATTTCCAAGCGTAGGCATTGCCTTTCTGCTGTAAGGATGTGAACAAATTATTTAATATTCCATTTAGGAGGGCAATGGGGGTTTAAGGTTCAGAAGGGCATATTAAGCTGAGAATGGGACTGGGGAATCTGAAAGTTCAGAAATTATCTAGAAAACATTGTTTCAAAATTGATGTACCACAGGACAGAGGCACCACATATGAAAAAAAAGGTGCTCACAACCACGAAAAGCACTGCTTGGAGTAACCTGGAAAATAATGAGCAATTCTAGAGGGGACCAGATACCAATCAGTCATTACTGTGTAATTTGTCTTGATGACTAGAAAATTATTGGAACAAGATTTAGTTGAGTTTCGAATTTGGGACCATTCTTAATTATCCATCTCAACTCCCAGATCCCCTTCCCCATTTTTTTGTGTTCTCTATGTATTATATGTACCTATGTATTATATGTTATTTAAAAGATTAAAGGATTTGTGTTTTTGCCATAACAAATTCAAAGTTGCACTGAAAGATCGACCCTCTCCCCAATTTAGGGCATGTTTTATTTATTTATTGCATTGGTATATGTCTCTCATGGTAGTGTCCAGCTCCCGTTGCCCTTTTTGAAAATCCCTTACTTATTGGCCTTGGGAATGGCCATATTTAAATATTAAAATTTGTCCTGCCTCCTCTACAAGTAGAATTCATGGAATTCTCATGGAATTCTCTGATTTTACACAGACCTCAACAAAACTCACATGGACTGAAGCCAGACACCTTTGCTCATCCTTATCTGTTATATAGTTATACAAGTCTATCAAGTTTGACCAATATAAAAAATGTAATTATAAATCTTTTGAACTAAAAGAACCCTAAAGCCCCGATGATCCAGAGGAAGGTAAAAACAAAAACCTTATAAAACAATTCAATTTGCTTCAACATGGGAGAAAACTCCTTCCGGATCCAATAAAACAATTGGATATTATAATATGGATCCAGCTTTTTTTTTCAAACATTCTACTGAGCTGGCTAGAATTAGGACTCCAGGAAGTATATTTCACAATTTCACTGCAATAATTGTAAAGTGAACAAAATTGCAGCAAGTTTACTATATATATATATATATATATATATATATATATATATATATATATATATATATAAAAAAATATGCATTTATACAAGATAATTAAATCTCCCCTCAAACTTGTCTCCAAAAAATAATACATTTACGTTTATTTTCCTCACAGCTAGAGTCCTACATATCTTTTATTAGTTTAATTGCACTTCTCTTCACTCCACATTCACAGCATCCTTTATGTAAACTGATGTCTAAAACTGAACTGCAAAAAAAAAAGTTCCTTGAGACAGCCATCAATTACAAATCCCAAAAATGTATTTACAATAATAGATAATAGAGACATGTGCATGTATAGCTGTTTTACTTTGCATACTAATGTATTGCACAAAAAAGCATGCACTTTGCATGAGAAGCAATTGTTGACGTTTAATTTTTTCATTGTTTTTTGCCTTTGGAATTTACAACTAAACAAAGAAGAGTGATAAGCCGAGTGCCCTGGACTTTGTTCTCTTAGATAAATGTTTCTGGTTACGTAAGCTTACCTGGCTTAGCAGGGACCTGTCTAATTTCTTTCTGTGTATAGGCAGGGCGGTTTTACAGAAGTCAATCTACTAAGGACTGATTCACTATAAGCACTAAAGCCCATTGCTGTGATTTCACAGAGGTCAGAAGTGTGATATCTGCAAGGACAATCTCTTTAACATGCAGTGGTCTTAGTTCCATCCAGAGTTACCAATGAGTGTCATGCATCTACTTTACTTGCAGTGTTGCACAGAATTTTCCCTAAAAGTCAAAATGTCAAATAAAACTCATAGCTTGAAAGCTGGAGAAATTATGATCTGAACAAAAGAGTTGGCTTGCACCAAACAATGTTACTATAATAGGCAACATAACATAGAACCATGCCCATCTAGAAAGACAACATCATACTTTTTTTTTTAAATAATGTATGTGTTGCTCCGGTCGCAAATCATTTACAACAATTGCTCTGTTCGAGTTCATCCCGAAATTCAAATGATGTTAGATTTAGACACAATTTTGTGAATTTAAGCTGGATCTGACATTACGTGTTAATCGTGGAATTCATCGGGAGGAAAATGCTTTTGTAAGGCATTCTGATTCATAATCAGGTCAGTACAAACACTATCAAGGCTTATTAGAGTGGAGTTTCTCCCAAAAGTGTAACTTCCGCTTATTCGTCTCCTCCCCCCCTCTGGTGCCGCATTTGGCACCTTTCAGGGGGATGGCGGAATGGGGACCCTTTTTTGACAGGTCCCCTTCCCCACTTCTGAGAGACCGGGCCACGGTGAAGTACATCATCAGCTCGGCCCACCTCCTCCTTCCTCCTCACTCCCCTTCTGCTGGGCCAGAAAAAAAGCGCAGTGTGCTTCTCGCATGCACAGTAGGGACCCAGCCTAGCCGAGAGGCTACACTGCCGGGTTCTCTTACCAGCAATGGTGGTGGCAGCACCCGACCAGCCAATGTAAACATTGGCTGCAGTGCCAACATTGCTTTTCAGGACAGGTAAGTTTCCTAATGTTAAAAGTCAGTAGCTACAGTATGTGCAGCTGCTGACTTTTAATTTGTAAAGAGGTGGGCAGAACTCCTCTTTAAGAAACAGGATGATGATAATTTGTCTTTAATCAGAGCCTATAAACTAAAAATACTTGATACTCAATTGCATTTCGAAAATTTGAAGAAGATAAAACTTACAGGGTTGTTCAGGGAGAGCCTGAATCTGGGCCAGCATGCCTATGCTCCTCTGTACAAGACCAATAGATGATTTGAGGACTCTGGTGTAAATAATCACAAGTTGCCTGCACAGAGCCCAGATTCATCCGTTTGTGAACTAGGTCTTCTTGTCTAGTACATACTAGAGTACTGTATGTAATACATACCATCACAAATGTTCATTTGGCTGAAGGGCATACATCTTCATAGACGGGGTCCAAAAAAAGTTCCCAGAGGAGTAAAATCTGTTATAGCCATGAAGGCGGTCAGCTTCATATTGATGGCCATAGTTTTAGAATGAGTTGTTCTGTAAGCTCAAATATGTGTGAGTGTCAGGTGGAGTTATATTGCAGCTAGAGTTTTCACAAAGCAAGGTAAGAAATAGCAGCCTACTTGCTGTGCTCACAACATGTTTCCTTCACCAACTCCCTATATACAGATCACCATGTAGAATAGATATTATTTTTTTTACATTAAAGAATATTTTGAAATTGTTGTGATTTTCAGTATCCTAATTTGTGTCAAAACATGAAAGGTTTTCAAATTGGTATAAATGCATAATTAATGTTCTTTCATATAGGGAAACATTTTGGTCTTTAGCTATAGTGCCCTGTGGATAAGAAAACTACACCCCAACATTTCCAAAAACAGGCCTTCTGACATTACACATACTATAAAAACCCAATTGAGTAATATGATGTCCTGAAACATTTCTGATGTGAAACCAGCATTTCTCAGTGCTTTGCTGTAAATCCACATGGTACTTACAATTCCGCAGCAGGCGGCTACAGTTAAAGAGTAGCTAAAATATCACTTGATTCAGGCTGTGCTAAAGAATAATCAGAAAAATCACTTGACAAGCCAGTTAGAACTACAATGAAATATGACAATTTTCAGGAACTTGGATGGCCCTAGTATGCTAAATAGACATTTTGTTTTGCTTGAAACAGAAGGGTGAAATATATTAAAATGTAATGGATTATTGCCTTATGTAATGTGTTTACATCCAGGAGTACTTTACAGACTGTCCAAAGAAAAGTGTTGCTTGATGATTTAAGTAGGGAAAATAATATGGAAGAAGTTCACTCTTTATAAGCTGCACAATGCAGGCTGCTTATGCAATTCAAGATATTGGATGTGGCAAGTAACGCATATTATTTGAATTAAAATCTAGTTTTTAAAACCCATGGGCCAGATTCAGAGAGCCGTAACTCCTGTCTAACTGGTGTTAGACTGGAGTACTTTCAAATTACGCACGTTTTTTAGCTAGTCTGAAACCTCAAACCATGAAAAGACGGCTGCGGGCTTCAATTCGACTGGATTACGTGTTCGTACGCCTTCGGATCTACGCTGCAATAAAATTGCGGCCACTGGGTGGACTTTCTGTCGTTTTCCGCGTCGGGGTATGCTAATGAGCTTTTGCCGGCGATCCCCGAAATTACGATCTTCAATCGCAATCTCTTACGGCATCTTTAGTCATCTTTTTTTTGCGTAACACTAGACCAGCTTTTTGCTGGTATAATATTAGACAGCCCATGTTTGTTTTTATTCTTTACGTAAGTCGTCCGGGAATAGGAATTTTCGTAAACGACTCTACTCAAACAACGAATGATGTAACGACGTGATTTCCCGCAATGCACGGCGGGAAATTTCTGAACGAAGCATGCGCAGTTCGATAGCCGCGGGGACGCGCCTAATTTAAATGCTTTATGCCCCCTAATCGCGTATTTAGATTACGCGGCGAGAAATAGACTACGCCGCCGTATCGTACGGGCATAAATCTACCAGAATTCGATGTAGAGCCTGGTAAAATACGTCAGCGTAGAGTATTTCGAATACGCTGCGCAGATTTACGTGTATCTGAATCTGGCCCCATGTGTTTAGTTTAAAATTCGGAATTACTAAAGAATGTTCTTGTTTTGAAACTTGTAATGCTTATAATTTAAGAGAACCACGCAATTCATGGAGGTCAGGATTGGCCCACGTGCCAAGGTAGTCCATTTTCCTCAGGTAATGTAAGATACTAGTTCTTTTACTTTGAGCTGTTGCATCTATAAGACATTGCTGTGGTATACGGGTGATTTTATTTCCTTTTTTTCCCTTATACTAGTTTGTCTCTAGCTTGAGTCATGATGTTTTACTTCCGCTTGGCCGGGTGTTCTCTATGGTCTTGCCCCGGATGTTGTTGCCGTTCTGCGTCTCGATTGGCCGCATCCAAGGGGAATGGTATTGGCTGTTGAATCACCATCTAGCCTATATAATACATGCTAATGGGGACGTCCGTTGTACTCCCTCTACTTGATGCTGAAGAAGTCCCGCCCACGAGACGTAACGCGTACGCATGGGGAGGAGCTACGCAGGACGTTACCCCGATCGTCATCACTGTACACTTGATACTGACACAGCATACACTCGGCTCATGAGTGCTTCTTAATGTGAGTGGCCATTTGTATATTATTTATTTAGCATTAAAGTGGTTCCATACGGAGAGCATTAGATCTTGTCTGTGTGTTCTTTCCTATATGGTTCCTATGCACCCTGTCTGTGGGTGCCATCCATGATCCACTGTTCCATCCGAGGATTGGCTGTATTGTGACAACTGTTGCTAAGCTTTGAGACCTGTTTCAGGTCAAATTATTAAGGTGAGAGTCCATCTTGCATGCGGTGGTGGAAGTCTCTGTGGTGTTATCGTCACCCTCACTCCTTCTGGATATACGTTGAAGTTTGGATTGTTTTTCACATGGACTTTTTTGCTATTTTATCACTTGGACACATATTTTTTGATTATAATTGTTTTTTAGTTTAATTTATTGCGCTGCACTCTTTCACTTTATATGTACTCTGGGAATATTGTTTTGAATTTATCCTTAGTGCTGGCTTGCATATGTTAGGTTTATTTTATTGTTTTTTCCAGCGCTGAATACTTTCACTGTTTATTTGCACTTTTTAATTCATTATATTTAGCAGCAGGAATGGAAGTTTTCTCTTATTTAGAGAATCGTGAGATCACTCTCACAGATGTCTTTTCAAAAACAGCTATTTCCTCTGATCAAGGGGATTTAAATGTTTCCTTTAGGAAATTAGGACACCTGTTTGATAAGAAAATTAAGACTTGGTGGGACATAATATCATTTGACCAATATCTGTCTGCAAAAATCATACCGAGACGCTTAAGGTGGGATTTGCCACCGAATGATGGTTTAACAGACACAGAATCAAATAAAGAATGGTATGAGTTTTTCACTAATAAGAGTTTTGATTTGATCTGTTTGTTGATATCCCGTAAACAGCGGAAAAAAGTATGGCTTGAGGGGCAGATAAAAGCTATTATTGACCTTATTGAGCCTAGTAAGGAATCCCCGGAATTCATTCGTCTTTCTGGCGAATTGAAAACCAAATTGATAAGGTGGGAAATAGAAGCTCAAGATAAGAAACGCAAGAAATTCTTGCAGGATCTCAATGATTTTGGATCCTACCAGGTTTTTAAATGGCAATCCCTTTTAGCTGGATCTACTGATCCTTCTCAGTCAGTATCTATGGATACCACTGAATTATTAGATGAGCCTATTCAGGCCACTCAGGGCCCTCCAAATATGTGGGCTAGTGTTGCAGAACCCCTGATTATACCTCCCAAGTTCAGGGGACAAGGTCCTCCTAAACCTCGGGGTAAAGGGAAAGGTAAAAACAGGGGAGGTTATTCTCAACCCAATCCCAATCAATTACAACATTGTCAGTATGATAACCCTCCTTGGAGACCGGCACCCACTAGGGGTAGAGGTTAACAACGTGGGAGAGGTGGTTTTCCTACTGGATCTCCTCCGTTGTCTACTTACAATTACTATGCACCCTTACAGGAGCATTGGGAAGTACCCTCCTCCTCTTCTAATCATTTTTTAGGGCAGGAGAGGACCCCCTGGAGGGGTCCTCCTCCTCATACTCCAACTTGGGGAGGTTGGAGGGATCCTCAGGCCCCCCCAGTAGACAGGTGGAGGGACCCGCCGGCTCCCCCAGGTCCTGTCGGAAATGGACAATCAAGTCTAAAAAGGAAAAACCGAGAGGAGATAGGGGGGGCCGACGAGTCCAAAAGAGTAAGACCGTACTAGGAACTGGGATTTTTAATCTCAGTGACACTTCACTTTCTGATGACGAGGTGCGAGTGTTGGATAGGGGTTTAAAATTTGCCCCTATTAGAAACCTCAACAAATTCCAAACTTATGTAAATGTCCATAAGTATGTCCGTGGGTTAAACATGAAGAGGTACTTGATTTCTAATCCGATTCAGAGGAATGTCCCTGTATCCCTTACCCAGCATACTAAACTCAGGAATAAGTCTGTGTTTAATCCGCAATGCCATGATATGAGGCATCTGGATGTTTTTAAAAATATGGGGCCAGATTCAGATACTTAATATTGCGCTGCGTAATCGAAATACTCTACGCTGCCGTATTTTACTAGGCTCTACACCGAATCCTGGTAGATTTTTGCCCATGCGCTACGGCGGCGTAGTCTATTTCTCGCCGCGTAATCGAAATACGCGATTGGGGGGCGTGAAGCATTTAAATTAAGCGAGTCCCCGTGGCGATCGAACTGCGCATGCTCCGTTCAGAAATTTTCCGCCGTGCATTGCGCGAAATCACGTCGTTACGTCATTCATTGTTTGAGTAGCGTCGTTTACGAACATTCCTCTTCCCGGACGACTTACGTAAAAAATAATAAAAGACGTCGGAAAACGTAGAAATTCAACGCGGGAACGACGGCCATACTTAACATGGGCTGTCTAATATTAGACCAGCAAAAAGCTGGTATAGTTTTACGCAGCGAAAAGATGACTAAAGATTGCGATTGAAGATCGTAATTTCTGGGATCGCCGGCAAAAGCTCATTAGCATACCCCGACGCGGAAAACGACGGGAAGTCCACCCAGTGGCCGCAATTTTATTGCAGCGTAGATCCGAAGGCGTACGAACACGTAATCCAGTCGAATTGAAGCCCGCAGCCGTCTATTCATGGCTTGAGGTTTCCGACTAGCTAGAAAACGCGCGTAATTTGAAATTACTCCAGTCTTACACCAGTTAGACAGGCGTAAGGGCTCTGTGAATCTGGCCCAGGGTGTGTAAAGATTTGGACGAGTTGCGGATTAAAAAGGTCCGTGATTCACACCATATTAAACGTGGTATTAGATCCTTGGAGCAAAGGAACGATATTGTCATTCGCCCCGCGGATAAAGGGGGGGGGGGGGTTGGTTGTGCTTAGTAAAGCATATTACCAGGAGGAGATGAGTAGACTTCTTAGTGATTCAGATACGTACCTGTTGTTAAGAGGTGACCCGATGGTCCAATTTAAGAACCAACTAGTGTTGAGCAGAATATGCCATATTCGATTTCGCGATATATCTCGAATATATAGTCGAATATTCGAGATATATTCGCTAAATACGAATATTCGTGATATTTTTTGGAAATGAAATGATTGCGAATTTTCGCTATTGCGATTTTTCGCTATTGCGAATATTCGAGAAATGCGGAATGGAGCACTCTGATTGGCTCAGAATATTCGTGATATTTTATAATACAAAATAATTGCGAATATTCAAGAAATGCGGAAGGAGCACTCTGATTGGCTCAGAATATTCGTGATATATTACAATACAAAATAATTGCAAATATTCGGCAAATGCGGAAGGAGCACTCTGATTGGCTCAGAATATTCCAGATATATTACAATACAAAATAATTGCGAATATTCGGCAAATGCGGAAGGAGCACTCTGATTGGCTCAGAATATTCGTGATATATTACAATACAAAATAATTGCGAATATTCGGCAAATGCGGAAGGAGCACTCTGATTGGCTCAGAATATTCGTGATATATTACAATACAAAATAATTGCGAATATTCGGCAAATGCGGAAGAAGCACTCTGATTGGCTCAGAATATTCTTGATATATTACAATACAAAATAATTGCGAATATTCGAGAAATGCGGAATGGAGCACTCTGATTGGCTCAGAATATTCTTGATATTTTATCGTAATTTTGCAAAAATGCGAATATGAAATTTATTGCGGAATTTCGACAGTAACACTCTGAAATCGAATATATGTGTTATTTTAGCTAAAAACAATATTGCGAATTTCTCGAAAATAATCGCGCGATATCGCTATTGCCGAATAATCGCATTGTGATTTTTCGGCAATATAAATTGATCGCTGCAGCTACTCGGCCCAAGGTCTCTAATCATACCAGCAATGCTTTTAGACGTCGATGGGGATCTCTAGGATGTGATCTGTTCTAAAAAAAAAATAAAAAAAATACGAATATTCGAAATAGCGAATATTCACCGCGAAATTCGCAATATATCGCGAATACTCGAATATGCCATATTCGAGCCGAATATTCACAATACGAATATTCGTGAGCAACACTAGAACCAACTACATTCTTTAATTGAAGGAGGGACACATGAGGGTATCTTGAATAAAAAAGAGGCATCTTTTTTAGACCCCTTTTATTGCCGTACACCCATCATTTATTTCCTACCTAAGCTACACAAGGATTCTGAACGACCTCCAGGTCGCCCAATAGTCAATGGGATAGATTCAGTAACCCAGCGGCGGAATTATCAGTGTCGCGGCAGTCGCCATTGCGACTGGGCCCTGTAATTCCGCCAAGTGCGGGGGGGCCCGCCACCCGCCAGTGTGAGGTGCTGTTCGTTCCGATCAACTACACAGGCTCAGGTTGCTAATACTCACTCGGGGCCCCGCGCCGCCGCTAGAGGTCCGCGGCCGGCGGAGATAATGTCTCCGCCGGCGGCCATTTTCCTGAAGACCAGCCATGCCTGCTCTGATACAGCTGCGTCGCCTGGGCAGACAATGGGAGATCAGGGAGAAAGTAAGTGCGGGCCCCCTGTAACCTGAATAGGAGGAGCGGTGGGGTGGCTGCATTATAGAAGACTCATTCTCTCCATCGTCCTCCCACGGTCTCTGAATGCCTGCTTCTGCTCCTGCTCCTCTCCCTCTTGCAGGCATTCAGGTACTGCGGGAAGAAGATGGAGAGAATGATTCTTCTATATGCAGCCACCCCACCGCTCCTCCTAATCTGCTTATCTCTGCTGCCCCCACAGTGCTTTCTAAACACAGTGCTATCTAGCCCCCCCCCCCCCCCAGTGCTCTCCACCTCCCCCATGCTCTCCGCTGCCCCCTGTGCCCTCAACTTCTCCCCCAGTGCTATCCAGCCCCCCCCTGTGCTCTCCACTTCTCCCCCAGTGCTATCCAGCCCCCCCTGTGCTCTCCACTTCTCCCCCAGTGCTATCCAGCCCCCCCTGTGCTCTCCACTTCTCCCCCAGTGCTATCCAGCCCCCCCTGTGCTCTCCACTTCTCCCCCAGTGCTATCCAGCCCCCCCTGTGCTCTCCACTTCTCCCCCAGTGCTATCCAGCCCCCCCTGTGCTCTCCTCCTCCCTCCTGTGTTCTCCACCTCTCCACCTCCCCCCCATGATCTAGGCTGCTCCCCAGTGCCCTCCACCTCTTCCCTTGTGTTTTTTTACCTCCCCCTGTGCTCTCCGCCTCCCTACATGCTCTACGGTCTCCCCCTGTACCCTCCGCCTCTCCCCCTGTGCTCTCCACCTCCCCCATGCTCCACGCTGCCCCCCTGTGCCCTCTGGCTCTCTCCCTGTGCTCTTTTCAATTCCCCCTAATTCTCTCCAGCCCCCCCAGTGCTCTCTATTCCCCCAGTGCTCTCTATTCCCCCAGTGCTCTCTATTCGCCCCAGCGCTCTCTATTCATCCCAGCGCTCTCCAGCCCCCCTCTTCACTCCACCTCCCTCCTGTGCTCTCCACCTCCCCCATGCTCTACGCTGCCCCCTGTGCCCTTGATTTGGACAGACAAAACTGTCAGTTTCTTTGGTATCTGCTTCCTGGCCAAATCTGATAAGAAGTGAATAATTGCATGCATGCATAGAATAATTTCACACTGACAAAAGCTGCAGTTTGAAATACTTCCTCTTTTTTATTTTGGTCTCGAATTAATATATGGTTAATGACGTGCATATTCTTGAATATCCAACCTGCTCATTAATACGTAATATTAGTCTTGTGACGTTCTGATTTTGTGAGCTATTAACTATTTTGTGTTAGGATGGTGCGAAGCATGAAGCAACAATGCTATATATATATTTGGTTTGTCTGATGTCTGATGTTTGGTTTCCTGCGGTTCGATATCCAGACAGGGACTTTCTTCACAGGTCTAATTTCGACTTGTTTTGCAGACAGAGTTCCCCTTTTTCTTCAGATCTTGTGACACATATCTGATAGCAGCATCATGTGAGCAAGGATTGCAAGGGTTGTATAAGATCATTACAAATTATGACTATGTATGATAGCAATCAATAACATATAGAGTATATAGGATATATATGAGATATAGAGCATGTGGAGCATGTGTTTGCGCATTGAAATAAGCATTTCACCATCTTCCTTTGGTCATTTTTACCATATCCACAACAGTTCTCCCCCTTTGAAATGCCTATTTTAATCTATTTTAATCTGTTCCTATCTTATCTCAAGATTCCCCACCCCAGGGCGCGGAGTCTAAGGTCCAGCAGGTGTTCCCCAGAGCCTCTAGTGGTGAGGATGGATTTCGCTGCGGCTGAACCCAGGTCGCGGCCCTTGGGTTCCCTACCCTGTCTGTCCCTGTTGTCCTGCCTACTTATGATGTGAGACTGGGAATGTCTGTAGTGGAATGTGTGGATCGTCGTACTCATCTTCCTCGTGTCCTACATCTTGGTTCACGAATGTGGGGATTCCTTGTTCCACCGCTTTTTCTATACATTTCTTCAGACAAGGGAGTATGCAACAAATTACCAGAGCGAGGAGGAATAGGACGATTAATATAGTTACTCCTATTTGGGTTAAAATTCTCTGCCACCCGTTCATCCAACTGAAGTATTGGTCCCATGGATCTGTGATGCCTGAATTTTTCTTTAATTCAACTGACAGATTCCTTAACTTTTTAAGAGCTATAGTGACTTGGCCATTCGGGCCGGTGTTGTCTGGGATATAGGTACCTGCATGTCTCCACATATCCAATACACATCCCCCAAGGATTGGCTTTGATTTTGTACTAAGTTGGCCGGGACGTGACTGTAGGATGCACAGTAACCTTTGGAAAAGTTGCCTAGGTTTTTACCCCTCCCTTCATGGTGAGCATAACAAGTGTAGTTTCCAGGGTATATGGTGATAGCTATCTTGGGTATTGTGGCCCTAGTGTCTATGGGATATTCCTTTTTCCATTTCTCACATGGTAACTGGTTAGTGGAAATGTTTGTGTAGAGGCTTAGGAAGCACTCTTCCTCCTTTTTAGGTATAACTAACGGGACTGTACCTAAATGTGGCCTAGCACTACCACAGACATAGCAGTTGGTTTTATTATGTTTACTGGTGCTATATCTCATCCATTCTAGCCATAGATTGACTTTCGAAAGGCCGGTTTCAACCTCCATTGTATCTTTAAAGGTAGGATCCGCTATTGCAACCATGTCCCCCAGGGTCTGTACATGGGGCTTCAAGGGGTTTGGTGGGGGCACATTCTTGACTGGCTGCCATTCATTGTTGTTGTACATATCTTCTAAACGGAAAGATCCTCTATGACCCCAGTGACCCCCTCCGAACCACCACCCCAACACATACTCTCCCTTATCGGATGGGCTCGGATTCCGTATGTTTAGAACCAGTGTCATACTGGGCCCTGGTTTGGTGAGGGTGAGACGGGTTAGCAAAGGCTCCCCCTGGCTGTCTTTACTGTCATAGGCTGGTTGAGGTTTATATCCCCAGGGTGTCCCTGTGTTCCAAGCTGCTGCTCCCCAACTGTCACAATTCTTTCCCCACGACCCTTTAGTGACACATATATATCCCTCTCCGTCACCTTTTTCATACCGTTCTGACCTGCTGTTATGCTCTGGACACGGGAGTATCTTACACGGGTGGAAATCAAATGTGGCTACATGGGTATCAGATGAATTATACCAAAGAATAACCTTCCCATCTTTCTTAGTGATGGCTGCATGTTGTGCCCTAGTCAAACCACACAGACAAAGGATATATAGGATCATGATTTATCTTTTCCTGCTTCCTCGGGTATGGAAGCCTTCTTACAATGGGAGGCGTGTATCCAGGTGTTCTTCCCTGCAACTCTCACCGATGTAGCTGTTATTAGGAGGACCTGGAAGGGACCATCATATCTTGGTTCAAGAGGGTGTTTTCTCACAAATTTCTTTATCATAACCCAATCACCGGGGACCAGCTTGTGTGTTCCTGTATCTAACTCAGGATCTGGAATGGAAGAGAAAACTTTTGCATGGACACGGGTTAATTCGCGAGACAAAGCAGTCACATAATCAGTTAATACATCGGATTGTAACTGTAATTGCTGTGGATAATAACACCCTAATCTCGGTGCTGAACCAAACAGTATTTCATAAGGAGATAAACCATGGCTCTCTTTAGGAGTGTATCTTACACTGAACAGGGCAATGGGTAGACTGTCTGGCCAGCTCATCCCAGTCTCCTGAGACATTTTCAACATTCGGGATTTTATTGTGCCATTCAATTTCTCTACCTTCCCACTGCTCTGAGGGTGATATGGGGTGTGGAAAGCCAGTGTGACCCCTAGGGCTGTCCATATTTCTTTGGTTAATGAGGCCGTGAAAGCCGGCCCCTGATCACTCTCTATGACCTCTGGGACACCATATCTGCACACTATTTCCGTTAGAAGCTTCTTGGCTGTGGTCTTTGCTGTCATGTTGGTCACAGGGAATGCTTCAGGCCAGGAACTGAACATATCGATGATTACTAGAGCGTATTCATACCGGCCACTCTTTGGCATCTGAATGTGATCGATCTGTATTCGTTGAAAGGGATATTGAGCTTTAGCTAGATGTTTCACGGGTGTCTTTTCCGTTCTTCCTGGGTTGCACGTAGCACAACTGACGCATGACATGCAGAAGTTGTTGGTAAGCGGGGTAATTCCTGGGGCCAGGTAGTATTTATTGATCAAAGAATTCATCAAGGTCTTCGACAGGTGAGAAGCACCATGAGCCCACTGCACCACAGCTGGGAACATGGACCGTGGTAAACATGGTCTCTTATTCACTTCCATGAGTCCATCCTTCAATATGGCTCCCTTCTTTGTCCATGTTCCTTTTTCCTCCTCACTTGCTGCCTCTTGCATTTCCTTCAAGCGTGCCCAATCCACAGGAGGGTTCTGCAAGATCATGGTGGCCTGTACCGCGTCTTGTGGCAAAGTTTCTTGTGTCAAAATGTTTTGTATCGGAGTGCCTTGGACGTCCATTCTGCGTACGACTTCTCGCACACCTTTCGCGGCATGTTTTGCTGCAGTGTCCGCCAAGTGATTACCTCGTGCTTCTTGAGTATTCAGTCTGCCATGTGCCTTTACCTTGAGAACCGCCACTTGGGTAGGAAGAAGCAGAGCGCCAATCAGGTCCCTGACTGCTCCGCCAGCTTGCATGCCATGATTAGGGCCTGAAGTTCTGCTTCTTGTGCGGACTTAGAGGGGGGCAATGCAGAGGCATGGAGGATTGTGTCTTTGGTAGTGACAGCATATCCGGTATGGTACCTCCCTTCATGATCTGCATATCTTGATCCATCAACATAGATAGTCAGGTCAGGGTCATCCAGCGGCACTCTGCTAACTGTTGGCAGGTGTGTAGTTTCCATCTTCATCATTTCGAGACAGTCGTGAGGGGTATCGTATGGGTCGTTTCCCCCCTCGAGAAGTGGGAGCAAAGTGGATGGGTTGAGGGTGTTACACCTGAGGAGGGAGATGTTATCCGGGAGGAGCAAAGTGCATTGTAGTCTGAGATGTCTTGCTGCTGACATATGTTTTGGTTGTACTTGGTTCAGCACAGCTGATATGTCATGAGGGGCTAGTAGGATGAGAAGGTGGCCCAGCACGAGATCTGCTGTTTTTTTCCAGAAGGGCCTGGGCTGCAAAAACGGCTCTGAGGCAGGAGGGTGCCCCCCTAGCTACTGGATCCAATCGACAGGAATAGTACCCGATAGGTCTGAGTCTGTTGTCATAAGATTGAGCCAGTACTCCTGTGGCATGTCCTTCTCTCTCTGACATGAATAGCTTGAAGCTTTTTTCATAGTCTGGAAGGCCAAGCGCAGGGGCCACAGACAGGATCTGTTTCAGAATTTCAAAGTTCGTAAGGGCCTCTGGTGGCAGTGTGAAAGGAAAAACAAAATGCATGGAGAGACTTGTGGCCAGCTGGCACCGGAATTGCCTTGATCACAGCTATTCGCTCTTGAGTAAGATGTCTTACACCTTGTGAGATACAATGTCCAAGAAAGACCACTGTTTGCTTGCACCACTGAATCTTCTGCTTTGACGCTTTACAACCTTGTTCGGCCAGGTAACAGAGAAGGTCTTCAGAATGGGCTGCAGCATCATCTTGACTGGCGGTCCTTCTGAATCTTTGTATGCTGCGATCATGGTTGTGTATGACACAGGCTTGCTGAATTCCTATGGGTCCATATGGCCAAAAAGAGGAGGAGGCCAATCATTAGGTGCTGAGCTGGAATTCCCCTGGACATTTTGTCCTTGGTGATGTTGAGCATCTCCCCTTCTTGGGCCGTCTCCATGATCGGGCTGTCTTCGATCGGGTCCCCACGGGCTTCGGCATTGTCTCCGAAAGTGTCCGGGCCTCCCACAGTTGTAACAGCAGGCTCACGAGTTTCGTGCTTGTGGTGGCGGATATGGTGTGTCAGAAGCCAACATGAGAGGGACTGCCTTCCTATTACCCTGTGAGGACTCTATACCCTTTGCTACCAGTAGTAGAGTGTCAAGAGGTAACACTCTGTATTCTGGTCGAGATAGTAGCAGGCCTTTCCGGATTGCTTCCCTGAGGCCTGCTACAAATGCAGAGGATAGCATCTGTGTATGTGCCTTGTTTTGTGTGCTGAACCCCAAATTAGTGAACACCTGTAACATCCTAGTATGGAATTTCTCAACTGATTCAGCCTTGTCTTGTGTAATGTCTTGTATGCTTGTTGCTTGGTCTGCCAGGCGGTCACATGCCCATCGTTGTAACTGTGTTACAAACTCACATCCCAAACCATATGTATTGTCAGGAACGCCACTGTCCACCCTAAAACACCTTTCCATTACTGGCCAGTAAGCATCCCCTGCTTTGATTTCACACAGGCTTACCAGGTCCCGCCAGGCACAGGAGTATGCCTTCTGGATCTGGGCAATCCTTCTGTAAAATGGCATGGGCTGTTTCTCAGGGTCTGGTAGACTGGTTACAAGGGATGATGCTTGTTGAGGGTTAAAGGTCACATACATCATGGGTGCGCCTAATGGTGCAGGCGGCATTTCCCCCCTTGGTATGTGAGGTATGTGAGGCTGCAACCCATGGGGTGGAGGTCTCCAGTCATTCCCCTGTTGTGGCAGTTGAAGAGGTAGTCCCCTATTCGGTGGGGGGGGACCATACTGTATGGTGTCATGCGAATCACCTGTGGGTCTTCCTGAGACATTTGCCATGTCCTCGGAGAAGGGTTGTGAAAGAGGAGGGGAATACAGTGGGAGTGAGTACCTAGCACCCACTCTGGCTTTTTGCACTGCTCCCAAAGGGCCTGCGGATGTAGGCCGTGCTGCTGTGGGTGTGGGATGGGGATGTGAGGATGTCACTTGGTCAGATTCCATAGAGATTTCCTGCAGCACCCTTTGAGGTGGCTGGTAGGGGGAGTGTACTGGTTCATGGCCCTGGTAGGGAAGTGTAGTTGCCCTGGTGTCCACATTCGACAGGCCTCCAGACACTATAATCTGAGTTGGGCCATGGCTTCCATGACTGGCTGAACTGGGGGTGGTTGCAGTTGGATTGATGCCCCCCTTAGTCACTAGTACTTCTTGGAGCTCAGGTGAGTGGCAGTGACTGCCACTGCTTGCCTCTGCCCCATCCTCATCATCTTCTAACATCATTAATGGGTTAACATGGTTAACATCTTCCCTGTAATATGCTCCGGTCTGGTCTAACACTGGGCATATAGGGATGGGTGTACCAATATGGCCGTCACAGGAAGTAGTCATAGGGAGTCTTCCTGTGTGCTGAGAGGGTGTGTCACCACTGTTGGGTGTAGCAAGATGGCCACCATCCCAGGGAGGTGCCGTGGGTGGTAAGGGAGGTGGTACACTGGGGCGGAGCCTGATGGGAGGATCAAGTGAGGGGGTGGTTGCTGAGGGGCAGGGTCTCCTGTCTTGTGTTCGGACTCCATTATAGGGTGGTGGCCTTTCGGCCAGTGTACTTTCTGGTTTATGATACACATATACAATATATCCATGTTGATTTGTCTCTCGCTCTACAAACCCCTCCCCCTGAATGGCTTTCGATACTCTGTACCAGGCTTCAGCTGTAGCCAATAAGCCATGATCAGACAACAAACCCTTTTTTTCGTTTTAACAATATTCGCCATTCCTCTGATTGCAATCTTCCACCCATATGCATGTTGATGTCACATATTCTTGCAAGCTCGTTCACCTTCTTAACTGCTCCTCTTCCTTCCCTCTCTGCAACCAAGCTGCACGCTAAACTCCCTTCCACCGGCTTCTGTAATTTCTGTCCCATTTTTTTTTTTTTTATCCCACTATATAAGGACAAAAACACTTGAGTTTTGGCTGCGTGTAATCTTGAAATCTTTCCCTTTGACCAGCAGCGCTGCCACTTCCTCTTTTTAAAAGTACACTTTCTCTCTCTTTTTTTTGAAAACGAAAGTGTCTTTAGGCTGCTGCAGACAAACAAAGCTTGTTTAACAAAGCAACAATTAAATTCAGTGCGTTCCTTCAATATCATCTACGTGTCCCAGCGGCAAACCCAGACTTCTGACTCCTTTTCACTCTCCTCACACTTCTCTGGCTGTTCTGGCTGGAGTGGACACCTTATAGGTAAGTATCCCCTTTCTCTAGCTTCACCTTCTATCGCTGGCAATGATGCACCGACTACAATTCTAACAGGGTAATGCACATTTAATCTGAACACTAACAGGTCTGGAACATCCACTAACAAAGGTTTCAGGCCAAGAATTTCCTCCCTGTACCCTGGGGTTATCACTTTCACCAGCCCCCAGCCTTCTGAATGAATTCCCAACAGTAGCCCACAGACACATTCAGGACATGACACTCCTGGCTCATGCGATGGAAAGATGAGACCCCAGAACAACTGTCACAGGATTTTCATGTACATCTTCCTACATGTACCTCTTATTTAATACCTGATACCCTGGCTATGCGCCCTCTCTCCGGCACACTTTGCATCAACCCTGAGAGAAGTTTGACCACGTTTCACAGCCAGTTATCGCATCTGTGACCCTATTCCGTTCTGCCTGTCTCATCAACCCACCATAAGCCAGCACATGTAACAATAAACCAACAGGATATGTGACAACCGCAGTGAAGTACAGGATTATCAGGTCCTCACGGGATCCCCACGCAACTACTATGCGTTCTCCTGACGCCCCCTCCTGGTCATCCGTGCTTCACAGCACAATTATTTATCCCCCAGGAGGAGTTTGACCACGTCAATTTTCATCCGTGAGTACATAATTAATCCCCTTATTCCCAACAGCCGTCACAAGCTTGACAAAACAGAACAGGAAACAGGAAACAAATATACAGGCAGCAGATACCAGTTATGCAGGTTCTTATAAAAATGACCTTCGGGCAAGCTATAAGCTATATTACCTGCCTTTTCTGATCGAGGTAAGCCGACACGGGAACAAGAACCAACCAAAACCACGGGAGAGGATATAAACAGTAGACATTATTAAAAGTCTTACCGTTCAGTCATCAGAGAGTGATCAATTCTCCGTGCCCTGTCGTCCGCGATGGTTCGTCCCAGTTCCCTCTCGATCGGCTTGGCCCTTCGAATCAGGAAGCCCGATGGCCCTACGTTAGGCACCAAATTGATTTGGACAGACAAAACTGTCAGTTTCTTTGGTATCTGCTTCCTGGCCAAATCTGATAAGAAGTGAATAATTGCATGCATGCATAGAATAATTTCACACTGACAAAAGCTGCAGTTTGAAATACTTCCTCTTTTTTATTTTGGTCTCGAATTAATATATGGTTAATGACGTGCATATTCTTGAATATCCAACCTGCTCATTAATAAGTAATATTAGTCTTGTGACGTTCTGATTTTGTGAGCTATTAACTATTTTGTGTTAGGATGGTGCGAAGCATGAAGCAACAATGCTATATATATATTTGGTTTGTCTGATGTCTGATGTTTGGTTTCCTGCGGTTCGATATCCAGACAGGGACTTTCTTCACAGGTCTAATTTCGACTTGTTTTGCAGACAGAGTTCCCCTTTTTCTTCAGATCTTGTGACACATATCTGATAGCAGCATCATGTGAGCAAGGATTGCAAGGGTTGTATAAGATCATTACAAATTATGACTATGTATGATAGCAATCAATAACATATAGAGTATATAGGATATATATGAGATATAGAGCATGTGGAGCATGTGTTTGCGCATTGAAATAAGCATTTCACCATCTTCCTTTGGTCATTTTTACCATATCCACAACACCCTCTGCCTCTCCCTCAGTGCTCTCTAGGCCCCCTAGTGCTCTCTAGCCCCCCCTATGCTCTACGCTGCCCTACGCCTCTCCCTAGTGCTCTTCAGCCCCCCCATTGATCTTCACCTACCCCCTGTGCTCTCCACCTCCTCCCATGCTCTCTGCTGCCACCCCTGTGCCCTTCGCCACCCCCCAGTGATCCCCACCTGAGATGTAAGGAGGCACTTCGCTGGGGACACCTGAGATGTAAGGAGGCACTTCGCTGGGGACACCTGAGATGTAAGGAGGCACTTCGCTGGGGACACCTGAGATGTAAGGAGGCACTTTGCTGGAGACACCTTAGATGTAAGGAAGCACTTCGCTGGGGACACCTGAGATGTAAGGAAGCACTTCGCTGGGGACACCTGAGATGTAAGGAGGCACTTCGCTGGGGACACCTGAGATGTAAGGAGGCACTTCGCTGGGGACACCTGAGATGTAAGGAGGCACTTTGCTGGAGACACCTTAGATGTAAGGAAGCACTCCGGTGGCTGGGGACAGTGACATCAGGGCGCCTACTGATTCTGCATTATGGTGAGTTAAATAATTTCATTCTATATTACCATGTGATAATAGAAATAATGCGCTTCAATCATCCTGACACCATAACAACCATGGTGCCGGGATGATTGAGGTGCCAACACTAGAATTTTGGAGTATCTTTATCTGCTGATTGTTAAACACACCCCGGACTCTGTACGTAGCACAACTTTAACCAGTGGCGGAATTATCAGTGTCGCAGCAGTCGTCATTTCGACTGGGCCCTGTAATTCAGCCAAGTCTGGGGGGGCCTTCACGCGCTTGTGTGAGGTGCCCGCCCGCCAGTGTGAGGGGTCCACCTGACTGTCAATTCACTGTGGAGGGGGGGGGGGGGGCCCTTCATGATTTCTTGCACCGGGGCCCTGAAGACTCTAGTTACGCCACTGCAGTAACCTCTAGGTTGGGTCAATATCTTGATTGCTTTCTCCAACCCCTGGTGTGTAAAATGGAGGCCTATCTACGTGATACTAAACAGATCATACAGATATTGGACACTCTTATGTGTACACCTAGTACTATTCTTGTTACTGCCGATGTCGGCTCTTTATACACCATTATATATCATGATGCTGCACTAGCTTCGGTTATTTGGGCTTTAAGAGATACTGATTTGAGTACTGAGCACATTCGATTTATTTTGGATGGTTTAAATTTCTGTCTCCTTAAAAACTATTTTTGGTATAATAGGAATTTTTATCTGCAGCAACGAGGTGTTGCTATGGGGGCTCGGTTTGCTCCCAGTGTGGCCAATCTTTTTATGGCCCACTAGGAGGATGATGTAGTTTTTAAAAACCGTCCCCCACAGGTTCAATGTTACAAAAGGTGCATTGACGATTTGATCATGGTCTGGGAAGGTGACATGTTAAGTCTCCAGTTATTTATGGATAGACTTATTTGTAATGACAAAAATATATTACTCACCTGGACAGTGTTGCATGATCAAATCACTTTTCTTGATTTGGAAATTTTAAAAAATAACACTAAGCTACAGACTAGAAATCACTTCAAAGCCATGGATCGTAATGGCTATATACCCTTGACTAGTTGTCACCATAAACTGTGATTATGCAACATTCCTAGGGGACAGTTTGTTCGATTGCGCAGGAATTGCACAGTCGAAGCTGATTACTTATCACAGTCGCAGGTGCTTGCTGAAAGGTTTAGACAGAAAGGTTACTCAGCTTCTACTATTGATCAGGAGATTGAAAAAGTACGTACCATGGATAGGGTTGCTATTATTAGTGACAAACCCTCCAGTGGACCAGGTACTGATTCAAGTATTAATCACAAGATGGTTCTGGACTATAACATCCAATATAGGAAGTTTGAACACATTATTATCAAACATTGGTCCATTCTAAAGGGGGATGCTATCTTGGGTCCAGTCTTACCTGACCGGCCCCAGTTTGTGTATAAGAAAGCCCCAGCCTTACGGGATATTATTGCACCTGGTGTTATTGATCCACCTGTGGTAGCTCAGCCTAAACTTTTTAACTTTTTATCTGGCTTTTATGCCTGTGGTAGATGCGCTACATGTAAACATGTGAGGAATAATGTAAAAAACGTAAATCTTTTTGCTCAACAGTCACCCATACAGAATATCCTATAAAACAGCTAGTTACATGTGCCACTGAAGGGGTTGTATACATGTTGGAGTGTGACTGTGGGTTACAGTATGTGGGGCGTACCTCACGTGCCCTCCATGTTCGCATTGGTGAGCACATTAGCTGTATTTAAAGAGGAGTAAAAATGCACAGCGTATCTAGGCATTTCAGACAGCATCATGATCGTAACCCTAAATATCTTAAATTTTGGGGAATTGAGAAAGTGTCCAAGCATTGGAGGGGTGGACATTTTATTTGCCAATTAAGTCGTCGAGAATCATATTGGATTTATGAACTCAAGGTTGCTTCTCCGGGGGGGCATCAATGTTGAGTTTGATTTAAATTGTTTTATTTCCGATCGTTGATTATATTATGACTTATTGGCTTTTTTATGTATTTTATGTAAATTTTTAATTATGCGTATTTTAATAGTTTTATCATGTCAAATACGTATGTGATTTTTTAATATGTGATTTTGTCATTTATTTATTTTTTTAATATGTGACTATGCCATTTACTTTTATTGATTATATTTGTATATATTAAGATGTGGTCATTATGCTTGTTGTCCAGTGGCGATGATTGGGGATGACGTCCTTTTTAATATTACTCTATTAATTTCTAATTTTTAATTGTGCGGTTAACATCATGATAGTTCTTTTACTTTGAGCTGTTGCATCTATAAGACATTGCTGTGGTATACGGGTGATTTTATTTCCTTTTTTCCCCTTATACTAGTTTGTCTCTAGCTTGAGTCATGATGTTTTACTTCCGCTTGGCCAGGTGTTCTCTATGGTCTTGCCCCGGATGTTGTTGCCGTTCTGCGTCTCGATTGGCCGCATCCAAGGGAAATGGTATTGGCTGTTGAATCACCATTTAGCCTATATAATACATGCTAATGGGGACGTCCGTTGTACTCCCTCTACTTGACGCTGAAGAAGTCCCGCCCACGAGACGTAACGTGTACGCAAGGGGAGGAGCTACGCAGGACGTTACCCCGATTGTCATCACTGTACACTTGATACTGACACAGCATACACTCGGCTAATGAGTGCTTCTTAATGTGAGTGGCCATTTGTATATTATTTATTTAGCATTAAAGTGGTTCCATACAGAGAGCATTAGATCTTGTCTGTGTGTTCTTTCCTATATGGTTCCTATGCGCCCTGTCTGTGGGTGCCATCCATGATCCACTCTTCCATCCGAGGATTGGCTGTATTGTGACAACTGTTGCTAAGCTTTGAGACCTGTTTCAGGTCAAATTATTAAGGTGAGAGTCCATCTTGCATGCGGTGGTGGAAGTCTTTGTGGTGTTATCGTCACCCTTACTCCTTCTGGATATACGTTGAAGTTTGGATTGTTTTTCAAATGGACTTTTTTGCTATTTTATCACTTGGACACATATTTTTTGATTATTATTGTTTTTTAGTTTAATTTATTGCGCTGCACTCTTTCACTTTATATGTACTCTGGGAATATTTTTTGAATTTATCCTTAGTGCTGGCTTGCATATGTTAGGTTTATTTTATTGTTTTTTCCAGCGCTGAATATTTTCACTGTTTATTTTTAATGTAAGATACTAATGGCAACATTTTACAGTTGGGTGGACTAATATTGTAAAAGGAATTGCAGTCTAAATAAAATTATCCCATCAGCTCCTGACTTGAATAGAAGCAAATTGTCCCCTTGTAAACTATAGGGAAAGCCTCTGCTGTTTTCTTGGGTTAACCGGCTGTTGTCTAACTATTCTGATGCAACTTTAAATGTATTTAACCACTTAATGCCCGCACACTGTATATATACGTCCTTTTTTTAAAGATGGATATCTCGGTAACGGCAGCAGCTGCTGCCACAACCGAGATATCCATCTTCACAATGGGCGGGCCTGTCTACGATAACGGCGGTCTCCGCGGTGGATTCACCGTGAGATTGCCGTTATCTGTGGCGGGAGAGGCCCCCCCCCTCCCGCGGCTCTCCCGGGAAAAATTTCCCTCAGTCGCATCCCCATAGACGTCATCCGTCCCCATAGCTCTGCTGGGCGGAAGTGACGTCAAAACGTCAGTCCAGCCCAGCGTCTTAAAGAGACAATTTCTTTGTTTACCTTTTTTCTTTTTCTTTTTTTTCTTTTCTTTTCTTTTTCATTTAAGCCTAAATATGAGATCTGAGGTCTTTTTGACCCCAGATCTCATATTTAAGAGGACCTGTCATGCTTTTTTTCTATTACAAAGGATGTTTACATTCCTTGTAATAGGAATAAAAGTGATAATTTTTTTATTCAGTGTTAAAAATAATAAAATAAATAAAAATAAATCCGAAACCAACAATTTTTTTTTTTAAAGAGCCCCGTCCCGAAGACGCGAACGCATACGCGAGTAGCGCCCGCATATGAAAACGGCGTTCAAACCACCCAAGTGAGGTATTGCCGCGATCGTTAGAGCGAGAGAAATAATTTTAGCCCTAGACCTCCCCTGTATCTCAAAAAATACAACCTATAGAATTTTTTTAAAGTCGCCTATTGAGATTTTTAAGGGTAAAAGTTTGACGCCATGCCACGAGCGGGCGCAATTTTTAAGCGTGACATGTTGGGTATCATTTTACTCGGCGTAACATTATCTTTCACAATATGTAAAAAAAATTGGCCAAATTTATTGTTGTCTTATTTTTTAATTAAAAAAGTGATTTTTTTCCAAAAAAAGTGTGCTTGTAAGACCGCTGCGCAAATACGGTGTAACAAAAAGTATTGCAATGACTGCCATTTTATTCTCTAGGGTGTTAGAAATAATATATATATAATGTTTGGGGGATTTAAGTAAATTTCTAGCAAAAAAATATGTTTTAGTCTCGTAAACATGAAATCTGAAAAACAGGCTCGGGGCTTACTAATGTTTTATAATTGTAAAATGGTTCTCACTGAAATGTAGGGAAATGCCATCCAATAATGGAGTCATCGCGATAGGGTTGATTTACTGGATTACTGGAGAGTGCAAAATCTGGTGCTGCAGTTCTGCATAGTAATCAGTCAGCTTCCAGTTTTTTTGGGGGAAAAGCCTAATTGAACAAGCAGAAGTTAGAAGCTGATTGGCACAAATGCACAAGGTTTTGCACTCTCCAGACTTATTTACTTGTATTTTAAAGCGGTGTTACGGTCATATTTTAAATATTTGTTTGCGATCCTAACATTCGCACAACATTTACACAATAAACTATAGCAATAGTTCCCGTTTTATTTAGTAATCATATATAAAACTTACTTCTAATCTTCTCACTGATGTTGTGGCCGTTTCCATCTTCATTATGGGCTTGTGAAGCCCAGTCGTTATCTTTTCCTGGATTTCCTGAGAGAGGTGCATGATGGGTAACCAGCATGCACCTCTCGATCTCGCGCATGTGCCATAACAACAGGCGGCGGTGGAGGAAGGTCCCGCCACATTGTTATGACAACTTAGATAGTAAGTAAATAAATACAGTACATAGTAAAACAAGGAATCCGTGACCTTCCAAGCAGCTGAGTAATGCCCACAGACTGCTGGGAAATGATGACACATAATTTCCCAGGAGCCCAGGCAAGTCAGAAAGAGAACTAGGATCACTGTGGACTAGGAAGTATGCAGATTAGGATGACTGCATAGCAACAGGCATTTTCAGGTAAGTAAAAAAAATCTCAAAATGTTTTTTTATTACATTTAGAGGAGGCTGATAATGTATTTTATTTTTTTAGGGTGGACCTCCGATTTAATTTTAGCTTGAGCTGTTGAGTAGTATAAACATGTTTTTTTATCAGCATCAATTAGGAAATCTGGAACATTTTTTTTTAAAGAAAGATTATTATTGTTCACTTCCTGATCATTACAAATAAAAAAGAAACATATGTTCAAAACTAGTCTACAATCTGTTTAACACTACTCATATTTCAGTGTAAATCTATAGTCTTGTTAATAGATATATAGATATCAATGCAGTCTTTTATATTAACCTTGCATTAAATAAATTATTGAAGCATTATGTTTGGTAAAAATGAAACACCTGTTATATTGCAATTTTTGGCAAAAAGTTAATTAATTGTTTAAAATAGAGCAATGTTCTGGAAAATGTAAACAATTTACCATGCATAACATTTGAACTTTGGCTCATGCAAGTTAACAAAAAAACAAAAAAACACATTTGTTCTCTGAACCTTTGGTTACGGTTTACTGTTTGCTTTAATGGGTCTTTAAAGAAAAATTCCATAATTCCACTCCTCTACAGGTAAACATTAGGGGCCAGATTCTCGTAGATCGCCGCATCTACAAGCGGGGCGTAGCGTATCCTATTTACGCTACGCCGCCACAACTCAGGACGCAAGTGCTGTATTCTCAAAGCACTTGCGTCCAGAGTTGCGGCGGTGTAGCGTAAATGGCCCGGCGTAAGCCCGGGTAATTCAAATGTGGATTAGGTGGGCGTGTTTTATGTAAAACATTTGTGACCCCAGGTTTTTGATGTTTTTTCTTAACTACGCATGCGCCGTCCGTGGACGTATCCCAGTGCGCATGCTCCAAATTACGCCGCAAATACATTGGTTTCGACGTGAACGTAACTTACGCAAACCCTATTCGCGGAACGAGTTACGCAAACGGCGTAAACGACGGAAAAAAAGGACGCTGTCCCGACGTCCATATTTAACATTGCGTACGCCGCACCTACGTTAAGTTACGCCTCATATAGCAGGGGTAACTTAACGCTTACGCAAACGACGTAAAAAATTATGAGCGGGCGCAATTACCTTCGGGAATCGGCGTATCTAGCTAATTTGCATATTCGACTCGGCAAATCGTCGGAAGCGTCCCTAGCAGCCAGCGTATAATTGCACACAATTATAGGCTGGCATAGCCAAGTTACGTCAGCGGAAGAAGCCTATTTTTTACACGTATCTGCATTTGAGAATACGCCGCCGTAATCCTTTTAAGAATCTGGCCCTAGATATGTAATGCTGGAAAAGAACATGCTGTAAAATGCTATACATGATGAATTAAAGAGTCATAACAAGAAAAACTTTTTTTTTTTTTTGGGGGGGGTAAATGTTTTTTAAGTCAGTTAGAATAAAAAAAAATGTTAGAAAATAAAAGGTTTTCTGTCTGTATTTAAAATTGTATTTCAAACTTGTTTTATCTAACGCAGTGTTTTTCAACCTTTTTTCAACCAAGGCACACTTTAAAATCTGTCAGAATCTCGAGGCACACCAAACCAAAAATTTGAAAAAAAAAATTATGCCACTTGCTATTTGCACAGTGGTTCAATTAATTAAAACAAAACACAATATAATACCCCAATTTGTGGGTAACCTTCATCTTTTCTGTGAAGAACACTAGCAGCAGACAATGTAATCCAGCAATAGCACATACCTACATGCCTTTGATTAAAAATTATTAGAAAATTTTCTTCCAGCATAATACTTCTGAAACTCGCAATAAGAAAGTATGCAATTTTCTATTACGTCCTGGAAGGTGTCCACCTTATTAGGTTACTATGTGAAGATTAATTTGACATTCTGCCTACACCAATGCTATGTAAGGTTGCCACGTATCCAGTAAAAATTTAACTTATCACCAATTACATTAATGGGACCATAAGGCTGATATTTTTCGTTTCCGATAAGGCTGATATTTTCCCAAAAATGGAGGCAACTTTAATGCTATGCTATTGGATATAAACACTGAAGCCACTGATTTTACCCCCAAAAAATACCTGGCAAGTCAACGCAAATAAAAAGAAAAAACTTGACAAAGAAGCTTTTCAAAACAATGGCTAACCTGTGTACATATGTAGTGTTTCAACATGGAGGAGGAGGCGAGGAGAGAAGAGCCGCTGTACCAAGCTGATCCCTGAGCGGGGATGGATCATGTGACATCATGGCGCGCCGGGCGGCTTTGTAATTCCTGCCTTCTGAGCTTGCAGTGCTTATGATGAACGTCACACGTCCCGTAGTCACGGATTGGAGCAGTAAGACGTCCATCATAGGCGCTGCAGCTCCCGAAAGCCGGGATCTGTGTCTCGCGACTCCACACTCGGCAACACACGGCGCTCGCTCTGAGCTCATAATTAATTATCCTCCTAACCTGCACTGTAATAACAAATATTAACCAAGTGCCCATCAGATAGCTGCCTATATTGGGGGTCATTTTGCCGCGGCACACCTGGGGACTCTTCACGGCACACCAGTGTGCCGCGGCACACTGGTTGAAAAACACTGATCTAACACATGTCAGCACATTTAGGGCAACTTTGTTTCCTATAAATATTAACAGAATTTTAAAAACTGCTCATGGCTGTAATGAATTGTCTGATTCCGGCAATATAGATAAAAATTATAAAAATAAACGACATGGGTTTGCCCCCAGTCCATTCCCAGACCATTTGGGTCTGGTATGAATATTAAGGGGAACCCCACACCAAATGAAAAAACAATTGTGTGGCGATCCCCCCAAAATCCATTCCAGACCCTTTTCTGAGCGCACAACCTGGCAGGCCGTAGGAGAAGGTGGGAACAAGAAAGTGCCCCCCTCCTGAACCCCGTCCCCTTCTGACGTCATGTGACATCACATAATGTCAGAGGGGGTGGAGTCTCCCATTTACATCACTGGGTGGCCCCCGCCCTCAGCTATATCACTGTCATTTCAAATATCTCGCAGTCGCGGGATGCCTTCCATCGAGGCAGAGTTTTTCATTTTTTTTTCTCGGGTGGTCGATGCTGCCATCGAAGACGGAGGTACATCGAGGGACACTTTTTTTTTAAATAAAGGGCTTGTCCCAAACTGGTATTGGACTGGGGGGAACCCATAACGTTTTTTCAATGATTTTTATGTATATTGCTGGGATTCAGGGGAACATTACAGCCTAAAGCAATTTTTTTTCCCTTTACAAATGTCATTTTGTTGCTCCCATTTAAAAATGTAAGCTGCCATGTAAGCAGCCTTACATAGTATGAGGTATGGATTCAGCCCCCTGAGCTATGATTGGACAAAGGCACCCTGCCTTTAGCCAATTATGGCTCTCACAGCAGAGCGCGCTGTGATTGGTCAAAGCATGCAAGTCAGGTGCATGCTTTGATCAATCAGCAGCCGTTAATGCATTGCGATCTCGCAGTTCATTGACGATCTCGCCGTTCATTATGGGGAATTCTGCGAGTGCTCGAATTTCCCGCAAATGACCCATAATGTTCAGTATTCAGAAAATGGGCGAACACCCGATGTTCAGATCCAACTTACGTTGGACTTGATCTTCAGGCTTATCCCTAGTGATCAGGTGTAGTCCTTCAAAAATTTCACACACGAGGCGCATGTACAGTGCTCTGTGACATGGACGCCTGAACACAGAGCTCCGTCCCGCTCCGTGTTCTCGGTGCCCCCAACAGCGGGTACATACACCCCTCTAACCTCCTTCGGGACTGGAACAACCAGGCAACTCGTGGGCACAGTTGCAGGCTGATTGGACTGGCGGAACGGACCCCTAGAGTGCATTTCGCTGCACAGTCAGAAGCCGCTGAGGCACCTAAGATGGCGGTGGAATGGCTGTCAAACGAGGCATCTCACACAGGCACACCAGCTTCTTCTCCCTGGTGGGCTTCACTTTATGAGGAAGTATGTGGAGGGGCCCCGATGCTTTCATCAATAGGTGGTCCAGCATTTCCAGCTCCCACATTCTCCCTCCTAAATCAGACCCTTAACGAAATGCTTATGTCACCCGCAGTAGCTGCCTCACCGAGGCCTGGTGTGCATTTACAGGATATGGGTCAAATCTCCTCACAGCCCCATGATATCACTATGCTCTTCACAAGATTTGCAGAAATGCTTGACAGGGGTTTTGTTCAGACTGCTGCCAAAATCACCTTAGACATTAAATCTGATCTTCACCTCCTGGGCTCTCGCATTGAGAATATTGAAAATAAAATGGACGCCACAATTGACCGGGTCAATTAAAACACTGACCATTTCCAAAAATTGCATGAGCAGTTGGAGGGGGCCATGGTCAAAGTTGATGACCTGGAAAATAGGTCTAGAAGGCTCAATTTTAGGATCAGAGGTCTTCCAGAGACTATCACTGACATACCAGAAGGCAGGGCACTCCCTAATGAAAAACCTTATACCTAACATCCGAGCCCGCAAATTGGAACTTGATCGAGCCCATAGTGCTACCTCGTGACATTGTGGTAAAACCTCACTACTACATTGTTAAAGAAGAAGTCATAAGGAGAGCTAGCACCACCCCACAAATTCAAGTTATGGGACATACAGTACAAGTTTATGCTGATATCTCTCCCTTCACCATCCAGAAGAGGCGTGTACTCAAACCTCTTCTGACGGTTCTGACACAGAAGAATATTAAATACTGGTGGCTTTTCCCCTTAAGCCTGAAGTTTGAATTTAATGGCAAGCGCTACAGATTCTCCACGCTCACAGACGGAGAACTGGGTGTCACGTATAAGGTGTGACCAGACTGTGTGGATTGTAACAGAGGAAGCCAAAACGCTTATAAGATGAATAATAATAATGTTTATTAAAGAAATGTGATAAATAAGTAAATACAAACAGTGCACAACCATCCAAACAGAAACCCACAGACAACAAATAGTTATATACAGCAAAAGGGGAGTACCAGTATCATACACGTAAGCCAGGCCAGGGTCATACACAGCAGATCAGCAGATGAATGAATGAATGAATGAATGAAAACTTATATAGCGCGGCACATACGAACTGAATCGCCTCTGGGCGCTTGTTGTTCCTGTCTCCTTTGGTATCAAAAGAGATGAGTCTTGATCTTTCTCCTGAAAGCTAGGTGGTTCTCCTCCAACCGAATGCTGGTTGGTAAAGTGTTCCATAGTCTGGGACCTTGGACCGCAAATCTTCTATCTCCTTTGGACCTGTAGTTGGCTTTCGGTATCTGGAGCAGATTTTGATTGTTGGATCGCAGAACGCGATTGGGATTGTGAGCTTTTATTTTTTCGCATAGATAATGGGGGGCATTCCCATGGACACATCTATGTGTTAGACAGAGTGCTTTAAAAGTGATTCTGTCTTTTACTGGTAACCAGTGAAGGGATCTCAGTGAAGGTGAGATTGATTCCCAAGGTTTTTTCCCAGTCACAAGTCTAGCGGCCGTGTTTTGAACGACTTGAAGACGAGCAATTTGGTACTTGGGGAGTCCGAGGTAAAGGGCATTGGCATAGTCCAGTCTGGAGTTTACAATTGTTCCCACCACTACCGCTATGTCTTCTTTGGGGATGAAAGGAGTAAGTCTGCGTAGTAGGCGCAGCAGATGGTGAGATCCGCTGACTACTGACCCTATTTGTGCGTCCATTGTCATGTAGGAGTCGAAGATGACCCCAAGACTTTTGACTTTGGCGCTAGGGGAGATGATTTTGCCCAGAATGGGCGGAGGGGGGTCCATGTTGTAGCAGGTTGATTCATACGCTTGGCGTGAAACAGGAGAAGTTCTGTTTTCGCTCCGTTGAGTTTAAGATAACTCTTTGTCATCCAGTCCTCTATCAAAGAGAGGCATGTCTCTAGATTGAGGTGGTGATCCTTTTTATTGCAAATGCGAAAATACAGTTGCGTGTCGTCTGCATATGAATGATAGACCAGTTTTTGGCTGCTGATGATGTCAAAAAGAGGACGGAGATAGATGTTGAATAACACCGGCGACAGGGGGGATCCTTGAGGGACTCCGCACGATAGTGTGCGTTTCTCAGAAGTGAAAGGTCCTAACTTCACTATTTGAGATCGGTTTTCCAAAAAAGAGGAGAACCAAGATAAATCGCCTTCTGCGACTTTGGCTACTTCCGCTAGCCTTGTCAGTAGAAGCTTATGAACAACTGTGTCGAAGGCTGCGCTTAGGTTCAACAGAACCAGGAGACAAGATTCTCCTTCATCTGCGGCCTCGAGAACGGACAAGGGATGTTTCAGAAACATAAAGGTTTAGCCAATCCAAGGTCATACACAGGAAGATTAGCAGATGGGGTAAGGAACACAGGACAGGGAGAGGATAGACGGATCAGACTGCAGGGCGGGGATGCAAGGTAACAGGTGGGACCAGGTGGGAATCAGGACAGGGAGACAGTATCAGGTAACAGGATCAGATCACAGGCAAACAGGTCAGGGCACAAGGACGATACCAAGGCAAGCATGTGAGGGCTTGCTGGGTATTTATGTGTATGCCTGTAATTAGGTTTAGCTGACACCTGACCGCAGGAGGTGCTGTCTGCTCCACACTACCGGGATACACCAGTTGGTGGCCTCGGTAGTATGGCCCAAGGATCCAACAGTGCAACCAGCAGGTGAGTCCTCTCACTACAGATCCTGAGTGTCAGAGGACACCCGCTGGCAGACATCGGTACTGCAATCCACGAGACCGACAGCACCACCAACGGGCAAACCCTTTCCTGACACTGGGCCTCCTGCCCACTGATCCAACCTCCCTGATGCAATTATCTCCTTCCAGCCTGGCAAAATGGCCTCCTCCATCTAGTCCACTCACCTCTACATGGCAGAAACCTAAGCAGAAGAAAGCCAAGGAAGGAATTGATACATGAGCTGGAAATTTGCACTGCTACAGTTTCCCTCAGCATCGGTACACCCTCTTGTGTGTCCTGAACAGGAACATTCCCGGGACTTCCCAAATCTTACTGCACCAAGTCCAGGTTCACTCAATGAAATGCAATGTACCTTCTTGTTATGTTAGGGCTCCAGGTGTAGGGGGAACATTTGACTCTTTATGACTTAAACATTCCTGGGTCCTGTATGCGCCTCTCATCCCTGGAGGGAATCAGATGGAAGGTAGGTGATTGGGTTACTGACGTCTCCACCTAAACTGCTCCATGGTTGATCTCACAACCCATAAACCTGCCCTACGCCCCTATTAAGCGCCGGAAAATCTTCCAATACTATCATGGCCAAAAAATGCACATATTATTTCTTCAAGGAACACACTTCCTAAAATCTTATCCCCCGTCCTTCATACACACCAAATTTCCTACGTTCTACCGTGCTAATTTGGATAGAAAGACTAAAGGCGTTTTTTTCCTGCAAAACCCTGTTCTCACTGGTATCAGAATTTAAGGACCCTGATGGCAGATTCATACTAGTGAAGGGCCTAATTGATAACCAGCTTTACTCTCTCATCTCATACTATGCACCTATGTAACAAGGGCCAATCAAAATTTGTTCAGTCCCTCTTTTACACTCTAGCTCCAATGCTGGAAGGCATGGTCCTCTATAATGGAGTTGATTCAGACCTTGAGATCACAGAATATTCTGCTATACCAAGCCTAATAAACATAGGATTTATTTGACCCTTAGCAATATTCCCAGCAATATTCCCATATTACTTGATACATTTCTGAATCCTTTGGTCTAGGTCATACTAGGTCTTCAATTAACGGATAAGCTGGTTCACTGAATAAGATACACCAGTCCTTTGTGCCAGAGCTTCTTTGTTTAACATTTAATATTGTGTTCAATGCCGGAAAGGATAAATCCTGTCCCCGGGTAGGGTTGATGTCTGTCCCACCAGACAGAATCTTAATGTAGCCAGACAGATTTACCACCAGGGTTTGGTCGACGCCTGGAGGGAAATGAACCCTGAGGCTCGAGATTACACCCACTACTCTAGACCCCACAATACTTTTGCCAGAATAGATCACTTTTTCATCCTGAAAAATCATACCCCGCTGGTTCACAAAACAATTTTTAAAGGGGTGTTCCAGCCAAAAAATGTGTTTATTAAAAGTCAGCAGCTACAAAAAGTGTAGCTGCTGGCTTTTAATAAACACTCACTTACCTGCTCCTGCGTTCCAGCGATGCGCCGACCGGGGCTCCGCTCCTCTCCCCCCCTCCCCGGCCTGCGTCTCCATCTCGACTGTGGGCACCCAGCCGTGACAGCCTTCGGCTTCACGGCCGGGCACCCACTGTGCATGCGCCAGCCGCACTGCGCATGCGCGCACGGCACGGCTCGCCGCTGATTGGAGAGGCGATCGCATGGGACCTGTCAGTGTCCCATGTGATCGCCTACAGGGAGGGGCTGGTGTAGGCGATTAAGGCTTAATCGCCTAACCAGCCCCTCGGCGGAAGCAGGAAGTGGTACAGGAAGTCCCACTCCTACTGAAGCCCCCACTCCCCCCCCCAAAAAAAATTACATGCCAAATGTGGCATGTAAGGGGGTGAGGAGTGGAACAAGAGGAAGTTCCAAATTTGGGTGGAACTCCTCTTTAAAGACTCTGCATAGTTGGACCTGATAATAAACACACCGACGACCCGACAACAAGGGTTCAATTGGAGATTAAACGCCTCAATCCTTAGCGATCCCTGCCACGTCAGTGAGATTGAAAAAGACATTCAGGAATATTTTCTACTCAATGATGTTGATAAAATTTCCCCCACCACTCTGTGGGCGGCACATAAAACCTCCATTCGGGGTAAACTGATCCAAATGTTCTCTAGGATACGCAGTGCCTGCAAACTAGATATAGACAGGCTGGAGAGGGAATTCACGTATTTAAGGAAATAACATAAATGCAACCCCACCTCTGGATCGGCAACAAAGCTTGAAACAGCGAGCACAGCTCTTAATTTGGCCCTCACTGCTATGAAAAAAGCTTGCTATGGGATGGAGGGAGGTTTTATCATCAAAAAGACAAGTTGGGAGCTATGTTGGCACATAGGCTGACTCCTAAAATAAGGTCTCACACCTTACCTAATATAAAATTGACCCCTCTTACAAAATACCCAGAAAATCATGGAGACTTATTTGTACAGTAAAAATGGCAAGGAACCATTACCCAGCCCGTCTGATTCCTTTCTCAGCTCACTGAAAATCCCCAAGCTCTGGGAACACCACAGAGAAAGCTTGGAGATCCCTATCTCAGCAGAAGAAGTCTCTCAGGTCATTAAGAACCTTAAATATGATTCAGCCCCTGGGCCGAATGGCTTTTCAGTCCCGTATTTCAAGCATTTTACCCCGCTTCTGTCCCCTTATCTGGCCTGTTTCTTTAACCAGCTAAGAACTGGTGCACAACTCAATAAGGCACTAAATTCAACTTTCATCATGGTAATACCAAAACCAGGCAAGGACACTAGTTGCACCACTTACTATCACCCCATATCATTAATAAATTATGATCTAAAAAAAATTAAGAAAATTCTGGCTAATATTGGACTATATACACAAAGATCAGGTAGGTGTTATACCAGGAAGACAGGGGCCCAATCAAATCAGAAGTGCAATTGACATAATCTCTCTACTGGGATCTGGCTGGGATAAAGGACCCCTGCAGAAGGGTTTCTTGCTTAAACTGGATCTCATTAAGGCATTAGACTCTGTCTCCTGGGCTTTCTTGTTTCCGATATTGCAAAAATTGGGTGTTGGTCATTCCTTTATGAACATAATAGGAGCACTTTACTCCAATACGGAAGTACAAATTAAAATGCAAGGATATAACTTACATCCTTTTCCAATATTCAAGGGTACAAGACAATGCTGCCCCTTGTCCCCACTGAGCTTTGCCGTGGTCATTGAGACTAGGGACAAACTTTATGTTCGACGCGAACATGAGTTCGACTCGAACATTGGCTGTTCGCCTGTTCAGCGAACAGCGAACAATTTGAGGTGTTCGTGGCAAACTCAAAAAGCCACCGGACACCCTTTAAAAGTCTATGGGGGGGAAATAAAAAGTGCTAATTTTAAAGGTAATATGCAAGTTATTGTCATAAAAACTGTTTAGGGACCGGGGTCCTGCCCCAGGGGACATGTATCAATGCAAAAAAGTTTTAAAAACTGAAGTTTTTTGGGAGCAGTGATTTTAATAATGCTTAAAGTGATACAATAAAAGTGAAATATTCCTTTAAATTTCATACCTGTGGGGTGTGTATAGTATGTCTGTAAAGTAGCGCATAGTAGTGAACAGCGAACAATTTGGGGTGTTTGCGGCAAATTTGAAAAGCCGCGGAACACCCTTTAAACCCTTAATATTCTGCAGGGACAGTTCTAAACACGGGAAACATGTGCTACTCTACAGCAGTGTTTTTCAACCAGTGTGCCGCGGCACACTGGTGTGCCGTGAAGAGTCCCCAGGTGTGCCGCGGCAAAATGACCCCCAATATAGGCAGCTATCTGATGGGCACTTGGTTAATATTTGTTATTACAGTGCAGGTTAGGAGGATAATTAATTATGAGCTCAGAGCGAGCGCCGTGTGTTGCCGAGTGTGGAGTCGTGAGACACAGATCCCGGCTTTCGGAAGCTGCAGCGCCTATGATGGACATCTTACTGCTCCAATCCGTGACTACGGGACGTGTGACGTTCATCATAGGCGCTGCAAGCTCAGAAGGCAGGAATTACAAAGCCGCCCGGCGCGCCATGATGTCACATGATCCATCCCCGCTCAGGGATCAGCTTGGTACAGCGGCTCTTCTCTCCTCGCCTCCTCCTCCATGTTGAAACACTACATATGTACACAGGTTAGCCATTGTTTTGAAAAGCTTCTTTGTCAAGTTTTTTCTTTTTATTTGCGTTGACTTGCCAGGTATTTTTTGGGGGTAAAATCAGTGGCTTCAGTGTTTATATCCAATAGCATAGCATTAAAGTTGCCTCCATTTTTGGGAAAATATCAGCCTTATCGGAAACGAAAAATATCAGCCTTATGGTCCCATTAATGTAATTGGTGATAAGTTAAATTTTTACTGGATACGTGGCAACCTTACATAGCATTGGTGTAGGCAGAATGTCAAATTAATCTTCACATAGTAACCTAATAAGGTGGACACCTTCCAGGACGTAATAGAAAATTGCATACTTTCTTATTGCGAGTTTCAGAAGTATTATGCTGGAAGAAAATTTTCTAATAATTTTTAATCAAAGGCATGTAGGTATGTGCTATTGCTGGATTACATTGTCTGCTGCTAGTGTTCTTCACAGAAAAGATGAAGGTTACCCACAAATTGGGGTATTATATTGTGTTTTGTTTTAATTAATTGAACCACTGTGCAAATAGCAAGTGGCATAATTTTTTTTTTCAAATTTTTGGTTTGGTGTGCCTCGAGATTCTGACAGATTTTAAAGTGTGCCTTGGTTGAAAAAAGGTTGAAAAACACTGCTCTACAGGCATACCCCCAGGTACGAAATTTTAAGGAATACCAGTATTTATTTGTTATCGTTTCACTTTAAGCATTATTAAAATCACTGCTCCCATAAAAAAAATTTTATTTTAAAACTTTTTTTTGTATTGATCCATGTCCCCTGGGTCTCAAAACACTTTTTATGACAATAACTTGCATATTAACCTTTAAAATTAGCACTTTTGATTTTTCATGTTCGTTTCCATAGACTTTAATGGTGTTTGCGTGTTCAAACACATTTTTTGCCTGTTCGCATGTTCTGGTGTGAACCGAACTGGGGGGTGTTCAGCTCATCTCTAATTTAGACCTTAGCTATCACCATCCGGGACAACCCTGACATACGTGGAGTGCATTGTGGCACACAAACCCACAAGTGCACTCTTTTTGCTGATGATATATTACTTTTTATCACTTCACCACTTACCTCATTGCCAAATCTTTGCAGGGTTCTTGATGACTTTGGCATAGTCTCTGCCCTCAAGGTAACTTCTCTAAATCTCTAGCACAAAACATCAACTTATCAGCAACCCTGGTAGCACAGCTCAAAGACAACTTCCAGTTTGGATGGAGTGAGTCCATGATCCCCTATCTAGGGATTAACCTCACGGCATCAATAGACAAACTCTATACTGCTAATTTTCCCCCAATCTATTGTAAACTGGAAGAGGATCTGTCACGCTGGGATAAACTGGGGCTGTCCTGGCTAGGCAGAGTCAATTCAGTGAAAATTCCATGCATCCTTTACCTATTTAGATCACTACCCATACCCATCCCCAAGGATCACCTCCAGAAATTCCAATCACAGTGAGTCACTGTGCCATCATACATGCCTCACTGTGCCTGTAAAATGCCTCGACGACGATCTCCCTACCTTCTCCTGTTCTCCATATGTCAGACCCAGACGTCGGTGGCCATCCTCCATTATTCAAAATCCACGCCTCCTCCTCAGACTGTTCTGTGATAGGCAGAACAGTAATTTTCCCAGCAGAGCCTCTGTTCAGTGTTCGGCCATAACGGATGTCCTCTCACTTGAGGCCCGAGGCTGATGATGAGAAGGCATCCGTGATAGGCCGAACACTAAACAGAGGCTCTGCTGGGAAAATTAGTGTTCTGCCTATCACGGAACAGTCAGAGGAGGAGGCACGGCTTTTGATAATGGTTGGCCGACGGCTGCTGACACAGGTAAGTAATTGTTGTAACACCGCCCCAGTAATGGGAACGACGTTGCCGAGAGGGGAAGAGTAATCAGGTAGATTACTCATTACCCTCAAAAGGGGTATTGTTTATTTTAACGCCGTTAGTTACAACACTGGTCACATATTTTCCGAAACCCTCTGTTTCCTCCCGGGATGGACATTAAAGCCTTGCAGTGGTGGCTAGATAAGGGACTATATAGTATAAGACATTTTGTCAACCCTGCGTGACCTCACCATGGCCCACTGCATTAGTAAACTTGACATGCCAAGAACAGAAAGATTTAGATACCGACAAATAGTGCACTTTCTCCAGTCCCTAAGGTCCTCTAACCCTGCTCCACTCTCAATCATGGACTATTAAGATGGTGTGGTCAAGCCATGGAGCAGAGGGGAGGAATATTGGTGATTTACTGATCACTTGCTAGAGCTGAGACCAAGTCACTCTATATGAGAGACTGGGAAAATTATTTGCAACACACTTGGAGCATTGAAGAATGGCATAGAGCTTCTACTGCAGAGGTGGTACATGGTCCCCCTAAAACTTTCCAAAGTGTATCCAAACGCCTCACCCTTGTGCTTTCGCAACTGCGAGCATATTGGGTCAATGCTACACATATGGTGGGACTGTCCCAAAATCAGGGGTCTATGGTAAATATTTTATACTATTAGGAAAATTACAGGATTACCCATCCGAAAATCTCCTCAACTCGCTCTCTTAGGCGGCGTACAGACGATCGGACATATCCGATGAAAACGTTCCGCGGACCATTTCCATCGGATATGTCCGATCGGGAGTTTGATCCGATGGCGTGTACACACCATCGGATCAAATTCCCCGCCGCCGGACGGCGCGGTGACGCGGCGGTGACGTTGACGCCGCCGCGTCACCGCCACGTCACCGCACCAGGAAGTAAAACACTTCCGCGCATGCGCCGAATCCATTCGGCAGCGGCGCGGCGGCGGTGGGGGCCGACATGTCTGCTGGTAAGTGTACTAACCAGCAGACATGTCGGGCGGACAGATTCCACCGGATAGATTTCAAAGCTTGCTTTGAAATCTGTCGGGTGGAGAAATCTGTCCGCTAGCCCATACACACGAGCGGAGATGTCTCCTGAAACGGTCCATCGGACCGTTTTCAGCGGACATATCCCCTCGTGTGTACGCCGCCTTAAACTTTCCCTGTGAGGTCTTTCTGAATAGTGGACATTTCACTTTTTAATTGTTTAAGCTCCCTTTTCTTCGAATCTATAATAATTTCCATCAATTTAAAATAGCAAGATGACAAAGTGTCTGTCCTTCATTTTGGAGATTTTCATCAAATAAATCGAATGTTGGAAATTTTTTGATTCTTCGTCCCCACGGTATCTGTTTTTAAAGCAAGGTATTCCATCAATGAACTCACGTCCCAAAAGGATTTAATCTCTTTTACCATCAGATGCTCCAACCGCCGAAAATATTGTTTCAAGGTAACGTTGTCTTTGTTCACCGATTGCAAGGTATATGTATGTTGATTCAAACGAAAAAGATTATTTGATGGGGATGTAAGGGTCCTGCTGAACCCGGCGTCTGAAGTGATAGGGCCTGGTGTGGATGCATCCATGGTAGGTGTCTCCATGCAAGGACATTGAACAGTGATAATAACTTCACATTGGGTGAGGAAAGGGAAATTACAGGTAAGGAAATGCACAGTCCAGGACACAGGAAACAAAGAAATTATCACTCCAGGTGATGATCCCACATTTACACCATCCTTGCTAGCTTAGGAGATTAAGGGTTTTGGCAAAGGAAGGGTGGATGGCTGCACTCCTATATAACACCTGTATTCACATAAATTGTGATCCATACACAAACAGAGGCACAGGTGCCTCTGTAACCTGTGCCTCTGTTGGCGTATGGATCACAATTTATGTTAAGGTGTTATATTGGAGTTCGGCCATCCACCCATCCCTTCTTTCATTGATTGCCTATGCTGAGCCAGCACCCTTTATTTCCTAAGCTAGAAAGAATGGTGTGAATGTGAGATCATCACCTGGAGCGGTAATTTTCTTTGTTTTCACAGTTAAAGCATGTTGGATGTCTAGCTTTCATGGTAGAGGGTACCAGGCATCAAGTACCAGACATCATTATTTTTACTTTTTGTTCATTCTGTCAGCATATTTGTCAGCCAATCATGTTCTGTGTGAAGGGTTATTCCCCACCATATTGTAGTGGATAGAAGAAAAATGGAACAATAAACCCAGGTCTGTGTGCAATGTTTTGTGAAGGCTGAGCTATGGAACAAATATTATATATGATATAAACAATATTTGCAGGCGTTTGACTGACAGAGGAAGAATGTTCTGTAGATGCTGAGTGAACAGTATGCTTGCTGTCGCACCCAGAATAATGCCAGTGAATGCAAGGCTTTTACTCACCAGTCTCCACAAATGAAAAGCATTTTAATTCAAGTGGGCAAAGCAGTCATTTGTAAATGAATTACCGGTAGTTATCATTTGCATTGTCTGCTTTTATTAGCAACACACTTTGCCCCTTCTTTACAAAAAAACTGGCCGTATTTTAGAAAAAATATAAGGCAGTACAAGTAGCTTGTGAAGTCTCCTTTATGATATATGGGCATGCTTAAACATTATCCAGTAATTCAAATTCTCATATAAGGAATATTGATTGTCAGTGCTTCTTCATGCCGTAGTGTCAACCAATTTGCAGTTTTACAGTGCAAAATATAACTGACACATGCCTTGCCAATTTAAATTGAAAGAAGCGCCACAGGCCTGCAAGGGCTTAATATTATATTTCCTCTGCTGACCCACTCTAATAGTCATACTAGTGGATGAAATACGTTTAACACTATTCCAAAATACTTGACATTATTTGTTCATGCCTTTCAGTGTTTAAAGGCATATTTCCAATGTAAACTTTATATTTGTCTCAATATGCTTTTATGACAGGGGTGCAAATATTTATATTTGGATCTACTGCTTCTCTGCTTGGAGGTAAAAGAGCTCAGGAACTGCCACCAATCTTTCACTTTTCTGCTTTTCTGTCATACATAATCATGTCTCAACTAGATTTGTCATTAAATAGAACAGGCTTGTCATTTTCTGTCACACAAAAAATCATCTCTTCTGGTTTCTATCATGCTAGTGAATGGACATATGACATTTTATTATAAAGAGGGACCTTAATGTACTGTCTCACTATGAGCGATCTCTCCCATTCTCTGCCATCGAGAATGGCTGTGCCATCAACAGTGAGTGATGCCCTCTAACTTTCCAGACAAGCTACTGTTTTATACCAAACCTTGCTGAACCTGCAGGTCGAGCATACAGACCCTTTCATTTAGCTTAATGCTGCTGTCAAATTTGAAGCTGCTTAGTAGATAGTATATGGTCATGCTAATAACTAAGGCCGTGTACACACGATCAAATCTATCTGCTGAAAATGGTCTGACAGACCGTTGCTGCAGACAAATTCGATCGTGTGTACGGGCGAGCCGACGGATTTGGCCAGCAGACAGATTTTAACCACTTTAGCCCCGGACCATATTGCTGTCCAAAGACCAGAGCACTTTTTGTGATTCGGCACTGCGACGCTTTAACTGACAATTGCGCGGTCGTGCGACGTGGCTCCCAAACAAAATTGGCGTCCTTTTTTTCCCACAAATAGAGCTTTCTTTTGGTGGTATTTGATCATCTCTGCAGTTTTTATTTTTTGCGCTATAAACAAAAATAGAACGACTATTTTGAAAAAAATTCAATATTTTTTACATTTTGCTATAATAAATATCCCCAAAAAAGATATAAAAAAACATTTTTTTCCTCAGTTTAGGCCGATACGTATTCTTCTACATATTTTTCGTAAAAAAAAATTGCAATTAGCGTTTATTGATTGGTTAGCGCAAAATTTATAGCGTTTACAAAAAAGGGGGTAGTTTTATGGCATTTTTATTAATATTTTTTTTTACTAGTAATGGCGGCGATCAGCATTTTTTTTTGGTACTGCGATATTATGGCAGACACATCGGACACTTTTGGCACATTTTTGGGACCATTGGCATTTTTATAGCGATCAATGCTATAAAAATGCATTGGATTACTATAAAAATGGCATTGGCAGTGAAGGGGTTAACACTAGGGGACAGGGAAGGGGTTAAGTGTGTTCCTATTTGTGTTCTAACTGTATGGGGGGTGGACTCACTAGGGGGAATCACTGATCTTCTGTTCATAAATTGTATGAACAGAAAATCAGCGTTTCCCCCGCTGACAGGAATGAAAGGTATGTGTTTACACACATACCTCCCGTTCCCCGCTCTGTAAGGAGCAATCGCGGGTGCCCGGCGGCTATCGTACCCGCCGGGCACGCGCGCGGGACTCGTGGCCGAAAAGTATAGGACGTAGAGCTACGTGCTCCCACGAGACCGCGCCACCGTCCCGCAGTAATATGACGTTGGGCGGTCGGGAAGTAGTTAAAGCATGCTTTAATATCTGTCTGCTGGGAACCCGTCGGACCGATGTTTGCTGGTTAGTACGCTAACCAACAGACATATCTGCCCACACATGCGTCGAATGGATTCGGCGCATGCGCGTAACGTCAACGTCACCGCCACGTCACCGCGCTGTCTGCCGGTGGGGATTTTGGTTTAATCGTATGTACAGCGTTTAAACCAAAACAGCCAGCAGACATATCTGTTCAAATCGGTCTAACAGATATATTTGGTCTAACAGAGTACTAGAGATCAAACTGTTTTGGTTTTATGGAAATGAGAACATACTAAGTATATACAGAACATGATACAAGCCAATATACACTGTATGGCACTGGTAGTTTTACTGGCCTATGGCCAGACTGATTCTAGTGTACCCCAGAAGGCTAATAAAATTCTAAAAAAGGAAAGACAAACATGTTTAATATTATAATTTTGCATAAGACCTGTTAATTTGATTATTTTAATGAAAAATGTTGCTGTTTTCTGTAGATACCCCGCTGATCTAGGCCACACGTCTTGAGTTAGGAGTTAGGAAAAAAAAAAGAAGAGAAACAAAATACGTAAAATGTTATCACAGTTTGTCAGTTTGTATAGACACTTGTCCGTAAGTAAATACAACCTTGTTTTAAGTTAATGGTTATTATTATTAGTATTATAATGACCTGTACACCAATCAGTTTTTCCGACAGGAAAATTTTGTTTTTTTTTCATGAGGAAAACAGATGAAACTTGCATACACACGGTCACACAAATCTTGTCTGAAATTCCGAACTTCAAGAACGTGGTGACGTACAACACGTACGGGGAGCCGAGATCAATGGAGTTCAAGAGACAGTGCAGCTCTTCTGTTTGATTCTGAGCTTTTTTTTTTTTTTTTGTCGTAATTGCATACAGACGACCGCGATTGAGATCCTGCTCTCAATCTTTTCTTGGCAGGAATTTCCACAGAAAAAGTGTGATGGAGCATACACATGGTCGGAATTCTTGACAAATAGCTCACATCACATTTTTCTTGTCGGGAAAACTGAACGTGTGTGGGGCATTATACATATTTATATAGTGCCAAATGTTTGCGTAGCGCTGTTACACATTAATTTGTGGGTCTATTTTAAGTGTTGACGTTTAGGTAAAATGACAGGTAAAGCTGTATTAGACCCAACAACAGAAATGTAATATATTTCAGCTTACCAATCCTTAAATGCAGTGGTTACATTTGTTTTATTTTTTCCTTTATTTAATCCTGTAATTTAGCAAGTAACACACTTCTTGTCTTAGGGCAGGGGTCTCAAACTGGTGCCTCTCCAGCTGTTGCAAAACTACAAGTCCAATGAGGCCTAGACCTAGTGATTTGACACATATACTGTAGTAATGTATAAAATACCTTAAACCTTGGTTTGAGAGTAACTTGGTTTGAGAGTGTTTAGCAAGACAAGCAACATTTTTAAATACATTTTGACTTGATATACAAGAGATGTCTTGATATACGTGTAGCACTACCCCCGAAGGAGCTGCTGGATATTTTCGGGTGGCATGTTACCTCTATCTTTTCGCCATTCCAGGGTGGTAGATAAGAGTTGAAAAAGTTCAATGTCCACACTTTACACTTCTTTTTCTAAGATTTATTTGTAGAACTTGGTAAAGAAAAAAATACGTGGTTGGAGGGGTGGAAGGGTAAACAAGTAGTTCAGGTGCATAATTTCAATCCAGAAACACTCCTACTTCCTACTTTCATCGCCACTCTAGTCAGAGTGGGTCTTGCGCATCCAGATAGGACTCTCTCACCGGCCTAGCAGCCGGAATGGCGCACGGAACAAAGTACAGTCTCTGCCACAGACCTTATTTTGAGTGGAGCCACTTTCGGTCTAGAATCCTCTAACACAGGATTCAGCACCCGGATCTCTCCAGATTGATTTCTGTAGAATTCAAGTCTGATAGGTGATCACCATCAAGCTTCTCAGTACATGGTGAGAATGCATCCTTCGATGAAGTTTCCAGGCCTCTCCGGAGATACCAGCCTCTTGCTTGGTCCTCTCCAAGATAGGTCCTTCATCAAGCAGCTTCCTCCCTCCAGGACGGACAGCACAGGATCACCTTGAAACTGTAAACCCAGTATGACTACTGGGCCTACTCAACAGATCACAACCCTGGACCAACGTGGTCCCGGAGCCAGGACTGCATGAGCACACACCCCTGGCCAGGAAGGCCACGAGGTGGTGGAAGGACAGACCGACAACCCCGGTTCAGTGGCATCTGTTCCTTAAATACCCCTCCCCAGCATGCACAGAGGGATGATCAACCTCACTGATTGGCTGCCGAGGGGAGACACCCAATATCACCCTGACTTAGCTGCCACCACCCTTGGCCTGGGGTGGTAACAACACCCCAGGCGAACAATGGTGGTCACTCTCAGCACAGCCACGACTGAAACAAAAGCCAAATTTAGCCAAAATTGTATGTGTCTGAGTCAACTAACACTCAGACTCCCTTCTAAATTTAAATCAGTGCCAGCCCAACAGGAGCAGGCCACTACATACTAGTAGCGTCATGTCACAACTGAGTATAAAAGAGTGTGGTGCCTCACTTGCTATATTTAGAGGTGCCTCTCTTCTCTTTTATACCCTGTAGCTCCTGCTGGATTTTGATTCTAATCCCCTTGTGGAAGCTTCCATTTGTGGATGGACATGTTTATGTTTACACAACCTAGCCACATTGAAATAATATTTTTATATGGATTATAAACTACAGGACCTATGAATAAATGGTTGTGCAATGAATCATTTGAGTTTCCATTATTTCTTATGGTTTTTATGTCTCCTTTTTTATGATCTTCATAGTGTTAAGCCTCATACACACAATCAGATTTTTTGCGGACAAATCGTAGGACTTTTGTCCGAAGGGAGTTGACCAGGAATTTGTCTTTCATACAAACGGCAATGATTTGTCAGCCAACGAATACGAAACTATGTGTTTTTTCAGCTCTTTAGCGCCACCCTTTGGGCAATTTCTGCTAATGTTGTGTTATGGTGAGCATTGCTTCTGAGAATGCGTGTTTGTACTTTGGAGTTTTGTCCGATAGACTTGTGTACACACAAATGAAAAATAAGACAACACACAATTGTTGGCGGACAATTTTGAAGCATGCAATCCCACATTTGTCCGCCAACAGCCTGGCATCACACAATTCCCGTCCAATAATCTGATTGTGTTATGAGGCTTTAGACTAGCAGATTTAGCTAACACTTCATAAGAAGTTATAGCAAATAGTGTTTCCTTTTGCGATAAAGGTTTTACATAAATAAATAAAAGCTAACTATTGTAAACAGCTTTGTCAGTGCTAAATAGTTTGTCACAGCCATCTTATTGCTAATTTATCTGGACAGTTTGGTCTGTCAAAGTAAGTTGAAAAATAATGGACTTACTGGCTTTATCATTAGCTGAAAAAAAAGGAAAAAAGCCTAAAAAAAAGGAAATCTAATGCAGCCGCCATTAGGAAATGGCTTAAGCCCCGTACACACGGTCGGACATCCAACAAAACTTCCCTTGGATTTTTGTCCTAATTGATTTGTCCGATCACACCCATAGCATACACACACTCGGACTTTTCCGGCAACCAACACGAACGTAGCGACGTTTGAACGTAATGCCGTGCGTTTAAAAGAGGAAGTGAAATTCTCCGACGTCACCCGTTGCGTTCCTTCAGCTACTCTATAGTTAGTTGATGTTTCGTGTGAGTGCTTTCCACATTTCCAGTTTCGTGCGTTTCAGAACGTTTGTGTCCGTTCGCCAAATTCCGAGATGTTGCGCGATCCTGCGAGAGAGCGTGCTGTTTACGGTCTAGGAGTTCTGGCTATTGCTCAAGCTCGGTCCAGGTCCAGGAGTAGGAGGAGGACTGTTTGGACCAAAAATTGGTTGCTTCGCCGTGAAGAATTTTCTCATATGCCATTGCTCAGGGAGCTGCAGGAAAACAATCCTAATGATTTTAGGAACTATCTTAGGATGTCAGATTCCTGCTTCCAGCATCTTTTACATTTGCTGTCTCCGTATATCACCAAGAAGGACACATGTATGAGGCCTGCTATTCCTGCAGAGCAACGGCTCATAGCCACTTTGCGCTATTTGGCGACAGGGAGAAGCCTCCAGGATATTAAATTTACTACTGGGATCTCTCCCCAGGCTCTGGGACACATAATTCCTGATACTTGCTGTGCCATTATTCAAGTCCTGCAGAAGGACTATATTCGGGTAAGTTATTTTAGTTGATATCACATTATATCCATTTCCACAATGTTCAGTCCCATTCTTGTTAGAATCTGTTCAAATAATTTTTATTTGGTGGCATGCTGACTACTTTTCCTTGCCCTAAATAGATATTTGCCTTCACTTACCTCCCTAGCAAGCTACCCTGGGACCCCAATTTGTTATTTGCCTTCCCTTAACAACCCTTATAAACTAGGGCATCTTAAAATGTTTATCCTTAACTGGCAGCAGAGTGGCAGAGTACATTTTTTGGGGTGCACAAACTGTTTATTAACCTTCCCCTTCCCAAATAGTGAATCATCTGATCCAAATATTTGTGTACTCTAGCTAAACATATCTTCATTATAACCCTTTTCTGCTTGTCATATTTGTCCCATTTTTATAAAATTATATTCTTTTTTTGTTTGTTTTTTTGTATATGGTATGTTATTCTGTTGCCTCTGGTGTGCCAAGCCCAAAAATCAGAATGGCTTGCAACAAACATGAACCTTCATTTGTTCACCATATTGGTCACATTGAAAAGGAGAGATTTTTTTACCACTCCCCAAACTTTAAACATTCAACCTCATCTCCCTAACATTTTTGGAATGTGCCACCAGAGGGAGTCATGAAGCATATAAATGAGAATTATATCAAATTTTTAGTCCACAAACTGCTTGAATTGTTTCCTTGTTATGTTGCCCCTATAATGTATGTGTAAAAATAGGTTGCAATTTATTATGCTGAAGTAGTAACTAATTGTTCTTTGTTTGACTCCACAGTTTCCTTCCAACCCTCAGGAATGGCAGGATGTTGCGGCCCAGTTTGCCAATCTGTGGAATTTTCCCAATTGTGGGGGTGCCATTGATGGCAAACATGTCAGGATTGTTCCTCCGCCGGCCTTTGGCTCTTATTTTTATAATTACAAGGGCTTTAACAGCATAGTTCTTCTTGCTATAGTTTCTGCAAACTATGAGTTTATTTATGTTGATGTTGGTATGAATGGGCGTCATTCTGATGGAGGTGTGATGTCTCATACCGAATTCTATCAGCGTCTTACTAATGGCACCTTAAGTTTTCCACCTGCGCAGGACAACGTGGAGGGCCTCAACTTTGTATTTGTGGCAGATGAGGCCTTTGCTCTTGGGGAACATCTGTTGAAGCCCTTTCCGATGAGGAACCTCACCCCTGAGCAACGGATCTCTAATTACAGACTGTCACGTGCCAGAAGGGTGGTTGAAAACGCCTTTGGCATTATGTCAAGTCGTTTTCGGCTATTTCTTACTGCCATTCACTTGGCTGAATACAAGCTGAACCACGTGGTGTTGTGCTGCTGCATCCTCCATAATTTTCTACGGAAGAATGCTACCAACTACATTGGGTCTGGTAATACTGATGACCCCTCAGGTGGACGGGCAGCTGAAGACGCAGTAATGCCAGCCCTGCAACTTACCTGACCTGCTGTCTCCTCCCAGAATGCACGTCTTGTGCGTGAGCAGTATATGGACTACTTTGTTGGTAGAGGGGCAGTGCCTTGGCAGCAAAATGTCCTGTAGAGTTTGTTCTATCTAGTGTAACGCCATCTGCGTTACTCTTGATAGAACGAGCGCAGCTGTACATTGTATTGACAGCCGCGCTCCGTTCTACATCTCGTCCGCGTCACTTCCGGTGCGCGGACGTCTGCGCTCCACGCTGGAACGCGGAAGTGCGACCCGCACAATTCCGCGTTCCAGGCGCGCTATTTAAATCCCCTGATGTGGCGGCAGGGTGTTCGTTTATTCCTGTTGGACGCCTGCTGCCACCAGGGACCCGGACACCAACCCCAAGAGACTCAGGTCACCCAGCACCTGCACCTCAGCAATCTGCCACAACCTACTGACCGCAGCACCAGCCAGCCTGTACCCATTGCACCGCTTCCAACCTGCCTGCACCCCCACAAGCCTACATGGACCTCAGTACCCAGAAGGAAGGATTCTAACTACCTACACTTCAGTACCGCAAGTACCCCATGTGGCTAATACTGTGTTGCTAAGCTTTGCCTATACTGCAGTATCTTTAGGACTGTGATCTTTCTGTGTGTGCTGTCATCTATTGCTGTAAGCTGTATCACCATAAGGATTGCAGGCTGTCCCTACTGTTTACATATAGATCTATTCCTCTTGCAATCCACACACCATCCCAGCCTCTTACAGACCATACAGTACACTGCTTCGCTCCCTATATCTGCATGTTGCTTATATAGCTATCCTAGTACAAAGGTTGTTTCTCTTTGGAGGCTGTGATGACAAAGACTCCATAATCTCTGTGTTTCTATAGAGTAACTGGTGGCTCTGACCTGAGTAACCTCCGCAGCTGAGATCCAGACCACTATCCAGTGTCCTAATATCTCGCAGGGTCATAACATAATAAACGAACCCCAAAAGGAAAATTGATCCAGCGGAGCTTGCAAACCATTTGGTTGGACTCTCACAAAGGGTAGATACCCTTACCAACTCCTTAGCCGAGTTACGTTTAGAGAATGATGCTCTTCGCAACCAAAATTTAGCACAAGCCAGAGAGAGACCTGAGCCCAAAGTATGCCCCCCAGAAACTTTCTCAGGGGATAGAAAACTTTTTCGACAGTTTGTAAGTTCGTGTCAACTAATGTTCGAGTTACGGCCCCGCACCTACTTCTCCGATAGGGTCAAAATCCTCACGCTAGTCTCTTACCTTAGGGGTGAACCTAGAGTCTGGGCTGACTCTTACATAGAAGAACATGGAGACCTCCTGGGTGCTTTTGACACTTTCCTGGAGGAGATGTCCCAGCTTTACGAGGATTCAAACAAACAGCTGACTGCTGAGAACTCAATTAGGAATCTCAAGCAGGGAAGAAGACCCGTCGAAGACTACATAACAGAATTTAAATGTTGGTGCAGAGAGACCCAGTGGTCAGATGTTGCCCTACGGAACCAATTCCGGTTAGGCCTAACGGAAGTAATGAAAGATGAGATTGCCCGTGTCGAGCTTCCTCCTTCTCTAGAGGATCTTATGCATCTTTCTATTGCTATTGACCGACGCATTCGTGAAAGGAAAGCAGAACGTGCTGTCACTTTTCAAGAGAGCCAGGTCTCCACCCAAAGATGTTCCAATGGAACTTGGAGCAATCAAGGGACCATTATCTTCTGCTGAAAAACAGCGCCGCAGAGCACAAAACCTATGCCTGTATTGCTCAGCTCCTGATCATATTGTCTCCAACTGTCCTCTTCTAAAGAGGAATTCTGAAGGTAAAGATGTCCACATTAATAAGCTCAATACCTCTGGTTCTATCTCTAACCAATACATCTTTATTGCCCTTACTTTACAGTGGGAACAAGAAAGGATTACCCTTGACGCTATGGTCGACAGCGGAGCCTGTGGAAATTTCATAGACTCAAAAATTGTAGATTCCAATAAAATCCCCTGTGTGTTAAAGCAATTTCCTGTGTCACTCACTTTTATTGATGGTTCTTCATCCCCTTCTGGTCCGGTTTCTCGTCAAACCTCCCCCCTTTTGGTTACTAATAGTTCAGGTCACACTGAGACCCTTGTTTTTGACATAATCTCGTCACCGATATTCCCAATTGTTCTAGGTCTACCATGGCTTTGTCTTCACCAGCCCACTTTTCATTGGGCAACCAGTTCGCTAACACTACAGTCCAAATTTTGTATGGAGACTTGTTACTCCAATTACTCTATCTCCTTTATGGAGTCTCACCAGGCTCAACTTCCAGAACACCTACTTGACTTCACGGATGTCTTTAGTAAGACTAACGCAGATAGACTTCCTCCAAACCGCATTTATGACTGTCCAATAGACCTCATTCCCGACAAACCCATCCCGACTGCGCGGATTTATCCGTTGTCGCCACCGGAGCTTGGACATCTCAAGATTTACTTGGACGAAAACCTCAAGAAAGGTTTCATTAGACCTTCCACCTCTCCAGCAAGTGCTGCAATGTTTTTTGTTAAGAATAAAGATGGTTCACTCCGACCAATAATAGATTACAGATCTCTCAACAACATCACTGTGAAGAATAGATATCCCTTACCACTAATCCCAGAGCTAATTGAGCGTCTCCAGACATCCAAAATTTTCACTAAATTAGATCTTAGAGGTGCCTATAATTTGATAAGAATCCGCCCAGGTGATGAATGGAAGACTGCCTTCAAAACTCGCTATGGACTATTCGAATACACTGTGATGCCATTTGGCTTATGTAACGCCCCAGCCACGTTCCAGTGGTTCATTAATGATATCTTTCGAGATTTACTTGACATTTGTGTCGTAATCTATTTGGATGATATCTTAATCTATTCTGACACTCCTGAGGAACACACCAAACACGTGCGCTGGGTTCTGGCTAGGCTCAGAACACACTCCCTGTATGCAAAGCTTGAGAAGTGTGTTTTCAGTCAATCCAGCATCTCTTTTCTCGGATATTTAATTACCCCAAAGGGCATTCAAATGGATTCTTCCAAGGTAGACTGCATTCTCTCCTGGCCAGTACCGCTTACTAGGAAGGCCTTACAAAGATTCCTTGGGTTTTCAAATTATTACAGAAAGTTCATCAAGAACTTTTCCGCTATTGTGAAACCACTCAGTAGTTTAACTAGCACAAAAACTCCTTTCTCTTGGTCAAGAGATGCTCAGAAATCTTTCGAGATGCTCAAGGAAAGTTACACCTCCGCTCCCATCCTCCAACTTCCCAATCCACTTTTCCACTTCACACTTGAAGTGGATGCCTCACATTACGCTCTAGGTGCTGTTCTCTCCCAGCAACCAACCCTATCCGAGCCTCTGCATCCTGTAGCTTTCTATTCCAGGACTCTATCTACAGCAGAAAAGAATTATCCCATTGGAGAAAAAGAACTCCTTGCAATCAAGGATGCCCTCAGTAATTGGAGACATCTATTGGAAGGTTCCACCCACCCAATCACCATCCTTACAGACCATCGTAATCTGCAACACCTTGTCATCTCCTACCTCCCCGGTTCTCAAAACCTTAAGGCGGACTCCCTTTCACGTATCTATGAAGACCAGACCACGGAAGATCCTCCCCAATCTATTATCCCTTCCAACCGCTTTGTTGGAGTTTCTGCTTCTTTCAAGCATTTACTTACTCAAAGCTATGCTAAAGAGATTACGCAATTACCAAAAGGTCTCATTAGACACCCTAACGGTCTTTATACCTTCAATAACAAGATTTATGTACCATCTCAATTACAACTCTTGCTTCTTAAACAACTACATGATGCCCCTTTAGCGGGTCACCTTGGCATCAGTAAGACCATCCACCTAGTTAAACGTGATTACTGGTGGCCCCACTTATCAAAGACAATCCATGATTACATTAATTCCTGTGTTACTTGTGCCACTAACAAACACTCAAGAAAACCCCCTTTTGGTCTCCTGTCTTCCATCCCAATTCCTAACAGACCATGGGATGTCATTTCAATGGACTTCATAGTCGATCTTCCCCGTTCCGAGGGGGCTAACACCATCATGGTCACAGTTGACGTCTTAACGAAGATGGCCCACTTCATCCCTTTAAAGAAATTACCCACATCTCTTGAAACAGCAAAAGCTTTCATACTTCACGTTCTTAAGCTCCATGGCTTACCCTCTCAGATCATCACTGACCGTGGTTCTCAATTTGTGTCCAGGTTCTGGAAAGCCCTTTGTCAAAACTTAAAGATTAATCATAAAATGTCCACCGCTTACCACCCACAAACAAATGGACAAACCGAACGTGTCAACCAGACACTTGAACAATATCTTCGTTGTTACTGTACCCATCTACAGGATGACTGGTTTCATCTACTTCCCTACGCCGAATTTGCATATAACAATGCCAGGAGTTCTTCCTCTCATCTCTCACCTTTCTACGCCAACTATGGATTTCATCCTAACAGCTTACCATCCTCTTTTCCCACAAATAATGTTCCCTCTGTGGATAATTACCTTACCACCTTGAAAAAGAATCTGAGTATTCTCCGTTCCAACCTTGAAGCTGCCCAACAGAAACAAAAAAAATATTATGATTCTCATAGGACAAGACCTCCTATATACAAAGTCGGCGATATGGTTTGGCTCTCCACTCGCAACTTACGTCTTAAGATTCCTTCAAAAAAACTTGGTCATCAATTTGCTGGACCCTTCCCAATCTCTCATGTAATTAACAAGAATGCGGTTAGGTTACTCCTGCCTCCAGATTGGAAGATACATCCCTCTTTTCACGTCTCACTTGTCAAACCTTTCACACCAAACCCATTCCCTAACAGAGATCCTCACCCCCCTCCTCCTATCGAGGTTTTGGGTGAGACAGAGTATGAGGTTGAGAGAATTCTCGACTCCAAAAAGAGAGGTTCTACTATTCAATATCTTATTCGCTGGAAAGGTTATAGTCATCTTGATGATTCCTGGGAAGATTCCTCACACATTCATGCTCCCCGACTCATTAAACAGTTTCATCACAAACATCCTGATCGGCCAGCTCCTATTGGGTACTCTGTTGGTACCCCCTTGAGGAGGGGAGTATGTAACGCCATCTGCGTTACTCTTGATAGAACGAGCGCAGCTGTACATTGTATTGACAGCCGCGCTCCGTTCTACATCTCGTCCGCGTCACTTCCGGTGCGCGGACGTCTGCGCTCCACGCTGGAACGCGGAAGTGCGACCCGCACAATTCCGCGTTCCAGGCGCGCTATTTAAATCCCCTGATGTGGCGGCAGGGTGTTCGTTTATTCCTGTTGGACGCCTGCCGCCACCAGGGACCCGGACACCAACCCCAAGAGACTCAGGTCACCCAGCACCTGCACCTCAGCAATCTGCCACAACCTACTGACCGCAGCACCAGCCAGCCTGTACCCATTGCACCGCTTCCAACCTGCCTGCACCCCCACAAGCCTACATGGACCTCAGTACCCAGAAGGAAGGATTCTAACTACCTACACTTCAGTACCGCAAGTACCCCATGTGGCTAATACTGTGTTTCTAAGCTTTGCCTATACTGCAGTATCTTTAGGACTGTGATCTTTCTGTGTGTGCTGTCATCTATTGCTGTAAGCTGTATCACCATAAGGATTGCAGGCTGTCCCTACTGTTTACATATAGATCTATTCCTCTTGCAATCCACACACCATCCCAGCCTCTTACAGACCATACAGTACACTGCTTCGCTCCCTATATCTGCATGTTGCTTATATAGCTATCCTAGTACAAAGGTTGTTTCTCTTTGGAGGCTGTGATGACAAAGACCCCATAATCTCTGTGTTTCTATAGAGTAACTGGTGGCTCTGACCTGAGTAACCTCCGCAGCTGAGATCCAGACCACTATCCAGTGTCCTAATATCTCGCAGGGTCATAACATCTAGTTTATTTTCCTTTTAAAAATTAAAATTTTGAGCTACTGTTATCTGTGGTTGGGTTTTAATTTTTTTATGTCCTTAGAATTTTGGTGAGAATTGTCAAAACTTTAGGGAAACAAGCAGACGTGCAAATACACCTTTCTAAACTTCAATACATCTATGTTGAGTATTATTATGTTTTAGGGCTCTGCTACACCCCTTTTCGAATAATACACTGTCAATGTTCTTACCCTAAATTCAAAATATACTGGTAGTACTGATCTTATAAATAAGAAGCCACACCTTTTTTAGCAAAAACATTATTTTTTTAACAAGCACAATCCAATGTGCCATTTTTTCCTTTTACAAAAGTGCAAAACAGTGGTAGGTCATGAAGAACGCAATAATTCGTTTGTTATTATTTTGGCGATAAACATGCATCTTTTCCAACAGAGCAATATACCTTGCCAAGTGGTTACAGCAGAAATTCAAACATTTTTGGCAGAATTCTCGGCCCAAAATATTATTATACACACACAATGTATGACCAGATGCAGTTTTGTTTATTCTGTGGCGCTTTTTTTGTGGGTCAAAAATGCATGCACAGTGCTCTCCATGCGCTACGGGGGTTCTGGTTGGTTGTAGCTCACAACATGCAGTCATCCTTAGCACCTGAAACGGAACTACCATGTTGTGAGCTAGAGCCGACCAGAACCTTCATGGAGTGCATGTCAAACACTGTGCCTGCATCCTTGTCGCATACAAAAATGAACGGAACTGCGTTTGATGCAAAATGCCCCTTAGCACAGTCTTTCTCCACTCTCCTTCTCCTGGTGCATTCCCAGATGTTTCACTTTTGCCATAGGTACATATTTTTTTTTGGGATGTGCATATGTCAAAATTGGTCAGGTATAGCCCTTCAAAATTGTAATACTGTTTCTTGAAAGCACCAGAAGAAGAGGAGTAGATAAAAACTCAGCTGAGACACTTAAATCACACCAAAACATTTTTTTTTTTTTAAATTACAGTATTGAAATAGCCTCAAAAGTCACATTTGCTAACATCTGCGTATTGCAAAGTGAATTAGTGCCATTTCTAAACAAATAACAAAACTCAGCCTGTGCTAACAAGTCTAGTTGCATCAAGTTCACTGAAAAGTTAAATAACAGGAGGTACAAATGTAAACTATAAACCTACGTCACAAAAACAGCTAAAATTTAGCTAACAGGTCGTAATAATCCCTGATTCGTCTCTGAACACCAGTGGCAGACTCCTTTAGATTTTCAAGCTCTGTCATTGCCTGCAGCATATCAGCACTGATCTGACCAATAGTGCATCCTGGTAGTTGGTGGCCTTGGAAGAAGATAATAAATTAGAATGTGTTTGATGGTCAAGTGACTGAGGCAAAAAACATAGGGACACATTATTAATCAGGGCTACTTTATGAAAATACTTACCTAAACATAGACACTCAATTGGTGCTTGCAAAATGCTTGATCTTCTAAATACAGCTACACTACTAGGTAATGTACACACTACAGATATACTTCGAAAATCTTGGACCAGGTGCATATGCATGTGTCTTCACGTGCAGCTACCTAAACAACACTGCCACCTCTCCCTTCTACATGCTCAAATGTTGAATGCACAACATAATTTGCTAGTGTGCTGTGGGCGTGTTTGTAGTGGACATATAATCAGTAACCATGTATTGATTGTGGAAAGCACATGTTAAAAAAACTTACTGGGGCAAACAACAGCCTCCAAAGGGTCATCTTGGATTTCTTGCACTCCTTCACCCTCAGCATATCTGGTGTCTGGGGATGTGCTGTCCACTGGTGGCTCTTTGCTGTGTCCGGCACTATCATCATTATCCTGCAAAGGTTGGTGCTGACCACACTCCTGATCCTCTAAAATTAAAGAATAAAACATCCATGAAGCCGCCCCTAAATGACATTATCTTACCAGAATCACATTTGCTGCTTTTTAACTATATACCAACCTTGCCCTGGTGACAAAGTTTGCTCGAGACTAGTGCACTACACTAGGCATTATTATAATATACAAAATGTTATGGAACAGGAGTATGATGTCATTTAAAAAGTGGGTACAAATCTCTTTAGTGGCCACATTCAAAAAATCAGACAGATGACACGCATCACTCTTGTTTGCAATGGCAAGATGGGATATATGATGTGAAATCTAGCAGGCGTGACTCTCTGTGACTCTGATCCCCAAGGCCTCTCCTCTACCCATGTCTATCATTCAAATGCATCATTAATGGTCAGTGATGAGCCACACATCTAACATAAAGTTGATTTTACCCCTTAAGATATGGCCTGAGCCCATGGTGTTTGTCCTACCTAGAAACACCCCTGTCGCTGTGAAAATGCTAATTATCTAATTTTGTGCTTACGTTTTGGGGGTGATTTTGGGCATGTTGTCTCCCCTGTTGGAGCCCGGCCAATGGAAGCCTCCTTTTGTCCCCTGTGGTGTTTTTCTCTTTGCCTTTTTTCTGGGGAAAACATTAAAATACAGTATATTATTTATTACAGAAAAGTAGCCAAGACAGAAAGAACAACTTTCACATTATAATGAACTACATTAAAACTTGCATTATCTTCTTCTGGAGCCCTCACAATAACAAATCACCATTAAATGTAATCCATCTCTAATGTACAGACACATATTGACATAATTACATGTACTTACTTTTTTTGATAATGGTGCGGTGAATGGAGTCCAAATGATCTTGCTCTCTGTGCTTCAAATCTGACCATCGTTTTCTGATTTGGTCTTTTGTTCGTTTTACCCCATAATCTTCTTCCAATACTGCAAGGACCTTCTCCAGAACCCAGTCTTTATGGCTGTTGGGTCTATCATAGTTCTCCATTTTGCAATCGTAATCGTATTTCTCAAAGATGCGCACTATCTCCACCATCTCCCCCTTGCTCATGGGGGTGGCCTTGTGCTTAATATAAACTCCTCCACTGCGGGGCCTGTTCGTATTCGTTGACTGCGCCATCATCTTCTCCCTCACACATGTACCTCACAGAATGGTGCAGGAATAAAAAAGAATGTGGTCACGCCCCAGCGTCATGACGCACGTAGAGCGGAGCTTCACGCATGCGTAGGCTATATAAATCAAAAACGAGCGGTCGAGGTCCCGCACGCATGAACGAATCCATTGTTGCGACTCCACGTTAAGGCAAAGGAATACACTGAACGAAGGTAGGTGAATACATTGTGACCCTAGTGGTTACTGCATGATTTAGCTTAGAGAACCAAACACACATTGTATAAGCATGTTAGGAACTCAAAGCAAGCACTTATTGGTTGTATTGTAACCTTTATTGCAGAGATCTGATCAAAAACATGCCAAAACCTAAGGGTGGAAAACTAAATTCACGTCAATTCGTCAGTGCTTTTATCGAACTCTACAGATCGCAGACCTGTCTGTGGCAGTCGAAACATAAAGATTATTCAGATAAAAATAAAAGACAGGCAGCAATAGATACATTGGTGGCAGAAGCAAAGTCTATGTACCCCAGGGCCAATGCAACACAAATTAAAGCTAAAATTGGGAGCCTGAGGAGCACGTTTCTCAGAGAGCTAAAGAAGGTCGAGGGATCGAAAAGATCGGGAGCTGCAGCAGATGACGTGTATGTACCCAAACTGTGGTACTTCAACAGCCTGATGTTTTTAAAGGACCAAACTGAGCCAAGAAAACATCTATCCACACTACCCTCCCTATCAGCAGAGGCCACAGATACTGAGGCAGAACCAACAGAGGAGGAGGAGGAGGAGGAGGAGGAGGAGGAGATCAGCTTTACCCAGGTCTAGTATTTTTCAACAACTGGCCATTCAAATATACTATGATGTTAATGTGTTGTTATGATGGCAACAAAACTGAAATGATGCTCCTTTTTCACACACAGGACCTTGGCAGCCAAGAAGAGGCTGGGCCCAGCAGCCTGTCAACACAATGCCAAATCCCTACACTAAACCCTCCTCGAAAAAGGGCCAAGAAGAGGCAACAGCTAGATGACGCCACTGCTGAATTTCTAAGTAGGGCCACATCGGTCATCACCTCAGCACCCAATCGTGCAGAAGGGTTTGGCTGTTTCATTGCCAACAAGCTCCGAGAAATAGAGGCAGATCAAAGGGAGCTGTGTGAGGGGATCATGGTACAGCTCCTTAGCAATGCCAGGAAACGGGAGCTAACCCCTAATTCCCATGTCTGTGATTTAGATCACACACCTCCAGCTAATCAACAACAGGCCTACCAACCACAGCCAGCCTACCAAACCCAGACAAGTTACCAAGCCCACCCAGCCTACCCACACCAGCCAACCTACCCACAACAGCCATCCTACCCACAACAGCCAACCTACCCACAACAGCCAACCTTCCCACCCCAGCAAGCCCAACCACCCCAGCAGCATGGGGGTCAGTGGCCAACTCAGAGCCCAGATTTTAGGGGCTACTAATTTGGCCACCAACATAATGGTTTGGTACATATTTTGATGGGTTATTATTTTTGGTTAAAAATTGTAACCATTTAGATCCATTTTAGGGATAATTTTATGTTTAGCTTCAAAAATGGAACGACAAAAGGGCGAAAACATGTGTCTTTAATTTTTTGTTGATTTTGTATTATTGTGATGGGAGTGACAAAGAAAAAAAATTGCCTCAGCTGATGGGGAGAGAAGTGTGGATAGTGTTGTTCTTGGTTCAGTTTGGTCGGCAAAAAAGATCAGCCTGTTGAAGTACCACAGCCTGGGGACAGACATGTCTTCTGCTGCTGCTCCCCATGTTTTGGAGTCCATGATCTTCTGGTGCTCCCTATATTGTAATTCTCAGGTCCCCAAGTTTGGAGATTTAACAAAAAATTGTTATGTATGCCCTGGGGTACAGAGGCTTTGCAAAGTCCACCATTTGTTCTATTGCTGCCTTCCTTATGTTTTGGATTTGTCCTATTTTAGGAGATTTTTTTTTTAAATAAATGGATGATGTGAAGGTGTCTTGAATTATTTGTGTAAAGTCAAATGTCAGTTTGTGAGTAGGCAGGTCCTTTGCTCAAATTAAAGGGAGACAAATAGAGTAGTTGGTACTTTAACCATCAAAAATAATAAGGGATAATGGGGTTTTTAGAAGTTGACACACAAAAGAATCTTGAAATTTGCTTGATTCATCTAAACAAAATACACTAATCAAAAGTAAATTAATTTGTTTTTAATCCATCCGTATCACCAGCAAAGCAGGTTTTAAGATTATTGTCATTACAAAGAAAAGGATAATATGCGCTGTTTTTCGAGATTTTGAAACTAGCCGCGTCACGAATGTTCTTTTTCTAATACAAACGCTAGTTTTACTAGACAGAAGGCTTCCGGCTGCTCTTTACTTCGGAGCATGCGCATTTTAACTTTGGACAATAGTCCGATGGTTTGCTGTACACACGATCGGATTTTGCACCATCGGACTTTTGTTGCCTGAAAGTTGGTCCGTTCGCAGACCAAACTTTTTGTCCGATGAAAGCCAAAAAAGTTGGTCCGATGGAACGTACACACGGTCGGACAAATGCGAAAAGTGTCGGATTTTGATGTTGGTTGGGCAAAAGTCCGACCGTGTGTACGGGGCTTTACAGTACATTTTGGCGTTTAACATTGCTTTATATGTTAGGGCCAGATTAATCATTTGAGATAGTAGCAAAGTATGGAAAGAAAAAAAAAAGTAAAGTCTGAACTAAAATAAAACATGTTCCCTTTAAAAAAAAATTCCAGTCCAATGACAAAACAAAATGCTATTTGGCTCAAAATCTTGAGTTGTGAGGCTTTAGCATTAAGCCAGTCAATATAAACTAGGTGTATTGTAGCCCCACAGGCATACGTGCTAATATATTTGGCAAAGTGTGGGTGTGCAGATCAATACTTACTGGGAAGATAAGGCAAAATGTAAAGCAAGAAAATAAAGTATTTTTTTGTTGTTGTCAGTTAAGTTCTGTTCTTAGCAATTATATCCATAGGAGCAACATTTATAAACTGATCATGTTATGCATCCCTAATTATGTTGATGGCAATCACAGTGATCTACACAAAACTAAATCTGTTTTAGGTTTCTTATGCTGTTTTATCAGGATTGTTTTTAAATTTAAATGAAAGAATACATTTTATAAGATTCTTAGATGAAGGCCAAATACAGTACAGTGAATTATTATTAATCATGGAATCTCATTGCACATTATATAAAATGAATGAAATAAAAAAAAAAATTAATATGACTGTGGTATACACAAGTCAAGGGTTGATTACCAGAAGGTAAGTTGCTTACAATTGCAAGACGTGAAAGATCTAATCATTGAATTTTAAGTGGGAAGTCATTAACTATTACAATATCTTAGCTCTGTCATTGTTGAGAGGGAACCATTCTCTTATAGGGACCCCAGATGAAGTGTTATAACACGAAACGCATTGGGTCGACTTCACTGCCGCCTCACCTGTGTATACACGCGTGATTGTACAGCTTACATGTGAGTGTACTAGCTGTTTTAATAAATTCCTTTCTAATCAACAAGATTATGGTATGTGGCCACTTTTCTCTCCTATTTATTTTTATTATTGATACCATGGGAGAGATATGGTTCAGGAATATTCCTTCCATCGTATGCCTTTCCATCTCTTGAAGTAATACCTATCAGAGAACAGGATGTGTATACCAACATACTCTCTGCTTCCATGATTGAGAACCGTATTTACAAGCCTGATTTGACTTCTGGCGACATTAGTCCCCACAAATCCACCAGCTCCGGTAAGCCTTCATTTCCACTAGTGGCGGTCATTATCACTTAAGGAGGAAAATCAGCATTTCATGTTTTGGTTTCAATGGTGTTTATTAAAGACATTTCAAGTATACAAAGTTATGTGTTACATTAACAAGATTTGTTTAACAATATAGGCCTGCAGGAGCAGTATATTACAGCCCAAGTTGTACAAACAAACAGCGTTGGGCACAACCACATTGCCAGGTCCAGCAACGAACAAACTTTGCAGGTCAAATCTGTGTCCTCTGGGGACCCATACTACCCTGGACTAGAGCTGCTCTCGCAGGAGGCCCCCCGACACTAGGGGGCTCCTCCCCACCAGGTGAGCAGGGGGAGGGAGCCCATTCCCTAGGCCGAGCAGACCCCAAGTCCATCTGTCAAATCCAACAACAAACCTTTCAAATTATACTATATATAAAATGGTAAGAAAGAGAGTAAGTGGACAGGCAAGAGACAATAGAAAGTCAAGAAGAAGGTGCTAGAATACCTGAGAGTAGGGGGGGGGGTCTCGGTCCTGCACCCGCAAGGCTGATTAGAGACATACTGAGTCTGAGTCTGACTCCATCTGGGATCTACAGGTCCACAGAGTCAGTGATTCAGTTAGACTGTCAGCAGCTCTGCTCCCAATTCCACACGTCTCCTAGGAGTAGGAACGTGTGAGTTTAGGCTAGCAGGCAGACATCTGTCTGGATCTCCTCCACCTCCAGCCGTCTCCAGCACTTCTTCCCCCCCTCCTTCGTGCACCATCTGGCTCTGGCTCCAGCTACAGGTAAAATCCTGCCTGTCAAGGGCGGCCGTCCTTTTTAGGATCGCCGCGACATTTCAACCCGGACAATCAGAGCATCTCACCCCCGGACTTCAACTGAGGCACCCCCCCTCGCTCACCCCTTCCTACCGCTGGTTTCTCTGCCATTTTTCGCTGGTCCGTGCCAGCCACGCTAGGTCCGCGGGAGCCGCGGCTTAGGAAAGACCACGGCTTCAACTGCGGCCTAGCGGTGCGCCACTCCAGCACTCTGCATCGCCCCCAGGGTTTCGCCCAACACACCCCCCCTTACCCGTGGAAGTCCCCATCCACCTCCGGCTCAGCCATCCACCCCCCCCCTTTTTTTTTTTTTTTTTCGGGGGTAATTCCAGCCAGCTGTAGCACGGCTTAGGCCTTGGGCCAGGCCGCTGGCCAGCTTGGTACTCCCCCCCCCCAGCAGCAACTACACCCTTCACACCATTCCCCTCACAAATCATCTGCTTTGAGCCAGGGTCTTAACCGATCGCCTCTGAGGGATCAGGAAGGATTTTTTTTCGCCCCCCAGCATATTGGTTTAGCTGAACCAGGTTTTTTTTGCCTTCCTCTGGACCAAATTAAAAATAAAGTTGGTGAGAGGATTCAAGGAATCCGCTCGACGCCGCCACCTGACCACCAACTCAAACCCCCCCTCCCCCCCCGGGGACGGGCCACTATGGCCAATTGGCAGTATTCTGCAGAAATCATCTGGGGCCTGAGGCAATTTGCCACAAAGCTACCAGCCATCACCAAAAATGCCCTAAGATTGGAGCAACTGTTGAGGATCGATCGACGATCAACAAACAGAAAATTCAGCCACCCACCCCAACCCAAGCACATAACATGTGCTTTGATCAATACAAGATCGGCAGTAAGACACCGATTAGAAATTCACGATTTCATTCTACAAAACAATGTAGACTGCCTCTTTATTACAGAAAGCTGGCTTACAGCCAACTGTAACACCATTCTAGGAGAATTGGTGCCAGAAAACTACCGTATTATCACTGAAAACAGAATAGGGCAAAGAGGAGGAGGGCTGGCGGTGATCCATAAGACGCATCTTGTGATCTCTAAACCAGCCCTTCAGTACTCACTTCCAGCTATGGAAACTCTTAGGCCGCGTACACACGAGGGGATATGTCCGCTGAAAACGGTCCGATGGACCGTTTCAGCAGACATCTCCGCTCGTGTGTATGGGCTAGCGGACAGATTTCTCCACCCGACAGATTTCAAAGCATGCTTTGAAATCCATCCGGTGGAATCTGTCCGCCCGACATGTCTGCTGGTTAGTACACTTACCAGCAGACATGTCGTCCCCCACCGCCGCCGCGCCGCCGCCGAATGGATTCGGCGCATGCGCGGAAGTGTTTTACTTCCTGGTGCGGTGACGTGGCGGTGACGCGGCGGCGTCAACGTCACCGCCGCGTCACCGCGCCGTCCGGCGGCGGGGAATTTGATCCGATGGTGTGTATACGCCATCGGATCAAACTCCCGATCGGACATATCCGATGGAAATGGTCCGCGGACCGTTTTCATCGGATATGTCCGATCGTGTGTATGGGGCCTCACTCTGCATCTGCAAACAAACCCCCAGGAGACCTTCCACATTCTTCTCTGCTATAGGCCACCTGGGCCTAAATCGCAGTTTTTACCCTCATGGACGGAGTTCATTTCCACTTACACCCTGAACAGGCCGACGCCTGTATCGACCATCTGGAAGGATTAGGCCTTCAGCAACTAGTATGTGGGCCCACTCATGCTTCAGGTCACACACTCGATCTTATCTTCAGACAAAATCTGAAAATAAGTATTATGGAAAATGAACCATTGCCATGGACAGATCACCATGCAATTAAATTCATAATTTCCAAAACTGCCCTACCGATAAAAACACCCAAGCCGGTGACAACGCACTGGACTGATTGTATGTCACTCCCACGGGCCAAGGTCTGTATATAGTGTGCAATCTGAGTATATCTATAACTCTCTCTAGGAGGCATGTCATATTTATCCTTCATTACTTGTACTGTTAGCATTCCCTTAGCATTTCATGTTTTGATCATTTTCCATTTATTCACTTGGTGGAATCCATCCATCTATATGGACTTTATTGTTTTGCACTTTTTTCCATGTTTTGATCAATTTACTATTTACTAGGTTGAACCCATTTATATGGACTTCATTCACATTGAATATTGTGTTGCACCTTATATTTATTATATGTAGCAATTCATCATATACTAGATCTTCAATGTTCATTTTCACGGTTTACATTGTATTAGCGCTACAGTTTTTTTGTACATCTTATAGGGAGCTGACTTGCATTACTAATAATTGATAATAATGTATCAAGGAATTTAGAATAAGTCTGTTTTGGCAAGTTTATACTGTGACTATTCAATACACTGTACATTTTTGCTTTTTAGCAAAAAGAATGTCGGCAAGTCGATTGCTTCTTCTTAAATCCTTATTGAGCACAAACATCTCCAACCTCACACCATTTTAATTGTTAATCGATTTTTGATTGGATTGTACCGCCCACTTTTTGGAAGGAATGGATATTTTCTCTATATAGACTTGATTTTATTGTAAATCTGAATGCTATGAGGAAGGAGTTTTGGTGAAACATGCCAGCATTTTGATGTCACACTGCTGTTTGTGCTCAATAAAGATTTAAGAAGAAGCAATCAAGTTGCCGGCATTATTTTTGCAATTTTAATGTATGGAACACAATGGCCTGAGCACCGTTATTCAGCTCATTATTCCACAAACATGCGGTATAGCTTGGGTGAGTTTTTGTTTGTTTATATCACACTATTTTTTCTTTTTAGCATTAAAGACGCCTTACAAGGGGATCCAATTCAATATTGGTGCCCATAAACATGAGCTTCCCACCAGTCACTGTCAGGATGATTCTAGTTATTAAAGAGATTAAAAAAAAAAGCCATTTCTTTACCCCATTGCTAAGTCAGTGCCCATGGGCTCTACATTCTTCCTTATGATGACAACTTCAAACGTATTGCCCTGACAGCATCCAGATCTTGCATACATGTCCAACAACTCTCTAAAGTTCATGGTTTATGGCCTTCATTTACAGTCTGTGGCAGAAATAGTTTGTGTAACTCAGTGGAATGATAGATAACTTTGCAAACTAACAAAACATTCAGGCAATTAACACAACTGGGTACACAGTAACAGAAAATATACAGGGTTCCTTACCTTACTTTAATTCAAAACTTGCCAAACATTACAGATGGTAGACAGAGACCATTGACTGTCCCAATGACAGATCCTCACTGCAAGCATGTGTATTTTAATGTAAGTTTTGTATAAAGATGTCTAAATATGCCTTCATACATTCCACATGTACATGCTACATGCCCTTGTGCATATGTACATGTGTGTTTGTGTATTAAATTACTGTATTTATCAGCGTATAACACACACTTTTTCCCCCTTAAAATCAGGGGAAAATCGTGGGTGCGTGTTATACGCCGATCCCCGCTGTCTCTGAGCGCCGCCGACATAGACCAAGCTGAGCTTATCGTACTGTGTACTCAGCTAGGCTCCGCTCGCAGTCACGCCCTGTCCTGCTTCCTAGCCCTTATGTCCCGCCATTGGACTGCTGTGGTGTCCGTCATACGAGTGGGGCCAAGGGGCGGGACTGGGCAGGACTGCGAGAGGAGCCAAGAGGAGCTCAATACACAGGAAATCGGGCTCTGTATAGCTCTGTATAGCTCGGCTGAGGCGCTAAATTTAAAAATACACAATGCTGCAATTTTGGGCAAGATGCAGATGGACACTTATAAGGCTGGATGGACTCTGTGCAAGGCTGCAGATGGATGCTTGACAAGGCTGCTGATTGATGCTGGGCAAGACAGCAGATGGACACTGATAAGGCTGCATTGATGGGCATTTAAAATGTAAGTTTTTTTTCTTAAACTTCCCTCCTAAACATTTTTTTTCTTAAACTTCCCTTCTAAGCTTGGGGTGCGTGTTATATGCCGGTGTGCGTTATACGCCGATAAATACAGTACATGTTAAATGTTATTCTAAAACTCACAATACCCCCACTTCTAGTGCTCTAAACTAATGTAACCTGAAACCCCACTAGGCCCCAATCTTTGTTTATATTCTTCGACCTGATAACTTCTCTGGTGCTGGCCATGCCTGTGCAGAAACATAAGGAACAAAATGCCCTATATAGTGTTAAGAGCTGCCACCATAATCACATGACAATAGAAGTATGTATCATATTTCCTTAATAATGTAAGCACTCCATTTACACCCAGTAAAAAAGAATAAGCTGTTGGATGGTGGGTGTAAAGGTTGAAGTAAATTGTTTTTCGGTGGCTGCTTTATTACAGCTGAAGTGTGAACCACGAGAGTCAATTTGATTTTTACACACTGTTCAGTAACTCCAGATTTACTAGACATGTGCACACTGAAATATTTTATTTCTATAGGGCGCATTCGCAGGGCTTAGCGTGATGGACTTCTGAGGCTGTAACTCCGCTCCACCCTCAACCTTAATCGCTTCTAGAGGGTCACCGACAGCCTGAATCACGTCTATCTTATCACCCCTCGAACCGTATTGGAGTAGTGCATGCCGCCAAAGAAGAAGAAATCCCAGGGCCCAGCTCAAAACACGCTTACCCACTATCTTCTTCGCACGCAGAAACAGTGCAACATGTCCCAAAATGGCGCCGCCGTCAGATTGGGCCCTCCGTTGCAGGCCCCACCATCACCTCAAGCCTCTGCCTTGCAGTCGCTCTCTAATCGTGAGTACCAAACCAATTTATCAAAGGCAAATCTTGACACCAGTCTGGAATTCATGTATGAGAAGCTGGCTACGAAGTTCCAGACGGAACTCCATAAAACGTCCCATACGCTCTCCCAGGAGATCGCGGCCCTGGGTACTAGAACGGACTTGCTTGAAACGAAGCACGATGAATTGGCTCTGGCCTACAGGGAGCTAAGTAGGCAATATGATGCATTATCTTCTGTTTTCTCTCAAATGCAAGCCCAAATTAGAGACCTAGATAACAGGAACAGACGCACAAACCTACGTCTGCAGGGTATCCCGGAATCGGAGACCGAGCTTATCCCTACTGTTATCAGACTCTTTAAGTCTCTGCTCCCGAACTGCGATTCTGCTGCATTTACTTGTGACCGCATCCATAGAGCGCTAAGACTGAAGCCTCCGGCAGACAAACCCCTAAGAGATGTGGTCTTATGTATGAAGGATTTTCTCTCTAAAGAGGAGATCCTTCGCGTAGCGCAGCAGAAGCAACGGATTACATTAGACGACCATGTAATTCAGATATTCCCGGACCTATCCCCCGCCACCTTGGATAGGCGCAGAGGCCTGAAAGAAGTCACCTTGGTTCTCCAATCTGCACAGATTCGATACAAATGGGGCTTTCCCTTCAAGTTGGTGATCCCCCATAACGGCTCAACGTACTCGGCAACATCTCTTCTTGAAGGACAGGAGATCCTGGTAAAGCTAGGCCTACAACAAAAATTCGACGATTTTCGATGTTTTGTCGAATTTTCGTCGTTCAATTCCTACCTATATTCACTGTATTCACTGAATACAGTGAATTGGTAGGAATTGAACAACGAAAATTCAACAAAGCATCGAAAATCGTTGGAAATTTTCGTTGTTCAATTTCTACCTATTCACTGTATTCAGAACAACGATTTTCGATGCTTTGTCGAATTTAATGACGAACATTCAACAAAGCATCGAAAATCGTTGGATCTAAAAGAAAACGAAAATAAAGCATTTTTTATGTCTGATCTTTCGGTTTTCGTTTCTTGCGCTTTCGTTTTCATTCGTTAAAACGATAACGAAAATACCCGATTTTCGGACGAAAATGCATTCTAACGAAAACAAATGCACATGTCTATTGTTTGGTGCTGCTGGGTTCAAGACCGGGTTGTCTCGTCGTGAGATAGCTGTGTTGTCAGGTTGATTTCTTTCCTACCTGATCCAATGTTTTGGTAGGACAATGTAATTGCATTTTTTTGGGGGGTTATTTTTATTTTATTTTTTACTGTTATTGTTCAATTTTTAGACATTTTGTTTTTCAGGTCAACTATACCTATATTGGTTTCTTAGTTTCTCTCAGAGAGTCTACGCTGATTGGCTATTAGTTTTCGGAGGGGTCAGTAGTCCCTCAATTAATGATGGCTGCAAAGTATTTGTGATGATGTCAGTGCCCCTGTCTGCAATGTGGGTTAAGTTACTCTCCCCCATATGTTTGGCCTTTTTGATGTTTTTTCCAGTGATAGTGAGGCTTTCCCTTCCTCATGCCGATTACTTGTATCTTGCATAACGTGAAAGGTTTTAATTCCCCTATCAAGAGGCGCAAAGCTTTTGCAATGTATAAACAAATGGGTGCCAAGATTCTCTTGATCCAGGAAACCCATTTTGCCCACTCCTCTCAACCTAAATTCTTCCACAGACAATTCCCCCAGGCATTCTACTTCCTCTAAGAGCAGGGGTGCTGCCATTTTCTTGCACTCCTCCTTCCCCATGGAAGTGAAGCAGGTAGTTAGAGATACGGAAAGTAGATATGTTATTATAAAAGGGCTAGTGAACAACAGGGAACTAATGATTGCCAGTATTTATGCTCCTAATGATGCCCCTGTTTCGTTCTTTAACTCCTTCTTCACCCTTCTACAGTAGATCAGTGGTCTCCAAACTGCAGCCCAAAGGCCGGATGTTGCCCTTTGCTTGCCTTTATCCGGCCCTTGGGGCACCATTCCTCCCACTGATGCGAGACACTATTCTGCCGTCTGACACCGACAATGGAGCCCCATGTCTCCACTGACACCACTAATAGAGCGCTATTCCTCCCAATGATACAGCGATGGGGCACTATTCCTCCCTATGATACAGAAATGGGGCACTATTCATCCTCCTAATACCAGATATTTACTAACAATGATGCCAGGAAAATTTCCACTCCCGCTGGCCAAACTCCGGCCCTCCAAGAGTCTGAAGGACAATAAACTGGCCCTTTGTTTAGAATGATTGGAGACCCCTGTTCTAGATAAATATCGATCACCTCACATGATCATAGGTGGAGACTTTACCATGGTAGCCAACGCCAGGTTAGACATATGCACCTCTGCGGCTTCCGCTAAGGCTTTCCCTAAAGCTTTGGCTAGGAACCTGATGGACCACCAGTTGGTGGACTCCTGGAGAGCTCACAACGTAGGCCTTAGAGAATATAAATTTGATTCCCACCCACATAATAGCTCAGCTAGGTTAGACTATATATATACATCTCCTATCATTCTGGCCAACTCCTCTTCATCCACGATACACCCCTGTGTCTGATCTGACCACCAGGTTGTTTCCTTTACGACAAATTGTATTGGTTTGGCCCCCTACACCTGGAGGTTGAATAAAGCGCTCCTTTCCGATACAGTGGTTGAGTCAGAGGTGGCAAGAGCTATAGATGAATACTTTACACATAATGCCATTCCAGGTACCCCACTTTCTACGGTCTGGACTGCCCATAAGGCAGTGATACGCGGCAAGCTTATTGGAATTGCTTCAGCCTGTAACAAAGCTAATAGGCAAAAAATCCTGTCCCTCTCAGCCGAGCTGGATCTTCTCTATAATAGGGTTGATAGGTGAGGTGTTTTACACGCCAAGTGATAAATTATTAAATGATTCACACTTGTGAATAGATATAAAAAGATATAGAATAGATATAAAAAAAAATAATAGTAAAAAATTGCTGCTCCTCAAGATACAGAACTGCAAATTGTGTGATAATATTGAGAAAGAGGATGCTAGGTCTGTGGAAAACCTATTATATATTCCACAGTATTTAAAGTGAATGGAATCTACCTATGATGGTGGATCTATGGTGAATACAAACTAAATAAATACATTGAAAAGGAGAAAAACAGAGAAAAACTGTCACCTCAATACATGGATTACATGCAAAATAAAAATATAAATACAAAATAGTTAGGCCTCTCAGCCTAAGGGCTAGGATGAAGGAATTGAAGATAATAGTATATAGAACAGTCTATCATTCAATACATATGGATATGACACATGTAAAATATAATGTTCATTTGGATTGAGTCCTTAAACAAAAGTGATTCTAGTGCAGCATTCTTCTGTGAGGTCATGCAATTGTTTTCCAAGTGTGTTAACAGTCTTCACCCCCTATTAAAACTTCAACCGATGTGCTCTGGATATCAAATGTGCTTACCACAATACTAGGACCACTTAGAATAAGTAGGTCATGAGCGCTAAGCAGGATATGTGCCTGCACACTTTGCGGCAAAGACTGGAACAGTGGCTCCAATGAGTGACCGATATTAGACGCAAGGAAGACAAAAGGGGATCTCATAGTGTATTACCATTTATTAAAAGACATAGTTAAAATATAGCCGATTGGCCTCTTATGTTTAAAAGTGCCTGCCCTGCACTGGGACTGCATGTATATTAACCTCGTGAGGAGACCCACTCTGCTGACTGAAAGTTGTGGCTGGTTGTCCTGGGCTGAGCCGGATGCCAAGATCAGCTGTGTGTGGGGTGACCAGATTACTGCCGCTGACATATGTTTCGTGCGTTGCACGTCACAAAATTACTTTTTTGCTAAATTTTATAATAGAAATGAAGAAAAATTCATTTTTTTACAAAATTTTCGTACTCTTTTCATTTATAGCAAAAAAATAAAAACCACAGAGGTGATCAAATACCACCAAAAGAAAGCTCTATTTGTGGGGAAAAAAAGGACAAAAATTTCATTTGGTTACAGTGTTGTATGACTGAGTTATTGTCATTCAAAATGTGAGGGCACCGAAAGCTGAAAATTGGTCTGGTTATTAAGGGTGCCCAGTGGTCAAGTGGTTAAGCTTAGTGATTAACCACTTCCATACCAGGCACTTACGCACCTTCCCGCCCAAGCCAATTTTCAGCTTTCAGCACTGTCGCACTTTGAATGACAATTGCGCGGTCATGCTACACTGTACCCAAACAAAATTTGCGTCCTTTTTTCCCCACAAATAGAGATTTCTTTTGATCACCTCTGCGGTTTTTATTTTTTGCGCAACAACTAATAAAAGACTGAAAATTTTGAAAAAAAAATACATTTTTATTTTTTTCTGTTAACTTTTTTGTAAATAAGTATGTTTTCTCTTTCAATTACGGGCACTTATATGGCGGCACTGATGGGCACTGATGAGGTAGTACTGATGGGCACCGATGAGGTGGCACTGATGGGCACTGATAGGCGGCGCTGGTATGCGGCACTGATGGGCACTCATAGGTGGCACTGATGGGCACTCATAGGCGACACTGATGGGCACTCATAGGCGGCACTGATGGGCACTCATAGGTGGCACTGATGGGCACTCATGGGCAGCACTGGGAACTCATAGGCGGCACAGAATGGCACTCATGGGTGGCACTTATGGGTGGCACTGATGGGTACTTATGGGTGGCACAGATGGGCACTGATAGGTGGGCACTGGGCATGGATTGGCACGGAGGGGTGGCACTGAAGGACATTGTGGGGTGGCACTGATGTACTTTGAGGTGTGGCACTGATTTATATGTTGCCAGTCAGTGCCCATGTGTGGGCACTGACTGGCATCTTTCTTTTTTTTTTTTTTTACTTTATTTATTTTTTCACCTGTATTTTTTTTCCTGTGTTTTTTTTTTTAACGTTTTTTTTTTCTTTGCCCTGCCAGTGTGGGCATCCCTGGTGGTCTCGTGTGGGCAAACGAGGGGGGGCTGTGCTGATAAACAATCAGCGCAAACCCCCCCTGTCAGGAGAGCCGCCGATCGGCTCTCCTGTACTCGCGTCTGTCAGACGCGAGTGAGAAGGAGCCGTCGGTGGCTTTTCCTGTTTACGTCGTGATCAGTCGTGATTGGACACGGCTGATCACGTGGTAGCGAGCCTCCGCCGGAGACTCGTTACCGAGATCGGTGATGCAGGGTGTCAGACTGACCCCCCCGCATCAGCGATCGCCGCGCTGCGCGCCCCCACGGGCGCGCGCGGCATGAAATCGTGCTGGACGTTTGAGAACGTCTAGTCACGATTTCATAACCACTTCCCGGCCGTAAATCTGCTATTGGCCGGGCGGGAAGTGGTTAAAGTAGATCTGTGTTTTCCACAATCATCTGAGCATGTGTAAGCAAAAACATTTTTCTTATTGTATTGCACAATACTGGGTATTGAAAAGTGAGCACAATGTCACCATATGAACTAAATTATGTGAACATTAAATTTGGACAGTGAACATTTTTTTCTTATATAAAATCGGAATAGGCATATATTGATTGGTTTTGCGCAAAAGTTATTGCGTCTACAAACTACGGGATCAATTTAGGGACTTTAATTGTTTTTACTGGCAATGGCGGCGATCTGCAAGTTTTAGTGGGACTGCGAAATTGCAGCAGACAAATCTGACCCCAAATTACACTTTTTGGGGTCCAGTGACATTATTACATTGATCAGTGCTATAAAAATGCACTGATCAATGTAAAAATTACACTGACAGGGAAGGTGTGTTCCCTCAGCATGTTCTAACTGTAGGGGGGTGGGCTTACTGAAACATGACAGAGATCACTGCTTCCGTATCCCAATCCCTGGTAGTATTAGATCTCTGTCATTTCACTAGGCAGTTCCCTGTTTTGCCTCTCCTCACTGACAGCAAACCTGCTGGTGGACATTGAGTCTGCAGGACTATGGGCAATCCTGCTTTTAAAGACTGACATACAGATATGCCAGTTTGCGCAGGAGACGACGTATATCAGCGTGTCGGCAAGTGGTTAAACATGTCATACGTTTAAAGAATTTAAAGGTCATGCAAATTGATGTTATCATAGGAATTCAGCATTGTAATATTACATACCCTGCTTTCACTTTCTAAGTTTAGAACATAAATCACTGCAATAAATGTTCCATGCCATGAAGCCACAATTCATTCCGTCATACGCGTTATGCCCAGGACAGTGACAGTTTATATTCTGATATCAATATTTCTATGAAGAGGCAGTTTATTTCTGCTAGTCTGGTAGTGCTCAAAGGATACACTCCTCCATCAGGGAAGCACTGCAAGATGTAAGCAGACATAATACCAGCACGTTCAGTTATATAACTGCAGGCTGTGTCAGCCAAGTCAAATCACCAAGTACACATTCTATTGGAAACTGTACACCTCTTTGAAAAAAGCATATTGTAAATGTAACAAATATACAGGCTGAATCATACCGTCATGTTTTAAAGAAATGTTGTTATAATATATTATTACTGCATATATTTTATTTGTGTAAATGTTTTCATAAAATATAATGTTTTTTTTTTTTTTTTTCTTGGGCTTCCTTATTATATAATGTATATGCATTTACTTCTATACACCCAACTGCCTTTATAGCACCAATTCATCTAAAATTGTCTGCTATATGCCTGGAGTCTGGACTTCCCTCTTTAGGCCATGGATGCCTGAAGCCCCCTCTGGTTCTTCTTCAGCTGTGGACTTTTTATTGCATTGCTACATGTAAGCAGGGATGATTCGCCATTATCATGGGTTTGTTGCAATTTCTGCTTTTACATGGTTTGCAGACCTGCCAAACTAATTTGGGAATTAATCATACTAACTTTAGCCCTGGTTAGCTTACCCTTTAAGCTGTAGCACAGTTCATCCCCCTGCCTGCTAGTGATTGAAAAGGGGGACTCTGATTAGCTGCATTGGAAGCTAGGAAGCAAAGCCTATCCTACCAACAATAGGGGATGGAAGGTAATTGGCTGGCAGGGCTTAGCCCTACCCTCTGTGCTGAAATATGCCCAAAGGAACCCATTAGACACCAGGTACCCTGAGAAACATATAGTATATAGACTCACAGGACCACCAGGTGGTGAACAAAGGACATTGTTACATAGCCCCATTTAGCCCCACTGTGTTAAGATAGTAGTCACATGGATCATGCAGGTCAGCTGGACTAGTCCCAAAGGGAAAAAATAAGAAACCTGAGAATCCTACTAGACACAGAGAAACGTAATCTGCATCATCCTGCAGGAAACATTGCAACCCTTTCCTCATCCACCATCATCCAGTCAGGACAGCACAGCCTATATCATATTCTCCTGCATTCAGCATGTAGGAATAGTCATAAGAGCAGAGCGTAGACCGCATCCAAGAAGGACATCTACTGGATTTCGGATTGGCGTGCACCCTTTGGCAATTTTTTGATGTGTTTCTTTTTTTTTATATGAGAACACCACTGCCTAAGCTGAAGCACTCTTTTTTTTTTTTTTTTTTTTACAAATAACATGGTGCTTTTTTGTTCGGAGAAATATAACATACAGGTCATACAATGATACATTTGGTACTGGTAAGACACATGTAATGCATGGGTACACAAAAATAGAACATATTATCGGTGTGGAATGAAAGAAAAACAAAACAAAATACAACACTGGAATTTCAGGGCAAGGCTTAAAGGAACTTCACAAAAACCGATACATAAAATGCCAGAGGATCAAACACTCTGTCAGGGACGACCACAAGGCCTACTGGATACGAGCACTAAACACACAACTAGGCATAGGGAAAGGGCAAGGTTGTATGAAAGCGGGCTCAGGAGGAGATATCATTACATGTGGCAGCAGTCCCTATCCATGGGTCCCAAATCTTGCCATATTTGGCCACGCAGCCCCTATGAGTGTAAACTTCCTTTTTATATGGTAGCACGCAATTTACCACAGAGATCCACTCACGGAGAGAAGGCGGCACAACCTGAAGCCACCTCTGCGCCACGAGCAGTCTGGCAATAAACAGCAACACTTGAAGAACTATCTTGTGGTATTTATCTGAGTCAATGTCCGGGAATATTCCCAGTAGACATTGCTTAGGCCATAATGTTAGGGGGATCCCATCTCGTCATTAATAAATTGCACAATGTGCATCCAGTAATCTTGTATGACCGGACAGGACCAATGGAGATGGAAAAAGGTGCTGGAGGGGCTGTCACATCTAGGGCATAAAGGATTATGGTCGGGCTTATATTTGGTCAGGCGGATAGGGGTTAAATAAGATCTGTGCAAGATATAAAGATGTGTAAGACGGTCTGATAATTTGATTAAGATCTTCTTTCTGGTCTCCAAGGCATCCTCCCATTCGTCATCCTCCAGCTCCCCCACGTCCGCGGCCCAATGGTCCTTCAGTTTGTAAGCCAAAACGGTAGCCGTAGGCCGAAGAAGTGTAGCATAGAACTCCGAAATACATTTCCGGGGGTCCAGTCCTACAATAGTACGGATAATATCAAATTGTTCGACATTAGGAGGTGCTGGAGGTACCGAAAATGCATAGAGTTGGGGAGGTTGAACCCATCCTTGAGCTGTTGAAACGATTTCAAAACAGTGCCATGGTAAACATTAGACAAATACCTCACCCCATGATGGAGCCACAAGATCTGATCCGGGACAGTTAGCAACTGACGCAGGCCGGGATTATCCCACAGGGGCGTGTGCGAGTGGGTAGGCAAGACCTTCAGCTCACGCACCACCACCGCCCAGATTTTAAAATGATGGTAGAGCAACCCCCAGCGTCCAAGCACCCCCCAAGTTCCTAAAGAGAACATGAAAAGGGTGAGCAGCCCCGGGAGCATACGAGCGCCAAGTAGCAGTCTCTATCATTCTTGTCCAGGTAAAAGAAGTGGGATAGTTGCGCTGCCCGATTATATAGAGTAAAGTCAGATAAGGATGCGCCCCCTAGATCAGTAGGGTTCTTCAATGCTTGCCAGAACAGCTTGTGTCGGGCCGCACCCCACCCCACACAAACGAGTTAAGGATGGCCTTGGTGGATTTAAAGAATCTGAGGGGGGGAGGGCGTGGCTTGCGCGCGAGGAGAATGGACGCCTAGAACCAGAGCTCCCGCTAGCCGGACATACAGCGACGAATCCCCAGCAGCCGCACCGCACAAACGATCGCAAATTCCATCGCCCGAGCCGTAGGAGGACTCCGGGGAACCAATGTCCCGCAAACGAAAGGAGGAACGTTACCTCCAGAAGCTCACGGCCTTCTCGTTCCAGCCCGCTCGGCGGGGCCTAGCCAAAGATGGCGCCGCTGGAGAGAAAGGTCAGATGCCTGTGGCCTACACGGACCTCCCGGGCAGTGACCAGGAAGACACACCAGGGGGAATGTCATCCCCGCTCCATGAAGGATCCCCTCCGGTATCCCCCGGCACTGGAAGCCCTGCAAAGGCGCGGATGCGCCTGGATCCATCTCAGCAGCATAGAAATGTGAGTACCATGCTCCACAACCCTGACGCCATCTCCTCACTGCAGTCCTCCATTGCGGCCTTCCCCACAACGGGACAGCCAGTTCTGGACTCAACCATGAAGGACATGCTAATGTTACTGCAATCCTCCCTGATGTCCAACCTGTCCTCATTGATGCATAAATTCTCTACTGGCATGCAGCACATGGGCAATAGGGTGTCATATATGGAGGAAAAAATGGAGGAGTGCACAGTAACTGTGAATGATCTTGTGGATGAATGTATGGCTCAGAAAGAAGATACTGAATGGGTCAAGGCCAAAATAGCAGACCTCGAGGACAGGTCCAGACGCAATAATATAAAACTTAGGGGTGTCCCAGAAACTGTCCTCCCTGCAGACCTCCGCACATACGCGGGCACTCTGTTCTCCACTCTTTTGCCTGATCTATCCCCTATTGAACTAACGGTGGATCGTATCCACAGGATCCCTAAACCGCGCCACCTTGCGGACACAGTCCCGAGAGATGTGCTCCTCCGCATCCATTTCTACCAAGCAAAAGAACAGATTCTTTCCAAAGCCAGAGCACTCCGCACACTGCCTGCTCCCTATGCTGACATCCAAATGTACGCTGATCTCTCCCAACACACGCTTCAGATGAGGAGGCAATTAAATACCGTGACCAAGGCCCTAACAAACCACAAAATAATCTACAAATGGCGTCACCCTGCCACCATCCTGGTAACTCACAATGGGATCCCGCACACTATCTCCACTGCTGAGGGGGGAGCAAAGCTACTTCTCTCCTGGGGCATCATTACGGAGCTGCCAAAATCATACCCTAACCCAATGGAGAAACCTTCTCCATCCCACAGGAGCCCCCGCCGTACGGACCAACCTGCTACCAAGATGCACTGAGCCAACTACAGATGACATCAGGCAAATGCTTTACCATGCAACAGTCCGCACCGGCTAGCAGCCTGTTTGATGCACTTGTTTTTTTTTTTGCTGACCGTTATTTCTCCCTGCTCCTCGTTATTTCTTTGAGCCAAAACTTTACCCTCAGTTGCTCAGCAATAAGGCTTTGTCCAACCTGCTGATTTGTATTTATTTCTTTTGTTCTTAATATTGGTTTTGACTGTTTTGTAGCCCTCACCTGAATTCCATCCTCGGGCACTCTCGCACAGGAACCTCAGCCATCTCAGCTTGCACAGGAGATCTAGAGAAGTTCACCCATCTTCTAATAACTGTAAGTCTTTATTCTTGAACTTTGATCCCCTATCTGGACAATATGTCGTTCTCCATACTGTCGCTGAACGCGAAAGGACTAAACCATCCGGTCAAACGTTCTTCCATGTGGAAGACTGCACTATTCTTAAATGCGACATTTTGTGCGTTCAGGAGACCCACCTGCTACAGCAATCACACCCCCGCTGCCAACACCGCCAGTTCCCCCATGTCTTTACATCTTCCTATACGAAGAAGCAGAGGGGGGACACAATCTCTTTTCAGCTCCAAGACAGTATACTTGACCCAGAGGGTCGATTTATTATTTTAGTTTGTTTAATTAACAATGTTCAATATACCTTGGTTTCACTTTATGCACCCAATGAACGTCAAATATCCTTTCTCAAATCTGTTATGCAGAAGGTTACAAAGTCCCAAAAAGGTCATCTCCTACTGTGCGGAGACTTTAACCTTGTCCCAGACCAGATTATGGACTCCACTGCAGGCCCCAAACGACATGCATCTCCCTTGAAAAACTTCATATCATCGAATGAATTGTTTGATGTGTGGAGGTGTTGTCATGCGAGTGAAAGGGATTATACCTTTCTCTCCCCGCGTCACAACACCTATTCGAGAATAGATCTTTTCTTATCTGATAGATCATTACTGCAAAGAATTACTGCCTCAACGATCCACCCCACCACCTGGTCGGACCATGCCCCTGTCAGCATAACTGTTGACTTTCGGATCTCCCCGACAAACTCTTATCTCTGGAGGGCTAACAACTCCCTAATACGAGACAAAAACACTGCTAGCATTATACATCAAAGTCTGGAAGAATACTTCTCCCTAAACTCCCAATCAGTGGCTGATCCGGTGGTGGTGTGGGCTGCCCACAAAGCGGTAGTTAGAGGTGTATTTATACAACTTGGAGCTAGAGCGAAACGTACTAGAACACGAAAAATAGATCAACTGACAGCTGATATAGACCTCGCTGAATCCCAAAATAAGACCCTACCCTCTTCCTATCTGCAAGCGCAAATTTTTTCCCTCCGCCACGAGTTACGATCATTACTTTTAAACTCATTTGAACAGGCTTGTACTAAAGTTAGGGCCACGTCCTACGCAACGGGGAACAAGGCAGGTAGGCTGTTAGCATTGAAAATTCGAGGTCACAGACTTAAATCAAAAATTTCATACATTTCCCACCCCCACACCAAAGAAAAATTGATGAAACCCCATGATATCTCGAATGCTTTTGGCACTTACTATGCTGACCTGTATAACTTAAAGAATGACGAAAATACGACCCAACCATCCCTACAAGAAATAGCAACTTTCCTAGAACGACTTAGTCTTCCCTCATTGTCTGAATCCCAACTTGCATCGCTTAATGCACCCTTCACAGTCACAGAACTAGTAAACACAATCAGCAATCTACCCAATGCCAAATCACCAGGACCCGATGGTCTCACAGGGGAATACTATAAAAGGTTCCAGAATGCCCTAATCCCTACCCTCTGTGAAGTCTTTAATCTAGCAGCGACATCCTCGTCTTTCCCCCCAGACATGTTATCTGCGACGGTAGTTACTCTCCCTAAACCAGGCAAAGAACCGACCTTGCCCCAAAATTTTCGTCCAATCTCCCTCCTCAATGTAGACACCAAACTATATGCCAAAATGATAGCCAATAGAATGAACGACATCCTCCCCACACTCATCCACACGGACCAATCAGGTTTTACAAAAGGAAGGCAGGCATCGGATGCCACAAGGCGGATGATAAATGTCATTCATCAAGCGGGAACATCTGGAGCCCCCTCTATACTCCTGTCCCTAGACGCCGAAAAAGCATTCGACAGAGTACATTGGGGGTACCTGTCCTCAGTCCTCACTAAATTTGGATTCACAGGCCACATACATAGAGCAATAATGGCATTATACTCTAATCCCTCAGCCAGAGTGTACTCTGCTGACTCGTTGTCCTCCCCCTTCACTATTACTAATGGGACAAGACAGGGTTGCCCCCTCTCTCCCCTGATATTCAACCTGATAATGGAGACACTGGCACAATCCATTCGTACAAACCCACTCATATCTGGCATAATGGTAGGAGGACAAGAACAAAAAATCAGCCTTTTTGCGGATGATGTCATACTCATGCTATCTGACCCATCCTCATCACTCCCTGCGGTCCAAGAGGCGCTAACCTGTTTCAGTAAAGTATCTTACTACAAAGTCAACGAAGCTAAATGTCATGTTTTAAACCTAGGAATTAACCCCACCACTAGTCTCTTACTCCAACAACTTTACCCGTATTCATGGGCGGATAATACCATCACCTACCTTGGCATCCAACTAACAAAATCTACTGGCCAATTATTCCACTACAATTATATCCCCTTTCGTACTAAACTTCAAACTGATCTACACAGGTTAGCATCTCAAGAATTATCCTGGACGGGCCGCCTAGCGGCCTTCAAAATGTTCCATTTACCCCAGATCTTGTATCTATACAGGACTCTACCGATTAACATACCAACTCAGTATTTCAAGTCCCTTCAGTCTATTTTTTCCTCCTACATATGGCAGGGGAAAAAAGCCAGAAGCGCGCACTCCACCCTCATTAAAAATCGTAAGGCAGGAGGCACAGGTTATGTGGACTTCCACCATTACTACCTGTCTACGGTCCTTACCCAATCCAGAGAATGGTTTCTACCTGAACCACACACTGCGTGGGGAAGGTTGGAGTCCGCTCTCTTCCCTAACTCATCACTAGCCTCCTGGATGCTCTCTACCACTTCCAAGACTAAACTCCCCTGTTCCGTCCCCCCCACAATGTCTGCCACGATCCGTGCATGGAACAAATTTGTACATATTTGCCACGGATACCCCGACAACATCTCCCTAAATATTCCGATTGAGACGCTACAATTCAACATAAACATGATATCCTACAAACATTGGCGTGAAAAAGGGTTACTGTTTGTCAATGATCTCTTCACTAATGGTAGGAACAAATCTTTCCCCATTTTGCAACAGGAATTCAACCTACCCAACTCGGACATCTATCTTTACATTAGAACTCGACACTTCCTGTCTGCTTCTCCCCACTGGGAACGTCACATACCTTGGCTCACTTGGTCCTTTCTTACACACCCCACACCCTCCCAAAAAGGTACATCACTTTTCTATAATGCTCTCCAACAGAAATCCATATTATCAAAATCACCTGCCCTGCTCAAATGGGAACTGGAATTAGGTAGTCCTTACACCACCCAACAATGAGCCAAAGCCTGCACGGCCACATTTAAAGTTACTAGCTGCTCTACCCTCTGGGAACTGTCCACCAAAATTATGCAGAGATGGTACTTAACCCCTGACAGGTTGTCCAAATTCAATACAACACAGAGCGATCGGTGCTGGAGAGATTGTGGGCACCGAGGAACATTACTTCATACTTTATGGAGTTGTCCTAATTTATCTCAATACTGGACTTCGGTCTTCCACGTGATCTCCGAAGCCTCTCACTCTGCAATCACTCCCCAACCTGGTCTAGCGCTCCTGTCGCTCGATCTGGACCAAGTTCCATTCCACACCAGACATATTGTCCTACATATTCTGTTATCTGCTAGACTCAGCATTACGAGGAACTGGAAAAATCCAGTGCCCCCCACTATAGGGGCTGTCATACAGACTACACAATTACACTGTACATATGAGAAAGTGCTAGCACTCAGGGATAAGCACAAAGAGGATACAGCAGGGCGATGGCACCTATGGACATCCTGGTATGACAAAAATTGCATGAGTCCACTTGCCTTGCCGTAGGTCCTTTGGGCCAATTTATAGGAACGTGAAAGGGAGCCCACCTCGGAGTCCGGGACACAGTCGTGAACCCAGTTGGGGGTGTCTGGAGTCGGAGGTGGCCCTCCCCGGGACCAATCATTCATAGGTGTCCTACCCTTTGTTCGATCGCTACATGGTAGCAGCCTTCGAGAATGGAATCCTGATACAGTTAATAGTCTAGTTACTCATTGTTGAATGGTCGTGATGGTGTTTGACCATCATACTTGTGCTTGTTCTTACTCTTATATTATCTTAAGTCAATACTTGTTCTGATGTTATGCTTGATGTTGTACTCTGACTACATTGTCTTATATTGCTTTGATCTACATTGACTTATATTGCTTTGATCCACAATGTATTGCATTATTCTACATTGTTCTGTTAAAATCAAAACCTTAATAAAAATCTATTGTTTAAAAAAAGAATCTGAGGGGGAAGATAACCAGGGGCATGCCAGAGTACATACAGAAACTTAGGGAGGAGAATAATTTTGATTAAATTTACCCGGCCCATCACACCTATTGGTAATTTGGCCCAAATCTGCGTTTTGGATTTTAAAAACTGTATCAGCGGCTCCAGATTAAGAGCGACATAGTGCTCAGGGGACCTAGAAATCAGGATCCCGGGATATTTCAGGGAGCTAACCCTAAGGAGAGGGGAGGAGGCCTGAAGTTCTGTGGGGACACTCACATCTATGGGAAGGATCTGGGATTTATCCCAATTAATGTGCAACCTGGAGTATTGACCAAAGGCCTGGATAACCTCAAGGGCAATCTGTAAGGAGTGGCCAGCGTCTGCCAAATAGAGAAGCATGTCATAAGCATACAAGCTGACCGTCTCCACAAGCTCCCCACAGCGGAGACCGTGAACACCCGGGTGCCAGGGGCTCCACGGCCAGAGCATACAGTAACGGGGACAATGGGCACCCCTGCCTGGTTCCCCTATTTAGGGAAAAAGGGGCCGATACCCGACCATTTACCAAGATCCTGGCACATGGGTCCTGATATAGGAGGCGGATCAACTTTATAAACTTAGGCCCAAATCCGAAACGCGCTAGACATTCCCAAAGATAGTCACATTCGACGGAGTCAAAGGCTTTTGCAGCATCGAGAGACACCACAACCCTGGATCCCACCTGGTCATGTACAGCCTGTAAGTTCATGTGTAGTCTACGCAAATTATACGCCATGTTCTTGGCAGGCATGAACCCGGTTTGATCAGGATGAATTAACGTAAGGATCACACCATTAACCTGCACTGCCAGGATCTTGGCCAGGATCTTAATGTCTAGTTGAAGTAGGGATATAGGGTGGTAAGATTCAGGAAGTTCTAAATTCTTGTCGGGTTTAGGGATGAGAACAATATAGGCCTCCGTCATAGAACCAGGCAGGGAGCCTAATTCAAAAATATGTACAAATAGCTCATTAAGCCTAGGGACAAGGGACTCGCCATTGGCAGTGTAAAACTCAAGGGGGAGACCATCCGATCCGGGCGCCTTGGAGGGATCAAGCATAGACAGCTCCTGCGTTATTTTCCTCTGTAGTGATAGGAGACTCAAAAGGCTCCACCTGAGATTATGATAGCTTGGGCTGCTCAATGCCAGCTAACATTTCAGTTATCTCATTTCTGGGATTATTGCCGACTGAAGAGTACAATGATGCGAAGAAGGAGCGGAACTCCCCAGCCACCTCATTGGGATCAGAAAGCAGTGTACCTCCTGCACCACGGAGGGAAACCACTGTGGGTGGTCTGTGATCCAGGTGGGCCAGGTAGGCCAGAAGTCACCCCGCACTTTCCCTGCACTCATACGTCCTCCTCTGCTTACTGTAGAATATTTTCCTTTCCGCTTTTTCAAAAAGGAGACTATTCACAGATCGGGTTTGCATTTGTAATGTGTCAGCTGTAGACAAGGAGGGGTCGGAGACAAACGCTCTCTCCGCCTCCGCGAGGGACTGCTCCGCTTGTGCAACCACCCGATCGGAAGTCTTTCGGTAGCGGGAGATGCGCTGGGATAGGAACAGTCTGGCATGGGCCTTAAAGGCATCCCACACTGCCCGAATGATGCAGTTCCCCTATTGGACTGGAAAAAAAAGTCGCACTCAGCCCCAGCCAAATCCGACCGACCGAAAGCCAAAAGGGGTTGAGTTTCCAGGCATAGGTTGAAGGGGGGGGAGTCAATCCGAAGCTCAATCCAGTAGGAGTGTTGGTTGCATAGGACACTCGAATTGAAACCCACATTACCCAGACTAGGGAGAAGAGGTTGAGACGTCAGTATTAGGTCAATGCCTAACATAGCGTCATGCATCGTCGAGAAGCACGAAAATGTCCTATCCGTCGAATTGTGATACCGCCACGTGTCTATAAGATCCAGGTCAATGAGGAATTTACTGAAACGAGTCCGTGCATGAGCAGTGTCCGCAGGCGATGTCGTGGACAACCTATCCAAGTGTCTGTGTGCAATATTATTAAAGTCCCCTAACCAAATCACAGGCACACTGGGGAACCGAGACATAAACGCCAGGCCTTCAGTCAGAACTGTAAATTGAAAGGGGGAGGTATATATATATATAGGAGCAGCACCTCCAGACCATTCACCCTAGCATGGTAAAATGAAAATTTACCCTGAGGATCGGACTGGAGCAGGAGCAGCACAAACTGTGCAGTTTTAGCCACCAGTAAGGCAACCCCCCTGGAGTTCGCAGTATGTGGGGCCTGATACACCTATCCCACCCAGTAAGTGTCATCATAAGCTGGCCGGTTAAGTGAGTTAAGTGAGTCTCTACTAGTACCATAACTTCTGCTCGCTGTGCTTTCAAAAAATACAGGACTGCGTTACGTCTTGGATGAGCCCTGAGGCCCCGCACATTCCATGTGATAAATTTTACGGTGGCCATGGCAGACAGCAACAGTTGTTCGCATCCCAGACAGTCCGGGCCTGCTCACACACACCCAGGACACCCCCCAAAGCGGGGGGCCCCCTGGAGTGGCACGCAGATCCTGGAGCACCAGGGCCACGGCCCCAGCAAGCACACCAGTACATAATAAAAAATCAGTAGTGTCACATTTCCATCCAGCACTCCCAAGCATCGATGTATCATTCTCTCCAGCACAGCACTTAAGAACACAATAAAAACCCAACAATTAACCATACAAGAAAAAAAAAAAGAATACACTGTGGTGTCCGGGTCGGCGGGATGCCAGGCAATAAGCCAGACCATCCCAACAAGCCCGACCAGACCAGGGAAACCAGGCATATACATTAAACCAAATAACGTTGCATAAAATGAAAAGTCACAGGGTCCGCAGGGACACCCGTATCTAGAGGGACGATTATCTGCTGTAAAACGAGCAGCAGAACAAGAATCAAGGCCCCCAGTCTATGAACTCCAGGATAACGTATAGGGGGAGAACCTGAGGATATGGAGATGTGAGACCATGTCACAGGCGCCATGACTGGTAGCAACTCGCCACCATAATACCATTGTTCGGGGCTATAGTCTGTGTTTCTTCACATGCAGAACAGGATGGGCAGGGGAAGAAGTCACAGAGGAGTGCTTTCAGAGTGTCCCAAAAAAATTGGTATAGGAGTGAGGTGGGTATGTGGGAAGGGGGGTAGGGATGGCAGAAACACCGAATCAGACAGGGCAAGGGAAACCCACCAGGGGATAACCAGTATCTCGGAGGATATAGGCGAGGGGCAACAGAAACAGTATCTGGTGGGACCAGTGCAAGTCTGAGCTTCAGGAGGCTTCGGGAGACAACAGCCATCTCGTTGTGTCCTTCGGGCGCAGATCAGACATCAGGAACAAGGACCCTACACAGGCTGCTGAGCCGGTGGCGCCGCATTCTCGAGCCAGGAAAAGACAGCATCCGGCGTGTCAAAGAAATGCGCTCTGTCCTCCCCAATGACTCGGAGCCTAGCCGGAAACAGCATAGCATAGAAGTAGTGACAGATCCTCAGTTGTCGCTTGGCTTCAGAAAATAGGGCCCTCTTTTTCTGGACGTCCGCCGAGAAGTCTGGGAACACCTTTATCTCGTTGTTCTGGAAGGGGATGTTACCCTTCAGCCTGGTGAGGAGGCTTAGCAGCCAGTCTGTGGGCCCTTTTCACCGCGAAGGAGGCAGAGAACTTAGCATGCCCAAAGGTGGTTATCAGCAAATTCTCAAGGAACGAGGGGGGTCCGAGCCCGCCACACCCTCAGGCAGGCCTACAGACTGTAGGTTGCATCTTCTGAGATGATTTTCCATATCGTCCTGCTTTGCCAAGACCATAGTAAGTTGGTGTTGCAGGCGACCTGCAATGGCGGCATCTCGTCCTCCACGTGGCCGATTTGGGTCTCCGTTTCAGTGACCTGCTCCCTGAGTTCTTGCAGGTCTTGGCGAATGAGCGAGACATCGATTTTTACCTCCTCGATTTTACATGTCAGGGAGCTTTTGCAATCAGAAATCGCCTCCAGCACTCGCGCCATATTCTCTGCCGCGGAGTCTGCAGTAGTAGGAGCCGACGCCATCTAGCTCCCCAGCCTCCTTCTCCGTGAGCTGGTATTTTAGTTTTCTTCGACCGCGACATGGTCCCCTTGGTTAAAAGTAGGGTTGTCCTGATACCACTTTTTTAGGACCGAGTACAAGTACCGATACTTTTTTTCATGTACTCGCCGATACCGAATACCGATACTTTTTTTAAATGTGTCCCCAAATGCAGCCATGTCCCCCACATATTGCAGCCATGTCCTGTCCCCCACATATTGCAGCCATGTCCTGTCCCCCACATATTGCAGCCATGTCCTGTCCCCCACATATTGCAGCCATGTCCTGTCCCCCACATATGCAGCCATGTCCTGTCCCCCATATTGCAGCCATGTCCCCCATACCTGTAATAGATGCCGCCGCCGCTGCTGCCGGGTTAATCCCTGTGCAATACAGCGCGCATTACAAGCTTTCGTTTGTATACATGTAATGCCCGCCTCGCCATGTATAGACACTCCCCTTCTCGGGATTGGAGGATCCGTCCAATCCCGAGCAAGGGGGAGTGTCTATACACAGATCCGTGCATAGGCACTCCCCCTTGCTCGGGATTGGACAGATCCATCAAATCCCGAGAAGGGGAGTGTCTATACATGGCGTGGCGGGCATTACAAGTATTCAAACGAAAGCTTGTAATGCGCGTTGTATTGCACGGGAATTAACGCGGCGGTATGCGGCGGCGGCTGCGGCGGGGGGGGGGTTAAGTATTCTATTCAGGTATCGGGGGTATTTCCGGGAGTACAAATACTCTAGCAAATACTCGGTATTAGTGTTGCTCACGAATATTCGCATTGCGAATATTCGCTACGAATATTGCATATTCGAGTATTCGCAAATAACACGAATATCGCGGCGAATATTCGCTATTTCGAATATTCGAATGTTTTCAATTTTTTTTTTAGAACAGATCACATCCTAGAGATCCCCATCGACGTCTAAAAGCATTGCTGGTATGATTAGAGACCTTGGGCCGAGTAGCTGCAGCGCTCATTTTATATTGCCGAAAAATCGCAATGCGATTATTCGGCAATAGCGATATCGCGCGATTATTTTATATTGTAATATATCACGAATATTCTGAGCCAATCAGAGTGCTCCATTCCGCATTTCTCGAAATTTCGCAATTATTTTGTATTGTAATATATCACGAATATTCTGAGCCAATCAGAGTGCTCCATTCCGCATTTCTCGAATATTCGCAATTATTTTATATTGTAATATATCACGAATATTCTGAGCCAATCAGAGTGCTCCTTCCGCATTTCTCGAATATTTGCAATTATTGTGTATTGTAATATATCACGAATATTCTGAGCCAATCAGAGTGCTCCTTCCGCATTTGCCGAATATTCGCAATTATTGTGTATTGTAATATATCACGAATATTCTGAGCCAATCAGAGTGCTCCATTCCGCATTTCTCGAAATTTCGCAATCGCAATTCGCATTCGCATTCGCAATAGCGAAAATTCGCAATAATTTCATTTCCAAAAAATATCACGAATATTCGTATTTAGCGAATATATCTCGAATATTCGACTATATATTCGAGATATATCGCGAAATCGAATATGGCATATTCTGCTCAACACTACTCGGTATCGGTCCCGATACCGATACTAGTATCGGTATCGGGACAACCCTAGTTAAAAGTATGTGTGCCTTCGATTTTGAGTGGTTTAGCAGGCAATTAGAGCCCCGGGATAGTTAGTTACGAATCTTTGGCGAGCAGAGATTCCTTACCACACTCCTCACACCATGCCGTCCAGGCCACACCACCAAGGCAAAGCACTCTTAATGGGATCTCTGCACCCCTTCACTTTTAATTGTCTGGAAGCTTTGCAAAAAAACATTTGAAGAATGATGCTCCACTGCATTGTTTAAAGGGCCTCACTACCTGCAGACTTTGTGAAAATATACCATTTGGCCAATGGCTAACTAGGATTTATGTGAGCATAGGTAGGCCCTGGTAGTTGTGCTGATTGCTTTTATATGCCATTTACAGCATCACTCTTTATTAGCTTGTGGCATTTCAGGCATATTTTTATTGGCAATAAAGTGAAGAAGCAACAACCATATTCATAACATTGTATTACTGTATGATACTGCTGTTAAAGATTTATTGCTGTTACTGCTTTTTAATCTGTTTAACCAGTATTTCTCAGCAAGGCTTTATATCTTTTGTTTTATTAAAGCCCATTTACCACCATTGGTGTGTCAGTGTATTGTCAGGCACAGTTTTTTGGTGAGCCATAACTAGAACAGTGAGAGAAAACAACATTCCCAGCAGCTCCTGAGGGGCTAAATGCTACATAACCATAATGAACTGCCTGGCCTTTGAACTGAGGTCAATTTGCTTAGAAAATATAGTAAGGACATTTTTTTTTTTAGTCAAATAGTTTTTATTGAAGGAAAAGTTTGTAAAACAGGTTACCATACAAGGATAAAATTAAGGAGACCAGGTAGATCAATTGTACAACATTTCTCCACATGGGGACCAAAATTACAAAGGTACAATCACAAATTGAAAAGATAAAATTAACTCCCTAACAGGGAACCATAAATGAAATGCAAACCGGTTACCTCAAGAAATCGGGGAGAGGGGGAGAGGGGAATAGCAAGGAAGGTCAAAGAGGGGGAGAGGGGGAGGATAGGGGGGGGGGGGTCTGTCTGCCGTCTGATCAGTAATCAAAATAGAAATAACATACGATAAATAGAGAAACAAATATACAAGGCATGCCTAAGGAGCATTTTGGAAGTGCGCAGTCCATACCTGCCAAATAGCATCAAACCTCTGCCTGTTACCCCTCCTATTCGCTATTAAGGACTCGTAGACATAATGCAACCGTGTGATCGCCAAAGCATCTGATGCATTGGGGGCCCTATCTGCTTTCCAATGTCTCGCAATTAGGGTTCTAGCCGCTAGCAGGATATGGGTAATCACTACTCTAAGATCCGGTGGAAACTTCTCAATGCCTACATGGAGCACTGCCAAGGCAGGGGTCGGGCGAGTCAAGAATCCAGTGATCCTAGAGATGTAGGAGAATATGGAGTTCCAGAAGCTTGTTAGGTGTTTACACAGCCAAAACATATGTAGTAGGTTACCTGATTCTCCACAATTCCTCCAACACAACGGGGATCCAAGATGTATAAACTTAGAAAGTCTATAGGGGGTCATATACCACCTGAGGGCAATTTTTTGGGCTAGTTCCCAATGGTTAACCAATGGTTAACACAACTAGATGCTTTGTATATCGAACGGAAAGCTTGTTGCCATTGACCCTCTGATATAACTTCTCCCAAATCCTCCTCCCACCTTTTAAAAGGTTGAGATTTTATGAAAATCATCTTGTGCTGGAAAAAGTTATAAAAAAATGAAATACCTTTAGGTGGGGCTGGGTGAGAGGTGTAAAAATTCCAGACTTCCTTGTGGAAACGCATTTGGTAAGAGGGGAGGGACCTGAGAAAGTGAGCAACTCTGAGGTATGGGTAATAATCCGCAGTTTGTAAAGCAAATTTGCTTTGAAGTGAGGCGAACGGGAGGAGGGTGTCTTTGTGGTAAAGATCTCCAACATTCAGAATACCCTTGTCCCGCCAGCCAGACATTGCAAGGTTTGGGATAGCCAGGGAAAGAATCTGTATGGGAACAGGAATCGTTATAAACCCAGAGGGCAGGGAGGGTGCATCACGCAGTTCCCTCCAAGCCGCAAGGGAGGCCTGAAGTGTGAGTGGTAAGGTGTGTATGGAGAGTGGTTTCCAGGCGTCTAGCAGCAGGAGGAGCCTAAGGTTGTTAGTCGGGCAGAGGGATGTTTCAATGTCAGCCCAGATAGAGTCTGCGTCCGAGCCGGACGAAATAGCCAAGACCTCAGTTGTGTCAAAATAGACGCCCGAAAGTAATCCCGGACATCTACCAGTCCCATTCCTCCAGCCGTCCTGTGTCTGACTAGCAAAGCTCTTGCACAACGCGGCTGTTTTGCTTTCTAGACAAATTTGGAGAGGATTGCATTGAGTGCATTGAGATGTGTTTTGGGTATGGGAATGGGAAGTGTTCTAAAAATATAAAGCATCTGAGGGAGAATCATCATTTTAAACGTGGCCAGGCGCCCAGTCCATGACAACTCTGTGTTGGAAAGTCGTTTAGTCTCTGAGACCAATTTGTCGATAAGTGGTAAGTAATTAGCGTCTGCAAGTTTGCTTGCGTCCGCCAAAACCTTGATACCTAAATAAGTGTTAGAGGACTTGCTCCAAGTGTAGGGAAAAGTCTTCTGAAGATGGGTCTTTACAGAAGGCGATATTCCCAAGTCAAGGATGATCGATTTTGTGAAGTTCACCTTATAGTAGGATATGTTACTAAATGCTGTTAGGGTATCATGGGCATGCGCTAGGGAGATTGAAGGGGAAGAAAGAAAAATAATAATATCATCTGCGAACAGATTAATAGTGTGAGACCTGCCTTGAATAGGGAAGCCTGTGATATCTGGGTGGGATCTAATCCTCTCCGCTAGGGGTTCTAGTAGGAGATTAAAAATTGAGGGGGACAGGGGGCACCCCTGCCGCGTGCCATTAGAGATAGAAAAAGCGTTCGAGAGCAGATTGGACGTATACACCTGGGCACAGGGGGAGGAATACAAAGCAAGTATGGCTGAAAAAATAGGCCCCACAAAGCCAAATGTCCGCAAAGTATGTCTCATATATCCCCAATGTATCCTGTCGAACGCCTTCTCCGCGTCCAAGGACAGCATCAGAGAAGGCGTCCGACAGGATCTAGCATACTGCACAACCCCAATCACCCGCCTGGTGGCATCCGACGCCTGCCTCCCTGGAGTGAAACCCGACTGGTCAGAGCTGATAAGAGTCAGGAGAACAGGCAGAAGTCTGTGAGCTAGTATTTTTGCATATAACTTAACATCAGTATTGAGCAATGATATTGGTCTGAAGTTAGCTGGAGCAGTAGGATCCTTCCCCGGTTTGGGGGATCGTGACCACATATGCCTTGAGCATTTCAGAGGGGAACGAGGCGGAGGAGACAGCTCTGGCAAAAACAGCCTGCAGGGTGGGCGTTAAGCTTTCGTGAAGGGCTTTATAGTAATCATTTGGCAAACCGTCAGGGCCTGGGGATTTACCCAACGGAAGAGTTTTGATGATTCGCCTAATCTCAGGCTCCTCAATAGGTGCATTTAAAGACTGGAGTTGGTCCTCCGAAAGGGAGGGGAGATTGATTTTGGCTAAGAAGGCCTGGATGTCAGCCTCTGAAGGCTGGGGGGTTGTGGGATCAGTGTTGAGATTGTACAAGGAGGAGTAATACTCCGCAAAGGAGTTCGCTATGTCTTTTGGATTGAGGATTTTGGAATTATTAGATGGGTGGAGTAGGAATGGGATTTTGGATTTAACCCTCGCAGCTTTGAGCCTCTGGGCCTGGAACTTACCCGCCCGGTTGCCCGAGGAGTAGTGGGTCAATTTCAGGTTTTGAATATGTTTGTCATAGCGGTTGAGAAGCAGGAGCCTGAGATCAGACCGACACTGGGAGAGTTTTTGTGCCATTCGAGCAGTGGGGTTAGACTTGTTTTGGGCGTCTAGAGTTTTAATGTCTTTAAGCAGGTTGTCTAGTTTCTGTGTCCTCCGCCTTTTCTCCCTCGCACATATCTGCAGAATAATACCTCTAACAAAGGCCTTATGGGCACACCAAAGCATCGCAGGATCAGAAACTGAGCCTGTATTTTCAGCAAAGAAATTAGATAGACTCTGAGTCAGAAAAGCCACATGGGAAGGTGACTGAAACACTCTGGAATTAGCCCGCCATACATACGCAGGACTAGGGGTGTGCCCCTCCACCACCGTAATTGAAACCGGGGCATGATCAGACCACGAGATGTCGTGGATGGTGGAAGAGGACACAGCCTGCAGGAGCATCTTATCAACCAGAATAAGATCTATCCTTGAATAAGAGTTGTGTCTAGCAGAGTGGAAAGTGTAATCGCGCTCACTAGCATGCTGACACCTCCATACATCAAAAATGTCTTTGGCGTGTAACAGGTTTTGGATCTGGGGCGGGGGACGCTTCACCACAGAAGAGGAGTCCAAGGAGTGATCTACTGTCAAATTGTGATCTCCACAGATTATCAAGGACCCACGTTTAAGGGTAGCCACTTTATGGTACAGTCTCTTCAAGAAGCGAAGTTGGTGGGAATTCGGGGCGTACAGGTTGACAATGGTAAAGGGTTTGTTGTTGAGTTCACCAAGTAAGATAAGGTAGCGTCCTTCAGGGTCGGCATGAGTCTCTGTTAACTTAAAGGCAACAGTATCTTTAACTGCAATTAGGACCCCTTTTTGTTTAGTGGAAGCTGATGCCAGAAAGACATGCGGGAAGTTCCTGTGGTGAAAACGAGGCGGCTCCAGAGCTAAAAAGTGTGTCTCCTGAATGCAAAGAACGTCGGCCTGGAGCTTAAGCGCCTCCCTCCACATCGAGGCTCATTTGGCCGGGTGGTTGAGGACATTGACATTAAAAGAGAGTACTTTAAGTGCCATGGGTATGGTGTAGGTGCAAATGATAAGAGTACCTTGCTCGTCGAGGTGTCAGGACATCCAAGTCTGTGGCTTCAAAGGCAGGCAGGGGAGCGTCAAGCAGTCCAGGCCAGGGTTGCGTAGAAGGGGCGACATCATTGCAGAGCAGACCATTCCAGGGAGGAGGGGGTAGATAGAGGAGCAAAAACAAGATCCGGGAAAAAGAAGAGAGAAATAAACAATACAATAAAAAAAAACTTGTCCAAGCAAGAACCAGAGGGTAGGGTCTCTACCCATAACTGAAGGGGTAGACAAAACAGGACTCGCATACAAGTATTCCAGGCTGTGGCGGGAACCTTGAGGAGTATGTTGAGCTTTAAAGAGGCACTTTAAGAGTTGCGTTTTTTACCGCTTTTCTTCTTCGTCACCGTTTGCCATGCAAATTGAGCTGAGAGCTTCTCGGGAGGTGAAGGGCCACTTTGTGTTTGATCTGGGAGAATATTCAGAGATCTAAGCAGTGTCAGGCCTTCCTCTATGTCTGTCACTACAGAGTTTTTCCCATCATGTGTGACTGTAAGTTTAACCGGAAATCCCCAGCGGTATGGGACATTGTGATTCCGCAGAGCTTTAGTCACCGGAATCAAGGATTTACGTTTTTGCATTGTGAATTGTGACAAATCCGCAAATAGCTGGATGCACGCAAATTTCTCTGGGATTTGTTGCATCTTGCAGAAAGTCATCATAAGCTGATCCTTAACGTGATAAAAGTGCACACGCATCAAAACATCACGGGGAATGTCATCGGGTAGGTGGGCCGGCTTAGGGAGCCTATGTATGCGGTCTATCTGCAGTTCTGACTCTGGGACAGATGGGAGGATTTGTTGAATCAAGTCTCGGGCATATTGGTGCAGCTGTGATGGAAGTACCGTCTCGGGGACCCCCTTGATTTTTACATTATTCCTCCTTGACCTGTCCTCGAGGTCAGCCACCTTTGCTCTGAGCCAGGCCAATTCCTCTGAGTGTTCGGAGTGGGCATCAATCAGGGTATTATGTGAGCTAGCGAATTCCCCCATTTTCTCCTCCACATGCGTAACTCGCTCCCCATCTTTCCTATTGGGAGACCAACATATCTTTTAAGGTAGTGTCTGAAACTGCCTTAAGTAAGGACATTTTGAATATACCAACCAAAACTATAAAAGGGTGGGTTCCCAGAAGACATATTGACTTATCTACTTCCACTATGACAAGGAGAGCAAAATAAGTACTGCTGATAAAGGATATAGGAGGAGATTAGTGTAGGTCTTGTAAGCACTGACATGTCTTTTTTTGTTTGTTTTAATCAGGAAAAAGGTTTATTATATTCTCAGCATACAATGAAAATTTAAACCACAACTTAATATAGAGTCAATATACTTGAAAAATTGTAAGCATGTCTCAAAATTGTATACAGATATCTATGAATTGCATAAAAATACAAAATACACATATACTTTCACTGCTGCACCCACAAACCCACTCTGTGCTCAAAATGTAATTCAAATTCATAGGGCAACCCTCTCGCCCGCACCACCTCCCCATAGTACAAAGTGTCATGTTCATATACACCTTGCAATTACAATTGTAATCTATCCAATATTAAATCCTCTGGAGCGAGGCCTGGTGTGGTCAGCCAACATCTCCACACTTTTTGGAATTTATATGGGTTCTCCCTGTGTTGATAAACCAAATGCTAATGTTTGAGATGTGGAAGGGGACAGCGAGGTCCAATTCAGTAAAATGAGTTTGCAGACATGGAAAATGGCTCTAGACACTGCCTCTTTGATTTAAATATTCTGCACCACATCATCAAGAATGCCCAGAAGACGCAGTTTGTGGTCTATAAGTATAGTCAGTTTAAAAGTACTGTTAGTGGTGGTAACAATAAAAGCCTGATACTTGTGAAGCTTTGGGAACCTCCACAGTAAATATATATGATCACCCTAATTTCTGCAACACCATGCACAAGATGGATCAAGGTGTAGACTAGGGATGAGCTTCGCGTTCGATGCGAACACATGTTCGCAAAGAACGTCGGCCTGGAGCTTAAGCGCCTCCCTCCACACCGAGGCTCATTTGGCCGGGTGGTTGAGGCCATTGACATTAAAAGAGAGTACTTTAAGTGCCATGGGTATGGTGTAGGTGCAAATGATAAGAGTACCTTGCTCGTCGAGGTGTCAGGACATCCAAGTCTGTGGCTTCAAAGGCAGGCAGGGGAGCGTCAAGCAGTCCAGGCCAGGGTTGCGTAGAAGGGGCGACATCATTGCAGAGCAGACCATTCCAGGGAGGAGGGGGTAGATAGAGGAGCAAAAACAAGACCTGGGAAAAAGAAGAGAGAAATAAACAATACAATAAAAAAAAACTTGTCCAAGCAAGAACCAGAGGGTAGGGTCTCTACCCATAACTGAAGGGGTAGACAAAACAGGACTCGCATACAAGTATTCCAGGCTGTGGCGGGAACCTTGAGGAGTATGTTAAGCTTTAAAGAGGCACTTTAAGAGTTGCGTTTTTTACCGCTTTTCTTCTTCGTCACCGTTTGCCATGCAAATTGAGCTGAGAGCTTCTCGGGAGGTGAAGGGCCACTTTGTGTTTGATCTGGGAGAATATTCAGAGATCTAAGCAGTGTCAGGCCTTCCTCTATGTCTGTCACTACAGAGTTTTTCCCGTCATGTGTGACTGTAAGTTTAACCGGAAATCCCCAGCGGTATGGGACATTGTGATTCCGCAGAGCTTTAGTCACCGGAATCAAGGATTTACGTTTTTGCATTGTGAATTGTGACAAATCCGCAAATAGCTGGATGCACGCAAATTTCTCTGGGATTTGTTGCATCTTGCGGAAAGTCATCATAAGCTGATCCTTAACGTGATAAAAGTGCACACGCATCAAAACATCACGGGGAATGTCATCGGGTAGGTGGGCCGGCTTAGGGAGCCTATGTATGCGCTCTATCTGCAGTTCTGACTCTGGGACAGATGGGAGGATTTGTTGAATCAAGTCTCGGGCATATTGGTGCAGCTGTGATGGAAGTACCGTCTCGGGGACCCCCTTGATTTTTACATTATTCCTCCTTGACCTGTCCTCGAGGTCAGCCACCTTTGCTCTGAGCCAGGCCAATTCCTCTGAGTGTTCGGAGTGGGCATCAATCAGGGTATTATGTGAGCTAGCGAATTCCCCCATTTTCTCCTCCACATGCGTAACTCGCTCCCCATCTCTCCTATTGGGAGACCAACATATCTTTTAAGGTAGTGTCTGAAACTGCCTTAAGTAAGGACATTTTGAATATACCAACCAAAACTATAAAAGGGTGGGTTCCCAGAAGACATATTGACTTATCTACTTCCACTATGACAAGGAGAGCAAAATAAGTACTGCTGATAAAGGATATAGGAGGAGATTAGTGTAGGTCTTGTAGGCACTGACATGTCTTTTTTTGTTTGTTTTAATCAGGAAAAAGGTTTATTATATTCTCAGCATACAATGAAAATTTAAACCACAACTTAATATAGAGTCAATATACTTGAAAAATTGTGAGCATGTCTCAAAATTGTATACAGATATCTATGAATTGCATAAAAATACAAAATACACATATACTTTCACTGCTGCACCCACAAACCCACTCTGTGCTCAAAATGTAATTCAAATTCATAGGGCAACCCTCTCGCCCGCACCACCTCCCCATAGTACAAAGTGTCATGTTCATATACACCTTGCAATTACAATTGTAATCTATCCAATATTAAATCCTCTGGAGCGAGGCCTGGTGTGGTCAGCCAACATCTCCACACTTTTTGGAATTTATATGGGTTCTCCCTGTGTTGATAAATCAAATGCTAATGTTTGAGATGTGGAAGGGGACAGCGAGGTCCAATTCAGTAAAATGAGTTTGCAGACATGGAAAATGGCTCTAGACACTGCCTCTTTGATTTAAATATTCTGCACCACATCATCAAGAATGCCCAGAAGACGCAGTTTGTGGTCTATAAGTATAGTCAGTTTAAAAGTACTGTTAGTGGTGGTAACAATAAAAGCCTGATACTTGTGAAGCTTTGGGAACCTCCACAGTAAATATATATGATCACCCTAATTTCTGAAACACCATGCACAAGATGGATCAAGGTGTAGACTAGGGATGAGCTTCGCGTTCGATGTGAACACATGTTCGCAAAGAACGTCGGCCTGGAGCTTAAGCGCCTCCCTCCACACCGAGGCTCATTTGGCCGGGTGGTTGAGGCCATTGACATTAAAAGAGAGTACTTTAAGTGCCATGGGTATGGTGTAGGTGCAAATGATAAGAGTACCTTGCTCGTCGAGGTGTCAGGACATCCAAGTCTGTGGCTTCAAAGGCAGGCAGGGGAGCGTCAAGCAGTCCAGGCCAGGGTTGCGTAGAAGGGGCGACATCATTGCAGAGCAGACCATTCCAGGGAGGAGGGGGTAGATAGAGGAGCAAAAACAAGACCTGGGAAAAAGAAGAGAGAAATAAACAATACAATAAAAAAAAACTTGTCCAAGCAAGAACCAGAGGGTAGGGTCTCTACCCATAACTGAAGGGGTAGACAAAACAGGACTCGCATACAAGTATTCCAGGCTGTGGCGGGAACCTTGAGGAGTATGTTAAGCTTTAAAGAGGCACTTTAAGAGTTGCGTTTTTTACCGCTTTTCTTCTTCGTCACCGTTTGCCATGCAAATTGAGCTGAGAGCTTCTCGGGAGGTGAAGGGCCACTTTGTGTTTGATCTGGGAGAATATTCAGAGATCTAAGCAGTGTCAGGCCTTCCTCTATGTCTGTCACTACAGAGTTTTTCCCGTCATGTGTGACTGTAAGTTTAACCGGAAATCCCCAGAGGAATGGGACATTGTGATTCCGCAGAGCTTTAGTCACCGGAATCAAGGATTTACGTTTTTGCATTGTGAATTGTGACAAATCCGCAAATAGCTGGATGCACGCAAATTTCTCTGGGATTTGTTGCATCTTGCGGAAAGTCATCATAAGCTGATCCTTAACGTGATAAAAGTGCACACGCATCAAAACATCACGGGGAATGTCATCGGGTAGGTGGGCCGGCTTAGGGAGCCTATGTATGCGCTCTATCTGCAGTTCTGACTCTGGGACAGATGGGAGGATTTGTTGAATCAAGTCTCGGGCATATTGGTGCAGCTGTGATGGAAGTACCGTCTCGGGGACCCCCTTGATTTTTACATTATTCCTCCTTGACCTGTCCTCGAGGTCAGCCACCTTTGCTCTGAGCCAGGCCAATTCCTCTGAGTGTTCGGAGTGGGCATCAATCAGGGTATTATGTGAGCTAGCGAATTCCCCCATTTTCTCCTCCACATGCGTAACTCGCTCCCCATCTCTCCTATTGGGAGACCAACATATCTTTTAAGGTAGTGTCTGAAACTGCCTTAAGTAAGGACATTTTGAATATACCAACCAAAACTATAAAAGGGTGGGTTCCCAGAAGACATATTGACTTATCTACTTCCACTATGACAAGGAGAGCAAAATAAGTACTGCTGATAAAGGATATAGGAGGAGATTAGTGTAGGTCTTGTAGGCACTGACATGTCTTTTTTTGTTTGTTTTAATCAGGAAAAAGGTTTATTATATTCTCAGCATACAATGAAAATTTAAACCACAACTTAATATAGAGTCAATATACTTGAAAAATTGTAAGCATGTCTCAAAATTGTATACAGATATCTATGAATTGCATAAAAATACAAAATACACATATACTTTCACTGCTGCACCCACAAACCCACTCTGTGCTCAAAATGTAATTCAAATTCATAGGGCAACCCTCTCGCCCGCACCACCTCCCCATAGTACAAAGTGTCATGTTCATATACACCTTGCAATTACAATTGTAATCTATCCAATATTAAATCCTCTGGAGCGAGGCCTGGTGTGGTCAGCCAACATCTCCACACTTTTTGGAATTTATATGGGTTCTCCCTGTGTTGATAAATCAAATGCTAATGTTTGAGATGTGGAAGGGGACAGCGAGGTCCAATTCAGTAAAATGAGTTTGCAGACATGGAAAATGGCTCTAGACACTGCCTCTTTGATTTAAATATTCTGCACCACATCATCAAGAATGCCCAGAAGACGCAGTTTGTGGTCTATAAGTATAGTCAGTTTAAAAGTACTGTTAGTGGTGGTAACAATAAAAGCCTGATACTTGTGAAGCTTTGGGAACCTCCACAGTAAATATATATGATAACCCTAATTTCTGCAACACCATGCACAAGATGGATCAAGGTGTAGACTAGGGATGAGCTTCGCGTTCGATGCGAACACATGTTCGCATCGAACATCGGCCGTTCGATTGTTCGTCGAAAACGAACAAATCAGGTTATTCGCGCCAAATTCGAATGACGCGCAACGGCCCATAATTCACTGCGGCGTTGCGCGCTGATGATTGGCCAAGCATGCACCATGACCCCGCATGCTTGGCCAATCACAGCGCCCAAAAAACGAAGAGACCTAATTGGCCAAAGCCTGGGTGCTTTGGCCAATTAGGGCTCAGGGCTTTAGCACACGCCCCACACTATAAAAGGCCGCCTCCCGGGCGGCCTTGTGTAGTGTGTTCCGGCTTGCTTTCAGAGAGAGAAGTCAGACAGACAGAGAGATAGAGAGAGAGAGATAGATAGAGACACAGGGGTAGATTCACATAGATCAGCGGATCTTTTGATCCGCGTGATCTATCTTTTATACGATCCGCCTGCGCCAGTTTTTGAGGCAAGTGCTGTATTCAGAAAGCACTTGCCTCGTAAGTTGCCCTGGCGGATCGTAAATCCCCCGGCGGAATGCAAATTCCGCGGCTAGGTGGAGTTTACTACTTAAATAAGGCACGTCCCCGCGCCGATCGTACTGCGCATGCGCCGCCGGCTAAATTTCCCAGCGTGCATTGCTTCAAATGACGTCGCAAGGACGTCATTGGTTTCGACGTTAACGCAATTTACGTATGGCCATATTCGCGAACGACTTACATAAACGACGTTAAAAATTCAAAACTCGACGCGGGAACTACGGCCATACTTAACATAGGATGCGCCGCACTTACCCCGCATATAGCAGGGGTAACTATCCGCCGGAAAAAGCCGAACGCAAACGGCGTTAAAAAAAAGCGACGGCCGGGCGTTCGGTTCTGAATCGGCGGTTCTCCTCATTTGCATATTCGTCGCGTATAATAACGGAAGCGCCACCTAGCGGACAGCGGGAGATTGCAGCCTAAGATCCGACAGTGTAAGTCACTTACACCAGTCGGCTCTAAGGGAGATCTATGCGGAACCTGATTCGAGGAATCAGCCGCATAGATCCGAGCATCGGATCTCACAGATACGACGGTGTATCAGTAGATACACCGTCGGATCTCTATGTGAATCTACCCCACAGTGTCTTTTCAGATAGATAGATAGATAGATAGATAGATAGATAGATAGATCAGGGAGGCTACTAGTTAGTATAGTTAAATGTACAGTTTGTAGAGAATATATTGACATCCGTAGGAGTTGTCAATATATTTATAAACTGTATAGCTTAGCTAGTTCTGCTATTAGTATCTGTCAGGCAGGAGATTGTGCTTGATGCTCTAACGTGTTAGTGTACACGTGTTAGTTCATTGCACATAGACGCATTAACTGTTACTGCAAGTGTGCTATTTATTTGCACAGAAAGGCAGTTGCTGTTAATGCAAGTGGGCTATTGAATTGCACAGAAACGCAGTCGCTCTGACTGTGCGTGTGCTGTTTAATACCACCTGAGCGCATTTGGGGTCACCGTACGTGTGCTGTGACATACCACCTGAGCGCATTTGGGGTCACCGTACGTGTGCTGTGACATACCACCTGAGCGCATTTGGGGTCACCGTACGTGTGCTGTGACATACCACCTGAGCGCATTTGGAGTCACCGTACGTGTGCTGGTATATACCACCTGAGCGCAGTTAGTGCCACTGTACGTGTGCTGGTATATACCACCTGAGCACAGATAGTGCCACTGTACGTGTGCTCCTATATACCACCTGAGCACAGATAGTGCCACTGTACGTGTGCTCCTATATACCACCTGAGCGCAGTTAGTGCCACTGTACGTGTGCTGCTATATACCACCTGAGCACAGATAGTGCCACTGTACGTGTGCTCCTATATACCACCTGAGCACAGATAGTGCCACTGTACGTGTGCTCCTATATACCACCTGAGCACAGATAGTGCCACTGTACGTGTGCTCCTATATACCACCTGAGCACAGATAGTGCCACTGTACGTGTGCTGGTATATACCACCTGAGCACAGATAGTGCCACTGTACGTGTGCTCCTATATACCAACTGAGCGCAGTTAGTGCCACTGTACGTGTGCTGCTATATACCACCTGATCACAGATAGTGCCACTGTACGTGTGCTGCTATATACCACCTGAGCACAGATAATGCCACTGTACGTTTGCTGCTATATACCACCTGAGCACATATAGTGCCACTGTACGTGTGCTCCTATATACCACCTGAGCACAGATAGTGCCACTGTACGTGTGCTCCTATATACCACCTGAGCACAGTTAGTGCCACTGTACGTGTGCTGGTATATACCACCTGAGCACAGATAGTGCCACTGTACGTGTGCTGCTATATACCACCTGAGCACAGATAGTGCCACTGTACGTGTGCTCCTATATACCACCTGAGCACAGATAGTGCCACTGTACGTGTGCTCCTATATACCACCTGAGCACAGATAGTGCCACTGTACGTGTGCTGCTATATACCACCTGAGCACATATAGTGCCACTGTACGTGTGCTCCTATATACCACCTGAGAGCAGATAGTGCCACTGTACGTGTGCTGCTATATACCACCTGAGCGCAGTTAGTGCCACTGTACGTGTGCTGCTATATACCACCTGAGAGCAGATAGTGCCACTGTACGTGTGCTGCTATATACCACCTGAGCGCAGATAGTGCCACTGTACGTGTGCTGCTATATACCACCTGAGCGCAGATAGTGCCACTGTACGTGTGCTGCTATATACCACCTGAGCACAGATAGTGCCACTGTACGTGTGCTCCTATAAACCACCTGAGCACAGATAGTGCCACTGTACGTGTGCTCCTATATACCACCTGAGCGCAGTTAGTGCCACTGTACGTGTGCTGCTATATACCACCTGAGCACAGAGAGTGCCACTGTACGTGTGCTGCTATATACCACCTGAGCACATATAGTGCCACTGTATGTGTGCTCCTATATACCACCTGAGCACAGATAGTGCCACTGTACGTGTGCTCCTATATACCACCTGAGCACAGTTAGTGCCACTGTACGTGTGCTGGTATATACCACCTGAGCACAGATAATGCCACTGTATGTGTGCTCCTATATACCACCTGAGCACAGATAGTGCCACTGTACGTGTGCTCCTATATACCACCTGAGCGCAGTTAGTGCCACTGTACGTGTGCTGCTATATACCACCTGAGCACAGATAGTGCCACTGTACGTGTGCTGCTATATTCCACCTGAGCACAGATAGTGCCACTGTACGTGTGCTCCTATATACCACCTGAGCACAGATAGTGCCACTGTACGTGTGCTCCTATATACCACCTGAGCACAGATAGTGCCACTGTACGTGTGCTCCTATATATACCACCTGAGCACAGTTAGTGCCACTGTACGTGTGCTGGTATATACCACCTGAGCACAGGTAGTGCCACTGTACTTGTGCTCCTATATACCACCTGAGCGCAGTTAGTGCCACTGTACGTGTGCTCCTATATACCACCTGAGCGCAGTTAGTGCCACTGTACGTGTGCTGCTATATACCACCTGAGCACAGATAGTGCCACTGTACGTGTGCTCCTATATACCACCTGAGCGCAGTTAGTGCCACTGTACGTGTGCTGCTATATGCCACCTGAGAGCAGATAGTGCCACTGTACGTGTGCTGCTATATACCACCTGAGCGCAGATAGTGCCACTGTACGTGTGCTGCTATATACCACCTGAGCACAGATAGTGCCACTGTACGTGTGCTCCTATATACCACCTGAGCACAGATAGTGCCACTGTACGTGTGCTCCTATATACCACCTGAGCGCAGTTAGTGCCACTGTACGTGTGCTGCTATATACCACCTGAGCGCAGGTAGTGCCACTGTACGTGTGCTCCTATATACCACCTGAGCACAGATAGTGCCACTGTACGTGTGCTGCTATATACCACCTGAGCACAGATAGTGCCACTGTACGTGTGCTCCTATATACCACCTGAGCACAGATAGTGCCACTGTACGTGTGCTGCTATATACCACCTGAGCACAGATAGTGCCACTGTACGTGTGCTGCTATATACCACCTGAGCACAGATAGTGCCACTGTACGTGTGCTCCTATATACAACCTGAGCACAGATAGTGCCACTGTACGTGTGCTCCTATATACCACCTGAGCGCAGTTAGTGCCACTGTATGTGTGCTGCTATATACCACCTGAGCGCAGGTAGTGCCACTGTACGTGTGCTCCTATATACCACCTGAGCGCAGTTAGTGCCACTGTATGTGTGCTGCTATATACCACCTGAGCGCAGGTAGTGCCACTGTACGTGTGCTCCTATATACCACCTGAGCGCAGTTAGTGCCACTGTACGTGTGCTGCTATATACCACCTGAGCACAGATAGTGCCACTGTACGTGTGCTGCTATATACCACCTGAGCACAGATAGTGCCACTGTACGTGTGCTCCTATATACCACCTGAGCACAGATAGTGCCACTGTACGTGTGCTCCTATATACCACCCGAGCGCAGTTAGTGCCACTGTATATGTGCTGCTATATACCACCTGAGTGCAGGTAGTGCCACTGTACGTGTGCTCCTATATACCACCTGAGCGCAGTTAGTGCCACTGTACGTGTGCTGCTATATACCACCTGAGCGCAGGTAGTGCCACTGTACGTGTGCTGTTATATATCACCTGAGCGCATTTGGTCTCACTCCGCTTGTGCTGTTACATACCACCTGAGCACTTCAATATGTCTGGAAGGAGAACAAAGAGAGGCAGAGAGTCAGGAGGGCAAGCAGGCTCTGCATGTAGAGGTAACGCTGGTAGTGGATGTGGTGCATCCTCTTCAGCACGTGGCCATGGCCGTGGCCGCTCGTCATTCTTTTCGGTAGCTGGCCGTGTTGAACCTCAACATGCAGAGGAATTAGTAGAGTGGATGACCAAGCCGTCCTCATCCTCCTCATCCTCTCTCACACAGACAGATCAAAGTTTATCTGGCAAAGCAGCTGCCAAGGCGTCCTCTTCCCTCTGCACAATGGCTTCACACAATACTTCCCTAGTACCACCATGTCCTCCTGAGGAGTCCCCCGAACTGTTTCAACACAGTGTGGGGTACATGCTGCAGGAAGATGCGCAGTGTTTTGAAGACTCCGATGACGGAACACTGATAGAGGAAGGCATTGATGTGAGCCCAGGGAGAGGGGGTGGCCGAGAGGGACAGCAATTTGTCAGTGATGATGTTCCCCCAGCTGGAGCATACTGCCAGGTTGTTGACAGTGATGAGGAGGGAGGGGATGATGAGGTCACTGACTCTACCTTTGTGCCTGATAGGAGGGAGGAGGAGGAGGAGGAGGAGGACGACGAGGCACAAGCACATCTCCAAAGAGGCAGGATGCCCTCCAGGGGTCAGCTTAAGGTCACACCCACTGCATTACAGCGCACATCTACGGCGCTTGTGCATGGCGCTGCTGTGTCTGACCGGTACAGCAAAAGTTCTTTGGTGTGGGCCTTTTTTGAAACATGTCCACAAGATCGTACCTTTGCTATTTGCAACTTATGTCGCAAGCGTATCTCACGTGGCCAAAACATCAACTGCCTGGGTACCACATGCTTGTCCAGACATATGTCGACCTGCCATGCAGCTCGTTGGCAAGCACACCAGAAAGACCCACACCAAAGACAGAAGCATACCCCCCTTGCCCTTCTGGGACCTCCAACCCCAGTAGACCCCCAGTCCTTTCTGAAGCCTGCAGTGAAGGTGTAGAAATAGGTGTTTCACAAGCTAGTAGTAGTCAATCTACTGATAGTACCAGGCAAATTTCCCTGCCCCTGCTGCAGCGCCGAAAGAAGTACAATCCCAGCCATCCACATGCCCAGCAGTTGAATGCTAGCTTAGCGAAATTGCTAACACTTCAACTGCTACCTTTTCAGTTGGTAGATTCTGCCCCCTTCCGTGAGTTTGTGCAATGTGCAGTACCCCAGTGGCAAGTACCAAAACGCCACTTTTTCTCACGGAAGGCTATTCCGACTCTCTACCAGCATGTGGAAGGCAATGTCCATGCCTCGCTGGACAGGGCGGTCAGTGGTAAGGTGCATATTACCGCTGACTCATGGTCCAGCAGGCATGGACAGGGACGTTACCTGTCTTTTACGGCGCATTGGGTGACTCTGCTGGCAGCTGGGAAGGACGCAGAGCAAGGTCCAGTAGTTTTGGAGGTTGTTCCGCCACCACGCCTCCAAAAAAATAATACTGCTTGTGACACACCTCTTTCCTCCACCCCCTCATCTTCTTCTTCCTCTGTGGCCTCTTCCTGTGGGGATGTTTTCTCCGAACCAGCCGTGCTCCGTAGGCGTACGAGGGGATACGCAGGAATGCAGGCCAAGTGATGCCATGCGGTGCTAGAGCTGGTGTGCTTGGGAGACAGGAGCCACACTGGGGAAGAGATTTTCTCAGCTCTGCAGGGTCAGGCTGAGAGGTGGTTGACGCCACACCAGCTGAAGCCTGGAATGGTGGTCAGCGATAATGGCACCAACCTCCTCTCTGCCCTGCGACAGGGAAAACTCACCCACGTGCCCTGTTTTGCGCATGTCCTCAATTTGGTGGTGCAGAGGTCCTTGGGCAGGTACCCGGGCTTGCAGGATGTCCTGAAGCAGGCGAGGAAAGTCTGTGTGCATTTTCGGAGGTCATATAATGCCACTGCTCGGCTGACTGACCTCGAAAGGGAATACAACCTGCCCAAGAACCGCCTAATTTGTGACATGCCCACCAGATGGAACTCAACGTTGGCCATGCTGCAGCGGCTGCACACGCAGCGGCGGGCCATCAATGAGTACCTGTGCCAATATGGCAGCAGAACTGGGTCAGGGCAGCTAGGTTTTTTTTCACCACGCCAGTGGGCTTTGATCAGGGATGCATGCACTGTCCTTTCACCATTTGAGGAGGCCACGAGGATGGTGAGCAGTGACAGTGCATGCATCAGTGAGACTGTCCCTCTTATTCACATGTTGGAGCACACGCTACGTGGAATAATGGACAGGGCCCTTGAGGCAGAACAGAGGGAGGAAGAGGAGGACTTCCTTACCTCTCAAGGCCCCCTTTACCCAGACAGTGGTCCTGCTTGCCCACCTAGCACACAGGAAGAGGATGAGGAGGAGGATGAGGAGGAGGAGGATTGTATCAGCAGCATGGAGGTGGAGCCTAGCACTCAGCAGCAGCAGTCTTCAAGGGATCATTTACAGTCCCAAGGAGCACGTGGAGTTTTACATGGCTGGGATGAGGTGCCTGTGGATCCTGTCGTCCTCAGTGACGCAAAGGACTGTGGCCCGAATGCCTCAGCAAACCTACGCTGCATGGCCTCTCTGATTCTGCAAAGCCTGCGTAAGGATCCTTGTGTACGTGCTATTAAGGAGAGGGATCATTACTGGCTGGCGACTCTCCTTGATACACGTTACAAGAGTAAGGTTGCGGACCTTATGTTGCCATCGCAGAGGGAGCAGAAGATGAAACTTCTGTGGGAGGCCTTGCAGAAGGGTCTGTGCAATGCGTTCCCAGAACTGGGGGGATTACCAAAACCTGGCTCTGGACAACGTCTTGCTGAGGCTTCGGTGAGTCACAGAAGGGGCGGTGGAGAAGGTGGTCGTCTGACCAATGCGTTCAGGCAGTTTTTTAGTCCGCAGCCCCAAGGTCTGACCGGTTCCAGCAACCATCGCCAGCGTCTGGTTTACATGGTCCGGGAATACCTAGGGGCAAGATCCGACTTGGACACCTTCACCACCGAAAATCCTCTGGCTTACTGGGTCTTGAGGATGGATCACTGGCCAGAGCTTGCCCAGTACGCAATTGAGCTACTGGCTTGCCCTGCATCCAGTGTTCTTTCAGAACGGACATTCAGTTCTGCTGGAGGCTTTGTGACTGATCACAGGGTGCGCCTCTCCACCAGCTCTGTTGATCTACTGACCTTCATAAAAATGAATCAGGCTTGGATCAACACCAGCTACCAAGCACCTGATGCTGATATTAATGAATAATATCTTTTTGTTGAAATGTCCGATCCCTTTTAGACTGCTGATGCTGAGTGACTGTCCTCTTATGCTGCTGATGGAATATCCTTCTCCTCCTCACTTTTCTTGCTGATAGCTAGTAAGAAATGTTGTGTTTCTGGGCTCCGTCACCAGTGCCTAAGGCACAATTTTTCAGCCTCTGTTTAACAGGGGCGCCTAATAAAATTTTTGATGCAATACTTTGCACGTGGCTCCTTGTTGCGCTCCAATTGGGGTTATTGTGAGGGGTTGCAGTGTTGTGTTGTGCCCAAGGCAAAAATGTTCTGCCCCTGTTTAACCACTTTCCCCCCGGAACATTTGTCAGCCTAAAGACCAGAGGTGTTTTTACAATTTGGAACTGCGCTGCTTTAACTGGTAATTGAACGGTCGTGCAATGTTGCACCGAAACTAAACTTGCGTCCTTTTCTTCCCACAAATAGAGCTTTCTTTTGATGGTATTTGATTGCCTCTGCGATTTTTATTTTTTGCAATATAAACGGAAAAAGACCGTAAATTTTGAAAAAAAAATGATTTTTCTTATAACAAAAAGTAAAAAATATCGAAAAAACTAAATTTTAGTTAAACATTCAGGCCAAAATGTATTCAGCCACATGTCTTTAGTATAAAAAATCGCAATAAGCGTATATTTATTGGTTTTGGCAAAAGTTATAGCGTCTACAAACTAGGGTACATTTTCTGGAATTTACACAGCTTTTATTTTATGACTGCCTATCTAATTTCTTGAGGTGCCAAAATGGCAGGGCAGTACAAAACCCCCCCAAATGGAAAGTAGACACCCAAAGGAAATTTCTGAGGGGCATGTTGAGCCCACTGAATATTTTTTTTTTGTACCAAGTGATTGAATAATGACCAAAAAAAAAAATTACAAAAAGTTGTCACTAAATGATAAATTTCTCACACATGCCATGGTTATATGTGGAATTGCACCCCAAAATACATTCTGCTGCTTCTCCTGAGTACGGGGATACCACATGTGTGGGAATTTTTGGGAGCCTAGCCACGTACAGGGCCCCTAAACCAAGCACGGCCTTCAGGATTTCTAAGGTCGCAAATTTTTGATTTCACTTCTCACTACCTATGACAGTTTTGAAGGCCATAAAATGCCCAAATAGCACAACCCCCCCAAATGACCCAATTTTGGAAAGTAGACACCCCAGGCTATTTGCTGAGAGGCATTTCGAGTCCATGGAATATTCTATATTTTGCCGCAAGTTGCGGGAATATGATTTTTTTTTTTTGCACAAAGTTGTCACTAAATGATATATTGCTCACACATGCCATGGTTATATGTGGAATTGCACCCCAAAATACATTCTGCTGCTTCTCCTGAGTACGGGGATACCACATGTGTGGGACTTTTTGTGAGCAATATATCATTTAGTGGCAACTTTGTGCAAAAAAAAAAAAAAAGTTTGTCATATTCCAGCAACTGGTGGCAAAATATAAAATATTCCATGTACTCAACATACCTCTCAGAAAATAGCTAAAATAGCTTGGGGTGTCTACTTTCCAAAATGGGGTCATTTGGGGGGGGGGGGGTTTGAACTGTCCTGGCATTTTATGCACAACATTTAGAAGCTTATGTCGCACATCACCCACTCTTCTGACCACTTGAAGACAAAGCCCTTTCTGACACTGTTTGTTTACATAAAAACATTTTTTTTTTGCAAGAAAGTTAAGTTGAACCCCCAAACATTATATATTTTTTAAAGCAAAGGCCCTACAGATTAAAATGGTGGGTGTTGCATTTTTTTTTCCACGCAGTATTTGCGCAGCGATTTTTCAAACTAATTTTTTTGGGGAAACAATACACTTTTTTTTATTTTAAAGCACTAAAACACACTATATTGCCCAAATATTTGATGAAATAAAAAAGATGATCTTAGGCCGAGTACACAGATACCAAACACGACATACTTTAAAATTTCGCACAAATGCGCAGTGGCGACAAACTACATACATTTTTAAAAGCCTTTAACAGCCTCTACAGGTTACCACATTAGATTTACAGAGGAGGTCTACTGCTAAAATTACTGCCCTCGATCTGCCCTTCGCGGCGATACCTCACATGCATGGTACAATTGCGGTTTACATATGACTCCAGACCAACGCTTGGGTTCGCATTTGCGCAAGAGCAGGGGGGGACAGAGATGCTTTTTTTTTTATTATTATTTATTTTGCTTTTTTAATTTTATTTTTAACTGTTCTTTACTTTTTTATTTTTTTTTAATAATTTTTATTGTTATCTTATGGCATGTAAATATCCCCTATGATAGCAATAGTTAGTGACAGGTACTCTTTTTTGAAAAAATTGGGGTCTATTAGACCCTAGATCTCTCCTCTGCCCTTAATGCATCTGACCACACCAAGATTGGTGTGATAAAATGTTTTCCCACTTTCCCAATGGCGCGGTTTATATCCGGGGAGGGGACATTCCTTCCCACTGCTTGTAAAAGCAGTCTAGAGGCTAATTGGCCACTAGAATTGCTTTTAAATGAAATCCGACCGCTGGCTGAAAAGAATGATACCAAGATGATACCTAAACCCGCAGGCATAATTCTAGTATAACCATTCAAAATCCAGCAACATACCATACGTTGATGGTTCTTGTTGGACATGTATTGTAATCTTTTTTTTTTCCATGCAGCCTGTTGGCTGAACTAAAAAAAAAAGATTGATCGGTGGGTATGCCCACCATTAGAATACCTCCCTTCATCCACTAACTTCTAATGATGGTCATACATGCACCAGTTATATATGCCGAAGCATGGGGGCATCCTCCCGCAAAAAAGTTATGCCGCTCACACATGTATGTACGCTGCATAAAAAGTTATGGCGCATAAACACTGTCGGAATTTTCCACGGGCAAGCCTCCGACGGTATTTCGATCGTATGTACGCGGCATTAGGAGCAAAATCGCTCCTCCGCCCCTAATGCCCCCATGCTTCGGCATATATGCTCTTTTTTTAACTGTGGTGGTGAAATCACCTCACACAGTGTTGGAGTCGCGGCTTTAAATATCGTGGGAGCAAACGCTGTTGCTGTCACGCTAAATAAATCCGTGATGCAACTGAATGGCGTACCTGCTAAGCAAATGATGGTTAACATTAAAACAAAGTAACATTACATTTTAACAGTAAGATCTTACCATACCATACCTGCAACGCAAATACCAAAAAAAAAAAAAACAGTAAAAAATAAATTAACGCAACCTGTGCCTAAAAAATATACAGTATATGCCGAAGCATGGGGGCATCCTCCCTCAAAAAAAGTTATCCCGCCTACACACGGTTGAACATTTCCACAGGCAAGCTTCCGACGGAATTTCAATCGTATGTATGCGGCATTAGGAGTGTAAGGAAAGGACTGAGACACCGTTGGCATGCACACGCGCGCATGCGCGCATACCTGAAACGCAGAAGACGTTGTTGACCAATGGCGCGCGTTTGCGCGCGCATGCGCGCATCCATCAACCGCAGCGACGCTAAAACTCAACTAGTGTGTGGTAGCGTTTGAAACATTCACCAATGCAGAGACCAGGTTGGTCAGGACAGTCGGGACAAAAAAAGTGGGTGTCACGCCTAAATCCGAGTTTGCTGCAGACGGGTACCAGAGAGGATAAAAGGAAAATGCCTTTCATACAGCCGGCTCACTGCATTTGCGTTGGGAAGGTGGGGCAAAGCACCGTCTGGAAACAGAAGGGCTTCAACGATCTCTTCCTGGAATTTTAGGAAGGATCCAGTCCGTCCTGAAGCTCTGTATAGCACATGAGCGTTCAGCAAAGCCAATTGAAACAAATAAACAGACACTTTTTTGTACCAGCGTTTGGCCTTACGGGCAATTAGGTACGGCGCCAACAACTGGTCATTGAGGTCCACCCCTCCCATGTTAAGGTTGTACTCGTGGATACAGAGGGGTTTCTCCACAACACCAGTCGCCGTAGGAATTTGGACTGCCGTGTCTGCGTGAAGCGTGGACAGAACGAAAACATTCCGTGAATCCCTCCACTTCACTTCTAACAAATTATTGCACTGTAAGCAGGCTCTCTCCCCCCGACTAAGACGGGATTCTACAAGCCGTTGGGGGAAGCCCCGGCGATTAGGTCGCATGGTGCCACATGCGCCAATTCCATAATCAAAAAGATGACTAAAAAGAGGCACGCTCGTGTACCCCTTTACGAATAAGGGTGACACCAATTCCCAGACTATCCTACCAGCGCTCCCTATGTAATCAGGGCAATTCTCCGGCTCTACGTGACTGTCTTTTCCCTCGTAAACCATAAAGCTAGATGTATAGCCTGTTGCCCTGTCACAGAGCTTATACATCTTGACCCCGTATCTGGCACGCTTGCTGGGAAGGTATTGTTTGAATGACAACCGACCAGAAAACTTAATCAGGGACTCATCAACGCAGACAACTTGATGGGGATTATACAAGGCTGCAAACCGTTCGTTGAAGTGGTCTACGAGGGGCCGAATTTTGTAGAGCCGATCGAATTCAGGGTCTCCCCGAGGACGACAGAGTTGATTGTCACTAAAATTCATGAAGTGCAAGATCTGCTCGTATCGTGTCCTGGACATGGAGGCAGAGAAAATTGGCATATAGTGAATTGGGCGCGTGGACCAATACAACCGCAGTTCACTCTTTTTAGTAATGCCCATGAGGAGGGTAAGGCCCAGAAAGATCTTAAATTCGGAAACCGTAATTGGCTTCCAATCTCTGGCAAGGGACAGGTGGGGATTAGCGGCGATGAATTGACCAGCATACAAATTGCTTTGGTCCACAATAGATCTAAAGAGATCTTCCGTGAAAAACAGTGAATAAAAATCCAGTGGCGTAAAATCAACTGTTTCCACCTGAATTCCGGGTTGGCCAGTGAATGGGGGAAGTACGGGTGCTGCAGAAGTGGCGGGGACCCAATCAGGATTGGCGAAAGCAGCAGGAAGGGCACTATGGGCACGAGGGGCCTGTCTTTGTCGTCTTCTTCTTGGTGGCAGCGGGACACTACTTGTGCTTGCCACCTCGCCAGCTTGAACTGCACTTATGGGACTCGCCACGTCACCAAGTGTTACTGCAGTGCTGGATGTATGTCCAGGATGTACTAGGCCGCTGGTGCTTGCCAGATCACCAGAAGGAATAGCGGCACTAGTACTACTCTGCCCCATACGAGAGCCCTGCGGTTCTTGCACCTCAGCGACAGCAGAAGATCGGGGTCTGGTACGCCTGACCCTAGCAGGGACCACTCCGTCATCAGAGCTATCTGTCAGGGAGCCACTGTCGTCTACAGGATCATATGAGCTAGAATTTGACAGATGCGTGACCTCCTCATCACTATCTGACAGGCTCATAAACAAGTAGGCCTCTTCATCACCGTACTTTCGATTTGCCATTTTGGGCTCTAAATTTAGAGGTACAGTGGTGAGATTCACAGGAAAAAAAGCACCTGACCTGTAAGCGACAGTCAAACGCTACCAAAAAAACTGTTAGCGATCGCAGAGATCAGGCCTGACTCTGCGAATGCTGCAGTTATGTGTTTTTGTGTATTGTGTCAGTGATCGATCGATATTGCACTTGGTTGGGCTGGGCTGGGCGAAGGTGCTCAACGCAGGTGCTAGCAGGTATCTGGGCTGATCCCGCTAACAATGCATTTTTGGGAACCCTAAACTGCAGGGGACGATAGTATAGATCTGATCAGATCAGGTATCGATCAGTTCAGATACTATACCACTAAGGGGGGTGTATGGTGCGTGCGTAGGTGTTAGCGCTACTGGCACTAATCTGACGCTGCCTGGGGCAACGCAGACCCTATCCGGCGCTAAAACCAAACTTTGATCACCTGCCGGGCAATCAGGGGGTTAAAACTTTATTGCAAAAAATATGGCGGGTGCCTTGATGCTATAAAAAATAAACTAGCTAAACTGCGTCACCCGTGACACTTATACTGTGATCACTGGTGACAGGGGTAATCAAGGGGTTAAACCTTTATTGGGGGGGGTTAGGGGGGGTCCCTAGACTTATTAGGGTCTAAGGCTAATCACCCTAACAATTATTTTAGTCACTAATGACACTTGTACAGCGATCAAAAACAAATCTGATTGCTGTACTGAGTGACACAGTGACAGGCAGTGAAAGGGTTAATTTGGGGGGTGATCAGGGGGTGATGGGGGGGTTAAATGTGTACCTATGTGACCTGGTGTCAGTGTACTGTTGTGCAACTCACGTTTAGATGCTCTCTCCCTCTCGGTCAGGAACGGAAAGACCGACACGAGGGAGAGAGCAGCATTTCCCCTAGCAATGTTTACAAAACATTGGCAGGGGAAAACAACCATTGGCTGAGGGTGATCAGTGATCGGTTCTGTATCGAATCCGATCGTCGGGAACGGCGGGCGCGCGCCCCACAGCCGTTCATGTGTCGGACGAGTGCCACCGCCCCGCAGTAATATGACGGCGGGCGGTCGGCAACTAGTTAACAGGGGCGCCTAATAACAATTTTTGATGCAATAATTTGCACGTGGCTCCTTGTTGCACTCCAATTGGAGTTATTGGGAGGGGTTGCAAGTGTTGTGTTGTGCCCAAAGCCCAATTATTCTGCCCCTGTTTAACAGGGGCGCCTAATAACAAATTTTGATGCAATAATTTGCATGTGGCTCCTTGTTGCGCTCCAATTGGAGTTATTGGGAGGTGTTGCAAGTGTTGTGTTGTGCCCAAGGCACAATTTTTCAGCCCCTGTTTAACAGGGGCGCCTAATAACACTTTTTGATGCAATACTTTGCACGTGGCTCCTTGTTGCACTCCAATTACAGTATGTTTGAGGGGTGGCCTTTTTTCTAAAAAATTTCTTTCACAAAACAATAATGGCTCCCTACCACCGCTAAAATATTCGGCATAATGTTGCCACACAGAACTTGCGCAAGTAGCATTAATTCGTTTTTTTTTTTATAGTCCTCTCATGTTGTGCAGGGACATTTCTAAACATGTGCCACTACTATAGACACCCAGCAGGTGTGATATTTAAAGGAATTTTTTTTTCACTTTAAGCATCATTAAAATGGCTGCTCCGCAAAAAAACTGCAGTTTTAAAAAAAAAAATCCCATTGATACATGTTCCCTGGGGCAAGACCCGGGTTCTGAATGATGTTTTCCAACATTTAATTGAATTTTGGTCTTTAATACGACCGTTTTTGAATTCGAACATTCGGGTCCCATAGACTTCAATGGGGTTCGAAATATTCGTGCGAACCCGCGGTCTGTTCGAACGTTCTGGTGCGAACCGAACCCAGGGGTGTTCGGCTCATCCCTATTCTGTATACTCAAGACACTCAAGATGCATGGGAATGTTCTGCCCATTCAGAGAATCCTTTGTATTTTGTTAATGTGTTCACATAATACTAAGGCTTCTGTGAATGAGCAGGAGGAGGGGTGGGATGGGCAGCTACAGTGACTCTCTTACTCCAGATGCAGACCTCAGAAGGATCAACATCTGTGTCAGGGCATGGAAAGCAGAGAAGGTCTCTAGGACCCAGCATCTGTCAAGGCACCAACAACAGAAGAAGGGCTCTAGGACCCAGTGTCTCCAGCAGTACATCACATGGGCCTTTATAAGGAAGTGTATCAGTGCTTGAAGTTGCTGACTGATCTCAGCTTGTTACCCGCGTTCTTATGATTCCTTGCTCCTGTGATTCCTAGTTTCTATCCATTCCCTAACCCTGGCTTGTCTCATAAATACCCTCTGCCTGCTTCTCGTGTTTAAAACTGGCTTCCACCTGATTGTGCTTGCATTGCATTCTGAGCTCGACTTCTGTTGCCTTCTCTGTTATCTCTGTGACTTTACAGACCTGTCACACCTCACAGGTGCCACCTGCCGGCAGACTCTGTTCACCACAACAGCAGTATTTCTGCAAGCAACTCCACCGGCACCATGTGCTACTTTGTGCCCAAATCCTCCTGTATCACCTTCAGGGGAGTCTGGAACTTAGATGCAAAGGAAGCCCTCTCTCCATTGGCCTCCAGCACCTGGTACATGATGGTAGAAGTCAGCCATTATGCCTCAGGCTGGGAGAGGTGCTTCTGCGCTGGAAGCGGTGTCAACAAATGACAGCCCTGACACAAGCTGTTAAAAACCTGCAAGATGGATGCAAGACTTCCAGCTCGAGGGATGTCTCCATACCCTCACTACTTCAATGGCTCCTGCCGAACTTGACCCAGCCACAAGCTCCACCTCTGCAATGGAACCCTCCAGTTTAGCGGCTTCTGCTCCACCTATTGTGTTACTGCCTCACCCTGAACCCAGAGTCACCACTCCAGAATGCTTCTCTGGTGACCGACAAAGTTACAAGGCCTTCAAAAATTAACTTTACTTCGCCCTGCAACCCAGGACTTTTGCACTTGAGACCGTCCAAGTGAATGAATGAATGAATGAAAAACTTATATACCGCGGCACATGCGAACTAAATCGCCTCTGGGCACTTGTTGTTTCTGTCTCTCTTGACATCAAAAGAGCAGAGTTTTTATCTGTCTTCTGAAGGTCAGGTGGTTTTCCTCCAACCGAATGCTGGTTGGTAAAGCGTTCCATAGTCTGGGACCTTGGAAAGCAAACCTTCTTTCTCCTTTGGACTTGTATCTGGCTTTGGGTACCTTGACCAGATTTTGGTCGGTGGATCGCAGAACGCGATTGGAATTGTGGGCTTCTATCTTTTCGCATAGATATTGCGGGGCCTTCCCATGGATGCACTTATGTGTCAGACAGAGTGCTTTAAAAGCAATTCTGTCCTTTACTGGCAACCAATGAAGGGATCTAAGTGAAGGTGAGATGGATTCCCAGGGTTTTTTCCCAGTCACAAGTCTGGCGGCCGTATTTTGAACGACTTGCAGACGAGCGATTTGGTACTTAGGGAGTCCGAGGTAAAGGGCATTTGCATAGTCCAATCTGGAGTTTACAATTGTTCCTACCACGACTGCTACGTCTTCTTTGGGAATAAATGGAGTAAGTCTGCGTAGTAGGCGCAGCAGATGGTGAGATCCGCTGACTACTGACCCTATTTGTGCGTCCATAGTCATGTAGGTGTCGAAGATGACGCCTAGACTTTTGACTTTGGCGCTAGGGGTGATGATCTGGCCCAAAATGGGCGGGGGTTTCCAAGTAGTTGCCAGTTGACTCTTGCGACTGGCATGAAACAGAAGAAGTTCTGTTTTGGAACTGTTGAGTTTAAGATAACTCTTAGTCATCCAGTTTTCTATCAAAGAGAGACAATTGTCTAAACTGAGATGATGATCCTTTCTGTTGCAGATGCGAAAATACAGTTGCGTGTCGTCTGCATATGAGTGATAAAGTAGGTCTTGGCTACTGATAATTTCAAAGAGAGGGCGAAGATAGATGTTGAAGAGCACCGGTGACAAAGGGGATCCTTGAGGGACTCCACATGACACCGTGGGTTTTTCAGAGGTGAAAGGTCCCAATTTCACTGTTTGTGATCGGTTTTCCAAAAAGGAGGAAAACCATGGTAGATCACCTTCTGCGACTCTGGCTACCTCAGCCTGCCGAGTCAATAAAAGTTTGTGGTCTACAGTGTCAAAGGCTGCGCTTAGGTCCAGCAGAACCAGGAGAGAGGATTCTCCTTCGTCTGCGGCCTCGAGAGCGTCATCCCATATTTTAAGTAATGCTGTTTCCGTTCCGTGTCCGGGACGGAAGCCTGATTGAAATGGATCAAGTAGGTTGTGGGTATCCAGATGCTGTTGCAGCTGTTGTACCACTACTTTTTCCATTATCTTGGAGAGAACGTTAAGGCCTGTTATGGGACGACGGTGAGTTGGGTCCTTGGGATCCAGGGTAGGCTTTTTCAAGATGGGCGTGATTGTGCCCTCTTTCAGCCGGGAGGGCACTATGCCTTCCTTAAATGACTGGTTTATTAGCTGCGTGATAGGTGGTGCCAGGATGTCGGCACATTCCTTCAGCAGTTTAGTGGGGATAATATCATTAGGCGCTGTGCTGTTTCGCAAAGTACCGATGATATTTTTAGTGGCCTCTATGGAGATGGGTTCCAGAGTGAACATCTTTGATTGTCGATGGTTTCTGTGGATGTTATGTGGTTGGTTGGGACGGGGGTTGAGAGGGGTATTGATTTGCCGAATGCTTTCCCGAATTCCCTAAATTTTATTAATGAAGAAATCCGATAGTTCATCGCAAAATTCTTGGGTGTCTGAATTGGGGGCTTCCAGGCAACCTGGGTTCATGGTCTGAGTGACCAACTTGAAGAGTTCGCGGGGGCGATTTAAAGCGCTATTGATAGCCACAGAAAAATTATGTTTCTTGGCTTTAAAGATTTCTTTATGGTATTTTCTTGTTAATTCCTTGTAGGTAATGAGGTTCTCCTCTGAAGCGATTCTTTTCCAAGCGGCTTCCGCTCTTCTGCGCTCTTGCTTCAGTAGTAACAGTTGGTTGTTGAACCAGCCGGACTTGTTTTTCTGGATGCAGGTTTTGCGTTTCGGTGCTACTAAGTCGGCTGACTGTAGTAGGGCTGCGTTTATGGCATCCAGTGTTTCTGAGGCTGTTAGAAGTGGTTGGATTATTTTTATTTTATTTCCCAAGTTAGATATGAAGAGTTCCGAATGGAGCTTCTTATGAGATCTAGTCCAGTGTATTGTCACCGGCTTGGGTGTTTTTCTCAATGGGGGGATTTTGGGAATTATGAATTTAATTGCATGGTGATCTGTCCATGGCAATGGTTCATTTTCCATAATGCTTATTTTCAGATTTTGTCTGAAAATTAAGTCAAGCGTGTGACCTGAAACATGTGTGGGCCCACATACTAGTTGCTGTAGCCCTAATCCTTCCAGGTGGTCAATACAGGCGTCGGCAACAGGATCCTGAGAGCAGTTTTCCCAGAGATTGAAGTCCCCGAGCAGCAAAAGGTGTTTGCTGTTAAGGGTATAAGTGGAAATAAACTCCGTCAATGATGTGAGTAGCTGCGATTTTGGCCCGGGTGGCCTATAGCAGAGAAGAATGTGGACGGTCTCCTGGGGTTTGCTTGCAGTTGCAGGGTAAGGGTTTCCATAAATGGAAGAGGATTTTGAAGGACTGGTTTGGTGATCGCAAGATGAATCCTGTGGATCACCGCCAGGCCTCCACCTCTTTGCCCTATTCTGTTTTCCGTTATAATGCGGTAGTTTTCTGGCACCAGTTCTCCTAGAATGGTGTTACAGTCGGCTGTGAGCCAGCTTTCCGTAATAAAGAGGCAGTCTAAATCATATTGTAGTATGAAATCATGGATTTCTGATCGGTGTTTTACTGCCGATCTTGCGTTGATCAGAGCACATGATATGTGCTTAAGCTGTGGTAAATGGCTGAAACTCTTGATAGTCGATCGTCGATCGGTTCTCAATAGTTGCTCTAATTTTAAGGCCTTTTTGGTGACGACTGGTAAGACTGTGGCGAATCGCCTCAGACCCCAAATGGTTTCTGCAGAATATTGCAAAAGAGCCATAGTTGCAGATGTTTGGGGGGGGGGGCTGTGATGTTTAGATGGTGATGGAGGGGGGATTCATTGAATCCTCTCTCCCGCCTTGGTCCAGAGGAAGGCAAAAAAAAACCCTGGCCGTGCTGAGCCAATGTGCGGAGGCCAGGGATAAAAAAATTCCTTCCTGATCCCTGGGAGGCGATCGGAGAAGAACCCTGGATCAAGCAGTATTGGTTGTGAAGGAGGAAGGGGGGGATGAGAGGTGTCTCTGCTTCTGGGGTGTACCAAGATGGCCACCGATCAAGACACAGGGCATATGCTGGGGGGTTGTCAGCTAGGTGGATGGATGGCTATGGTGAACTGAATGGTTCACTGGGGGGTGGATGGGATCCTCCAGGGGTAGGGGGGGTATTTTGGGCTGTGTAGGGGTTCTTTCCTGGGCGTAGGAGCGGCGCCCTGCTAGGCCGCGGCTGAAGCCGCGGTCTTTCCTAAGCCGCGGCGGCCGCGAATGTAAGCAGGCCGGCGCGGATGCCGGCGGGATCGGGGAGAAGCCGCAGAACTGAGTCAGAGAGGCGGCGGGGGGGGGGTTCCCCCGACTGTGGATGGTAGTGTGGGTGGCGATGAGGGGTAGAGGAGAGGGGGAGAGCCGCAAGAAGTAGCGGCTTGTCCTGAAAAGGACGACCGCCAACGGTTTGCAGGGGAGGTGGAGGTAGAGTACCCTAAGAAAGACAGGGTCCTACCTGGAGAAGAGGGAGTCCAGGGGGAGGAAGGAGCTGGTCCTAGGGCTGCAGATTGTATCATGCAGCAAGGGGTTTGCAGGAGCCTGCCTGCCTGCCTAGCAGCCTAATCTGTGCTATACCTGGGAGAGAGCCGACTCGTTTGAGAGCGTCCTGCTCTCTCAAGCTCTAACACTGACTGACTGGTGATCATTGGGGTTCATTATCTCCCTCTAATGTGATGAACCACAATCCTGGGCTCATAACCCGCTTGAAAAGAAGTATGAGTTAGTAAACTCAGTCATCACATTCTTTGAAGCAATGGCGATGTTATATGACGACCCACAGAAAACCACCACTGTCAAATCAGCTCTTCATTCCCTTGTGCAAGGCAAACAACCAGAGAAAGACCACATCAGAGATTTCCGTAGGTGGGCAGCTGATGCATCTTGGAACAATGCGGCCCTAAGATTCCAATTCTGCCTAGGCCTGTTCGAAACTCTCAAGGATGAGCTAGCCAGTCTGAGGCTCCCACTACACCTGAGGTTCTCATTCAAGTTTCCATTTAGCTGCACAGGCACCTGCGGGAAAGATGCTCTGAGCGATCTCATAACTTTAGGCCAACATGGTTACTACCCAAAGTCCTGGCCCCAACAGTCCCCACCTCTGTTCCTCCAACCTCCAATACAGCCGTTGTAGAGCCTATGTAGATAGGTCTACTCCGACCCTATTATATAGGAAACATAGGCGTCTAAACAATCTATGCATCTACTGTGGAGCTGCCGACTAGAGTTGAGCGGACACCTGGATGTTCGGGTTCGAACCCGAACCCAAACTTTAAAAAAAAGTTCGGGTTCGGGAACCCGAACCTGAACCCAGACTCCGAACCCCATTGAAGTCAATGGGACATGACTTTTAGTAAAAAAAAAAATGCGTGGGGGTCCCCCCAAATTCAATAACCAGACTCTTTAGGTCTGGTATGGATATTAAGGGGAACCCCGCCGTCAATTTAAAAAAGAAATTATGTGGGGTTCCCCCCAAATATCCATAACCAGACCCTTCAGGTCTGGTGTGGATTTTAAGGGGAACTCCACCCCAATTTTTTTTTTTTTAAATGGCGTGAAGTTCCCCCTAAAATCCACACCAGACCCCTTATCCGAGCATGTTGACCTGGCCGGCCGCAGAAAAGAGGGGGGACAGAGTGTGGCCCCCCTCTCCTGAACCGCACCAGGCCACATGCCCTCAACATTGGGAGGGTGCTTTGGGGTGCCCCCCAAAGCACCTTTTCCCCATGTTGATGGGGGCAAGGGTCTCATCCCCACAACCCTTTCCCGGTGGTTGTGGGGTTATGCGGGCAGGGGGCTTATCAGAATTTGGAAGACCCCTTTAACAAAGGGGATCCCCAGATCCTGCCCCCCCCCTGTGTGAAATGGTAGGGTTTATTTGTCCCTCCTCCTCACCCGCAGGAGCAGGCATTTACTTTGTTGAGAAAAAGGACCACTCCCTCCGGCCGTGTATTGACTACATGGAGGTCAACAAGATCACTGTGCCCGAGTGTTCACTAAGCTGGGCTTGAGAGGGGCCTACAACCTGGTCCGCATTAGGAAGGGGGACAAATGGAAAACGGCTTTCTGAACCCTCTTCGGTCATTTTGAGTACCTTGTGATTCCCTTTGGGTCATGTAATGCCCATGCAACATTCTAACATCTCATGAATGATATCTTCAGAAAGGACCTTGACCTGTTTCTGATCGTTTACCTGGATGAAATTTTGATCTTCTCAGTCTCACTTGAATGCCAGCGGGACCATGTCAAGAAAGTACTAAACACCCTGCAAAGTCATTACTTGACACTAAAGCAGAAATATGTGAATTCGAGAAGCAGTACATCCTGTTCTTAGGGCTCATAATCTCCACTGAGGGGATTTCAATGGACACTCAAAAGGTCTCAGCAATCCTTAAATGGCATGCCCCCTTTTAAAGAAAGGGAGTCCAAAGATTAGTTGGCTTCGCCAACTTCTAACTGAGGTTTGTCAAAGGCTTTTCGACCATTGTCTCCCCAATAACTCAGCTTACTCTAATGGCTGGGCTCAGCCCTCCCTTCTCAGAGCTCAGGTTTCCCAGCTGTCGGTTAATTGCATGTACTCATCATTCTACAGTGACTCACCTGGTGATCATATCCTGATTGTTAACAAGCCCTGCTGGCTATTTAAGCTTTATGGATTAGATGTCCTGTGCCTTCGCCTTGGTCAACATATCTAGAGACTTTCTGCTGTGTTCCTGTTGAAAACTTGCCTGGCTGATGTTTCTTCTGGTTCCTTGTCTGCTACTCTGACTACGCTGATAATTTTCTCCCTGATTTCCTAACTTGCTCTGATTTGCGCAATTTTTACCACTATTATATAGAAAGGCTCCTGCGCTACCGAGGGGGGTGGACTGGGAGGTGGAATGGGGGTACTGCAGCAGACGCCTAACAATCTGTCCTAGGCAGAGAGAAAATGCAAATGAAAAAAAGGGGGGGGGGGGGTGGTGTCTGCGCTGTGAAAGTAGGGTACATAGGATGAGAAGTATCCCAGGTGACTGAGTGAGTGGATGTGATAGGGGAAGGTGAACTTAGAACAACATGATAACCAACATGATATGATAAACAGTAATAAATCACAATAAATCACAGTGGAGGTGACTACAAATAAAAATAACAGAAAGTGACAGATACACTATCCCGTACAGTGTAAGACCAATATAAAGGAAGTCCATGCAATAGAGAAAATATTACACACAGTGCTAAACCAAAAAAATGCTGTTAGACCAGAGAAAGCATCCCATAAAGAATGCCTCTGGATACACAAAAATAAAGTCTCTCATACAAAAAATCCCATATGTCCAAGAAAGTCCAAGGATGAAAATGTGATGCCAGGAAAGGGTGTTAGCGATAGACACCTCAGGTGGTCCCTAGCTCCTCACCTCAAGGCTATTGCACGGATAGCCTAAAACACCACCTCCAAGGGGGGGGGTGATACCTCAGTAGGACGAGCAGCAGTAACACTCCTCAGCAGTGAAACATAAAGCAGATTTAAAGCGGGTAAAAGTACAGTACAGGGAACATCTATTCAGACAGCATGTATCACACATACATCCACTTACCAGGAGGTGATGGATGGTGGGCCTATCTCCCACGAACTGTGAGTTCGTTCTTGGTCCAGAGATTGTGTCTGACTTTCACTCTTCTGTGGATGGGCCAGATGATCGCTCAGGACACATGAGCCTCAGACAGCGTGCATGGTGGAAAAAAGACAGACCATAGCACAATCCTGCAAGGTAAAAACACTTTTAATAACACTCACAGTTAAAAACGATCCAATATGGGACATAAACAGGACGGACGTCAGGTGGGTCTCTCTGCGTCAGGCGTGTGGACTCTGAGGCTCCTCGATCCCTACACGTCTCGTCACACCACGTGACTTCCTTATATCATATCATGTTGGTTATCATGTTGTTCTAAGTTCACCTTCCCCTATCACATCCACTCACTCAGCCACCTGGGATACTTCTCATCCTATGTACGTTACTTTCACAGCGCAGACACCACCCCCCCCCTTTTTTTCATTTTTACCACTATGTTATATTATTATAATGGTGTGATTTTTACTGAATTCTCTATCTCCATTTGATTCATGGTTCCTGACACTTACTCACCTTCATACCCATTTCCTCTGGAACCAGGAAGCTTAGGCAGCCTTTGAACGTCTGAAGATCTTGTTTATCTCCGCAACAATATTGCAACACCCGGACCCAGCACTCCCTTTGGTTGCTTCCAAAATAGCTACAGGAGCTGTCCTCTTCCAGGGTCTGGGCCCAAAGGCCTTGTTGCGCCCAGTAACCTTCTTCTCCAAAAAACAAAGCCATGCCAAAATGAATTATGACGTAGGTGACAGAGAACTCCTGCCAAAGTAGCATTTGAAGAGTGGAGGTATCTGTTGGAGGGTGCTACTCACCCAGTCATGATCTTTACTGACCATAAGAACTTAGAATATTTGAGGTCCGCTAAGCACCTAAGGTCCCAGATAGGCCTTATTTTTTTCAAGATTTAACTTTCACTGTATAAATGGACCCAGATATAAGAATGGGAAGATTCCCTATCCCGGATGTCCTCTGAATCTGCTAAACCTGCTCCCCCAAGCACAATTCTCTCTACCCAGATTTTTATTTTATTTTTTTGCCTAGCATGAGATCGACTATTGAACAGGCCTCTGCATCTTTCTCTGAAACAGAGCATGCTTCTCTAAGGAGACAGGATGGATTACTCTGGCATCAAGATAAGGTCTTCATACCCCAGGAGGCAAGGCTTCCAGTTCTCAAAACATTCCATGACCACCAATTAGCTGGCCTCCTTGTACCCCATAAAACTAGTGAGCTCATCCAATGGTCCTTCTGGTGGCCCAACCTTGGTTGAGACTGCAAAGCCTATGTTAGAACCTGAACAGTGTGCCTTCACAGCAAAGGCGACAAGACTAAGCCCTGGGGATTTTTGAGATCCTTAAATGTCCCTAACTGTACATGGGATATGATCTCCATGGACTTCATTGTGGATCTTTCGCCCTCTGAAAGATTCACTACCATCCTGGTGGTGGTGGATCGCTTGTGAAAGATGGCCCATTTCTTGCCCATAGTAGGCAAACTTTCCGCTTCAGAGACAGCCTACATGTTCATCAATCGTGAGACTCCATGGTCTGCTCAACAACGTTGTCTCGGATCGGGGGATACAGTTTACCTCCAGATTCTGGAGAGCTCTTTGTAAAGCCCTGAGTGTGGAACTCTGCCTTTCTTTGGCGTACCATCCCCAGAGTAATGGGCAAACCGACTGCACAAACCAAACCTTGGAGCAGTACCTATGTTGCTTCTCAGCCTATTACCAGGACAATTGGGCTTCCCTGCTTCCACTGGTGAAGTTTGCCTATAACAACTTGCTCTCCTACCAACCAGTCCCCATTCTGGGCCAACTATGTGTTCCACCCTTCCGCTCTACCAGAGAATATACCCGAATCAGCAGTGCCTGCTGTACAGGACAGACTTGCCTTCATACAAGGGAATTACCAATCCATCCAAGAATGTATACAAAAGGCTTAGTCCAACTATAAGAGGTTCTTTGACAGTAAACGAAAAGGGAATATCTCCCTTAAAGTCAGGGACGAAGTATGGCTCTCAACAGGGAGCCCTTCAAAGAATTTGGGGCAAGATATATTGCCCCTTTTCCAATTAAGCATGTTATCTCTGCCCGATTCATAAAAAAATTCACCCAGTCTTTTATGCCTCTCTTCTCAAGCCGGCCAATCCGGATCCTTTTCCAGGTAGAGTAAAACCACCTCCATTAACAGTAACTGTTGAAGGGGGAACAGAATATGAGTAGTGTTGCTCACGAATATTCGAATTGCGAATATTCGGCTCGAATATTGCATATTCGAGAAATCGCGCAATATCTCGAATATTGTGCCGAATATTCGCAATGTCGAATATTCGATTTTTCTCAAATTTTTTTAACACAGATCACATGCTAGTGATCTCCATCGACGTGTAAAAGCAATGGTGGTATGATTAGAGGGACCCTGGGCCGAGTAGCGCATGTGATCCTTTTATGCTGCCGAATATTCGCAATGCGAATATTCGGCAATTGCAATATCGCGCGTTTTTTTCCCCGCCCTTCATTCACATCACAGCCAATCAGAGTTCCATTTCCACAGGTGTCAGAGGTTAGCAACCTCCACATCAACCAATAGGAAGCTGCCTCACGACCATTATATAAACTAAGTGCCAGCATGTGCTCAATGCAGATTCACAAGGTGGATATAGAGGGAGAAGTGTTTCTGTGCTCTTGTTATATTGCATCAGCATTGCAGTGCCTTTCAGTTCTGTGCTCCTGTTCAGTGTTCAGTTCATTTGAGTATTAGCAGCTGCTAGTGCTTATATTTCTAAACTGCTTTTTTAAAAGCAAAAAGAGACCAAACAGCTTTTTTAAAGCTACTATTTGTGTGTTTGTGTTCCAGTTTCATTTAGTGTTAGATAGATAGGGTTGAGTGTACTTTGTACACCTCTGTAAGCTAGCTAGCTAGTTTAGTGTGTTTATTTAGTTAGATAGTTATCTGTTTTTAAAAAAAAAAAAAAAAAAAAAAGTTATTTTTAGTTTATTCAGATCTCTGGCTCTGCTGTGTTTTAGCAGAGTCACTGTTCTATCTATATTAGTTTCTTTATTGCTCTTATTCGTTGCCCAGTCAGTTTTTGTCTGTTGTCTGTCAGTCAGTTAGTTAGTTTAAAAAAAAAAAAAAAATTTTAAAAAATTTACCTTTCGTTTAATTGTTTGTTTAGTGGCATAGCTACTAGTTGTTTGTCTGCGCGCCTGTTTTTTCTATTATCACATTTACCCCCCCCCCCCAATAAAGTTTACCCACCCCACCCATATCAGCATGAGCAGCATCCGTGGTCGTGGCAGCAGGGGTAGGGGAGTTACTCCCAGTGCTGGGTCGCTGCCAGCACGGGGTACCTCTCCGCCCCTACTACTGGTAGAGGATCGGGTGGAAGGGGAGTCCGCCTCATCCGGGAGTTTTTTACTTCGGGCAGCCGCCCGATATTGCCTTCACAGGCTCCAGCAGTGGTGGAGTACATGGGGCACAGCAGTGCCACTCAGTCATCACCAAGTAGCACCACCACCATCAGTACACACCCGGTGCCTTTAGTACCCAGCCCCAGCGAGTCCAGCCTCATGCTGTTTGATGGTGAAAGTGACATGGATATCTTGGGGGAGGCCCTCGATCATGCAGACATTGATTTATGTGCTGATGGTCAGGACCTTTTGAAGGGTTAATGGAGGAGGAGGAGAGGGGTACTGGCTGTCAGTAGCCCAGAGACCTCCCTTCATGGTGGTGCTGGTGGTTTCTGCAGGAAACACCAGCACCTAGTCAGACCCATGCGTCTGTGAGGGGACATCGGAGCCAGGCTAGCGGCTCCATGTCAGATGTCTCCTTCAGACCACCACATGTCAGCCCTGGGTCTGACATATCTGGGGGCGAAGAGGAGGGGTGACCCAACATGGGTGCCACCTGCCTCGTCGGTTCACAGCATCAGTGACGACGAGAAGTAGGCACCCTGGGGAAACGGTGCGCCAGGTCACCAGGGAGACCAACGTCAGGGTCTCCACTGGTGATGGCAGCAGGAGGTGTGTCAGCAGCAGCAGCAGCAGCAGCAGCAGCAGCAGGCAGCTCCACCTGTGCGCACCCGAGTCCCAGCAGGTGAAGTCACGTCACCCCATCTGACAGGAGGGCGACGCTGAAGTCACCTCTCTGGGCCTACTTCACCTTGGTAGCAGATAACCCGACAGTAGCCATCTGCCAGCTCTGTCGTGCCAAGTGAAGAGAGGGAAGTGTTTGGCTCGGGTGGGTACCACGGCACTCAACCAGCACCTGCGGATTTATCACTGGCAGGAGCATGACCAGATGAAGCGTGCTGGTGGTAGCAGCGCCACCACCACAACAAGTGTGCAGGGTACAGCAGCCCCTGCCACAGCTTCATCGGCTACCAGCAGGTCATGCCCCCCCGCTCCCTCTAGTAGAGGTACTGCTACCGACAGCCAGACCTCCACATCATCACCCTCCTCTTCGGTGTCCCGCACTGCCGTCCGGCGCCAGGCGTCTCTTTCTGACGCCTTTGAACCAACACTCCCTTCCCCCCCTTCAGACCGACGTGTGCGTTCCCTCAATGGGCTCCTGGCAAGGGTTATTGCCCAACATCTGCTTCCTTTAACATAGTGGACTGCAACCCCTTCAGGCAGATGTTGGAGCAGGCCCAACCCCAATGGCGTGTCCCCAGCCGCCATTTCTTTGCCAGGACTGGTGTCCCTGCCCTACACCAGCACATTGTGCAGAATGTAACCCTGTCGCTGGATCATGCTGTCAGCAACAGGGTGCATCTGACAATGGATGGCTGGACCAGCAGGCATGGGCAGGGGCGCTACATAAGCTTCACGGCCCATTGGGTTTCCCTCCGAGGCGCCGGGGAGGGATTGGCGGCATCTGATTTTGTGGTGCCGCCCCGGGGTGTCCAGGGGAGAAGTGCTGGTCTCCCTCAAGCCACTGTCTCCGCAGCTGCTGAGCCTCCCACAAGCGCCCCCGTAGCTATTCAAGTGTGGGGCACGTGCGCTGTCAGGCCGTGCTCCAGCTTGTTAGTTTAGGGGAACGGAGACACACACTGGACGAGAAGTGCTGAGCGCACTTCAGGCTCAGGTCCAGAAGTGGCTGACACCACGAAGGCTCCAAGCAGGTCTGGTTGTCTGTGACAATGGCAGCAACCTCCTCTCCGCCCTCCAGGCTGGCAGTCTGACACACGTGCCCTGTCTGGCACATGTCCTCAACCTAGTGGTGCAGAAGTTCCTGCGCACCTATCCCGGGTTGAGTGACATAGTGCTAAGTACGCCAGGATTGCCAGCCACTTCAGGCGCTCCCCAACCGCTACCTCGCGTCCCTGTCAAAGTTGCAGCGGGACAACAGCCTGCCCCTTCACAGGCTGATTGTGGACAGTGTGACCGGTGGAAACCCAGCCTCTACATGCTGGAGAGGTTGTGGGAGCAGCGAAGGGCGGTGAAGGAGTACCTGCTGGAGCAAGGCACTGGCGGCCCATCACAACAACACACTCCCGTACATCACCAGTCTGGAGTGGGGGCAGATACACCAGGTCTGCCATGTTTGGGCCCCTTTTGAGCAGGCGACCAAGATGGTGAGCAGGGAGCATGTCGGCCTCAACGACGTGCTCCCATAGTGTTCCTGCTGGACAGGGCACTAGATCGCCTGCTCGGAGCTGGGGAGAGTGCCTTGGTGGAGCAGGAGGAGGAGACAACACTGCTCCACCAAGACCAGGCCCAGGACGAGGAGGAGGAGGAGGATCATGATGATGATCAGAGGTGACTGGTGGCGTCCTGGAGTCAGGGCCTGGTCAGGAGGGAGAGCCGTGTTGGGGGCACCGATAGTCCGGGGGGTTTGGCATGACTGACCCGCGAACAGCAGCGCCTCCATGACGAGGAAGCGGACGTCATGGACCCAGGCAGCCATGAGGAGTCACAGCGGGCTGTGCTCTTCCCCATGGCTGCCCACATGCTGAGATGCCCAGGAGGGACCCCCGGTTAAAGCCATCAAGGAGAGGGACGAGTTTTGGCTGGCCACCCTTGTAGATCCCAGATTTAAGGGGAAACTGGAGCAGTTCCTCCCAGCCAGAGGAGGCAGCCCGGATGGAGAACTGCAGGCATGCCTATCAGCCCGTTTGGAGCAGGCAATCCCCGGCCTCCAGTTGTCCCCCCACCTCATCTCACCCAGCAGGTGGCTGCACCCAGCAGCAACATCAGCAGCCGAGCAGGGACCTAATGGGTGAGATGAGGGATGTTCATGCAAACTGAGCGACCCAGTACCAGCAGCAGCAGCAGCAGCAGCAGCCATCACCACCAGCGGCTGGCCCACATGGTGGCAGACTACATGGGGTCCGTCAGTGCTTCTGACAGTATGAGCACCGACGACCCCATGGAGTACTGGGTTGCCAATTGGACACCTGCCGCGAGCTCGCTCAGTATGCGCTGGAGTTATTGTCTTGCCCCCCCTCCAGCGTACTATCTGAGCGGACATTCAGCGCGGCAGGTGGGGTGGTCACGGACAAGAGGACCCGTCTGTCCACAGACTCCGTGGACAGACTCACATTCAATCAAAATGAATGAGTCCTGGATCGGCGGTGACTTTCTGGCACCCGCCGTCGCTTCAGGGCGCTGAATGGTCCCTTGTCAGTTACCAATACCTCTCCTATCTCTTTATACCAGGGGTGTCAAACTCAATTTCATCGTGGTCCGCATCAGCATTATGGTTGCCCTCAAAAGGGCCGTTATATCTGTAATATTATATGTCCAGCGCATCCCCTCCCTTACATTCGATGTCAAAGGCCACCCCACCATCCTACCCCACCATCAGAAGTGGGTTCCCCCTCTCCCTTACATCACAGTGCATCTCCCTTTCCTTATGCTGCTGCTGGGAAGAAGGTGGATATTTTTTTGTTTTTTGAAAAGCCTGTGGCGTGCAAAACACAACCAAAAACTCCACCCGGTGCCACAGCTACTTAAGGCCTGTGTCATTCTGCTTTTCAAATGTAATCACCATGCTAATGCAATTTCAAGCTTTTGTAATTTTGGCACTATATGGGCTCCTACTGCTAATGCCAAAGGCTGAGTGATTATGTACCGATATATTACTCATACTGTGCTGTTACCTTTTGTCTGTGAGATTTGCCACTTTCTTACTACTGCTGGTGCTGCTGCCACCATCTTCCACGACCACGAGTGAAAAAAACACTTAATTGTGTACTGGTACTACTATGCTGCTGCTTCTGCCAGTGCTCAGATACTTATGTGACAAGTTCTTTGGCACTATATGCTACAATTATCAACGCTGCTGCTATCCTGCTGCCACCTCTTCCACGACCACGAGTGAAAAAAAACACTTTATTGTGTACTGGTACTACTACACTGCTGCTGCTGCCAGTGCTCACTTACCTATGTGACAAGTTCTTTGGCACTATATGCTACAATTATCAACGCTGCTGCTATCCTGCTGCCACCTCTTCCACGACCACGAGTGAAAAAAACACGTAATTGTGTACTGGTACTACTATGCTGCTGCTTCTGCCAGTGCTCAGATACTTATGTGACAAGTTCTTTGGCACTATATGCTACAATTTCAACGCTGCTGCTATCCTGCTGCCACCTCTTCCACGCACAGAGTGAAAAAACACTTTATTGTGTACTGTACTACTACACTGCTGCTGCTGCCAGTGCTCACTTACCTATGTGACAAGTTCTTTGGCACTATATGCTACAATTATCAACGCTGCTGCTATCCTGCTGCCACCTCTTCCACGACCACGAGTGAAAAAAACACTTAATTGTGTACTGGTACTACTATGCTGCGCTTCTGCCAGTGCTCAGATACTTATGTGTCAAGTTCTTTGGCACTATATGCTACAATTTCAATGCTGCTGCTCCTTATGCTGCTGCCACCTCTTCCACGACACGAGTGAAAGAAACACTTAGTTGTGTACTTGTACTAACTATGCTGCTGCTTCTGCCAGTGCTCAATACTATGTGTCAAGTTCTTTGGCACTATATGCTAACAATTATCAATGCTGCTGCTTCCTATGCTGCTGCCACCTCTTCCACGACCACGAGTGAAAGAAACACTTTTTTGTGTACTGGTACTACTATGCTGCTGCTTCTGCAGCGCTCAGATACTTATTGTGAAGTTCTTTGGCACTATATGCTACAATTATCAATGCTGCTGCTCTCTATGCTGCTGCCACCTCTTCCACGACCACGAGTGAAAAAAACACTTAGTTGTGTACTGGTACTACTACACTGCTGCTGCTGCCAGTGCTCACTTACCTATGTGACAAGTTCTTTGGCACTATATGCTACAATTATCAACGCTGCTGCTATCCTGCTGCCACCTCTCTCCACGACCACGAGTGAAAAAAACACTTAATTGTGTACTGGTACTACTAACACTGCTGCTGCTGCCAGTGCTCATATACTTATGTGTCAAGTTATTTGGCACTATATGCTACAATTATCAATGCAGCTGCTCCTATGCTGCTGCCACCTCTTCCCACGACCACGACGTGAAGAAAACACTTAGTTGTGTACTGGTTACTACTATGCTGCTGCTTCTGCCAGTGCTCATCAGATACTTATTGTGTGACAGTTCTTTGCACTATATTGCTACAATTATCAATGCTGCTGCTCCTATGCTGCTGCCACCTCTTCCACGACCACTAGTGAAAAAAACACTTAGTTGTGTACTGGTACTACTACACTGCGCTGCTGCTGCCAGTGCTCACTTACCTATGTGACAAGTTCTTTGGCACTATATGCTGCAATTACCAATGCTGCTGCTGTGCTGCTGCCACCTTCTTCCACACAGTATAACAACACTTTATTGTGTACTGTTAATACTATACTGCTGCTGCAGTGCTCAGATACCTATGTGAAAGTTTTTGGCACTATATGCTACAATTACCAATGCTGCTGCTGTGCTGCTGCCACCTCTTCCACAAGTGATACAACACTTTATTGTGTACTGTTACTACTATACTGCTGCTGCCAGTGCTCAGATACCTATGTGACAAGTTCTTTGGCACTATATGCTACAATTACCAATGCTGCTGCTGTGCTGCTGCCACCTCTTCCACAAGTGATAAAACACTTTATTGTGTACTGTTACTACTATACTGCTGCTGCCAGTGCTCAGATACCTATGTGACAAGTTCTTTGGCACTATATGCTACAATTACCAATGCTGCTGCTGTGCTGCTGCCACCTCTTCCACAAGGATAAAACACTTTATTGTGTACTGTTACTACTAGACTGCTGCTGCCAGTGCTCAATACCTATGTGACAATTCTTTGACACTATATGCTACAATTTCAAAGCTGCTGCTGCTGTGCTGCTGCCACCTCTTCCACAAGTGATACAACACTTTATTGTGTACTGTTACTACTATACTGCTGCTGCCAGTGCTCAGATACCTATGTGACAAGTTCTTTGGCACTATATGCTGCAATTACCAACTGCTGCTGTCAAGTCTTGCCCAAGTGTTTAGATTCTGTCTAGTACTATTACCACTTATGCTTGTAATGTGTTGTGTGTGATATTTACTTTATTTTGAATACTACTGCTGCTGCCTTCATGCTGAGTAATGCTTCATGACCTCTCTGTCACAGCGGATCCACAAACAGCATCCCTAAAAGCTACCAGACCGGAATCGTAACAAACAGCAAGTGTGACTAATGACTGAACGTTATGTTAAACCCTGTTTGTGGCCCTTTTTACTGCAACTTTTAGCCTATCTGCAAGAGCAAATCAGCACTCTCTTTCTCTTTCTCGCTCTCTCTCTATATCTATATCATATATATTATATTATATAATAATATAATATATAATATATATATATATATATATGTATATTATGTATATATTGTAGCTTTTGTTATAGTAATTTTTCAACAGTTTAGTTTGTGTGTTAGTAGTGTCTGTGTGTCCGTGTATTTTGTTTTTTTATTAGATTTTGTGTTAAATAAAATAATAGTATGAAATGTTTTTTAGGTTATTACTGAAGTTAGATGTGTTGATGTTGATGTGTTAGATGTGAAGTTAGATGTGGTTGAAAGACCTAAGAATCTCAATAAGAAAGGAAACATTTGGAAAAGAATAACAGGTTTAATAACCAAAAATTATAAATATATTACATGGATTTTTTCAAGCGCTTGTAAATCTCAGCCAGCTCCTTGAAATTTTTTCTCTGCTGTTGTAACAGCTGTTCATTCTCGAGGTCCAATTTTTTTATTTTGCGCCGATTGGACAGGACTTTTTGATTGGTCCTCTCCATGACATAGGATTTCTCCTGAATCTCTTTCAAAACTGTTAGGATATAAGAAAAAAAAAATTAGGATTAAATACTGTACTTTTTTATATCTACATCTTATTGTTGAAATGTCATTAATCGTTGTGCACATATTTACCCTCCTGACTGATGGTCATCACAGGCGCTGTGTCATCCTCCTGCTCCTCTTCTGCATCATGGCATTCACCAGGAGGTGGGTGGGGGAAGTTGCAGCTCCTCAGGAGCTGGGGTGGTAAGTCGGAGGGCCCTGGCTGCTCCTTATCCCTCTCCTCCTCTGCATCCTCCTCTTCATCCTCCTCTTCTTCCTCCTCCTCCTCTGCGGCCTGTCGCCTTGTGCGCTTGGGGCGCACAGATGGTAGAGGAGATCCTATAATAACACAATGTTTATATATGTAAAAAATGATTTCTAATAACATATGCACATTCTGTGTACTCTGCTGTATTGTATATGAATACACATTTATTTATATAGACAGTTAACCAATGGGATAATGTTATACTAAAGGGTCTTGCTGGCACTACAGGGGACTGAGTGTGAGCTGGGCTGCCACCATGGTAAAATTAGCTGTTTGTGTTTCCTTTGTATTATTCTGAAGATCTCATGTTTAAAAAAAGGCCTGATGGAGTACACGTGATTACTATGATAACCCCACGCCTAGCACAGGAATTTAGTGGTAATTGAGTTATAAAATACCACCCTTTCCCCTTGAAACCCACCACACCACCACTTTAATTCCATGGTTTAACTTGATGGAATAATGTCTTTTTTCAACAGTACTATGAATACCTTCGGTGGTGATATATGTTACCACAACATGGCGTCTGGTTAACAACATCTGCCCTAAGGTTAATTACATATCACCTTACATGACTGTCACCAATAACTTACCTGGATGAAATTCATCGCGGATCTGTGTGACCCGTCCATGTGGCGCCTCTTCAAGTCTGACCATTTTTTTGAGAATGGCCATGTGGTCATGTGACCCGCCATGAAACTCATGTAATTCCTCCAATACGGACTGGACGATTTTTTGTTTATCCTGCTGGCACCTCATTTAGGGTCGTAACCATGTTGCAGGAACCTCTGCAAGATGAAGAACAAAGTATATTATAATACTTTTGTTTAAACCCTTATGGATATATGACGTAAATGTATGGTATTCAATAATTGGAAGCATTCTCGCCTTATTAATCACTGACAGTGGTAACATGACAGATTTTATATGTTGCCATTTTGGTCACCAGCTTTTGGAATAAATATAGCAGCCATTATCATTTGCATAATTATGTATATATGAGTAACATCACAGGATAGACGTATAGGGGAGAAATGAGTTGCTATTCATCTGACCACTATAATAATTTTTTGAGCCTTACACTGGCCCTGTACAATAGATTATTTTTTTTAATCCCTATCTTTACATATGAAAAATAATATGTTTGTTTCTTTTCACTTTTTGATGAAAAGGGAGAACTCTGTGGACTCTGATGTAAAAGGGAGAACTCTGTGGACTCTGATGTAAAGGGAAAACTCTGTGGACTCTGATGTTAAGGTAGAACTCTGTGGACTGTGATGTTAAGGGAGAACTCTGTGGACTCTGATGTTAAGGGAGAACTCTGTGGACTCTAATGTAAAAGGGGAACTCAGTGGACTCTAATTTAAAAGGGAACTCTGTGGACTCTAATGTTAAGGGAGAACTCTGTGGACTCTAATGTAAAAGGGGAACTCTGTGGACTCTAATGTAAAAGGGGAACTCTGTGGACTCTAATGTAAAAGGTAGAACTCTGTGGACTCTAATGTAAAAGGTAGAACTCTGTGGACTCTGATGTAAAGGGAGAACTGTGTGGACTCTGATGTAAAGGGAGAACTCTGTGGACACTGATGTAAAGGGAGAACTCTGTGGACACTGATGTAAAGGAGAACTCTGTGGACTCTGTTGTAAAGGGAGAACTCTGTGGACTCTGATGTAAAGGGAGAACTCTGTGGACTCTGATGTAAAGGGAGAACTCTGTGGACACTGATCTAAAAGGGGAAGTCTGTGGATCCTGATGTAAAAGGGGAAGTCTGTGGACTCTGATGTAAAGGGAGAACTCTGTGGACTCTGATGTAAAGGGAGAACTCTGTGGACTCTGATGTAAAGGGAGAACTCTGTGGACTCTGATGTAAAGGGAGAACTCTGTGGACACTGATGTAAAGGGAGAACTCTGTGAACTCTAATGTAAAGGGAGAACTCTGTGGACTCTGATGTAAAAGGGGAAGTCTGTGGACTCTGATGTAAAAGGGGAAGTCTGTGGACTCTGATGTAAAGAGGAACTTTTATGATTAATTTCATATGGTTAGAAATGTTATTTAATAGCGACATCTATGCAAACTAAGACAAAAAAATTGCTGTGCGACGCTGAAGTGTTCGGGTTTGAAATGAACAAAAGGTGGCAACCCTGGGCATGCTGGGAGTTGTAGTTTTGCAACCGCTGGAAACACACTGTTTGGGAAATACTAATATCTGATCTTGCATCCTAACTTTTTAACTAGTCTAAAATGCAGTTAAAGATAATGAAATAACAAGTGGTGAAATTACTTACAGTAATCAGCAGTTTTTTCCTCACTGGATGAAAAGTTACTCCCCCACCATCTTCGCTTCGCAGGCAGCAGTAGATTCGCAGGGCAGCACTAAATAGCAATCCGAATATACACTGGCAAAGAATCCAGGAAATGATCGCCGTTTTCGCGACCGCGTGTTGTCCGCAGCGCGCAATGCGCGGTCGAGAATTTTCGCAATAAATTTCGCATTTGCGAAATTTCACGTTAGCGAAATTTCGCAATTTTTTTTTTGGATGAAATTATCAACGAATATTCGAAATTTACGAATATTTCTCGAATATTCAATCCTATATATTCGCGCGAAATTATTGAGCGAAAGCGAATATGGCGTATTCTGCTCAACACTAAATATGAGGTGGAATCTGTTCTAGATTGCAGAAAATTAGGTAGGCAAATCCAATACTTGATCAAGTTGAATGGATATCCACCCAAAGAAAGCTCCTGTGAATCCAAAGCCAATGTACATGCCCCCAGATTCCTCCAAGAGTTTCAGGCCAAATACCCAGAGAAAATTGCCCAAATAGGCATCTGGATGCTGCCTGTTGGGGGGCACTGTGAGGACACTGACAGCAGGAGAAGGTCTCTAGGACCCAGCATCTGTTAGGCCATCAACAACAGGAGAAGGGCTCTAGGACCCAGCTTCTCCAGCAGCACATCACATGTTAAGGAAGTTTACCAGTGCTTGAAGTTGATGACTGATCTCAGCTTGTTACCTGTGCTCCTATGATTCCTTGCTCCTGTGATCCCTAGTTCCTGACCTGGCTTTTTTCTGACCTGTCTGCCTGTCTCCAGTCCTTCACCCCAGCTCGTTTTATGGATACCCTCTGCCTGCACTTGTGTTTGAACCGGCTTCCACCTGACTTTGTCTGCTCTGCTTTACACCTGGTTCTGATCTTGTCTTGTGTTGACTACTTTTTCTATTTCAGTGACATTACAGAACTGTCACACCTCACAGGTGCCACCTGCTTGCAGACTCTGTTCATCACAACAGCAGTATTCCTGAGTTTTCTGCAAGCAACTCCAGACGACCTGTGCTCCTTCTGTCTCACCTTCAGGGGAGTCTGGAACTTAGCTGCAAAGGAAGCCCTCTCTCCAGTGGCGGCTGGTGCTCAAAATATTTGGGGGGGCGCAAACAAACTAAAAAATCCTTGAAAAAATAAACAAAAATATCAAATGCAGCCACTGTGCCCATCATATGCAGCCACTGTGCCAATCATATGCAGCCACAGTTCCCATCAAATGAAGCCACTGTGCCCATCATATACAGCCACTGTGCCCCATCAAATGCAGCCACTGTGCCCATCAAATGCAGCCACTGTGCCCCATCAAATGCAGTCACTGTGCTGATCAAATGCAACCACTGTGCACATAAAATGCAGCCAGTGGCTTATAATAAGCAGCCTTAGTGCCCAGGAATAGCAGCCACTCATCATATGAGTCATTCATCATATGCAGCCTCTGTGCCCATGAAATGCAGCCACTGTGCCCATCATATGCAGCCTCTGTGCCCATGAAAAGCAGCCTATGTGCCTGTCAGGAAAGGTTCCATCCGCTGGTGCTATTTATGTTCTGTCTTGCAGTGCTGCGTCCCACCAGCAGGGGTCTCCTGGCAGTTCGGAGCTTTCAGGGGAACTTCCCCCTGCTGGTATATCACCTTTGGGACGCAGTACTGGCCTCCACCAGCGGATGGACCCTGGCAGTGTGGAGCACCTGGCCCTTGCTGCGTTCAGGTGTGACCTGAACATAATTAACACGCCCCTATTTATATATGGCAAGTTCAAGCAGAACTCGCCCTGGTATCTGTCTATTTACCGGACCCTCAGCCTGATACCTGACCCTGAGCCTGCTGTCCCCGTTCTGGACTTCTGACCCGACCCGATCCGATCTGTCCTGACCTGATCCCTCTCCTGGACATTTCCTTCCTGCCCATTCCCTGTCTGCAGCTTCTTTGGTGATCTCCTGGTATTTGACCCCGGCTTGGCTTTTGGTTTATGATTACGGCATTTCCCCTGGACTTGTATATATGCTTTGTGTTATTTGTGCACTGGTTGTCGTCACCTGTTTGTTCACCTTTGTAAATAAAACACCTTTTTATTCCACTATATACAGTGTTGGTCTCCTCTGTGTAGGCACACAGTCCTGGTCCATTTAGAATCTCTGACAGTGCCCATGAAATGCAGCCTCTCTGCCTCATCAATTTCCGCCTCAGTGCACTGCCCATCATATGCAGCCACTGTGCCCCCTGCGCGCCCATTCACTGTCTGACCGGCACTTACCCCATCTTGGTGGCGAGTCAGGCAGCAGGTGACAGCGGCGAGCTGTAGGATGGTGATGGTTCCTCTGTCCTCCATGCATCTGTTGTTCGCTTCTGGTAGCTGCCAAATGGGATCACCTGTATCTTCAGCCAATTAGGTGACTGGTATTAGACCCGCACCTCCTGGTTGGTGGAGAGGCAGTTCAGTGTTAGAAAAGCAAATATTAATATGCTTTTCTAGCATGCCTGGGCGGACTGCGAGCAGAATGCATTGTGCTTCGAGTCCACCTTTTTTGATGCCTAATAGAGCCTATGGCTCTAATCGAATGCTTAAAAAAACACCCCCCACTGCTGGAATTCAGGCGCCCGTCATCCGAAAAAGGGTCCGGACGCCTGAATATGGATTGAAGCGGCGGCCATGGATAGTTTCATGCAATGCAATGCATGAATCTACCCATTTGTCATATAGGGGACGATGTGACAGAGGGGGCGACGGCCATACACCCTTAATGGACTATAGTAATAAGTAGGAAAGTGCGCTTAGGAAAAGATTTATTAGGACTGCAGCCCCCCAGAAAAAGGATACCCCACTGGCGAGGTACCTAGGTACCTAGGTATGTGTGAAAGGGGTGGTGGCGCTGTCCCAAACCCTGATTATCAGAGGTGCCTGTGTCAGTGTCTTGACTTGTGAAATCGGTACTAGGAATTCCCTACGTACAAGTGTATTCCAAATACAGTGACACCATTTACATCAAATAATAAACATATACTGAAAAAGTGCAAAAGTGCATAAACAGTGATTATAATTAAAGTCGATAGAATTCAAAAGTTCAAACATATATAACGATGATAGATGTGCAGTATTCCTAGATACGAGTTTCCATCAAATGTGTAGGAAGGTGGTAACGCTGTGGTCCGGTGCTCCCCCACCAGGTTCCCCACTCACCAGAGCCAATCACCCCTGCAGGGGTATTAGGCGTGTAGTCACAGAGGGATCCAGATATCCTCCAGAGGTATTATCGGCCCAGGGAAGATGTATCCATTGGATAATAATATCAGGTCCTCACGATGCAGTCTCACAGGGGGCTCCCAGGTATTACACAGGACGTATGGGCCGATAATACCTCTGGAGGATATCTGTCCATATCTCCTCTTCAAGTTTTGCTTTGTGCATTGCTGTCACCAATTTGGTTCTGAGAGGACATTGATTGCACAGTGCACTCACTTGGAGCGGCAGTTTTCTCCTTCCTATTAGCCCCTTAAGCAGTTGAGAACCAAGATTATTTGAATCATTTTAAAATAAGAAAAACAAAATTATTATATTTTTTTAAACATACACACAAATGCTTCTCCTTTCATTTTCATTTTAAAACTGAATGTTTTTTTTTACAAGGTAAGGGTTCACATAAACTTTAATTTTAGGTCACAGAAACACTTTCTGATGGGAAGAGGTTTGCACTCAAAATCTCACGATACATGGCCCCATTCATTCTTTCATGTACATGGATCAGTCGTCCTGTTCCCTTTGCAGAGAGATTTTTCCACCCCCATGCTTCACAGTAGGTATGGTGTTCTTTGGTTGCAACTCAGCATTGTCTTTCTTCCAAACACGATGAGTTGTGTTTCTACCAAACAGTTCTACTTTGGCTTCATCTGACCATATGACATTCTCCCAATCCTCTTCTGGATCATCCAAATGCTCTCTAGCAAACCTCAGACGGGCCCGGACATGTATTGGATTAAAGTGGTTGTAAACCACTTTTTTTAACTTTTACCTACAGGTAAGCCTATAATAAGGCTTACCTGTAGGTATAAAGAATATCTCCTAAACCTGTACGGTTTAGGAGATATTCCCCTCGCAATGCACCGCTGATTGCGCCGCTGATTGCAGCGGCGCATGCGCAGGGGGAATCCACGGCGAAAGGACCGGCCGCCGCTGTACCTGGCCGGATTTAAATCTCCCGCGCGCATGCGCGGGAGTGACGTCATCGCCGCTCCAGCCAATCACAGCGCTGGAGCGGCGATACCCGGAAGACCAGGACCAGGTAAGTTCCCTACACCTCGTACCGAGGTAAGTATTTCATAATGAGCTAATATGCGGTGCATATTAGCTCATTATGACTTTTGCCTTGCAGGTCTAAAAGAAAAAAAAAATTGTGGTTTACAACCGCTTTAAGCAGGGGGACACGTCTGGCACTGCAGGATCTGAGTCTCTGGTGGCGTAGTGTGTTACTGATGGTAGCATTTGTTACATTGGTCCCCGCTCTCTGCAGGTCACTCATTTTCTCCGCCCGTGTGGTCTGGGATTATTGCTCACCGTTCTTGTGATCATTTGACCCCACAGGGTGAGATTTTGCGTGGAGCCCCCGATCAAGGGAGATTATCAGTGGTCTTGTATGTCTTCCATTTTCTAATTATTGCTCTCACAGTTGATTTTTTCACACCAAGCTGCTTGCCTATGGCAGATTCAGTCTTCCCGACTTGGTGCAGGTCTACAATTTTGTTTCTGGTGTCCTTCGACAGCTCTTTGGTCTTCACCATAGTGGAGTTTGGAGTGTGACTGTTTGAGGTTGAGGGCAGATGTCTTTTATACTGATAACAAGTTCAAACAGGTGCCATTAATACAGGAAATGAGTGGAGGACAGAGGAGCCTCTTAAAGAAGAAGATACAGGTCTGTGAGAGACAGAAATCTTGCTTGTTTGTAGGTGATCAAATACTTATTTTTCACCATAATTTGCAAATAAATTCTTTACAGTGTTAAAGTAGTTTCAAAAGTAATATTTAATACTTTTTATTCTGGAATATTTATTAAAAGAATACCTGGCCATACTACCATAAGTTATTATGCTTCCTGTTTCCTGTTTTCTGCTCCTGCATCTTGACAGGAAGTGCAGGAGATCAGCAGCAATGAGTTGCAAAAAAAAAGGATAAAAATAAATAAAAATAAGTATTTTATTTAAAAGGCACTTATACTTCCGGTTCCGGCGCCGCATGTAGAGGCAGCAAGCTCCGGAGGCTCCGCTCAGACCGCGAGGAAACCTACATACAAAACCCCGGCACTGCTCCGGATATCGACATCTGCGGTGCCCGCACGCACCTCTATTCGTGGACCATGGAGCGATACCTCACCCAGCCGCGGGCACTCAAAGATCCCGACGGTCCGGATGTCACGTCGGAAGCCTCGGCTGCGTCCAATATGGCGGCCGCCTCACAAGGTGCCTCTCCTTCACAGTGCGCCCAATCCATACCAACGCAGGGCAACACTGAGCGGGGCACTCAGCTGACTGAAGAAATGGACACTTTGGCCCCAGGCAGCGTCGAGCATGACAGCTCGCATGAAAGAATTGCCAAAGCTGTGGCGGCTCTGCTCTCACCCACCATCACAGCGGCTGTTGAACGGGCAGTTGCTGTAGGCATCCAGCAACTGTGCAAAGAGATCGGGGAACATTCCCTGCGATTGACCACGGCAGAACAGCGCATTTCTTCACTGGAAGATGACCAGTACAATATGAGCGGTGCCCTGGAGCGGTTCACACAAGACCAACAACATCTCCATGATCGCATGGAAGACCTGGAGAACCGCTCCAGGAGAAATAATTTGAGGATCATAGGCCTCCCGGAGTCTTACAAACCGGGCTCTCTGCTGGACATATGTTCCGCCGCCCTCCCGGAGTCCCTGGGCCTAGGCAGGAGGTGCGTGGTGGAAAGGGCTCACTGCATTGGCGTCATGTCTGAGGAACGTACTCGCCCCAGGCCGGTGATTGCGCGGTTCTTAAACTATGCGGATCGTATGGATGTCCTGCAGAGCTTCCGCAAAGCCCGCGCAGTGGAGTTTGAGGGTCATAAACTGCTTATTTTCACTGATTATTCTGCAGAGGTCTCTCGCAAGCGCAAAGAGTTTCAGCCGGTGTGCGCGGAGCTACATAAGAGAGGGATCTGTATCACACTGGCATACCCAGCTATCCTCCGGTTACAGGCCCCGAATGGAGAGCAACTTACACTCCAATCTCTAGACAAAGCTCGTGCTTATCTCCAGTCACTCACGGCAGATCGGGGGTCGTCCGACTCATACTCCGACAGAGCTAGACAAGGCCCCAGGGATCAGAGAAGTCCTAGGAAGGATCCGCCTAAACGTCTCAAATCCACATCTGCTCAAGACCACCAAGAATCTGGCTGACTCCAAAAGTTTCTTTTTTCTTTTTTTATTGTTTGTTCCTGAGCGAGGTTTGGGGGAGCCGGCCTGCTTTGTTAACCGCCTCGACACCTTTCGGCTTTCGGGGATAAGGACCGCATGAGGGGTGAAGCCTCGCGGTCGGGGCACTATCCCCTGGCATGAAGCCACGGGATGCTTGCCGCCTTCATAGATTTACTCTACTGGCTTCCGTCTCTACCCACGCTCACGTGAGAACTGTCATGGGCAGAAATGCCCCTCCTGATGGCCCACGCAAACTGAATGTTTTAAGCTTTTTTTGTTATAGTACCTCTTATGTATTATGGTCCCCCGGTGGGAGGATCGTCATGCATTCCCATGGTTGGGCTTCCTCCCGATGATATTGCTCATTGTGATGTGCACCAAATTGTTATTGTTATCGTTCTTGTACTTTACGCTGTTTCTTTAGAACTGCAGTGTTGGATTTTCTTTATATCTTACGAGCGCGGTCTGGAATGCATGCGGAAAAAAAGTGAAGTCTCGAATTACTGTTAGTTGTTTTGTTTTTAATTTACTTTCTTTCTCTTTCTTTCTCCCCCTGTTTATGTCCCCTTCCCTGATGAGAGGATGGTTCCACGGCCACTACCACCGAACGCTCAGACTCAGCAACCTTTTCCACAACACGCACGGTCGCTTTGGGCCAGGTAACATACGTATATACCTACACACAGAATATCCCTTAGTAACCTACCCATGGCTCAGGTAAATGTAATTTCCTGGAATGTCAAGGGGTTAAGGTCTCCCGCTAAACGCATGAAGGTTCTCAGGCATTTAAAAAGGCTTAAGGCCGATATTGCTCTATTACAGGAGACGCATCTGGGTGATAGAGATTTCTCCCGCATGCAGAAGCTTTGGGTGGGGAGGGTGCTTGGCTCAGCCTCCTCCGGACGTAAGGCAGGCACACTCATCTTACTCCATAAGTCCCTGGTATATAATCTCCTCTCGGTGACTAGCGATGAGGAGGGAAGACGCATATCTGTTCACCTTAAGCTACCAACTGGAGAGGTGAGGGTGACCAGTATTTATGCTCCCAACTCCCCTGACCAGGCCTACTTTACTAAACTGGCGTCCATACTATTGACGGACGGAGATGTCCCACACCTTATAGGAGGTGATTTTAATTCCACTTTCTGTAACCGGGAGGACAGGTCCAACCCACACTCTTCTTCGTCTTCGCCCCATCTATCTCATCCTACGCATCTGTCCCATATGATTCAGGCCCTCAACCTGGTTGACACGTGGCGACTACTAGTGTTGAGCGGAATACGCCATATTCGATTTCGCGATATTGCGCGAATATATAGAAGAATATTCGCGAATATTCGCTAATATCGAATATTCGTGATATTTAATCCAAAAAAAATGATTGCGAAATTCTCATAAACGGAGATCATTTCCTGTATTACTAAACTAATATGCACCAAACACTAACTCTACACTAACTCTACTTAAAAGAAAGGAGAATAAGGGGGCAAAAGAAGGGCGGAGAAGATAATCGCGCAATATTCCTATTGCGCGATTATCTTCTCCGCCCTTCTTTTGCATCAGAGCCAATCAGAATAACTTGAATATTCGGCAAAAGGAATATTGCGCGATTATCTTCTCCGCCCTTCTTTTGCATCAGAGCCAATTAGAATAACTCGAATATTCGGCAAAAGGAATATCGCGCAATATTCCTTTTGCCGAATATTCGAGTTATTCTGATTGGCTCTGATGCAAAAGAAGGGCGGAGAAGATAATCGCGCAATATTCCGTTTGTTGAATATTCGAGTTATTCTGATTGGCTCTGATGCAAAAGAAGGGCCGAGTAGCTGATGCGATTCTTTTATGTTGCCGAAAATTCGCAATGCGAATTTTCGGCAACATAAAAGAATCGCATCAGCTACTCGGCCCAGGGTCTCTCTCTAATCATACCAGCAATGCTTTTAGACGTCGATGGAGATCACTAGGATGTGATCTGTTTTAAAAATAAATTTGAAAAAATACGAATATTCGCCATAGCGAATATTTGCCGCAATATTCGAGTTATTCGCGAATACTCAAATATGCAATATTCGTAGCGAATATTCGCAATGCGAATATTCGTGAGCAACACTAGCGACTACATCACCCTCTGGACAGGGAATACACCTTTTTCTCCCCAGTACATAATTCCTTTGCTAGGTTGGACTATTTTTTATGCACCCATTCCATGCTACCTAAGATTAATCTCTCAAACATACATGACTTAGTAATCTCCGATCATTCCCCTATCTCGGTATCGCTGTATGCACCCAGGGTCGACTCGGGGGTTAGGCAATGGAGGTTCCCGGCCTTTTTGTCCCAAGATGATAGCTTTCAGACAATGTTGTCGGAAGCTTGGTCTGACTATGGACACAATAACGCCCAACACCTAGAGGACCCTAACTCATTCTGGGAAGCGGGTAAGTCTTATTTGAGGGGGAAGATAATCTCATTTACGTCGGCCTATAGGAAAAATACCCAAAAGCAATTTTTGGATGCCAGCGGGCGAGTACGGTCGGCTCAAACTCTTCTTAATGCTAATCGCACTGAAGCCAACCTACGCGCCTAACTTTGACACGTGGGCAGACAGAGTGGAACTGATGAAGCTATCTGCCTCACAGTTACACTACTATAAATTTGGCAATAAAGCTGGGAAGTTACTAGCGAGGCTTACCAAGGGTTCATATACCCCGACACACATCACAGCGCTACGCAATCCTGATGGCTCAATGTCTACGAAACCGCAGGATGTAAATAAAACACTAGAACAGTTCTACACCCACTTGTATGGTCCAGAGCCTACGGATGAAGTCCTGGCTCAACAATGGCTAGATGATTTCTCCCTACCTGCCTTTTGGTCGCGAGGAACTGAGAGTTGCTCTATTCGCCAACGATATATTAATTTTCTCTACCTCCCCTCAAGCAGATGTCCCTGCCATTCAAACGATTTTTGAATCCTACCGTAAGTGCTCAGGCCTAAAAATCAACTTCTCTAAAAGTGAGATCCTCCCTCTTGGGTTTCGCTCCTCCCCTCCGTGTTTGCCACTTCACTCCTCCCTACGCACGGCGGAACGCCACATCACATATTTGGGGCTGAAAATTGGTAAGGAACCATCCTCTTTGTACTACCTGAACTACCTGCCCTTGCTAGATAAACTGGTAAATGAATTGGAATCATGGGCGGATCTACCGCTTTCGTTCTTTGGGAGATGTGCGCTTGTGAAAATGGTGAGCTTTGCTCGCCTACTGTATCCTCTCCAGACCCTACCTCTGCTATTGAAACATAAAGATATCCAAATTTTAAACAAAGCTATCTCTAAGTTCATCTGGAAAAAGGGTAGACCGAGAATCACCATGACAAAACTCTATCTCCCGAAGGACGAGGGCGGAGCGGGTCTCCCAAATGTCAGGTTTTATAATTTGTACTGTCTGCTGAGAGTTGGAATAGATTGGCTAATGGGTCTTTCCCGCTACTCCAACTATACGTTGGAATCGGCTATGGTATCCCCCGTAGAATTAGCTGCACTAATTCATAGCTCCCTTCAAGTTTTACCAGCCAACATCAAACAAAATCTTCTCTTCAGAGACACGATAGTGGCCTGGAGAGAGGTTAGGAAAAAACTGGGCTTCTCCCCCCATATTTCTAGATATCTACCGATCCAGGGCAATCCTATGTTCCCGCCCATTCTTAAGTATGAACCTTTCTCTAAATGGAAGGACAAGGGTTTAGTCAAAGTGTTCTCTCTGTTCCAAGACTCAGCAGGTATCCCCAAGCCCTTTGCGGTATTGGCGGACAAATTTATGCTCCCTCCTGGTCACTTCCTCCAGGTTTTGCAATATGTTGACTTTATTAACAAGGTGTGCCCCAAAAAAGCATCCAGGTTCCAATCTTCCTTTCTAGACGAGCTGATCTCAGGGGCCAGATACTCCATAGCGGACATCTACTCCCCGCTCATCAAGCGATTTGTCCGCCCTCTTCATAGCTCTTCCATGTCTACATGGCTCACAGACATTCCGGATCAGTTAGATGTGGAGGACATTATTAGGGGTTATAGACTCACCAGACTGATTACCCCATGCGAATCCTGGAGAGAAACTCAATTTAAGTTGATGCACAGAGCGTACTACACCTTCTCCATGACGCGCTCCCCTGATATAGGTCCTGCCTGCCCATGGTGTCTCTGCCACAAACCCACCCTACTCCACCGATTCTGGAACTGTACGGCCATTATGGACTTCTGGTCCAAGACCATACTCTTTATACGTGATGTGACAGGCTGCCTTTTGAACAAAGAACCCAGGCTGCTTCTATTTGGATGCCCACCTGATGGCGGAACTCTATCTGGGGCTTACAACCTTCTTCCTCAGGGCCTCCGCCATTGGATACTCCTCTCGTTGCTAGTTGCCCGCAGAACTATCCTTAACCACTGGATTTCACCAACCCCTCCGTCCCTGACAGAGCTAATACTCGGCCTTAAGTCCCTTCTCTACAAGGAAAACCTGGACCTTCTCACCCACCCTTCACAATCGAGAACCAGATTCACTAAGAAATGGACATCCTTTATAAATGCTAACTTGTCTGTCTCTGAGCAACATGATTTGTTATCCTGCACCTTTGTGTTTTCTTCTAGGAACCCAGGTATGCGGGCGTCCTCCCCCCATTGAGGTTAGGCCACGCCAGCAGATATACACATGGAGACCTCCCCATCGGTGGCCCTCTCCCCCCCTGGTTCTTTCGCATGGCCGACCTTGCGAGGAGTTATAGTCCCCTCTTTCCTATTAAAGGGTTGTTTGATTACATCTATTGAGTCAGAGATGTCTACGGACATCTGCAATGTGGGTACTTTTGGTTCTTTCTTGCTATCCCCACTCCTGTGTCTGCAATCCACTTGCTAGTACACGTCCTCTCTCCTCTACCCCCCCCTCCATCTACCCCCCTTCCCCCTCCCCCTTTTCCTTTCCCTCCCTTCGCTCCTTTCCCGCTCCTACTCCTCCCTTTCCTTTAGTGCGTTTTCTCGTCGCAGGGGATAGCTCCACCTCTCTACTTATCTTTTCATCTCTATTCCCCTACGGTGTGCATATTGTTCTATCTAATGTCTTATCCTATGTTTTGGGCTAGGGTTATACCAGCTGTTTTTCATCCGCTTTTTACCCGATTGTCATATGATGATGTGCCTAGATAACAGTGGTACTCTTTATATTTATGTTATTTGCTCTGCCCTCTTGTATTTCCTGCTTTAAAAATAAAAATAAAATGTTGTTGAAAAAAAAAAAAAGGCACTTATGACTTATGCACTTATGATTTATGCACTTGTGATTTATGATACACAGTCCTTTACCAAACGTAAGTTAATTCGGTTAGGGCTTATGCCGTGTACACACAATCATTTTTTAGCATGAAAAAAAAACGTTGTTTTTCAGCATGTCCGAAAAAACAATATTTTCCCAACTTCATCATTAAAAACGATGTTGCCCACACAACATTGTTTTAAAAACAATGATCTAGCAAAGCGTGGTGACGTACAACACGTGCGACCTTTGGGCTGCTTTAGCTGATTCAGTGTTAGTAAAAGACGATTCGCGCTTTTCTGTCTGTTACAGCGTGATGAATGTGCTTACTCCATTATGAACTTTAGTTTTACCAGAACGGGCGCTCCCATCTCATAACTTGCTTCTGAGCATGCACAGCTTTTTTACGTCGTTTTAGCCTACACACGATCATTTTTTACAACCCGAAAAACAACGTTAAAAAATGCAGCATGTTCAAATTATTTTTTGGTCGTTTTTTCAGAACCTGAAAAATGATGTGTAGCCCACACACGATAATTTTTAATGACGTTTTTGAAAAACAACGTTTTTTTCATGCTGAAAAATGATCGTGTGTACGCGGCATCACATACAGTATATGTTAATTTTATTTTATTTTGTGTTTCAGTTTTAAAGAGATGGTTTAAAAGGACAAAAATGTACAGTAGACATAGTGACACATAGAATGTTTATTTTCAGAGTTATAAATAAAATATTTAATATATGTGTTGCTTGGGGACCTTTTTGATTGAAATTCATTTTGTGTGATTAAAGGCAAGGTTATGACTCTTTAAAATGTAGCTTCATAATATTAAAATAAAGTCTTCATACATTAGAGGAGCCTGTATAAATGAAGTCTATAACACAGTGATTAACATGTCCTTTATTCCTCCTCATTATTCAAAGATTTCCCATGATGTATCTATGCTATTTTATCATACTACTGTACAGTACTGTAGACAAAATCCAGTATATTCATTTATTTTTGGTTAAAAATTTAGTGGTCACCCATTTCTAAAAATAACATTTTTTTTCTCTTATTTGGTTGGTAAAATATTGCCCATCACAAACTTCACCTGCTTATGATTGAACACACCTCAACTAAGGATTTAACATAGAAACTATTTAAGTTATTAGTAATTTGAAAGCAGCAGAAACAAAAAAAAAAAAAACGGAAGCCAGAGCCAGGTGAGCTGCTAGTTCTATGGGTTTTTAGTTAAACAGAAAATATATACTATATTCATTTATGTATAGGATATAAAGTTATGGCAATTTGAATGCCAAAAATGTTGCCTTTTTTTGCACTGATGTATTATTTGTATGTATATGTAGCACTACCCCCTGAAGGAGCTGCTAGTTTGTTTTGTGTGGCATGTTACCTCATAGCTCCTCCGCCGTCTAAGGGTGTATGGTGGATGTAGCATTAACGGAATGTCCACGACAGGTGTCTTTTTGTCACAAACTACAGTGAATGAGAGTGAACCACAACTGCGGTTTTAGGAAAGATTTCAATGCACTTCTCTATGCAATGTGAATTTCAGTACTGGACCCCAGGCGTCACTCTAATCAGAGTAAAAGAGTTTGGGGGTTCACTACATCATCTCTCACATGTAGGAATGCGTTGAGCTACTAAGGGTGGAGGTATTACAACATACCTTCAACCCCTAGCCTTAAAAGGTTACGGTAAACGTGAGTGAAGCAGCACAGTATTAAGGAAAAGATTTCAATGCACTTCTCTATGTTACATAGTTACATAGTTAGTCAGGTTGAAAAAAGACACAAGTCCATCCAGTTCAACCATAAAAAATAAAAAAAATAAAACTAAGTAAAACACAGTACATCCTCCCATACACCCAACTCCATACCCACAGTTGATCCAGAGGAAGGCAAAAAAAAACCAGCAGAGCGATGATCCAATTTGCTACCGGAGGGGAAAAAATTCCTTCCTGATCCCCCGAAAGGCAATCGGATTTACCCCGGATCAACTTTACCTACAAAACTTAGTACTCAGTTATATTATGTGCATTTAGGAAAGAATCCAGGCCTCTCTTAAAGCAATCTACTGAGCTGGCCAGAACCACCTCTGGAGGGAGTCTGTTCCACATTTTCACAGCTCTTACTGTGAAGAAACCTTTCCGTATTTGGAGGTGAAATCTCTTTTCCTCCAGACGTAAAGAGTGCCCCCTTGTCCTCAGTGTTGACCTTAAAGTGAATAACTCAACACCAAGTTCACTATATGGACCTCTTATGTATTTGTACATGTTGATCATATCCCCCCTTTATTCTCCTCTTCTCAAGAGTGAATAAATTCAGTTCCTCTAATTTTTCCTCATAGCTGAGCTCCTCCATGCCTCTTATCAGTTTGGTTGCCCTTCTCTGCACTTTCTCCAGTTCTCCGATATCCTTTTTGAGAACTGGTGCCCAAAACTGGACTGCATATTCCAGATGAGGTCTTACTAATGATTTGTACAGGGGCAAAATGATATCTCTATCTCTGGAGTCCATACCTCTCTTAATACAAGAAAGGACTTTGCTCGCTTTGGAAACCGCAGCTTGGCATTGCATGCCATTATTGAGCTTATGATCAACTAAAACACCCAGATCCTTCTCCACTACAGATCCCACCAGTTGTACTCCCCCTAGCATGTATGATGCATGAATATTCTTAGCCCCCAAGTGCATAACTTTACATTTATCAACATTAAACCTCATCTGCCACTTAGTCGCCCAATTAGACAGAGCATTGAGGTCGGCTTGTAAATTGGAGACATCCTGCAAGGACATTATTCCACTGCATAGCTTGGTGTCATCTGCAAAAACAGAAATGTTACTTTTGATCTCAGACCCAATATCATTTATAAATATATTGAAAAGTAAGGGACCCAACACTGAACCTTGGGGTACACCGCTGATAACCTTGGACCATTCAGAGTAAGAATCATTAACCACAACTCTCTGAATTCTGTCTTTCAGCCAGTTTTCTATCCATTTACAAACTGATATATCTAATCCTGTAGACCTTACCTTACACATGAGCCATGTGTGGGGAACTGTATCGAACGCTTTTGCAAAATCCAAGTATACCACGTCCACTGCCACGCCTCTGTCCAGGGTTTTACTTACCTCTTCATAAAAGGAAATCAGGTTTGTCTGACAACTTCTGTCCTTCATGAATCCATGCTGTCTGCTGCTTAAATAGTTTGTTTCCAGCAAGAACTCATCCATGTGGTCTTTTATTAAACGTTCCAGTATCTTTCCAACTATAGAAGTTAAACTAACAGGTCTATAGTTACTAGGTAAAGACTTTGTTCCCTTTTTAAATATGGGCACCACATTGGCTTTATGCCAATCCAGTGGTACTATTCCTGTCATTAATGAGTCCCTAAATATTAGATACAGTGGCTTTGAAATTTCAGAGCTCAATTCTTTTAGGATCCGTGGGTGGATGCCATCTGGTCCAGGTGCTTTATCCACCTTTATTCTGTCTAAATATTTCTGGACCATATCACTTTTGTAAAGGGATTATCCATGTACAGGACTGGATCTCGTACTGGATCAGTCAGTCAGTCAGTCAGTCAGTCAGGCAGCGGATTAGCAGCAGGAGCCCACATCGGCACTCGCTCCTAGGAGTAGGAGCGTGCTGCTTTAGCTCCAGGCAGGTGTAGGCAGCAGGCTAGCAGGCAGGGTCTCTCCAGTCCAGCCCAGCTCAGCCTCAGCTTTCAGCCCGCATCTGGATCCGGATCCCCTCCAGCCCTCGCTACAGCAGACTTTCCCCTTCTTTGGACACCATCTGACAGGTAAAACCTGCCTGTCCCCCTGGGATCAAGGGCGGCCGTCCTTTTCAGGATAAGCCGCAGCTTCTTCGGACCCAGGAATCAGGCCACCGGTCATCCCAGACCACAACCGCACCACCCCCCCCTCACCACCCCTCCTCCGCAGCTGGTTCTCGTCGTTTTCGGCGGTCCGCGCCAGCCTATGCTAGGTCCGCGGCAGCCGCAGCTTAGGAAAGACCGCGGCTTCAACCGCGGCCTAGTGGCGCACCTCATCAGCGCCCTGGATCACCCTCAGATTTGCCCAGCATACCCCCCTCACCCGTGGAAGAACCCAATCCACCTCTGAACGTCCGCGCCAGCCTATGCTAGGTCCGCGGCAGCCGCAGCTTAGGAAAGACCGTGGTTGAAGACCCCATCCACCTCCGAACTCACCCAACCAGCCTCCTTCTGGTGTTTCCAGCCAGTTGATAGCCCGCCAGCCTGGGCCCTGTGTCAAGCCGGCGGCCATCTTGGTACACCCCCCCCAGCTTTAGAAACACCTTTCACCCCATCCCCTCACAACCCATTAGCATTTTGATCCAGGGTTTGTACCGATCGCCTCTTAAGGATCAGGAAGGAATTTTTTTCCCTACCCAGCACATTGGCATAGCTCGATCAGGGTTTTTTTGCCTTCCTCTGGACCAAAAAAACAAAGCGGGGAGAGAGGATTCAAGGATTCTCCTCCCCACCGCCATATGACCACCAACTTCAAATCTACCTTGGGAATTAAAATTAAAACAATTCAACCATATCGAACAGCCTCAGATACACTGGATGCCATAAATGCGGCCCTACTACAGTCAGCAGACTTAGTAGCGCCGAAACGCAAAGCCCTTATCCGGAAAAACAAGACCGGCTGGTTCAACAACCAGCTGTCACTACTGAAGCAAGAGAGTAGAAGGGCAGAAGCCGCCTGGAAAAGAAGCGCTTCTGAGGAAAACCTCTCCATCTACAAAGTAGCAACAAAAAAATACCACAAAGAAATCTTCAAAGCCAAGAAAAAATATTTTTCCGAGGCTATCAACAGCACCCTAAACAGCCCACGTGAACTCTTCAAGCTGGTCACACAGACCATGAATCCAGGCTGTCTTGAAGCCCCCAATTCAGATACCCAAGAATTTTGTAATGAATTGTCGGATTTCTTCATCAATAAAATTGAGAGAATCCGGGAAAGCATTCAGCAGAACAATACCCTCCTCAACCCCCCCTCCCCCCCCCCCGTACAACCACGCAACACCCATAGAAACTCTCTACAACCAACAAAGTTCACTCTGGAACCCATCTCCATCGATGCCACAGAAAATATCATCAGCGCGTTGCGCAACAGCACATCGCCTAATGATATCATCCCCACTAAACTGCTAAAGCAATGTGCCGATATACTGGCACCTCCCATCACGCAGCTTATAAACCAGTCATTTAAGGAAGGCATAGTGCCTTCCCTACTGAAAGAGGGCACAATCCAGCCCATCTTGAAGAAACCCACCCTGGACCCCAAGGACCCAACTCACCGCCGGCCCATAACAATGCTAAACGTCTTCTCCAAAGTAATGGAGAAAGTAGTGGTACAACAGCTGCAACAGCATCTAGATACCCATAATCTACTTGATCCATACCAATCGGGCTTCCGTCCCGGACACGGGACAGAAACAGCCTTGCTCAAAATATGGGACGACGCTCTAGAGGCCGCAGACGAAGGGGAATCTTGTCTTCTGGTTCTGCCGGACCTAAGCGCAGCCTTTGACACGGTAGACCACAAACTTTTACTGACTCGGCTGGCTGAGGTAGCCAGGGTCACAGAAGGTGATTTACCATGGTTTTCCTCTTTTTTGGAAAACCGATCACAAACAGTGAAATTGGGACCTTTCACTTCTGAAAAACGCACGGTATCATGTGGAGTCCCTCAAGGATCACCCCTGTCACCGGTGCTCTTCAACATCTATCTTTGCCCACTTTTTGAAATCATCAGTAGTCAACAACTACTTTATCACTCATATGCAAACGACACGCAACTATATTTTCGCATCTGCAATAAAAAGGATCATCATCTAAGTTTAGAGAATTGTCTCTCTTTGATAGAAAACTGGATAACTAAGAGTTATCTCAAACTCAACAATTCCAAAACAGAACTTCTTCTGTTTCATGCCAGTCGCAAAAGTTAACTGGCAACAACCTGGACACCTCCGCCCATGTTTGGCCAGATCATCACCCCTAGCTCCAAAGTCAAAAGTCTTGGGGTCATCTTTGACACCTACATGATGATGGATGCACAAATAGGGTCAGTAGTCAGCGGATCTCACCATCTGCTGCGCCTACTACGCAGACTTATTCCATTTATTCCCAAAGAAGACGTAGCAGGCGTGGTGGGAACAGTTGTGAACTCCAGATTGGACTATGCAAATGCCCTTTACCTCGGACTCCCCAAGTACCAAATCACTCATCTGCAAACCGTTCAAAATACGGCCGCCAGATTGGTGACTGGGAAAAAACCCTGGGAATCAATCTCACCTTCACTGAGAGCCCTTCATTGGTTGCCAGTAAAATATAGAATTGCTTTTAAAGCACTCTGTCTGATGCATAAGTGCACCCATGGAGAAAGAAGATTTGCTTTCCAGGGTCCCAGACTGTGGAACGCTTTACCAACCAGCATTCGGTTGGAGGAAAACCACCTGACCTTCAGAAGACAGATTAAAACTCTGCTCTTTTGATGTCAAGAGAGACAGGAACAACGAGCGCCCAGAAGCGATTCAGTTCGCATGTGTCACGCTATATAAGTTTTTCATTCATTCATTCATCAGTATCGGACCCCAGGCATCACTCTAATCGGTGAAAAAGAGTTTGGGGGTTCACTACATCATATCACTCACATAGAGGAATGCATTGAGCTACTAAGGATGGAGGTATAATATACCACCAATCCTTAGCTTTAAAAAGGTATAGCTAACATGTTCAATATTTAGGGCCGTAAGGCGTATACTTTTAAAGAACAAATGTCAAGCACGTAGCATATGAAAATACTGTATGCAGATAGCTTATACTTCAGAGAGGCAACTGTAGCTTAAATGGTTTAAGTATGTCCCTTTAAGATATTCCACAACTGTTACATGAAGGCACAATAAGTAATCCCAAGAAGCATGATGGTATTAACTAGAGCCGGATTAAAATACAGTATATAGTAAAGCTACATGTGAACCGGGCAATTGTAGAGCAATAAATGTAATGTAGTATTGGTACTTATCCGTTTGCAGGGGATGAGAGTACTTCAGTAAGCAGAGTATTGTGGCAGCAATGGGATTCTGTCATGAAGGATCTCCTGGTGAACGATATCTTAGGGTGTCGCCAGCAACAGCAGTAAGCTTAGCAGTGTGGATGCAGATAGTGGATGGCTTAGAGGTAGCATGGATCCAGGTTGCACTGCTATTTAGTTGAGGGGAGAATGTCAATAGTTTGTATGTAGTGTGGTCCGGCTACGGCCGACAATAATAGAACAGCATGTAGTACACACGCTGTTCTGTTTATAGCAGAGAGGCATGTGTGCCGAATAGAGCATTGATTACTCTTGGCACTTCCGCGTTCCACGTTGGAACGCACGCAGCGGTGGGCGATGATGTCAGTGCGTGGTCGCCGTATGTCTTCCAGCGTGGAACACAATATGGCAACGAGAAGCGCAGATTACACCTTTTCTGTGCTCTTTATTACCCAGCCGGGTAAAAACAATAAAACTTTGTGGTGATAGAAGCGTTGAAGTAGAAGGAGAAATAGCAGATTCAGGTGGATCAAAAGGAAACAGTCCCGCTTCCAACAACACTTAGTCTTCTTCGCCACTCCAGCCAGAGTGGGTACAGCGTACCTGGACAGGCCTCTCTCACTGACCTGTCAGCCAGAGTATCACTCGGAACTTAGAGGAAAAGTCTCTGCCACAGACCCTCCTTAGGATTGAGGTAGCGGAGGTAATCCTCCTTAAAAGACTTTGGCATGGATCACCTTTAGGTAGTTTACAGGTGACCGACTGACAGATGACCAACGTCCATCCTTTTAGTATTCGGTTCCCTTGACCCCCGGTGGATTGTCAAGACCCTATTGGATTGCCGGCCTCTCTCCGCTTTCCTCGGATGGACTCCCCACTGAACAGCTATCTTGCTTGGGGTCGATTACTGGGTCCCCACCACAGCTTTAAATGTTCCGTCCCAACATTGTCCCAGAACCAAGAACACCGCTTGGCACCCACACCCGGGCCTGGTAGGCCATTTCACTGGGGCGCCATGATGCAGTCACCCTAAAGGTGGGTGCCGCCCTCGAAGAAAACCCAGACCAATGGTGTCTGTCTCATAAATACCCTCCCCCAGCATGCACAGCGAGGAGAAACCCTCCTGATAGGCTGCTGAAGAAAAGCACCCAAACCTCGACTCCACTGCTGCCACCTATCGTCCTGGGGTGGGAAAAGCACCAGAGGAACAACAGAGTAAGCCCACAGCACAGCCAAACTGAGACAGAGACCCAATTTGAATAGATTAACTGGATCAGAGCTACCTAACTCTCTAATCCCCATTTAACAAAGCACCAGTACTTGGAAGTAACCAGGCGCTACATATATTACTTTACCTACATGTATACAGATGAAGCCAATTAGAAGGAGAATATTTCCATTTTTTTTAAATAAGTAGCTTTTTCCCATCACCTGGGATTGAATATACTTTAATGTTTAACTCAAGGATAGAAAAATATTAGTTACTGTAAATACATAAGTCATGTGTATTCTTCCTTGAATTTTGGAGTTCTGTGTTTATTTCTTCTAGACCTGCCTGTGCAGTAATCCAGCAAATAACGTTGTCTCTGTTTGGGAGCTTCCTATAATAAATATATTGGATGCCTGTCTTTGACCATTGTCTTGTAAGTGCATACCTTTTTTCTTTTTACATTAAATCTGACGATTTTACACTATGCAAGCCTTTTTGTCCTTTTATACATCTTGACGCATACCGACGATACCGAGGACGGTCCCCATATAGGAGATCAGGACGTTGGAGCTGTTCATGCGGACTCTTTGGTTTTGACATAAGGCTTTTTTTCATTGTGTATCTGGTAAGAGGCCATTCGTATCTATGGTGGAGGTGTTTACTCTCAACACTTTTTTCCCAAAGTCTGTCATCAGTGTTCACACCCGGGAGATCCATAATATGAACTTTTACCTTACAATTGAACTTTGAAACCACATCTGATCCTGTGTATTCACTCTTCATTCTTATGGACTAAACTTTATTGTTTATTTTCTTGTTGTTATACTGCTTAGTTTTATTTGCAGTTTTTTTTAGCGCAATTTTGTTTTCCATATACTATAATAAAGACCTGTCACTGATGCTCTCCCTCCTTGCGCATGGTGACTGGTCTTGTCTCCACTCTCGTCAGCATACTGGGCCCATCCCACAGTTTTGTTCTCCACATGGGCTAAGTACCACACAGTGATTAGGTCTACTTTTACAAGGTAATATTTGTATTTGCATATGCATTTGGTGCACACAAAGTAAAAACATGTCCTTTGTGACCATTGAGGAATATATTAAAATTAACATTTTTGTGCCTGTAGTTCAGCATTCAATACCTCTGCTTTACTGAATACAATGCTAAGGTCAGAGAATAAGCTTATTATATATTGCCTTGTGTGAGAAAAAAAGGTGATATAAGATGATTAGAACCATATGCCAGGATTGAAGGGAGCAATTCTCGAATAACATGAAGTTAAGTTTATTGAACAAAGACCTCAGTCACTAAGGCCTCGTACACACGATGAGATATGTCCGCTCAAACTTGTCCGACGGACAGTTTAGAGCGGACATGTCTCATCGGATTTCGGTCCGATGGCGTGTACACACCATCGGATCAAAATCCCCGCCGGCAGACAGCGTGGTGCCGCGGCGGTGACGTTGACGCCGCCACGTCACCGCTACGTCACGCACCAGGAAGTAAACACTTCCGCGCGCATGCGTCGGATCCATTCACAGGATACGACGCATGTGCGGGAGGATATGTCCGCTGGTTTCCCGTACTAACCAGCGGACATTTCCGACGGACAGGTTTGTAGCGGACAAATTTCAAAGCATGCTTTGAAATTTGTCCGATGGACAAACCTGTCCGCTAGCCCGTACACATGATCGGATTTGTCTGCTGAAACGGTCCATCGGACCGTTTTCAGCGGACAAATTCGATCGTGTGTATGCGGCCTAATAGCAAGGACATTCTACTCTTCACCTTCTTGTTAATGTGTTTTGAGTAGGGATCAAATATATTATAATACAGCATAAATGCAATCATCAAAATTGTAAGAAATTAATCACTATCTATTCCCTCATTTTTAGTTTAATAATAACATATGAAATTTTGGAAGGCTAACGTGTTCTACCCTACAGGTGTAAATTAGGTTTGCTAAAACACATAACCTTGACATGTCTTTCCTAAATTGATTTAATTAACATTTTATATGTAACTGCAAATCATAAAACTATCTCTAAGTTAAGAAAGTAATTCCTATGCTAAAACTGTCTTCCCAGTTTAGGGAAGTGATTTGTTTCTATATGTGACATAATTTTTATGTTTATCAACTCTAGCTTAATTGTCTCAACAAATAAATTAGTTTAAACCATGTTTACATTTTAGGGATGCAGCATGAGGTACTGGATTAAGTCATTTTGTTGGGAAGTGGGGAGTTGCACTTCAATTGTTGCCCTCCAGGGGCACCAGTTTGCATTGCAAGTTACTGTGCTACTCATGTGAGTGATACTTATTCAGTGTGGGTATTAACTGTTTACTGGCTAGAGTCTGATTAACCTTTGGTGCAACACGCACTTACACAGAAGCCTGTGATATTACTGCCCTTTTTAGTTACTGACAGAAGGTGCCAGTCCAGGGTACCACAACCGGTGTCCCCATCTGTTTGACTTTGCCACAGCCGACAGACAGCATTTTGACAAAGTCACAAAAAATATGCACTTTTCTCTGCCAGTCTATGTTACATCTTCTATGTGTTGCACACTCCCGCAGACTGGTTGCTTGTTGCTTGTTACATTTTATACACTGTCTTTCCCCAACCATAAAGGTGGCTTATAAATTCCCCTGTACAAAACACAAAAGGGAATTATGTAACATCACAGGAGTGTGAGTGCTGCCGACACCCCTAATCGAATAGAAGATTGAAGGATTCCCCCAGGGGAGGGGCTTTATAGGCAGCAATAGTAAGCGTATATATAGTAGTACCAAAAACAAGAAATTATTTTATGAAAATCAATAAATATTTAATTATATAGAAAAAAGATCATACAATATGACATAATATAACACTTAACAAGTCATAGAGTTGCAAAAAATTGAAACTGATCCACATAAGTAAACTCTACAAGGCCCTACGCGTTTCGGGGTTTTCCCTTCTTCGGGGGCCGGAGTCTGTGTGGAAACAAATTAGGTTGCATCAGGTTTACATAAACATAGCATCAAAAATATATAACTTTAACAATCGCGTCAGATTTTAATACAGCAAGCATAATAAGTAAAAGATAGACAGAAAAACATACCAGTCAAGAGATGGCAACTCAATAAAAACACAGGGTAAAAAAGTCCATGGTGAAAAATTCCTGAAGGGATGGTATACAGGAGTTGGGGAGCAGGCACCGTGCATCCAAGGGAAGCAAACCCCAAGCTAAAAATTGCCAAGCTTAGGAAAGTTGTATAATTCCTAAAATGAAGGACACAATGCAAAAAAGATATATATATCTATGCAAAGTAAAAAATAAAATATAATAAATATAATGGTTCTAGTATATATGTATGTGTCATATCAATTTGTGTCAAGGTCTTAAATAATTGTAAGTTATATACCTGACAACAGGGAGTAACCCATAAGAATGGCCAGCAGGGGTCAGCGGAAGGCACAGCACAATAGATTGTCTCCCTATCCAAAGGAGGTAGTACTTGAAAATGGCCAGAGGGGGTCAGTGAGAAGCACAACACAAGGAGGCTGAAAACGAAGGAAATTTGAAAAATAATAAAAAAAAAAAAAAATATATAAATAAAACAATTCCTAGGTATGGAGATAAGCAAGGAAGCAAAGGAGTATTGGAGAAGGGAAGGCTGACAGGAACAGACCGTCAGCCAGTGATGTACCTTTTAAATGGATGTGTAGAACCATCGCCGTCAGCCAAGTCAGCCGTTCCCATGAGATGGCTGTGTATAAATAGGCAAGGGAGGGGGAGTGGTCACAGGAAGTAGTAAGAGGTATGAAATATCACATGACCAATGATAGTCACATGGGCGGAAGTGTTATGGCAACTGTCAGCAAAGGACGTCCGAGGAATTGGAAAAAAGAAAAAAAAAAAAAAAGAAAGAATCATATGTTAGAGCTGTGCTGCTGGGGATGAAAAAAGGGGTGTGGATTTAAGTTCCCTTACTGGCAAATTTGAGTATCGCTTAAATGAAGGCAGTGGGCAATGAAGGGGTACAGAGAGCAAGCCCGGAGAGGGGAAAAAGTCTAGCAAAGTCCCCTGTCCGAGCAAAATCCCTGTCCAGCGCAAAAATTGACCCAACAATCACAGGGCACATAGTGCCGTGTGACTGGGCCAAAAAAGGGGGCCGCCAACTGAAGGTGGCGGCCTGGGTGCGCCGTGCTTCCCAAGAGGACTCCCCAAGTCAAACCAGGCAAAAAAAAAAAAAAGAACCCTGTGTAATTATAACGAGGAGGCATCTCATATAGAAAAACATGATACCTGAATCTTGTTTGTCCAAGGGAACAAGCAAGAAGGCTTCAAAGAGAAAAGCACAAACACAACAATGAACACAAGAATGACAACAAAACCAAAGCACGTCTAGAAAGCGGGTTATGAAGATAAATAATATGTACAGCAGACAAATATAATTATCATTGTAAACATATGTAACAAAGATGACTGCAACCACCTCACTCTTTTTCACAACCACCCGAAGAGAACCCTTCTAAGAAGGGTCTAAAACTAATCTGTTCATTTAGACCAGGAAAGCTAGTCGCTTCAAGGTCTATGATCCATCGGGTTTCGCGTTGTAATAGGGTTTTGTTCCAGTCACCCCCTCGAGGATTGGGGTGAATCCTATCTAGGATGAGGAATTTAACCCCTGAAAATTGCCCATTGTGATGGAGCAAAATGTGGCGTCCTAGGGGCATATCAGGATTTGCTGAACGCATATTACTGATATGTCGGGCAGCCCGTTTAAAAAAAGGCAGTTTGGTCTTGCCCACGTAGAACCTGTTGCATGAGCAAGTGAGTAGATATACTACCCCAGGGGTCTTGCAATTTGCAAAATGGCGTGATCTAAAGGGTCGCCCATTTGGTAGCAGGGCTTCTGGGTCAATGTTGATATATCGACAAATCGAGCAACCACCACATGTGTATGTGCCCTTTCTTTTACAGGGATCTTTCCTGAAGTCTCCCTTAAATTCACTCGTGACTAGTTGGTCCCTGAGGGAGGAAGCCCGTCGATACGTAATAGCTGGTTCTTTGGTGACAAAAGGTCCCAAATTGGGATCAAAAGAAAGTAGATGCCAATATTTTTTAAGGATACCTCTAGTTTGTTGGTGTTGCATGTGATATTTGGTAATTAGTCGTAGAGTATTTCCATCTCTAGTCGACTGTTTTTTTGGTTGGGAGAGTAAGTCTTGTCTAATATGCGCATTAGCACGTTGGAAAGACTTTTTGAGGCATTTCTTGGAGTACCCTCTCAAAAGCAGTCTTTCTCTTAGTGCTGCCGCCTCCAACAGGAATACTTCCTGATTGGAGCAGTTGCGCTTAAGACGTAAGTACTGGCTATACGGTATGGACCTTATTAGAGGTAAAGGGTGGGCACTAGTAGCATGCAATATTGTATTGCCCGCTGTAGGTTTTCTATGAAGCCCTGTGGAGATACTGCCATCCACGGTTTTTCGTAGGATTACATCCAAAAAGGCAATCTGGGTGTCACTTGATGTCATTGTGAATTTTAAGTTCCAGTCGTTGTTGTTCATAATAGACATAAAACTTTGCAATTCATCAATGGTCCCTTCCCATATCACTAGGACATCATCTATGTATCTAAACCAAGCCGACACTAGATGGATGAACGGTTGTATAGATGTACTGGTCAAGAAAGACTTCTCCCACTCCCCCAGGTACAGGTTGGCATACGATGGGGCACAAGATGTCCCCATCGCAACCCCCTGCACCTGGAGGAAATGGGAGCCGTCAAACGAAAACACATTATGGTGGAGAATAAATTCCAAAGCCATTATCAGAAATTCCCCAAGTTTGGGATCAGCTTTAAAAATGGGTAGAAGGATATTGCGAATAGCAGCCAAGCCTAGGGAGTGAGGGATGGAGCTGTAGAGGGCCTCTACGTCAATGGCTACTAGCAACGTATTGGAAGAAGTATGGAGGTGCTCGACTTTTTGCAGTAGGTGAATAGTGTCTTTTATAAAAGACGAAAGACGTTCCACGAATGGCTTCAAATATGAATCCACATATATACTGAGGTTCTCAGTTATGGCACCGTTGCCCGAAACGATTGGTCGACCGGGTGGATCAGTCATATGCTTATGAATTTTGGGAAGACAATAGAAGGTTGGAATTCTTGGGTACTTAATACGGAGGAATTCCCAAGTGTCACGATTAATGACCCCGTGAGAAAAAGCCCCGTCAACCAAAGCATAAAACTCAACTTCAAATTTGCTGACAGCAGTTTTCGAAATAGGTAAGTACCAATCTTTATTGGAAAGAATTTTCAAGCACATGGATTTATATTGTTGGTTAGTCAAAATGACAATATTACCCCCTTTGTCGGATGGCTTAATAGTTAATGAATAACAGTCTTTCAATTTTTCCAAAGCATTGTTTTTCTGACGGATGGAGTGAATGGTACTTCGTGAATGATGAAGCTTTTTGATTTCAGCAGTGGTAAGTGCTACAAACGCAGCCAGATTGGAGTTGGTTTGTAACGGTGGAAACTTGTCCGATTTATTTTTTAGAAGGTTGGCCGGTGTTTCTGGGGTGCTCTCCGTATCCAATTCAAATGACATTTCTTCCAGATCATTCATTACATTAGGGTCAGAGATGTCAGCTTCGCCACACAGTGACAGAAGCAGATCCATATCTTCCTTATGTTGTTGCATAGTCCTATACGTGGAGTCGTTCTTTGGTTTAGAGTAAAGGCTTTTTAATAGGAGTTTCCTAGCAAATAGGTTGATATCTTTAATCAATTCAAATGTATCCAGATGAGCTTCGGGACAAAAGGTGAGACCCTTGGCTAATAAGGTCTTCTCGTCTGATGACAGTACATAGTCAGAAAGATTTATGATGTCAAGTCCCTGAGTTGTACCTGATTGATCGTCAGGTACACAATCGTCCCTTAAGGGTTTGTCGATATGTGTGTGACCTGGGGAAAAAACCCAGTATCAATGGTTTCTTTAAGATTGGGTCTTAAACCTTCATGAGTAGTTTGTGTATTGAGTGAGTGAGGGGTCGCAAAGACAGAAAATAATTCGGTCGGTTGTGTAGATTGTTGGTTGGATCTATCAGAACCACCCAATGTATTGGTGAGACCTGATTGTTGTACTAGACGTTTTTTGGTGGTGCTATCGTCCTCGCCCGATAGGGGTCGTTTTGGCTTGTTATTCCTATTCCTGGTGGGGTTTTGTGTGGGAGCATTGCTTGAAACAGTTGATGAGGTCTTATAACCTTTTTTGGGGGGAATTATATTAGTATTGCCCTTAGCAGAATACTTTTGAGAAGAATTGGCCGATTGCCATTTATAGGCTTTTCCTTCCTGGAATGATCGTTTATCTCTCCAAAATTTATTCTCTTTTTTATAAAGGGTTTCTGCTATCACTATGTCAAGTCGACCTTTAATTTTAGTTTCATGGTCCTTGAAGGCTGGAAGAGCCAGGAAGGGTGAAAGTTTTATATATATATCATCGATTTCTTTATTGACTTGGCTTGTTCTAATTTTGTATTCTTCAATAAGGAGTTTCATCATGTTAGCCGAACATTGTTGCAAGTTCTGCTCCCATTTTTTACGGAAGTCGGTGTTTATGTTATCTAGGAGAGGGAAGATCTGAATGCGGAGCCCATAAGGGTTGATATTTTCTTTTAGGTACTTGTCGAAACTTTCGACATGCCAGAAAAGAGCTGCCTTTTTTTCAACTAATCTTCCAAGTTGATTACATAAAGAGGCAAGCTCAGAGTTTTTGGCCTCCCCATTGTGATGACTGGCTGAGTAGCTCAGCATCAGATCGTCCCAGTCCTTACCTTGAAACATAGTAAACTGATAGGTATGTCAATCTATACAAATATGCTACCACTGTCACCGTCAGATGACAGCAAAAAAACGGACAAATAAGATTGAAAAGCAACAAAATAAAGGTGGAGAAAATACGTAATAATAAAAACGTGAGAGAAAAAAGTTTTTGAATAATAAGATAGTCATAAAGTCCCCAACACCAATGGGGATATGTAGGAGTCACTGAAGGATGTTACTAGGGGGAAGAAAGAGGGGGATGCCCCAATTTCATAGGTATTTGCTACCTTGGATACAGAAAAGGGAATTATGTAACATCACAGGAGTGTGAGTGCTGCCGACACCCCTAATCGAATAGAAGATTGAAGGATTCCCCCAGGGGAGGGGCTTTATAGGCAGCAATAGTAAGCGTATATATAGTAGTACCAAAAACAAGAAATTATTTTATGAAAATCAATAAATATTTAATTATATAGAAAAAAGATCATACAATATGACATAATATAACACTTAACAAGTCATAGAGTTGCAAAAAATTGAAACTGATCCACATAAGTAAACTCTACAAGGCCCTACGCGTTTCGGGGTTTTCCCTTCTTCGGGGGCCGGAGTCTGTGTGGAAACAAATTAGGTTGCATCAGGTTTACATAAACATAGCATCAAAAATATATAACTTTAACAATCGCGTCAGATTTTAATACAGCAAGCATAATAAGTAAAAGATAGACAGAAAAACATACCAGTCAAGAGATGGCAACTCAATAAAAACACAGGGTAAAAAAGTCCATGGTGAAAAATTCCTGAAGGGATGGTATACAGGAGTTGGGGAGCAGGCACCGTGCATCCAAGGGAAGCAAACCCCAAGCTAAAAATTGCCAAGCTTAGGAAAGTTGTATAATTCCTAAAATGAAGGACACAATGCAAAAAAGATATATATATCTATGCAAAGTAAAAAATAAAATATAATAAATATAATGGTTCTAGTATATATGTATGTGTCATATCAATTTGTGTCAAGGTCTTAAATAATTGTAAGTTATATACCTGACAACAGGGAGTAACCCATAAGAATGGCCAGCAGGGGTCAGCGGAAGGCACAGCACAATAGATTGTCTCCCTATCCAAAGGAGGTAGTACTTGAAAATGGCCAGAGGGGGTCAGTGAGAAGCACAACACAAGGAGGCTGAAAACGAAGGAAATTTGAAAAATAATAAAAAAAAAAAAAAAATATATAAATAAAACAATTCCTAGGTATGGAGATAAGCAAGGAAGCAAAGGAGTATTGGAGAAGGGAAGGCTGACAGGAACAGACCGTCAGCCAGTGATGTACCTTTTAAATGGATGTGTAGAACCATCGCCGTCAGCCAAGTCAGCCGTTCCCATGAGATGGCTGTGTATAAATAGGCAAGGGAGGGGGAGTCGTCACAGGAAGTAGTAAGAGGTATGAAATATCACATGACCAATGATAGTCACATGGGCGGAAGTGTTATGGCAACTGTCAGCAAAGGACGTCCGAGGAATTGGAAAAAAGAAAAAAAAAAAAAAAGAAAGAATCATATGTTAGAGCTGTGCTGCTGGGGATGAAAAAAGGGGTGTGGATTTAAGTTCCCTTACTGGCAAATTTGAGTATCGCTTAAATGAAGGCAGTGGGCAATGAAGGGGTACAGAGAGCAAGCCCGGAGAGGGGAAAAAGTCTAGCAAAGTCCCCTGTCCGAGCAAAATCCCTGTCCAGCGCAAAAATTGACCCAACAATCACAGGGCACATAGTGCCGTGTGACTGGGCCAAAAAAGGGGGCCGCCAACTGAAGGTGGCGGCCTGGGTGCGCCGTGCTTCCCAAGAGGATGAAGGTCCCGGACTCCCCAAGTCAAACCAGGCAAAAAAAAAAAAAAAAAAAAAAAAGAACCCTGTGTAATTATAACGAGGAGGCATCTCATATAGAAAAACATGATACCTGAATCTTGTTTGTCCAAGGGAACAAGCAAGAAGGCTTCAAAGAGAAAAGCACAAACACAACAATGAACACAAGAATGACAACAAAACCAAAGCACGTCTAGAAAGCGGGTTATGAAGATAAATAATATGTACAGCAGACAAATATAATTATCATTGTAAACATATGTAACAAAGATGACTGCAACCACCTCACTCTTTTTCACAACCACCCGAAGAGAACCCTTCTAAGAAGGGTCTAAAACTAATCTGTTCATTTAGACCAGGAAAGCTAGTCGCTTCAAGGTCTATGATCCATCGGGTTTCGCGTTGTAATAGGGTTTTGTTCCAGTCACCCCCTCGAGGATTGGGGTGAATCCTATCTAGGATGAGGAATTTAACCCCTGAAAATTGCCCATTGTGATGGAGCAAAATGTGGCGTCCTAGGGGCATATCAGGATTTGCTGAACGCATATTACTGATATGTCGGGCAGCCCGTTTAAAAAAAGGCAGTTTGGTCTTGCCCACGTAGAACCTGTTGCATGAGCAAGTGAGTAGATATACTACCCCAGGGGTCTTGCAATTTGCAAAATGGCGTGATCTAAAGGGTCGCCCATTTGGTAGCAGGGCTTCTGGGTCAATGTTGATATATCGACAAATCGAGCAACCACCACATGTGTATGTGCCCTTTCTTTTACAGGGATCTTTCCTGAAGTCTCCCTTAAATTCACTCGTGACTAGTTGGTCCCTGAGGGAGGAAGCCCGTCGATACGTAATAGCTGGTTCTTTGGTGACAAAAGGTCCCAAATTGGGATCAAAAGAAAGTAGATGCCAATATTTTTTAAGGATACCTCTAGTTTGTTGGTGTTGCATGTGATATTTGGTAATTAGTCGTAGAGTATTTCCATCTCTAGTCGACTGTTTTTTTGGTTGGGAGAGTAAGTCTTGTCTAATATGCGCATTAGCACGTTGGAAAGACTTTTTGAGGCATTTCTTGGAGTACCCTCTCAAAAGCAGTCTTTCTCTTAGTGCTGCCGCCTCCAACAGGAATACATCCTGATTGGAGCAGTTGCGCTTAAGACGTAAGTACTGGCTATACGGTATGGACCTTATTAGAGGTAAAGGGTGGGCACTAGTAGCATGCAATATTGTATTGCCCGCTGTAGGTTTTCTATGAAGCCCTGTGGAGATACTGCCATCCACGGTTTTTCGTAGGATTACATCCAAAAAGGCAATCTGGGTGTCACTTGATGTCATTGTGAATTTTAAGTTCCAGTCGTTGTTGTTCATAATAGACATAAAACTTTGCAATTCATCAATGGTCCCTTCCCATATCACTAGGACATCATCTATGTATCTAAACCAAGCCGACACTAGATGGATGAACGGTTGTATAGATGTACTGGTCAAGAAAGACTTCTCCCACTCCCCCAGGTACAGGTTGGCATACGATGGGGCACAAGATGTCCCCATCGCAACCCCCTGCACCTGGAGGAAATGGGAGCCGTCAAACGAAAACACATTATGGTGGAGAATAAATTCCAAAGCCATTATCAGAAATTCCCCAAGTTTGGGATCAGCTTTAAAAATGGGTAGAAGGATATTGCGAATAGCAGCCAAGCCTAGGGAGTGAGGGATGGAGCTGTAGAGGGCCTCTACGTCAATGGCTACTAGCAACGTATTGGAAGAAGTATGGAGGTGCTCGACTTTTTGCAGTAGGTGAATAGTGTCTTTTATAAAAGACGAAAGACGTTCCACGAATGGCTTCAAATATGAATCCACATATATACTGAGGTTCTCAGTTATGGCACCGTTGCCCGAAACGATTGGTCGACCGGGTGGATCAGTCATATGCTTATGAATTTTGGGAAGACAATAGAAGGTTGGAATTCTTGGGTACTTAATACGGAGGAATTCCCAAGTGTCACGATTAATGACCCCGTGAGAAAAAGCCCCGTCAACCAAAGCATAAAACTCAACTTCAAATTTGCTGACAGCAGTTTTCGAAATAGGTAAGTACCAATCTTTATTGGAAAGAATTTTCAAGCACATGGATTTATATTGTTGGTTAGTCAAAATGACAATATTACCCCCTTTGTCGGATGGCTTAATAGTTAATGAATGACAGTCTTTCAATTTTTCCAAAGCATTGTTTTTCTGACGGATGGAGTGAATGGTACTTCGTGAATGATGAAGCTTTTTGATTTCAGCAGTGGTAAGTGCTACAAACGCAGCCAGATTGGAGTTGGTTTGTAACGGTGGAAACTTGTCCGATTTATTTTTTAGAAGGTTGGCCGGTGTTTCTGGGGTGCTCTCCGTATCCAATTCAAATGACATTTCTTCCAGATCATTCATTACATTAGGGTCAGAGATGTCAGCTTCGCCACACAGTGACAGAAGCAGATCCATATCTTCCTTATGTTGTTGCATAGTCCTATACGTGGAGTCGTTCTTTGGTTTAGAGTAAAGGCTTTTTAATAGGAGTTTCCTAGCAAATAGGTTGATATCTTTAATCAATTCAAATGTATCCAGATGAGCTTCGGGACAAAAGGTGAGACCCTTGGCTAATAAGGTCTTCTCGTCTGATGACAGTACATAGTCAGAAAGATTTATGATGTCAAGTCCCTGAGTTGTACCTGATTGATCGTCAGGTACACAATCGTCCCTTAAGGGTTTGTCGATATGTGTGTGACCTGGGGAAAAAACCCAGTATCAATGGTTTCTTTAAGATTGGGTCTTAAACCTTCATGAGTAGTTTGTGTATTGAGTGAGTGAGGGGTCGCAAAGACAGAAAATAATTCGGTCGGTTGTGTAGATTGTTGGTTGGATCTATCAGAACCACCCAATGTATTGGTGAGACCTGATTGTTGTACTAGACGTTTTTTGGTGGTGCTATCGTCCTCGCCCGATAGGGGTCGTTTTGGCTTGTTATTCCTATTCCTGGTGGGGTTTTGTGTGGGAGCATTGCTTGAAACAGTTGATGAGGTCTTATAACCTTTTTTGGGGGGAATTATATTAGTATTGCCCTTAGCAGAATACTTTTGAGAAGAATTGGCCGATTGCCATTTATAGGCTTTTCCTTCCTGGAATGATCGTTTATCTCTCCAAAATTTATTCTCTTTTTTATAAAGGGTTTCTGCTATCACTATGTCAAGTCGACCTTTAATTTTAGTTTCATGGTCCTTGAAGGCTGGAAGAGCCAGGAAGGGTGAAAGTTTTATATATATATCATCGATTTCTTTATTGACTTGGCTTGTTCTAATTTTGTATTCTTCAATAAGGAGTTTCATCATGTTAGCCGAACATTGTTGCAAGTTCTGCTCCCATTTTTTACGGAAGTCGGTGTTTATGTTATCTAGGAGAGGGAAGATCTGAATGCGGAGCCCATAAGGGTTGATATTTTCTTTTAGGTACTTGTCGAAACTTTCGACATGCCAGAAAAGAGCTGCCTTTTTTTCAACTAATCTTCCAAGTTGATTACATAAAGAGGCAAGCTCAGAGTTTTTGGCCTCCCCATTGTGATGACTGGCTGAGTAGCTCAGCATCAGATCGTCCCAGTCCTTACCTTGAAACATAGTAAACTGATAGGTATGTCAATCTATACAAATATGCTACCACTGTCACCGTCAGATGACAGCAAAAAACCGGACAAATAAGATTGAAAAGCAACAAAATAAAGGTGGAGAAAATACGTAATAATAAAAACGTGAGAGAAAAAAGTTTTTGAATAATAAGATAGTCATAAAGTCCCCAACACCAATGGGGATATGTAGGAGTCACTGAAGGATGTTACTAGGGGGAAGAAAGAGGGGGATGCCCCAATTTCATAGGTATTTGCTACCTTGGATACAGAAAAGGGAATTATGTAACATCACAGGAGTGTGAGTGCTGCCGACACCCCTAATCGAATAGAAGATTGAAGGATTCCCCCAGGGGAGGGGCTTTATAGGCAGCAATAGTAAGCGTATATATAGTAGTACCAAAAACAAGAAATTATTTTATGAAAATCAATAAATATTTAATTATATAGAAAAAAGATCATACAATATGACATAATATAACACTTAACAAGTCATAGAGTTGCAAAAAATTGAAACTGATCCACATAAGTAAACTCTACAAGGCCCTACGCGTTTCGGGGTTTTCCCTTCTTCGGGGGCCGGAGTCTGTGTGGAAACAAATTAGGTTGCATCAGGTTTACATAAACATAGCATCAAAAATATATAACTTTAACAATCGCGTCAGATTTTAATACAGCAAGCATAATAAGTAAAAGATAGACAGAAAAACATACCAGTCAAGAGATGGCAACTCAATAAAAACACAGGGTAAAAAAGTCCATGGTGAAAAATTCCTGAAGGGATGGTATACAGGAGTTGGGGAGCAGGCACCGTGCATCCAAGGGAAGCAAACCCCAAGCTATCATTGTGACCACTGTGACTATCATTGGTCATGTGATATTTCATAACTCTTACTACTTCCTGTGACCACTCCCCCTCCCTTGCCTATTTATACACAGCCATCTCATGGGAACGGCTGACTTGGCTGACGGCGATGGTTCTACACATCCATTTAAAAGGTACATCACTGGCTGACGGTCTGTTCCTGTCAGCCTTCCCTTCTCCAATACTCCTTTGCTTCCTTGCTTATCTCCATACCTAGGAATTGTTTTATTTATATATTTTTTTTTTTTTTTTTTTTTTCAAATTTCCTTCGTTTTCAGCCTCCTTGTGTTGTGCTTCTCACTGACCCCCTCTGGCCATTTTCAAGTACTACCTCCTTTGGATAGGGAGACAATCTATTGTGCTGTGCCTTCCGCTGACCCCTGCTGGCCATTCTTATGGGTTACTCCCTGTTGTCAGGTATATAACTTACAATTATTTAAGACCTTGACACAAATTGATATGACACATACATATATACTAGAACCATTATATTTATTATATTTTATTTTTTACTTTGCATAGATATATATATCTTTTTTGCATTGTGTCCTTCATTTTAGGAATTATACAACTTTCCTAAGCTTGGCAGTTTTTAGCTTGGGGTTTGCTTCCCTTGGATGCACGGTGCCTGCTCCCCAACTCCTGTATACCATCCCTTCAGGAATTTTTCACCATGGACTTTTTTACCCTGTGTTTTTATTGAGTTGCCATCTCTTGACTGGTATGTTTTTCTGTCTATCTTTTACTTATTATGCTTGCTGTATTAAAATCTGACGCGATTGTTAAAGTTATATATTTTTGATGCTATGTTTATGTAAACCTGATGCAACCTAATTTGTTTCCACACAGACTCCGGCCCCCGAAGAAGGGAAAACCCCGAAACGCGTAGGGCCTTGTAGAGTTTACTTATGTGGATCAGTTTCAATTTTTTGCAACTCTATGACTTGTTAAGTGTTATATTATGTCATATTGTATGATCTTTTTTCTATATAATTAAATATTTATTGATTTTCATAAAATAATTTCTTGTTTTTGGTACTACTATATATACGCTTACCATTGCTGCCTATAAAGCCCCTCCCCTGGGGGAATCCTTCAATCTTCTATTCGATTAGGGGTGTCGGCAGCACTCACACTCCTGTGATGTTACATAATTCCCTTTTCTGTATCCAAGGTAGCAAATACCTATGAAATTGGGGCATCCCCCTCTTTCTTCCCCCTAGTAACATCCTTCAGTGACTCCTACATATCCCCATTGGTGTTGGGGACTTTATGACTATCTTATTATTCAAAAACTTTTTTCTCTCACGTTTTTATTATTACGTATTTTCTCCACCTTTATTTTGTTGCTTTTCAATCTTATTTGTCCGGTTTTTTGCTGTCATCTGACGGTGACAGTGGTAGCATATTTGTATAGATTGACATACCTATCAGTTTACTATGTTTCAAGGTAAGGACTGGGACGATCTGATGCTGAGCTACTCAGCCAGTCATCACAATGGGGAGGCCAAAAACTCTGAGCTTGCCTCTTTATGTAATCAACTTGGAAGATTAGTTGAAAAAAAGGCAGCTCTTTTCTGGCATGTCGAAAGTTTCGACAAGTACCTAAAAGAAAATATCAACCCTTATGGGCTCCGCATTCAGATCTTCCCTCTCCTAGATAACATAAACACCGACTTCCGTAAAAAATGGGAGCAGAACTTGCAACAATGTTCGGCTAACATGATGAAACTCCTTATTGAAGAATACAAAATTAGAACAAGCCAAGTCAATAAAGAAATCGATGATATATATATAAAACTTTCACCCTTCCTGGCTCTTCCAGCCTTCAAGGACCATGAAACTAAAATTAAAGGTCGACTTGACATAGTGATAGCAGAAACCCTTTATAAAAAAGAGAATAAATTTTGGAGAGATAAACGATCATTCCAGGAAGGAAAAGCCTATAAATGGCAATCGGCCAATTCTTCTCAAAAGTATTCTGCTAAGGGCAATACTAATATAATTCCCCCCAAAAAAGGTTATAAGACCTCATCAACTGTTTCAAGCAATGCTCCCACACAAAACCCCACCAGGAATAGGAATAACAAGCCAAAACGACCCCTATCGGGCGAGGACGATAGCACCACCAAAAAACGTCTAGTACAACAATCAGGTCTCACCAATACATTGGGTGGTTCTGATAGATCCAACCAACAATCTACACAACCGACCGAATTATTTTCTGTCTTTGCGACCCCTCACTCACTCAATACACAAACTACTCATGAAGGTTTAAGACCCAATCTTAAAGAAACCATTGATACTGGGTTTTTTCCCCAGGTCACACACATATCGACAAACCCTTAAGGGACGATTGTGTACCTGACGATCAATCAGGTACAACTCAGGGACTTGACATCATAAATCTTTCTGACTATGTACTGTCATCAGACGAGAAGACCTTATTAGCCAAGGGTCTCACCTTTTGTCCCGAAGCTCATCTGGATACATTTGAATTGATTAAAGATATCAACCTATTTGCTAGGAAACTCCTATTAAAAAGCCTTTACTCTAAACCAAAGAACGACTCCACGTATAGGACTATGCAACAACATAAGGAAGATATGGATCTGCTTCTGTCACTGTGTGGCGAAGCTGACATCTCTGACCCTAATGTAATGAATGATCTGGAAGAAATGTCATTTGAATTGGATACGGAGAGCACCCCAGAAACACCGGCCAACCTTCTAAAAAATAAATCGGACAAGTTTCCACCGTTACAAACCAACTCCAATCTGGCTGCGTTTGTAGCACTTACCACTGCTGAAATCAAAAAGCTTCATCATTCACGAAGTACCATTCACTCCATCCGTCAGAAAAACAATGCTTTGGAAAAATTGAAAGACTGTCATTCATTAACTATTAAGCCATCCGACAAAGGGGGTAATATTGTCATTTTGACTAACCAACAATATAAATCCATGTGCTTGAAAATTCTTTCCAATAAAGATTGGTACTTACCCATTTCGAAAACTGCTGTCAGCAAATTTGAAGTTGAGTTTTATGCTTTGGTTGACGGGGCTTTTTCTCACGGGGTCATTAATCGTGACACTTGGGAATTCCTCCGTATTAAGTACCCAAGAATTCCAACCTTCTATTGTCTTCCCAAAATTCATAAGCATATGACTGATCCACCCGGTCGACCAATCGTTTCGGGCAACGGTGCCATAACTGAGAACCTCAGTATATATGTGGATTCATATTTGAAGCCATTCGTGGAACGTCTTTCGTCTTTTATAAAAGACACTATTCACCTACTGCAAAAAGTCGAGCACCTCCATACTTCTTCCAATACGTTGCTAGTAGCCATTGACGTAGAGGCCCTCTACAGCTCCATCCCTCACTCCCTAGGCTTGGCTGCTATTCGCAATATCCTTCTACCCATTTTTAAAGCTGATCCCAAACTTGGGGAATTTCTGATAATGGCTTTGGAATTTATTCTCCACCATAATGTGTTTTCGTTTGACGGCTCCCATTTCCTCCAGGTGCAGGGGGTTGCGATGGGGACATCTTGTGCCCCATCGTATGCCAACCTGTACCTGGGGGAGTGGGAGAAGTCTTTCTTGACCAGTACATCTATACAACCGTTCATCCATCTAGTGTCGGCTTGGTTTAGATATATAGATGATGTCCTAGTGATATGGGAAGGGACCATTGATGAATTGCAAAGTTTTATGTCTATTATGAACAACAACGACTGGAACTTAAAATTCACAATGACATCAAGTGACACCCAGATTGCCTTTTTGGATGTAATCCTACGAAAAACCGTGGATGGCAGTATCTCCACAGGGCTTCATAGAAAACCTACAGCGGGCAATACAATATTGCATGCTACTAGTGCCCACCCTTTACCTCTAATAAGGTCCATACCGTATAGCCAGTACTTACGTCTTAAGCGCAACTGCTCCAATCAGGAAGTATTCCTGTTGGAGGCGGCAGCACTAAGAGAAAGACTGCTTTTGAGAGGGTACTCCAAGAAATGCCTCAAAAAGTCTTTCCAACGTGCTAATGCGCATATTAGACAAGACTTACTCTCCCAACCAAAAAAACAGTCGACTAGAGATGGAAATACTCTACGACTAATTACCAAATATCACATGCAACACCAACAAACTAGAGGTATCCTTAAAAAATATTGGCATCTACTTTCTTTTGATCCCAATTTGGGACCTTTTGTCACCAAAGAACCAGCTATTACGTATCGACGGGCTTCCTCCCTCAGGGACCAACTAGTCACGAGTGAATTTAAGGGAGACTTCAGGAAAGATCCCTGTAAAAGAAAGGGCACATACACATGTGGTGGTTGCTCGATTTGTCGATATATCAACATTGACCCAGAAGCCCTGCTACCAAATGGGCGACCCTTTAGATCACGCCATTTTGCAAATTGCAAGACCCCTGGGGTAGTATATCTACTCACTTGCTCATGCAACAGGTTCTACGTGGGCAAGACCAAACTGCCTTTTTTTAAACGGGCTGCCCGACATATCAGTAATATGCGTTCAGCAAATCCTGATATGCCCCTAGGACGCCACATTTTGCTCCATCACAATGGGCAATTTTCAGGGGTTAAATTCCTCATCCTAGATAGGATTCACCCCAATCCTCGAGGGGGTGACTGGAACAAAACCCTATTACAACGCGAAACCCGATGGATCATAGACCTTGAAGCGACTAGCTTTCCTGGTCTAAACGAACAGATTAGTTTTAGACCCTTCTTAGAAGGGTTCTCTTCGGGTGGTTGTGAAAAAGAGTGAGGTGGTTGCAGTCATCTTTGTTACATATGTTTACAATGATAATTATATTTGTCTGCTGTACATATTATTTATCTTCATAACCCGCTTTCTAGACGTGCTTTGGTTTTGTTGTCATTCTTGTGTTCATTGTTGTGTTTGTGCTTTTCTCTTTGAAGCCTTCTTGCTTGTTCCCTTGGACAAACAAGATTCAGGGTTCTTTTTTTTTTTTTTTTTTTTTTGCCTGGTTTGACTTGGGGAGTCCGGCACCTTCATCCTCTTGGGAAGCACGGCGCACCCAGGCCGCCACCTTCAGTTGGCGGCCCCCTTTTTTGGCCCAGTCACACGGCACTATGTGCCCTGTGATTGTTGGGTCAATTTTTGCGCTGGACAGGGATTTTGCTCGGACAGGGGACTTTGCTAGACTTTTTCCCCTCTCCGGGCTTGCTCTCTGTACCCCTTCATTGCCCACTGCCTTCATTTAAGCGATACTCAAATTTGCCAGTAAGGGAACTTAAATCCACACCCCTTTTTTCATCCCCAGCAGCACAGCTCTAACATATGATTCTTTCTTTTTTTTTTTTTTTTTTTTTCCAATTCCTCGGACGTCCTTTGCTGACAGTTGCCATAACACTTCCGCCCATGTGACTATCATTGGTCATGTGATATTTCATACCTCTTACTACTTCCTGTGACCACTCCCCCTCCCTTGCCTATTTATACACAGCCATCTCATGGGAACGGCTGACTTGGCTGACGGCGATGGTTCTACACATCCATTTAAAAGGTACATCACTGGCTGACGGTCTGTTCCTGTCAGCCTTCCCTTCTCCAATACTCCTTTGCTTCCTTGCTTATCTCCATACCTAGGAATTGTTTTATTTATATATATTTTTTTTTTTTTTTTTTTTTCAAATTTCCTTCGTTTTCAGCCTCCTTGTGTTGTGCTTCTCACTGACCCCCTCTGGCCATTTTCAAGTACTACCTCCTTTGGATAGGGAGACAATCTATTGTGCTGTGCCTTCCGCTGACCCCTGCTGGCCATTCTTATGGGTTACTCCCTGTTGTCAGGTATATAACTTACAATTATTTAAGACCTTGACACAAATTGATATGACACATACATATATACTAGAACCATTATATTTATTATATTTTATTTTTTACTTTGCATAGATATATATATCTTTTTTGCATTGTGTCCTTCATTTTAGGAATTATACAACTTTCCTAAGCTTGGCAGTTTTTAGCTTGGGGTTTGCTTCCCTTGGATGCACGTGCCTGCTCCCCAACTCCTGTATACCATCCCTTCAGGAATTTTTCACCATGGACTTTTTTACCCTGTGTTTTTATTGAGTTGCCATCTCTTGACTGGTATGTTTTTCTGTCTATCTTTTACTTATTATGCTTGCTGTATTAAAATCTGACGCGATTGTTAAAGTTATATATTTTTGATGCTATGTTTATGTAAACCTGATGCAACCTAATTTGTTTCCACACAGACTCCGGCCCCCGAAGAAGGGAAAACCCCGAAACGCGTAGGGCCTTGTAGAGTTTACTTATGTGGATCAGTTTCAATTTTTTGCAACTCTATGACTTGTTAAGTGTTATATTATGTCATATTGTATGATCTTTTTTCTATATAATTAAATATTTATTGATTTTCATAAAATAATTTCTTGTTTTTGGTACTACTATATATACGCTTACTATTGCTGCCTATAAAGCCCCTCCCCTGGGGGAATCCTTCAATCTTCTGTACAAAACACATAACCTCAAGGGTACTCTTGAACAAAGTTCTTTCAGCATGATATTTCTCTCTTCTCAACTCAACTTCTTCACATGTCACATGATTTCTACAGTAGTAACATAGATCCACAATTTAAAGAAATAACTTTTCTGGCTGTGCCTTTCCAAAACTTTAAAGTCCATGTAAGAAGTCCATATTCTGAAAACCCTGATCCAGATTCCAGCTGGAGGGTGCTGCACATGAAAAATATTCAATACGGTGGGCGTGGCTACCGGACTGCTGTATGGGCGCCTGAAACGGCAGCTCTATGCAAGCACTTGGAATCCCAGCAAGCCGAGGTGTTCCTGACCTGCCTTTTCCACACCAGCCTTTCTCTGATGTGCCTCCCAATAGCCCGAGATGACCCACAAACGCAAAGAGGCTTCCCATCCAAAGAAATTACAAGATTTCTTCCCGCTGGCGGCCTGGAGTCCTATACAAGATAGAGCTAACGGCATCTCTCCGGCTCCCTCCCGCAGCTCTCTCTCAGCATCAACGAGCCTGGGCTCACAGGGGGGCTCTGCTCATCGCTCACCAAATGCCTCCACGCCACTTTCCCGCAGCCTGGTAAAATCCAAACCTCACATGGCATCTGAACCCTGCAACACTAAGGTGAGCACATGTCATGAATCCCTAAATGACAACAGAGATCTTGCTGACACAATCAACACCTTTCCCACCATGGTAGATAGGAAAAATTATTGGATAGCCGCACTCAAAAAATCCAAAAAAAGGACTGTCTTTTATTAGTAAAAAGCAAACATGCAAACAGAGCACAGCCACAAGGGAGGACAGCCATGATTAAGCACTGTTAAAGTGTGAAACGCTCCGGCTGTCCTCCCTTGTGGCTGTGCTCTGTTTGCATGTTTGCTTTTTACTAATAAAAGACAGTCCTTTTTTTGGATTTTTTGAGTGCGGCTATCCAATAATTTTTCCTATCTAGCACATCTGCCTTGTGCATTGCCTGCACCTTGGTTTTCTGAGAAGCTCCTTGATTGCATGCAAGATCCACCTGAAGCGGTGTCTCCTTCTATCATTCACCTTTCCCACCACTAACCAGCCAGTGTCAGACACTACATTAAAAGACATGCTGGTGGGGCGCATGTGCGGCGCAAAACTGGGGCGCATGAGCGGCGCTCCAACACAGCAGGGACTTCAACACCTTCCCTGGGGTCTAAATTATTTTCCAACTGACTTAAAAAGTACATGCACCCCCGGTGGAACGAGCGATGCATGCCATCCTCCAGATCCCATTGCGGAAAACCAATGCAAAGGTCCCTAACTAACTATCTTCTCAGGGTCCGTGAGGTGGCAGGGAAACCCCAAGATGGCACCAAGCTACAACACAATTCAGCCCCTGCTCACAGCCTCACGGCCTCTCTTGTGCACTCGTCTGGAGACAGTGAGTACACTTTACAACTCACCAAGGCAGACTTGGATGACAGCCTGGCAGTTATGTACAATAAGATAGCTGAGAAGTTCCAAACAGAACTCCATAAATCTACAAATACCTTGCAGCAAGAGATAGCTGTCCTGGGAGGCAGAATGGATCTCTTGGAAACAAAACATGATGTGCTGCAACTTGCTTACACTGACCTCCGCAGAGATCATGAAGCCCTTACAGTATCTGTCTCCTAGCTCCAGGTCCACTTAGAGGACCTGGACAACAGGAACAGATGGAACAATCTGAGAATTAGAGGGGTCCATTGGGTGGTTACTGATCTAACCCCGGCCATCCATAAGCTGTTCCAATCGCTACTTCCCCTGTGATGGTCTTTGCATGCGACAGGATTCACAGAGCCCTTCGCCCCAAACCGCCTGATGATAAACCACCCAGGGATATAATACTATGCCTCAAGGACTACCTTGTGAAAGAGGAGATCCTCAGAGCTCCCCGTAATACGCCCAACATCTTGCTAGATGGGATCAGGATCCAAATTTACCCTGACATATCCCCAGCCACCTTAGATAAATGCTGCAAGCTCACGGAGATCACCACACCTCTACAAGAAGCAAGAATTTGTTATAGATGGGGGTTCCCCTTCAAACTTCAAGTTATTCACAATGGAACCACTTATACAGTGATCACCATACAGGAAGAGAAGGAGCTCCTGGTTAAGCTGGGCACCCATCAGCCATCTGGGCAACCCCTTCACCTCAAAGGGGCTGCAAACAACAGAGGCAGGAACTCAGAGACCACTTGATTTGATCGATCATCCCTTTCTTCTTACTCCGGATATTTCAACATAACTGTTATACAGGCCCTTGGATTTCTTCAGACGGTTAAGGTGAACCATTGACACTAATGGGGAAGGCGAGAACAAACTGGCTACTTTCATAATTTGAGCTATCCCCCTCCCTTACTATTCAATTGCACCTCCATGCACCATTTTTCTACCTGACAACTCCCCGCTGTGCAGATGTACAGTTCCACCCGCTTGTTTGTCCCCCAACTCTTGCTGTTTCCCACAGGGGGAGGGACGAGGCGAATATCAGGGGGGAAAAAGACCATTTTACCCACTTATCTGGATTACATCTTTTGGATATATATTTTTTTTCTTTTCTCTTTTTCTTGTCCCCCAACAGGTTGCCAAGAGTGTTGGACACTATTGTCCTATTGTTCAGGAAGTTTTACAGGTTACAGTTTTATCCTATTGTCGGGATGGTCGCTCCCCTCCCAACCCCAATGGTTTGTACGTATTTCACTTTGTTTTATTGTTTTGTCTCTTTTGGTTACGGGACTCTTTGTTGCTCTTACAAAGAATGATGCATTAAGTTCTATTGCCCTTATGGCTTATCCAAGAGTTTGCTACATGTTGGGACTAGCTCTCCCATGGGAATTGCCAGCTGTTCTCATCCCTCTGTGGTTGTGGACATCGATAGCCTACTCCTTGGGACCCCCCAATCATAATGGCCTATCTGACCTCTCAGATTTGGAATGGGTAACGCCTACGGGCGGACAGTATACTTTTGCAGGAGACCCACTTTTCCAAAAGCAATTACCCCACATACTTTGGTAGATCTTATGGCCTAGGGCACTAGACAACATTTGGGTCCAGGTCCCAAGGAGTGGCAATATTTGTTAAAAAAGTTTATCATTTGATGTCGAGAACATTTACAAAGATCCAGCTAGTAGATTTATTATCTTACAGGGCTCTTTGCAAGGTCATGATTGCTAATGTATACACCCCTAATGACTCCCAGGAAACCTTTTTTAAAACTTTTTTCCAAGTTTTGGGCAAGTACAATACCCTCACTTGTTGCTAGGAGAGGATTTCAATTTGGTTGGACATTCAGATCTCGATAGAAACAGGGCTGGTAGCGCCACCAACACCTTCCCAAAACCTTGAAAACACTGCTGCACACACACAACCTGGTAGACTCTTGGAGGGCTCATAACGTAGGTGACCGAGAGTACAGTTTTTACTCCCACCCCCATGACAGCTGCTCCAAATTGGACTGTTTTGCTCCCCTATACTTCTTGCAAATTTCACCACTGCAGCTATCCGTTCCTGCCCGTGGTTGGACCACCAGGTGGTCTCCCGAGACATATCCCACATTGGCCTTAAACCATCCATCACAGGATGGAGACTAAATGAGTCCCTCCTCACGGACCCAATCCTGGTTTCCCAGATTTCAAAACTGCTGGTGGAATACTTTGCCACCAATGATACTAATGACATCTCATCTCCCCTACATTTCTTTGGGTGGCCCAAAAGGTAGTAATTAGAGGACATCTAATCCGCTGAAAAGAAAAAAACAGAGATTGGTTGATATTACCAGACTCACTACCGAACTGTATAGGTTATACCTCCTACACGCACAAAACCACGCCCCAGATCTACTACAACAAATTAACGACCATAGACTTGAACTAGATAAAATCCTCTCCGATCAGACTGAGGAGGCCCTCAGATGGTCAAAAGCCAAGTTCCTGCTACACAGCAATTCAGCTTCTACCATGATTGCAAGGAAGCTCAATAAATCCATCCAACCCCTTCACACTTACAAATTAAGTAATACCAATGGCAACTTAGTCTCTTACCCATCAGCGGTACTAAAGATTATCTTGCAGTTTTTATACAGGGTTACTTTCCCCTCCATCCTCGCCCCCCGACCCTGCCCTCAAGTCATGGTTAGATGACTTACCTCTCCCTACCCTAACTCAGGAACACCTACAGGAGTTGAATGCCCCTTGTTCCAACCTTGAAATAATTGAGCTTGTCAAATTCTTAAAACCCTCCAAAACCCCTGGCCCTGATGGGTATTCTGCCCCTTAGGCCCCGTACACACGAGCAAATAGATTTGTTCAAATCGGTCGGACCGACCGATTTGAACAAATCTGTCTGCTGGCCGTTTTGGTTTGATCGCTGTACACACGATCAAACCAAAATAAATTACTTCCGCGCATGCGTCGAATCCATTCGACGCATGTGCGAGAAGATATGTCTGCTGGTTAGCGTACTAACCAGCAGACATATCCGGCGGACAGATTCCCAGCCGACAGATTTTAAAGCATGCTTCAAAATCTGTCGGCTGGCCAAATCCGTCGGCTCGCCCGTACACACGATCGAATCTGTCTGCTGGGATGGTCGGGCCGACCGTTTCCAGCAGATAGATTTGATCGTGTGTACGCGGCCTTACTGCAAGAAATTCCAAGAAAACGTAATCCCATACATAAAATCTCTTTTTAACCACGTTATAAAAGTCAATGTTTTTCCCAGATGACATTTTTCTAGCGAACATGTTCCTGATCCCAAAACCCAACAAAGACCATTCCCTATCCCAAAACTATAGACCAATTTTGGTCATCAATACTGATCTGAAGATTTTTGGTCATATTCTAGATGACAGGCTTTCAAATATCATTACTTCCTTAATCTCCTCAGACCAAACAGGTTTTATCCCGAGCTGGTAGAGAGCATTGACAATCCATACAAAGGAACAGTTTTAGATAGCTTTCCGCAAAAGCTAACAACCGCCTGAACAATACTCATCTATTCAACTTTGTGCGGATCTTTCGGAATTCACCATGCAGAAGCGCAAATGCCTTCTACCTATCACAAAGGCACTGTGCAATCATGATATTAATTATCGTTGGGGATACCCATCAAAGCTGACTGTCACTTTTGAATTCCTTTGCTGAATATTACTCTTCATTTTATAACTTGAAAAATGATTCCACCACTCCCCAGCCTTCAGAGGAGGCCAGTTAATCTTTTCTAGCAGATATCAACCTCCATTCTCTATCACAAGCACAATTACTGACCTTAAACGCACTACCATTTATCTTCTTATATCTACTTCCAATTGTCTCACCAACCATATGCTGGTAAGTCTATGGCCAAAAACTGTGATCTGCATACTCTATTGGGAGACACTGCCTATCCATGGTAGTGGTTCTCCCAAGCTTATAACACATAATCAAACATTGACTTGGTGTACTTTATTTTTCCTACTTATTTTGCAGGAAAAACTGACAGCGATGCTCAGGTTAACCACTTAAGGACCGCCTACTGCACATTTACGTCGGCAGAATGGCACGGCTGGGCACATCAACGTATATATACGTTGATTTTAGTACCCAGCTGTGGATCGCGGGCGCACGCCCGCGACCCGGTCCGAAGCTCCAGGACCGGGACCGCGAGATTCGCGGACCCGATCGCCGCTGGAGTGCGGCGATCCGTCCCTGGAGCGGAAGAACGGGGAGAGCCGTGTGTACACACGGCTTCCCCGTGCTTCTCTGTGGCCGTAGCATCAATCGCGTCATCCCTGTAATAGGGGGACACGATCGATGACGTCACACCTACAGCCACACCCCCCTACAGTTGTAAACACACACATTAGGTCACACATCCCCTACAGCGCCACCTGTGGTTAACTCCCAAACTGCAACTGTCATTTCCACAGTAAACAATGCAATTTAAATGCATTTTTTGCTGTGAAAATGACAATTGTCCCAAAAATGTGTCAAAATTGTCCGAAGTGTCCGCCATATTGTCGCAGTCAAGAAAAAAATCGCTGATCTTCGCTATTAGTAGTAAAAAAAAAATAATTAATAAAAATGCAATAAAACTATCCCTTATTTTGTAAACGCTATAAATTTTGCGAAAACCAACCGATAAACGCTTATTGCGATTTTTTTTACCAAAAATACGTAGAAGAATATGTATCGGCCTAAACTGAGGAAAAAAATTGTTTTTTATATATTTTTGGGGGATATTTATTATAGCAAAAAGTAAAAAATATTGCATTTTTTTTAAAATTGTCGCTCTATTTTTGTTTATAGCGCAAAAAATAAAAACCGCAGAGGTGATCAAATACCACCAAAAGAAAGCTCTATTTGTGGGGAAAAAAGGACGCCAATTTTGTTTGGGAGCCACGTCGCACGACCGCGCAATTGTCAGTTAAAACGACGCAGTGCCGAATCGCAAAAGGGGGCAAGGTCCTTTACCTGCATTTTGGTCCGGGTCTTAAGTGGTTAAGTTGTTTACTAAGGGAAATGCTCGATATTGAACCGAGCACTACTGTTTATCTTCATACATCTACTTTCAAGTAAGCACATTTCAGTTAGCCTTATCTTATGTTTAATCTAATATTGTTATATACCCATTCAGAATACACACACATTTTGGACGTTTGCATTACTAAGCCAGCATGTGCACACGTACAGATTTGTATTCATATGTGTATGTGTGCATTCATTTGGATGTCTGTGTATAGAGATTTATATATATGTATATATATATATATATATATATATATATATATATATATATGCATACCTGAGCCTAGGCTCACATACATATACATATATTTTTTAGAGATTTCCGGTCAGGATACCAATCGAGCATCCATACCAAATTCCCCCCTCTGTGGGTCCACCATTCAAGTTTAGCGATCGCTTGTCATACACTGTCAAGTGAGTTATGTCTGAATGATACCACTTATTTCACTAATACCTTTTAATTAAGTTGCACATGCTCCTACTATGGGCACGTGCTGTTGATCCTGTATTAAAATACTATATATGGTCTATACTGACTGCTATCTATGACTTCAACAGACTCGGGTCTAATAGTTCTATTGGTTTGGTCTGTCTATAGTATGCCTGTAAAGTAGCGTGTTTCCCATGTTTATAACAGTTTTTGCACAAAATAAAATTTCTAAAGGAAAAAAGTAATTTAAAACTACTCGCGGCTATAATGAATTGACGGGTATCGACAATACAGATCAAAGTCATTGAAAAAAAAATGCGGGGGTGTCCCCCTAAATTCCATTACCCGGCCCTTCAGTTCAATTGACTTCACTTCACTTCAATAATAAAAAAAAAATGGTATGGCGTTTACCCCAAAAATCCATACCAGACCCTTATCTGAGCACGCAACCTGGCAGGCCACAGGAAAAGAGTGGGGACGAGAGAGCATCCCTGCCCCTCCTGAACTGTACCAGGCCACATTAACAAAAGGGAACCCCAGATCCCAGCCCCCTATGTGAATTGGTAAGGGGTACATTGTACTCCTACCATTTCACAAAAAAAGTGTGGAATTGTTAGAAACGACATGGGACAAGTCCTTTATTAAAAAAAAAAAAACATTCTCCAGCGGTGATCTCCAGCAAGGGACAATGCACACCCGGCCGAATGACGCACAAGCTGCTTGACAGCTCTTTTATAACAGGGGTGGAGCCACCCGTGACGTGTGACCACTTTCAATTACTTTGATCTGTATTGCCAGGAACCGACAATTCATTATAGCTGCGAGTAGTTTTTAATTACTTTTTTTCCTTTAGAAATGTCATTTTGTGCAGAGACTGTTATAAAGACAGGAAATATGCACTACTTTAAGGGCATACTATAGACACCCCAGGTGCTGTGGCAACTCAAGCAGTTAACATCAAGGGGAGCTGTTCCTCCTAGGTACGGATGGTGGTGGAGATTTGAAGTAGGAGAAAGTGTAGTGTTCAAACTTGGAGCATTCCTCCGTAGATAGTGAAGATGTCATAAAGGGGCCCCATGTTGACAAGAAACGGGATTTAGAGGATTCGTGATTGAAGTCGACGGTTGCACATTCCTTGTAGAGAAGCAGTAGGAGCTCATGTTGCACTTGGGTCGCCGTGGGGGGGGGAGGGTAGACGTCCAGTTTTTCAGGATAGCTCTCCGTGCGACAAGGAGACATATCAAAGACCAGTCCTTGTTGACAATTGCAGGTGTCGGGTGGGCCGTTCGGGACCATTGCAGTAGTAGGGGGTCCCAGTAACCAAAAATAAGGAGCAGAGGGTCTTTGGGTAGGTTTAGTAAGGTGATGTTGAAGATGTAGGCCAGCACCTTGTCCCAAAAGGAGGATATGAACGAGCATGACCAGAAACGGTGAGTTAGGGAAGGTTTCTGAAGGTGACACAGGGGGCACTGAGCGGTAGTACGAGGAGTGGAGTAGAGAAAGGGCATGTGGGCCCGGTGGACGATTTTAAGTTGGGTTTCTCTCCAGATTTCATTTGGGGTCAGACGTTGGACCTTGTTGAGGCCTTGAAGTAGCTTGTCAACTAGATTATCATCAGGGAAGTCTCTACTCCAATTAGCTGCGGATGATGAATGTAGAGGAGGAGTGGTTTTAAGGAGAAGAGGTTTGTAGATGGCCGAAATTCTGTATGAGTCGTCTGCGAGAAGCTGTTCAGAGAAGTTGAAGGAGAAACGTTTTGCTGCCTCCGAGCAGGTAGTTTTCAGGTAGTTGGTGCATTGCCAGAAATGGAATATATGAGAAGGAGGGAGCGAGAAGGCGGCGGCCACTGCCTCAAAGGTTAGAGGACGATTGGTTGAAGTGTCACAGAGGGAGGAGAACTTAGTGAGACCTTTGTCTTGCCAGATCTTGAAGGGCTTGTGGTCCATGCCAGGGGGGAAGTTCGGGTTACCTTGGATTGGTACATGGCGAGAGATATACTGGGGCAGCCGAAGACTTTTCCTGATTTCTCTCCAGGCAACGGCAGTGTCCCTTACCAGTAGGTTGTGTTGGTATAATGCCGGGACCGCTTTCCATTTGCTGTGAAGAAGAGCTATGAGGGAGAAGGGATGAGCCATGGCAGATTCCAGGGGGTAATTGGAATAACGCGAAGATTGGGTGATCCAATCTAGGCCGATCCTCATTAAACAGGCTAAATTATAGGTTCTTACATTCGGGAGACTAACACCCCCCTCGCGTCTGGGAAGATAGAGCTTCTTTAAAGCAATGCGGGGCCTCTTACCCCGCCATATAAATTTCAAAACAGCCGATTCAAATTGTTTGATATCCTTGTGGCGAAGGAGCAGAGGAATAGTCTGCATCGGGTACAGCATTCGAGCAAAGCTGACCATTTTAACAAGGTGACATCTACCCAGAAGCGAGAGGGGCAAATCCATCCAGTTTACCAGTTCTTGAGAAATTTTTGCTAGCAGAGGGGGGTAGTTCAGGCAATACAGGGAGGAGGGCGTCTTTCCTATCGTGATACCCAGGTAGGTAATATGGGACTTGGCAACCGAGAAGATTGAGCTATGGGACCAGGAGGGGATGGGCCCAGTTCCCAAGGGGAGTATTTCACTTTTACCATAATTTATGCGCAGGCCCGAACAGGTTCGGAAAGTATCAAACACTCGTTTGATGGTGGACATATCGGAGGAGGGTCGCCGATACCGGGATACCGTGTAGGGGTGCTATCTGAATGAGGTGTCTGGATAAGGGTTCTAAGGCAATGTTAAATAAGAGTGGTGATAGAGGGCAGCCTTGACGGGTGCCTTTGTGTAGGTGAAATTCTTCTGAGAGTAGACCCGCGGCCACTAATTTCGCCGTGGGGGAGGAATACATGGAATTTATGAGATGACAGAAGGGACCCGAGAAGCCCATTTTTGACATAGTCAGAGCAAGCCAGTCAAAACTGACATTGTCAAAGGCTTTCTCCGCATCTAACGTTATGATGGCAAAGTCGCCGTTTGGATGTTGTTTAGCGTATTCCAGTGCCAGCATAACTTTTCGTATGTTAAGGGTGGCTGTTCTACCCTTCACAAAGCCTGATTGTGCAGGGTGGATCAGAGAGGGGATGATGTCAGAGAGTCAATTGGCTACTATTTTTGACAGGATCTTGACATCTAGATTAAGTAGGGAGATGGGCCTATAAGATCCTGGCTCTAGGGGGTCCTTGCCCTTCTTAGACAGCAGCTTGATGGTGGCCTGACGGCCTGACGACAGATAGGGGCCACCGGACCACATGTCCATATATACCTTGTGAAGGGTAGGCTCCACCAGAGTCTGGAGGGTCTTGTAGAACTCCCCGGTGAAGCCGTCGGGGCCAGGGGCCTTGGAGGGGGTGAGCTTGCGGATGGTGTCAGATACCTCAGAGAGGGTTATAGGAGCGTTAAGGGCCTCTAGTTGGGAGGGAGTGACCGTAGGGATGTTCAGGTTGTCCAAAAAGGCCTGAGCCGTCTGTGTATCAATTGGGTCAGGGGCATAAATGGACGAGTAATACTGAAGCATAGCCTTATTTATCGTCGGTGGTGTGGTGTTTACGGTACCTTTGGAATCTCTAAGGGACGTGATGTGGGTGGGACGAAAAGAACCTTTGCATAGTCTAGAGAGTAGTTTGCCTGATTTATTTCCGAATCTGTGTAGGGTAGCGTCCAAATTTGCTTTTTTAGTCAGTTCTAGGGTGTCTGCCCAAGTGTCGAAAGAGCTCTTCGCTGCTAACCACTCCTCTCTGTCGCTAGGGGATCCGGTGGAGTATAATGCCCTCTGGGCCTGGTGTAGTCTAGAACTGGCCAATTTGTAGTTTGACAGGGTGTTGCGTCTGAAAGAGGAGGCATAGGAAATAATCTGTCCGCTGAGAAACGCCTTACCAGCGTCCCAGAAGAGGTTGGGATTGTCAGAGTGAGAGGCATTAGCTGAGGAGTACTCCAACCATGCCTTCTCCATGGAATGCTTGAAGTCAGATTGATTGTGAAGGTACGAGGGGAAACGCCAAATTCTGGGGTGAGGGGGCAGGTCGAGGTTGTTCACGTTAAGTAAGATCGGAGCATGGTCCAAAATGGCTATGTCTAATATATCTGCGTTTGAAAGCAAGGGAATCAGATCGTCGGATCCGAAAAAGTAGTCAATCCTAGAAAGAACGGTATGGGGGTTAGAATAGAAAGTAAATTCCCTGTTTGCGGGATGTTGTAAGCGCCACAAGTCTCGGAGGTGTAAGGAGTCCATAGTGGACGCAAAAAGCGTCGGGGTGGGTGAAGCAAAGCGTGGTCCGGTGTGTTTAGGGGAGGATCTGTCATCTATCTGGTTCATGACGTCATTGAAGTCACCTCCTACTAGATGGGGGAGGTGGGCGTTTTGTAGTAGCCAGTTAGTCAGTGTACTGTAAAAGATTTTACCAGGGCTATTAGGGGCATAAACATTGGAGATCAGTAATTCCTTAGTTCCTATTTTTACATGGGCGGTCAAAAGTCGTCCAGTGGCGTCAGATTTCACTGCAATAACCGTGCACGGTAGATTCTTATGAATTAGCAGGAGGACTCCTGCCTTACTGGCAATGGCGTCCGAACCCATGACCGTGCCTACCCATAGTTTCTGCATGCGGTGAAAATCAGAAGTGGTCAGATGGGTTTCTTGCAGGAGTGCTATGTCAGTTTTAAGTCTTTTGAGATGACGCAGGACCTTCATCCTCTTATTGGGGGATCTAAGTCCCTTTACATTCCAGGAAACTATTTTCATGTTATGTAGGCAGTGAAAGAGGGGGTCTGAGAAGACATTGCATGTATGTTGTCGCGGAAAGGAGCGGTTCGTGGGAGGGTTACCCGATCGAGGAGGGAAGTAATGGTTGCGCCACATGGGCTCGGTGTCAGAGGGCATACGTGGACATGAGTGCCTAAGATAAGGGGGGGAGCGGGGGAGGGGGGGGAGGGAGAGAAAGGGAACTTAAACATTAAACCTAACAACAAACAAAAATGTGAGAGCTTTGCTTTTTTCCGCATGGGATCACAGCGAGGGCAGCTCCCATGTCACGACACAGCCAGCATGATTTCTGAGAGCCCTTGAAAGGGTGGACGGTTTCATGCGGCTAGTAGAAGTCGGAACAAGGGAGAGCATAAGCAAGGCACGCGGTGATACCTGGGGAAGGCTGCATACAGAGAACACTTATAGCGGCAGTTGTAATAACACAGAGTACAAACAGTATAAACGCAAAGAACATTCTAGCCGGGTAGCAATGAGAACAATAATGAGATAAGCAATCAGGGTTCGTCAAACAAAAACATCAAACAGGGCAGTCAGTAAACATAAGGATATACCACGACTGGACGATTGTAGGGAGTCACTTCTAATGTATATGGAGAGGGGGGGAACGAGGTGTTCCCCCCAGAGCGGGTCATACAGGAGCATGTTTCTGACCAAGGAAGAGAAAGAGAGCGACTGAGTTGATCCCTCTATACCAGACGGGTGGCAAGGTAAGGCCGGTAGATTATAGGAACTGGCTCAGGTCAGGTTTAGGGTGATCCGGGAGAGGTCTGAGATCGTGGGCCTGAAGCGCTTAGGTGAGTCCTTGCGCGGGCTTCTCTGGTCCTGAGGACGGTTTAGTGGGGGGGCTTTCGACGGGGTCTGGGACTGCCGCCCCTGATGGTGGGAGCGTAGGAAGGCTTCGGCCTCTGAGGGGTCATGAAAGGAGAGCTGCTCACCATTGGGGGCTCTGAGGTGGAGTATGGCTGGGAAGGCCAAAGTGAATTTTACTTGCTGTTGGAAAAGTTCAGTGCACACCTGCTGGAATGCCTTCCTCTTTTTCGATACCTCCATGGAATAATCAGCAAAAATCAGGATCTTTAGTCCATCGATCTGGACCTGTCTGGCCTGCCTGAATTTCTGTAGTATAAGGGATTTGTCAGCGTAGTTCAGGTATTTAGCAATGATAGGCCGAGGTGTTTTGCAGTCTGAATTAAATGCTCCCTTGTGGTGGGCCCTTTCCACTGCACAGGGGCCCGGGAGGCCCAGGGCCTCGGGAATTCCCTGCGCGCAGAAGTCTGCGAGGACGGCTGACTGTAACGATTCAGGGACCCCTACAAAACGAAGGTTACTTCTTCTAGATCTGTTTTCTAAATCATCTAGTTTTTGAAGTATATATTGGTTGGTTTTGTCCTGAGAGTGTTCAGTAGCCTGGGCCTGGTAAAGTTCATCTTCAGCATTTGATAGGCGGTGCTCCAAATCATTGAGCCTGGAGCCGTGCTCTTTGATCTGCTTATGGACCTGCGCCATCCCTGCATTCACCGCTTTTTCTACTGATGCGGCAATCATGGGGGACAAAAGAGCAGCCACTGCTTGGGCGATGCGCTCTGTGATGTTGTCCCCTCCTAGAGGTGTCCCCAGGGTGTGTGGAGCAGGAGTCGGAGATAGGTTGCCGCTTACCTCCATCTCTGTGTGCAGCGCCGCCGCGTAGGCCGAGACCGGGGCCTCGATTTGCGGGGAAGCCGTCGGCGCCGCCTGGGCTGTTTGGGTGCGCGCACCCGATTTTTCTACGAAGCGGTCCATGGAGTCCGGGGAGTGACTCCGGAGGTGGAGGGTGGTCTGCTGGGCGTCTCAGGCTGGTTTTACAGGCCGGTTTAGGTTGCGCTGCGGGAGCCGAGGAGAGGAGCTGTTACTCCATGCGGCGCCGGAACTCCATTGATGAGTTTTAATAGGGCAGTTTCAGTGGAATGTTGTTGGTGGAAGCCAGACAGTAGAGGATCGAGAAGGTTGTTGTCAGTGAGGTAGCAATTCATATGATTGTAGACAAGACATTCAAGAAGCTTGGAGGCAAATGGGGGCAGGGGGATGGGTCTTAAGTTGTTCAAACAGGTGAGTACCACTTGGGGGTATGTATGGAGGTAACCAGTGTATGTTTGAGCGGAGAGGGAAAGGTGTCAAAGGAGGGGGAGAGGTTGAAGATGTGGGTTAAAGTTTAGGATCCTGCAGGTGGTTGCAGTAATTGTGAGGGGGCAGAGTCCAGGTGACAGGAGGTGAGGTGGACAGTCAAAAGGAGTTTGGCAACTTCTTTAGTGGTAACAGTTTTGAAGGAGAAAAGTATTGAGTGTGGTGTTGAACCTGATGTGTTGGTTGGGGGAGGAGGCTGGATGCTGTGTTTTTTTTTTTTTTTTTTTTAACCACTTGCCTACTGTGCACCTACAGACCCCCTTCCTGTCCAGACGTGCGATGTGACTCCCAAACAAAATTATTTTTTTTCCCCACAAATAGAGCTTTCTTAAGGTGGTGTTTGATCGCCCGTGCGCTTTTTTTTTTTTTGCGCTATAAACAAAAAAAGAGCGACAATTTTGAAAAAAGACACAATATTTTTTGCTTTTTGCTATAATAAATATCCCATTTAAAAAAAAAATACCGTATAGTGACTGGTTTGCGCAAAAGTTATATTGCCTAAAAAATAGGGGACATAATTATGATTTATTTTTTATTTATTTTTTACTAGGAATGGCGGCGATCTGCGATTTTTTTTTCGGGACTGGGACATTATAGCGGACACATCGGACACTTTTGACACATTTTTGGGACCATTTACATTTATACAGTGAACAATGCTATAAATATGCATTGTATAACTGTATACTGTAACTGTATAAATGTAACTGGCAGGGGCGGGGAAGGGGTTAAATGTATATCCTAGGTGTGTTCTAACTGTAGGGGGGAGGGGGGTGACTGGGGGAGGTGACCGATTGTGTCACTATGTACAAGGGACACAATCGGTCACCTCTCTCCCTGACAGGGATGTGGAGCTCTGTGTTTACACACAGAGTTCCACGTTCCAGCTCAATTGTCGGCAATCACATGTGCCCGGTGGCCATCGCGGCCGCCGGGCACACGCACGGGCTCAGTGCTCGTGAGCGCCCCTAGCCGATTTAAATGACATGACGTCATATGACGTGCAGTCAGGAACAGAGAGTTACCCGCCCGCCGTCATTTGACGGCGGGTGGGTATCAAGTGGTTAAAGTGTATTTTGTGCGTGTACTCGAGAGAGGAGCCGAACTGCAGTAGTTGGGAGTAGGCAGACCTCCCCCAGAGGCAATCTGCCATCTTTCTCCATGCCCCCGGGTGGCAATGGCGGGTGTGAGGGAGTCTTCCCACACAGCCCGCCCTACCTGCTCCGCTTTGAAGCCCAACAGGGCAGAGGGACTCCCCTATGAGGGAGTGAGAGATCTAGCCCGCTCAGCCAGCCCCATTAGTCCTTCGCCTCTCTTTTTTAGAGATCGTGTGGCCAAAGTGCGTGCAGGTTAACCTAATTTCGAGTGCGTGTAAGTGTGGTGGTTTTTCTGGGAGGTGGGTGGGCGTACTAAGCGCAGGCTTACCTCGCATAGCACACCCACCGGGAGCCGGGCTGAGACCACCAAACTCAATTCACATGCAGCCGAGACCGGGATCCGAACCCTTAGCTGCAGAGGTGAACGGCTTGTCAGCGCAGTGCCAATGTAACGCCACGGGCGTTCCTCTCTCTCTCTCCTCGGCGCTTACTTCCTCCCCAGACTTCTGCAGTGACAGATGCGCATCACTTCCGGTGCGCACTGTTATGCGTTCCACGCTGGAACACGGAAGTGCGCCCCGGCGTGCAGCGCATTCTCCCGCGCCGCGCGCGCTATTTAAAGCCCCAGGAATGACGGCAGGATTGTTCCACTATTTTGTTGGGCACCTGCCGTCACCTGGGACCCCTCAGAGCACCCCACCTGTTCCAGCAAAGGACCACTAGTTGAGCACTGGGTGGAACCCTGCTCCCCATAGACACCAGCAACCTCCCAGCTCTCATTACCTTGCTTCCAGGAACTTTACACTGCTCTGCACCAAGCCTGCATCTAACCAGCTCCAGTATTCTTATCCTAGGATCCATCCTGCTGCAGCTTCTCTACTGGGGATAGGAGCTGACACTCTAAACGTCTGAACCGCAAGTATACTGTGTATAGACTGTGACTGCAACCAGGCTAGTGCTCTGAGAAGTTTCCTTTGCTTGAATGCTATGACTTGAGGCTATTATTAACATACATGCTATGTACATGAACTGTCGTTGAATACAACACTTGATGCCCGACCACTCATGGTCCGAACCTATAGGGTCATACTATTCTAATTACTAGCTTGATTCACCAACTAATCTATACTTGCCATATCTATGCCTGCTTATGATTTAACTGAGAACGCTCCCTTTTGGTTGGTTTCCATATAGAGGTTGTGATGAAATAAACCCTTAACTTTCTGTTCACACAAGAGAGTGCGGTTGTGGTTTATACTGAGAAACCTCTTTAGCTGGAACTCCGTTAAGTTTATCTAGCGATAACGTGACCGTAACATAATAGTGGAACCTTACTTAACCTAATGGATCCAGCGGAACTTGCCAACCATTTGGTAGGACTGTCACAGCGAGTGGACACTCTCACCAACACTGTGAATGACCTCCGTTTAGAAAACGAGGCACTCCGGAATCATAATTTTGCTCAACCAAGGGATAGACCTGAACCCAAGGTCTGCGCCCCTGAACCCTTTTCAGGAGACAGGAAATGTTTCCGTCAATTTATTAGTTCTTGCCGCCTTATGTTCGAGTTACGCCCCAGAACCTACCATTCTGACAGAATCAGAATTCTTACGTTAATATCCTATCTCAAGGGGGAACCAAGAGTATGGGCCGATGCCTATGTTGAGGAACATGGAGACCTACTCGGGACTTTTAACACTTTTCTAGATGAAATGTCGCTCCTCTATGAGGACCCTAACAAACAACTTACAGCAGAGAACACCATCAGAAACCTTAAACAAGGTAAAAGACCAGTAGAGGATTACATCTCCGAATTTAAGTGTTGGTGCCGTGATACTATGTGGACCGATATTTCCCTCAGAAATCAATTCCGTCTCGGACTCTCAGAACCAATGAAAGATGAACTAGCCCGAGTTGAAATTCCCAACTACTCTGGAGGATCTCATGCACCTCTCCCTCTCCATTGACCGTAGACTCAGAGAGAGGAAGGCCGAACGATTTAATTCTTATCAGCCTACACCTCCCAGAAGGTCCAGGTCACCACCAAAGGAGGTCCCAATGGAGGTCGCAGCAATCAAAGGCCCACTAACCCCAGAGGAAAAACAAAGACGCAGAGCCCAAAATCTGTGTCTTTACTGCTCTGCCCCTGCCACCACATTGTCCCTACTTGCCCACTCCTTAAAAGGAGGTCTGAAGGTAACCCGCGTAGCATTAATAAGATTACTGTGCCCCGAACTTCCACTAGTAATTATGTTTTTTCTTTACACTTACTTTACAGTGGGACCAAGATAGAAGTACCATAGATGCGATGGTTGATACCGGTGCTGTGGCAATTTCATTGATACCGAATTTGTTAATTCAAATAAAATCCCACGTGTGTTTAAGCAACATCCGTTGTCTGTTACTTTTATTGATGGCTCTACTTCCTCATATGGGCCTGTACACACTCAAACTTCACCTTTGTTGGTCACCTGTGGCAAAGGCCATACGGAAACCCTTGTGTTTGATATCATTCGATCACCCACATTGCCCATCATTTTAGGTTTAACTTGGTTACTTCTTCACCAACCAACTTTCCACTGGCCTAGTAACTCAATTACGCTTGATTCTTTATTTTGTGAACATACCTGCTATCCTGTATACAATTTACTTTTGACCACTGAACAAAACAATGCTCTCCCTTCCTACTTAAATGATTTTTCCGATGTTTTCAGTAAGACTAATGCAGAGATACTCCCCCCACATCGCATATACGACTGCCCGATCGACCTCATTCCAGACTCCCCCATGCCGACAGCGCGTATTTATCCCCTTTCCCAACCAGAGCTTATCCATCTCAAGGACTACCTCGATGACAATCTGAGGAAGGGTTTCATTAGGCCATCCACTTCCGCGACAAGCGCCGCAATGTTTTTTGTAAAGAATAAGGACGGGTCACTTCGGATCTTAGGGGCGCTTATAATTTAATTCGAATCCGTCCTGGGGACGAATGGAAAACCGCTTTCAAGACCCGCTATGGACTATTCGAGTATATGGTTATGCCCTTCGGGTTGTGCAATGCCCCCGCAACTTTCCAAAGGTTCATCAATTATATTTTTCGGGACTTGTTGGACATTTGCGTAGTAATTTATCTTGATGACATTTTGATTTTCTCAGACAACCTTGAAGACCATACCAAACATGTATGATGGGTACTATCAAGGCTTAGAACACACCGCTTATACGTTAAGCTGGAGAAGTGCGTCTTCAACCAAACCAGTATCTCATTTCTCGGCTACCAGATTACTCCCGACGGGATCCAGATGGATCGCTCTAAAGTTGAATGCATTCTCTCTTGGCCCATTCCCCAGTCCAGAAAGGCTTTGCAACGATTTCTTGGGTTTTCAAATTATTACCGCAAATTTATTAAGAATTTCTCAGAAATTGTAAAACCTCTGAATGCCCTAACTAGTAAAAAAACACCTTTTACCTGGACATTACAGGCGCAGAAGTCTTTCAACGCACTCAAACTCTCCTACACCTCTGCTCCTGTTCTCCAACTACCTGATCCACAATGTCATTTCACATTAGAAGTGGATGCATCCCACTTCGCCTTAGGTGCCATCCTTTCACAACAAGCTACCCTATCTGAACCTCTACACCCAGTCGCATTCTACTCCAGAACTCTAAATTCCGCAGAGAGGAATTACCCTATTGGTGAGAAGGAGCTTCTGGCAATAAGAGATGCCTTAGCAAACTGGAGACATCTCCTAGAAGGTTCTACGCACCCTGTAATGATTCTCACTGATCATCGTAACTTACAACACCTAAAGGCCTGCAAGACTCTCTCTGCCCGACAAGTTAGGTGGAGCTTGTTCTTTGACAGATTTGATTTCCTTATATCTTACAGACCAGGGACCCAGAATTTAAAGGCTGATTCCTTATCCCGGATCAATGAAGAAGAGGTCATTGAAAGTCCTCCTTCTTCTATCATCCCTTCTAATCGATTTATTGGAATAGCCTCTTCCTTTCAAGAATTAATCTCTCAGAACACACCCAAGGATGTTTCCTCCGTACCCAAAGGAACCTCAAGACAATCAGATGGTGCATGTACTTTTAAGAATAAGTTGTATGTTCCTCCCAGCCTACAACTGACACTTCTTAAACATTTACATGACTCCCCACTAGCTGGCCACCCGGGTATCAATAAGACCATACACCTCCTTAAAAGAGATTATTGGTGGCCCATCTAGCTAAAATGGTCCATGAATACGTCAATTCCTGTCTCGTCTGTGCTAGTAATAAACTCTCAAGGAAACCTCCTTTTGGTCTCTTATCCTCCATTCCAATACCAAACAGGCCCTGGGAGGTCGTCTCGATGGACTTTATAGTTGATCTTCCTCGATCAAACGGCTCAAATACTATCATGGTCACAGTCGATCTTCTTACAAAAATGGCACACTTTATTCCTTTAAAAGAATTACCAACTTCATCCGAAACAGCTACAGCTTTCATCAATAATGTCCTCAAACTACATGGCCTTCCTTCTCAAATCATTTCTGACCGGGGATCTCAGTTTATCTCTAAATTCTGGAAAGCTTTATGTCTTACACTAGGAATTGACCACCGCATGTCTAGTGCTTACCACCCCCAAACTAACGGCCAGACAGAAAGGGTCAATCAGACCCTAGAACAATACTTACGTTGTTATTGTACACACTTACAAGATGATTGGTACCATCTGCTTCCCCATGCTGAATTCACTTACAACAATGCCACCAGTTCTTCATCCAGATTTTCACCATTTTTTGCAAATTACGGTTTTCACCCACAAAGTATTCCTTCCACTATCCTCTCAAACAAAGTTCCTGCTGTAAGACAGTACCTTTCAACCCTAAAGGACACTCTGCGAATTCTTCATAATAATTTAGATGCTGCTCAGAAAAGACAAAAACGCTATTATGATGCTCACAGATCAAAACCACCTGTCTACAAGGTAGGAGACCTTGTTTGGTTATCCACCAAGAATCTACGTCTCAAAATACCCTCCAAGAAACTCGGCCGACAATTCACTGGCCCTTTCCCAATATCACATGTGATAAATCCTAATGCAGTTAAATTAACTTTACCAACCGATTGGAAAATCCACCCCTCTTTTCATGTTTCACTTCTAAAACCATTTATACCAAACCCTTTCCCCAACAGGGATTCAGCTCCCCCACCTCCAGTTGACATTTTGGGTGAAGCTGAATATGAAGTTGAGAAAATTTTGGATTGTAGGAAAAGAGGGTCTGTTTTCCAGTACTTGATACGTTGGAAAGGTTACAGTCAACTCGAAGACTCCTGGAAAGGCTCTTCACACCTCCATGCTCCCCGCCTCATCAAACTATTCCATCGTAGGTACCCTAACCGACCATGTCCTACAAAGAGCACTGTGGGTGCCCCCTTGAGGAGGGGAGTATGTAACGCCACGGGCGTTCCTCTCTCTCTCTCCTCGGCGCTTACTTCCTCCCCAGACTTCTGCAGTGACAGATGCGCATCACTTCCGGTGCGCACTGTTATGCGTTCCACGCTGGAACGCGGAAGTGCGCCCCGGCGTGCAGCGCATTCTCCAGCGCCGCGCGCGCTATTTAAAGCCCCAGGAATGACGGCAGGATTGTTCCACTATTTTGTTGGGCACCTGCCGTCACCTGGGACCCCTCAGAGCACCCCACCTGTTCCAGCAAAGGACCACTAGTTGAGCACTGGGTGGAACCCTGGTCCCCATAGACACCAGCAACCTCCCAGCTCTCATTACCTTGCTTCCAGGAACTTTACACTGCTCTGCACCAAGCCTGCATCTAACCAGCTCCAGTATTCTTATCCTAGGATCCATCCTGCTGCAGCTTCTCTACTGGGGATAGGAGCTGACACTCTAAACATCTGAACCGCAAGTATACTGTGTATAGACTGTGACTGCAACCAGGCTAGTGCTCTGAGAAGTTTCCTTTGCTTGAATGCTATGACTTGAGGCTATTATTAACATACATGCTATGTACATGAACTGTCGTTGAATACAACACTTGATGCCCGACCACTCATGGTCCGAACCTATAGGGTCATACTATTCTAATTACTAGCTTGATTCACCAACTAATCTATACTTGCCATATCTATGCCTGCTTATGATTTAACTGAGAACGCTCCCTTTTGGTTGGTTTCCATATAGAGGTTGTGATGAAATAAACTCTTAACTTTCTGTTCACACAAGAGAGTGCGGTTGTGGTTTATACTGAGAAACCTCTTTAGCTGGAACTCTGTTAAGTTTATCTAGCGATAACGTGACCGTAACAGCCAATCGCATTGAGCCACCGCAGCTCCGTGGCTGGATGCTGTGTTGAAATGACTGGCAGTAAGCAAGTTGGTGGGTGAAGGCTGTGGGGGGGTGAAGTAAGGAATTAAGGGTAGAGAAGACAAGGTAGGAGACAGGAAGAGTGTGAAACTGATAAGGTTGTGATCGGAGAAAGGAAAAGGAGAGGTTGCATGGAGTGCAGGAATAAGAGAAAATTAGTTTGAGAGTGTTGCCATTGAAGTGATTGGTGGTTTTTGTCCATTGCGTTAGGCTAAAAGAGGAGGTTAAGTTGAGTAGTTGAGAAAAATGCAGATTCTCCTTAACTCTTTCATTTGGGGATACAAAGGTTAACTTACCCTTTAAGGATATATGGCCTGCCCAGGAGGCAGGAAGTTAATAGAACCTTGAGCATAGATGAGTTCATTTCACTGTTAGAGTGTTGAAATTAAAATTAAGAAGCATGTACTGGGTGAAATTAGTTGGACACCTAAACACTGAATAAAGGACACAGGTGGCCATGGGAAGAGAACTACGCAGGAGATCTGAGATTTGCTGGGAGCATCTAATCATATAGCCAGCATTTTAAATAGAGAAATATCTCTAAAAGAGTTTAGTAGCCTTATAGATGTCTGGTAAAGATTGCAGTGGGCTGATCAAGGAAAGGAGAACATTATCGGCATAAAGGTCAATCTTATGTTGAACGCCTCCCACTGTGACTCTTGAGATGGATGTGTTTGAATGTGCTGTATGTGTTCTGTAAGGGGCTCCAGGACTAATGAGAAGAAACTCATGGATAAGGGAAAGTCTTGCCTTGTGCCATTAGTTATGGAAAAAGGGGAAGAAAGAAATCCAGATGTCCAGATCCTAGCCCTGAGGTGGATGACCAGGGCTTGAATAGCTTACAGTATATCTGGCCTGTGAAGCTGAATGGTGTGAACACTGCCTTCAGGTAAGTCTACTGAACCCCATCAAATCCTTTATTTGCATCTCAGGCCGTGTACACACGATCGGACATGTCCGATGAAACTGGTCTGCAGACCGGTTTCATCGGACCAGTTCGATGGTGTGTACGGCCTATTGGACCGTTTTCCATCGGACCAAAGTTTTAAAACATGCTTTAAAACCTGTCTGATGGAACATGTTCGTCAGACAGGTTTGATGGTTAGTACACAAAAGCATCAGACCAAAAACCTGCGCATGCTCAGAATCAAGTCGAAGCATGCTTGGAAGCATTGAACTTCGTTTTTTAATCACGTCGTTGTGTTCTACGTCACCGTGTTCTGGTCTGATTGGATTTTGGTCCGATGGTGTGTACGCACATCAGACCATCAGACAAGTTCAGAGTTGTCTGATTAAAACAGTCCGTCAGACAAGTCTCATCAGACATGTCTGATCGTGTGTACAGGGCCTAAGGAGAGAAGCAAGGACAGATTTTCATGAAATTATACCCATTGTATCATATGAGGTCAATGAAGCGTCTCGGGGTCTGTCATCTAGGAACAAAACCTACATGGTCAGGGTGTACTAATAGAGATGTAAATTTGGCAAGGAGAAAAGTTATAAGTTGAGCATATAATTGTGTGTATAACAGTGAAATGGGCAAAATATGGGTGGAGTTATTAATAGATTTGCTGAGTTTCAGTATAGTGATGAATGAGGTTTCACGTGATTCTTTGGGTGGAACCCTGGCCTGCCACATTGGTAAATTAGTTGCAAATAGACATGTGCAGACTGGAATATTTTGTTTTGTTTTTTCGTTTTTGTTTGGAAAATAAAGGGATTTTTAAATACAGCTTACCTGTAAAATCCTTTTCTTGGAGTACATCACGGGACACAGAGCGGCATATTCATTACTATATGGGTTATATGGAGTACCTTCAGGTGTGGACACTGGCAATCTCAAACAGGAAGTCCCCTCCCTATATAACCCCCTCCCCTAGAGGGAGTCCCTCAGTTTTGTAGCAAGCAGTATGCCTCCCAAAAATGTTCCCCAAAAGAGGGGTGGGAGCTCTGTGTCCCGTGATGTACTCCAAGAAAAGGATTTTACAGGTAAGCTGTATTTAAAAATCCCTTTTTCTTTCTCGTACATCACGGGACACAGAGCGGCATATTCATTACTATATGGGATGTCCGAAAGCAATGCTTTAATGAGGGGAGGGAGACATCTTCTCAAACGAGATTTAATTTAGAGGTATACTCAAATAATAATAATAATAATAATTCCAACTTAGTCAAGAAAAAAACTTTTTTTTTTTTTTTTTGCCCCTGATCCCGAGGATCTTAAACTGCAGCCTGTAGTACTGCCTGTCCAAAGGCAGAATCTGCATTCCTTCTCACGTCTAGTTGATAAAACTTTGTAAACGTGTGGACTGATGACCACGTCGCCGCCTTGCATATCTGAGCCATAGAGATCTGATGGTGTGCTGCCCAGGAGGTGCCCATGGCCCTGGTAGAATGGGCCTTTACCGACAAAGGAGGAGGCAACCTCTTCAAACCGTAGGCCTGAATGATTAATTGTCTAATCCATCTCGAGACAAAAATTTAAAAACCTATTGCAGGACAATTTTATGGTCCAGTTTATTGAGGCCCCAACTAGGAGTGATGCTCTGTTGGACCTGGTAATCTCAAACCATGCAGAGCTCATTACTAATGTTCAGATAAAGGAACACCTGGGTAGCAGTGATCATAACATGATTTCGTTTAATGTAAACTATAAGCAAGAAATACATACAGGAAAGATAAAAACACTTAATTTCAAGAGAGCAAATTTTCAAAGCATGAGGACTGCTCTCCAGGGCTTGGACTGGGAGGGAATATTGGCACCGATGAACACAGAACAGAAATGGGAATTCTTCAAAAAGACTCTTTGGAACCTCACTGCAAAGTATATTCCCATGGGCAATAAGTTTAAAAGGCTACAGATAAAACCTATGTGGCTCACGGTTAAAGTTAAAAAAGCTATAAACAATAAGAAAATAGCTTTTAAAAAATATAAAAATGAAGGAACACTAGTGTCGTTTAAATGTTACAAAGAATATAATAGAATATGTAAAAAGGAAATCAAGGATGCAAAAATTCAAAATGAACGACAGATTGCAAAAGATAGTAGGACAAACCCCAAAAAATTCTTTAAATATATTAATAGTAAAAAGGTCAAGTCTGAGCATGTAGGCCCTTTACAAAATAATCTAGAGTGGGTGACTGAGGACATAGAGAAGGCAAATGTATTAACCACTTGAGGCCCGCGCTACCGTCGGATGACGGCAACAGCGCGGACCTCAATATCCAACATGCCGTCATTTGACGGCATGTCTTTCTGGCGTTCCCAGCGCGCGCTGTACAGCGCGCTGCGGGGAAGCCCTGTGTTGTCCGTGTCCCTTGGACACGGCCAATCACAGATCGCGGCAAACGGCCAATCAGAGCGGCCGTTTGCAATGCGATCTGTGGGCGAATGAGAGATGATCTCTCATAGATCATCTCTCATTGCCGGCTCACACAGAGACAATGTCCTGTCTCTGGAGGGGAGGAGCCCGATCTGTGTTCCTTCCTACATAGGGACACAGATCGGTCACCCCCCCAGTCACCCCCCTCCCTCTACAGTTAGAACACACCTAGCATACACATTTAACCCCTTCCTCACCCCCTAGTGTTAACCCCTTCAATGCCAGTCACATTTATACTGTAATTAGTGCATATTTATAGCACTGATCGCAGTATAAATGTGAATGGCGCCAAAAATGTGTCAAAAGTGTCCGATGTGTCCGCCATAACGTCGCAGTAAAAATAAAAATCGCAGATCGCCGCCATTTCTAGTAAAAAAAAAATAATAAAAAATAATAATTCTCTCCCCTATTTTGTAAGCGCTATAACTTTTGCGCAAACCAGTCGCTTATTGCGATTTTTTTTTTTTTTTTTTTACCAAAAATATGTAGAAGAATACGTATCGCCCTAAACTGAGAAAAAAAAATGTGTTTTTTTTTTTAATTGGGATATTTATTATAGCAACAAGTAAAAAATATTGTATTTTTCTTCAAAATTGTCGCTCTTTTTTGTTTATAGCGCAAAAAATAAAAATCGCACAGGCGATCAAATACCACCAAAAGAAAGCTCTACTTGTGGGGAAAAAAGGACGTAAATTTTGTTTGGGAGCCACGTCGCACGACCGCGCAATTGTCAGTTAAAGCGACGCAGTGCCGGAAGCTGAAATTTCACCTGGGCAGGAGGGGGGTGTAAGTGCCCAGTAAGCAAGTGGTTAAATGCTTTCTTCAGCTCTGTGTATACAATGGAGAATGGGGGAGCTCATGTCGATATAGGGGGTGGGAGTGACACAGCCCCAAATCCACAATGGCTCAAAAGTGATATGGTCCAGAAATATTTAGACAGAATAAAGGTGGATAAAGCACCTGGACCAGATGGCATCCACCCACGGATCCTAAAAGAATTGAGCTCTGAAATTTCAAAGCCACTGTATCTAATATTTAGGGACTCATTAATGACAGGAATAGTACCACTGGATTGGCATAAAGCCAATGTGGTGCCCATATTTAAAAAGGGAACAAAGTCTTTACCTAGTAACTATAGACCTGTTAGTTTAACTTCTATAGTTGGGAAGATACTGGAACGTTTAATAAAAGACCACGTGGATGAGTTCTTGCTGGAAACAAACTATTTAAGCAGCAGACAGCATGGATTCATGAAGGACAGAAGTTGTCAGACAAACCTGATTTCCTTTTATGAAGAGGTAAGTAAAACCCTGGACAGAGGCGTGGCAGTGGACGTGGTATACTTGGATTTTGCAAAAGCGTTCGATACAGTTCCCCACACACGGCTCATGTGTAAGGTAAGGTCTACAGGATTAGATATATCAGTTTGTAAATGGATAGAAAACTGTCTGAAAGACAGAATTCAGAGAGTTGTGGTTAATGATTCTTACTCTGAATGGTCCAAGGTTATCAGCGGTGTACCCCAAGGTTCAGTGTTGGGTCCCTTACTTTTCAATATATTTATAAATGATATTGGGTCTGAGATCAAAAGTAACATTTCTGTTTTTGCAGATGACACCAAGCTATGCAGTGGAATAATGTCCTTGCAGGATGTCTCCAATTTACAAGCCGACCTCAATGCTCTGTCTAATTGGGCGACTAAGTGGCAGATGAGGTTTAATGTTGATAAATGTAAAGTTATGCACTTGGGGGCTAAGAATATTCATGCATCATACATGCTAGGGGGAGTACAACTGGGGGGATCTGTAGTGGAGAAGGATCTGGGTGTTTTAGTTGATCATAAGCTCAATAATGGCATGCAATGCCAAGCTGCGGTTTCCAAAGCGAGCAAAGTCCTTTCTTGTATTAAGAGAGGTATGGACTCCAGAGATAGAGATATCATTTTGCCCCTGTACAAATCATTAGTAAGACCTCATCTGGAATATGCAGTCCAGTTTTGGGCACCAGTTCTCAAAAAGGATATCGGAGAACTGGAGAAAGTGCAGAGAAGGGCAACCAAACTGATAAGAGGCATGGAGGAGCTCAGCTATGAGGAAAGATTAGAGGAACTGAATTTATTCACTCTTGAGAAGAGGAGAATAAGGGGGGATATGATCAACATGTACAAATACATAAGAGGTCCATATAGTGAACTTGGTGTTGAGTTATTCACTTTAAGGTCAACACTGAGGACAAGGGGGCACTCTTTACGTCTGGAGGAAAAGAGATTTCACCTCCAAATACGGAAAGGTTTCTTCACAGTAAGAGCTGTGAAAATGTGGAACAGACTCCCTCCAGAGGTGGTTCTGGCCAGCTCAGTAGATTGCTTTAAGAGAGGCCTGGATTCTTTCCTAAATGCACATAATATAACTGAGTACTAAGTTTTGTAGGTAAAGTTGGTCCGGGGTAAATCCGATTGCCTTTCGGGGGATCAGGAAGGAATTTTTTCCCCTCCGGTAGCAAATTGGATCATCGCTCTGCTGGGGTTTTTTGCCTTCCTCTGGATCAACTGTGGGTATGGAGTTGGGTGTATGGGAGGATGTACTGTGTTTTACTTTGTTTTATTTTTTATTTATTTATTTTTATTTATTTTTATGGTTGAACTGGATGGACTTGTGTCTTTTTTCAACCTGACTAACTATGTAACTATGTAACTATGTAACTATGAGATGGTGGATTTTGTAGCTGCCTGCCCCTTCTTGGGGCCCTCTGGTAGAACGAACAACACATCTGTTTTCCGGATCTTTTCTGTAGCTTTAAGATAGGCCTTCATGGCCCGGACAATATCCAAGGTATGCAGCAACCCCTCCTTTCTAGATGTGGGTTTCGGAAAGAAGGATGGAAGTACCAAATCCTGGTTCAAGTGAAAATTGGATATAACCTTTGGTAGAAAGGAAGGATGGGGCCGGAGAACTGCCCTGTCCTTATGTAGAACGAGATATGGTTCCTTACACGATAAGGCTGCTAACTCTGACACTCTCCTGGCCGAAACTATGGCGACCAAGAATACCAAATTTCTTGTCAGTAAAACTAAAGGAATCTCAGCCAACGGCTCAAAGGGTTGTTTCTGTAGAGTGGACAGGACAAGATTTAAGTCCCATGGACAAATTGGTGACTTGACAGGAGGATTAATACGCAAGACCCCCTGTATGAAGGTCTTTACCAGCGAGTGGGTGGCCAGCGGCCTCTGAAACCACACTGACAGAGCTGAAATCTGTCCCTTGATTGTGCTTAATGCCAGGCCTTTATCCACTCCTAGCTGGAGAAAACTTAACACCCTATCAATGGTATATTTGCGGGAATTCCATCTTTTGGATTCACACCAGCCTACGTAGTTCCTCCACACACTGTAATAAATCACCCTGGAGGCCGGCTTTCTAGCCCTAATCAGGGTAGGAATTACCTGCCTAGACAGATCTCTACCCCTGAGAATCAGGGATTCAGCCTCCAGGCCGTCAAATTTAGACGTTGTAATGTAGGGTGGAGGATCGGGCCTTGTGAGAGTAGGTCTGGTCGTAGAGGAAGAGTCCAAGGGTCTCCCACTGCCATCTTCAGGACTAGTGAGTACCATGTCCTCCGGGGCCAAGCTGGAGCTACTAGAATGACTGGCTTGTGCTCCACTCTGATCCTGCGCAACAGGCGAGGAAGTAACTGTAGCGGAGGGAATGCATATAGAAGTTTGAATTGATGCCAAGGGCAAACCAACGCATCGGTTCCGCAGGCCATAGGGTCCCTCGCTCGAGACACGAACCTGTCTAGTTTCTTGTTGAACCTGGATGCCATTATATCTACGTCTGGCATTCCCCACTTCTGGCAGATTGTCTGAAAGACCTGGGGATGCAGAGACCACTCCCCTGGCGACAGAATCTGGTGACTTAAGAAGTCTGCCTGCAGGTTGTCCACTCCGGGAATGAATATCGCCGAAATGCAGGGTACATGAACCTCTGCCCACTGAAAAATCAAGCTCACCTCCCTCTGAGCGGCCTGACTCCTGGTTCCCCCTTGGTGGTTTATGTATGCCACCGCTGTGGCATTGTCTGACTGGATTCTCACCGGGGACCCCTGTAATCTGGAGGTCCATGCCAGAAGGGCTAGGCGAGCAGCTCTGATCTCCAAGATATTGATGGGGAGCTGCCTCTCTGCTTTCACCCAAGTTCCCTGGCGAGAGAACCCCTCGAAGACCGCCCCCCAGCCTGCCAGGCTGGCGTCTGTGGTAACTACCTTCCAGACAACAGGGCTGAAGGATCTTCCCTTTAAAAGATTCTGAGGGTTCAACCACCAGGCCAGGCTTTGTCGGACCCTTGATGATAGCGTCAAAGGGGACTCTAAGGCATGTGCTCTCTTGCCCCAGGCTGCTAGAATGGCTGCCTGTAGGACGCGAGTGTGGATCTGAGCGTATGGTACTGCCTCGAACGTGGCCACTAGCTTGCCTAGTAATCGCATACACAGGCGAATAGTTGGTTTTTTCTTGCTTAGAACCAACTGAACCAACCCCTTGATAGCCTCGATCTTTACAAGGGGCAGGAACACCCTTTGCTGTTCTGTGTCTAACCTCATGCCGAGGTATTCCAACTGCTTTGTAGGCTGGAACGCTGACTTTTCCCGGTTTAGGACCCAGCCGAACCCTTCGAGGTACTGAACCGTGAGGTTTACTGCCTGTTGCAGACACGGCCGTGAGTGATCTATGATTAAAAGGTCGTCCAAGTATGCTAGGACTGTGACCCCTTGGATCCTTAGATTGGCCAGAACTGGGGCTAGGATCTTCGTGAATACCCGGGGGGCCGTGGCCAGCCCGAAGGGGAGCACCCTGAATTGGAAGTGTCGCTGCCCCACCGCGAAGCGTAAAAATCTTTGATGCGACTGAAAGATTGGTACATGAAGGTAAGCATCCTTTATGTCTATGGAAGCCAGAAAATCGTCCCTCTGGAGCGTGGCGACTGCTGACCGGATGGATTCTATCCGGAAGGAACGAACCCTTAGGTAACCGTTTAACCTCTTTAGGTCCAAGATTGGCCTGACATCGCCGTTGGGCTTTGGTATGACAAAGAGATTGGAATAGAAACCTAGCCCTTGCTCTTGGGCTGGCACCTCTACTATTACGTCCTGGCAAAGCAGGTGATCCAAAGCTGCCAGCATCGAGGCCTTCTTTGCTGGATCCTTTGGTAGCCTTGACTCTTGAAAATGAGGCGGAGGAAAGTTTAGAAACTCCAGCCTGTAGCCTGTGGTTACAGACGCCCGGACCCATTTGTCGGGGATCTTGGCTTCCCAAACTTCTGAGAAGAAACAAAGCCTTCCCCCCACCCGCGAGAGTGGGGGCGCCCCTTCATAAGGCAGACTTAGGGGCTGTCTTTGTCGGCTTGCGATACCATGGTCTCTTACCCCCAGGGGCCTGTCCCTGCGATCTACTGTTAACGTTGGATCGTGCAGGCGGCCGTCGATACTGCCTGGAATTTGAGGGCCCTGAGACAGGAAAGAGCTGCCTTTTAAATGTAGGACCCCGGAATGTCTTTTTGACCGGTAAAAGGGGTACTTTTGCCACTTGAAATAGTCTGAATGTATTTATCCAGATCCTCCCCGAAGAGTCGTCCTCCATGGAAGGGAAACCCTGCCAGAAGCTTTTTGCATGGGGGCTCCGCCGCCCAGTTCTTCAACCATAAGAGCCTTCTCATGTGCACCAAAAATAGTGATAACCGAGAGGCCTGCTGGATGGAATCCTTTATAGCATCTACCGCAAAACACAGAGCTCTGGGAATGTCAGAAAACTCTTCTGCCTGTTGGGTAGGCATGTCTTTTAGCATTTCTTTTGTCTGGTCCTTTAACGCCTGACAAACTCCAATTGCAGCCACAGCTGGCTGTACCACTGCTCCTGCCGTAGCAAAGGATGCTTTTAAAAGTGTCTCTAACCATTTATCAACCGGATCTTTAAACATTTGTATGTTTTCCACCGGGCAAGTTAGTGATTTATTCACACATGAGATGGCTGCATCCACCACTGGGAGCTTCCACCTCTTGGAGAATTTTTCCTCCATAGGGTAAATGACCGCAAATCTCTTCGGTGGCAGAAAAATCCTGTCCGACCGTACCCAATCCCGAAAGATCAATTCCTCCAAGAGAGGATGGACCGGAAAAACTGCGTTGCTTAAAGGAGCTTTCAAAGAGCCCAGAGAGGATACCGGAGGAACCTGAGGCTCTGGCAATGGTAAACTAAATGCCGAGCGGACCATGTCCGTCAAAGACTGCACCCACAGTCTCTCTGTCTGGGAGTCTGAAAATGGTTCCTCAGAGGTAGATCCCTCAATCCCTGAACCCTCTTGGTTCAGGTCTAGTTGATCCTCCTGCGATTCCAATTCCTCCGGAGAGAGAATTTCAGCATCTGAGGATACACCTCTTGGTGATGGGGATCTAACCCGTTTCTTGCCAGGAATAGCTCTAGCGATCAATGCTGCTATTCTCTCTTCTAGCCCCCCTAGGGATACAGCTAGCATCTCCTCTGTGATAAACACAGGGCTGGGCTGATCTGGGCCAGCCTCCGCACCAGACCCCCCTAATGGCTCATCCAAGGTGACCTTTATGGGAATAAGCTGCGGGGAAAGTATCGGCATATCATCAGAATCAGAGGGGGAACCCCTTTGTTTTTTGGTCTTTTTTGTACCTTTTGACCCCGAACCTTTGGAAGCCATAATACAAAATCGAGGGACTCCGCCAACAACAACAGACTGTAGTGGCCAGGAGTACAAAACTAGAGCTTAGGGGACAATAGCTCACTAATGCCCAAAAACTGATGGGGCCCCGTATGTCTTTTTTTTTTTTTTAAATATATATAAGTCTCTTTCATTTTTATTTTTTCAAACATACAGCGACCCCAAACTTAGTTTGCCAGCTTCCAACCTGTTGCAAAAAGGGGGATTTCTTGGCTTAACAGAAAGGCATTGGAACAAAGTCCAGCATGTACTACCCCTCTTCCGCCACCGGGAGTCACTGTTCTGCCGCTCTGCGTCCTCTCCCTTTGAGATCAGCCTCAGACTGAGCACTGACAATGCCTGCTGATCTATAACAGCACAAGGCGCACCCCTGTATGACGCTGCAGGCACGCCCCCCCCGCCCTCCCCTCCGAACGGCGCGAAAAACGTCTATAAGACGTGCGCGCGCACGCGCGCGCGCGTATGCCGGAGCAGGAAGAACATGGAGGAGCCGCGCTGCTGGAGACCCAGGACTGCAGTACCAGGCGGCAGATTCAAACCCCCGGCCAGGTAGGACTCTCCAAAAGGCCCCATAGGGATCCTTACCAGTCCTAGGAAGAAAGCAGCAGGTAGCTAGCAACACAATTCTTAGACAGGGGAACCTAGTGATGGGGGAAATGGGATCATCCTGTCTTTCTCAGACATAGTGAGCAAGGTTGCCAATGCAGAGCATACTTAGGCTACCCCCCTTTTAGGTTACCCCGGAGAGCCTGCTGTCGAACCAAGTCCCGCAGGCTCCCCTCTTACCTGCTCCATGCTGCAGGATGTTTGTAGCCAAACGATCCAATCTTCTCCCATCTCCGTGGGTAGCGTAATAGACCTTCAGGCCCTGGGGTCCTATGAAGGTACCCACTGTCCTGGACCTATATAGCACCCTGGCAAACAGGAACTTATGGTCTTTATGAACTCCAAGTCCTGGGCCCAGGGTCCAGCCCTCCAAAGAGGAGCATTATAGGCAAAACCCCACGGTTTGGGGCCCGGGTACTGTCCACTTTGGCACTGAGGCTCCTTGGACAGATCCGGTTAGCCCGCCCTTAATCCCAAGGATGTGGAGCAAAGCTATTCCGTGACCAACACCTAAGACACTGGCGAAAAAACTGAGGGACTCCCTCTAGGGGAGGGGGTTATATAGGGAGGGGACTTCCTGTTTGAGATTGCCAGTGTCCACACCTGAAGGTACTCCATATAACCCATATAGTAATGAATATGCCGCTCTGTGTCCCGTGATGTACGAGAAAGAAAAATGTATTTAGTTACTCCCGAAAATCGTTTTGATTAATTTCGTTTTTCGTTGGGGATTAGCTTTCGTCTGAAAATCCAATAATACTTGGTTTCTGTCGAATGGTCAAAAGAATATTAGACGGAATGTCGAATCTTTACGTCGAATCGTACATTTCCGTTTGAATATTCCGCCTACAAGAATTCTAATGTTGTATGACTAGTAATAATGTCGAATCTATTTTCTCATAAATCGAAATCTAATCTCTGTAATGTCGAATCTATTTTCTCTATATTCTCTATATTCTCTCTATGTCAAATCTTTTTCCTATAATGTTGAATCTTTTCCCCATAATGTTGAATCATTTCCCTATACTGTCGAATCTTTTCCCTATAATGTCGAATCTTTTCCCTATAATGTCGAATCGCTCTATATCAAATTTTTACCGCAACAAAAACGAAAATAAAGCATTTTTTATGTCGGATCTTTACGAATGCACATGTCTAGTTGCAAAGGTGTGGGGCTCGAAATGATTATGATGGGCCTAAGGTCCTTGAAGAACTGCTGCAAGCGTGATGTCAGATGAGATATTTCAACTGACTCTGAGATACCTTTTAATTTTAATGTTGTTCTTATGGAAACAGTCTTCCTAATCAGATAACCTAGTCAAGGCCTATGTTTCAGTGTGTGCTTAGTAGTATGGAGAGCAGCTAAAGAGCAGCTAAAATGTTAATTGGTTCCCAATCATCATAATCATTATCTATGCAGTTAGAGCTCAGGTGCTTTTTTCTTATTGGGGTTCTGTGGCTTGGGGAGGTAGAAGGAGATAGTGCTGATCATATTGACCTGTCTCTAGGCAGTGACGCTAAGGTGAAAAAGTCTTCCATGTTTCGGGGGGGGTCAAAATCAGAAAGGTACTAAGAGTGGATGAGAGCCGCTCCCAGAATGGATATGAGCCGACACCATCTTGAAACTCCCAAGGCTGGGACTGGCAGAAAAAAATCAGAAAAATCAGTGAGACCCCATCAGCTTATTTTTCATGTGCCAGAAAGCAAAAGTGCTGATCATACCTGTAGTAATTCACCCCAACCAGGTAAGTTCACGCTGGAACCTATCACTATCCAAGTCACAAAACATATCATCGGTACTCTGCGTAACAGCACTGCGCCGAATGATATCATCCCCACTAAACTGCTGAAGGAATGTGCTGACATCCTGGCACCTCCTATCACGCAGCTTATTAACCAATCTTTCATGGAGGGCATAGTGCCCTCACAGTTGAAGGAGGGTATAATTAGACCCATCCTGAAGAAATCTACCCTGGACCCCAAGGATCCACTCCACCGCCGCCCCATAACAAGCTTAAACACTTTCTCCAAGATTATGGAGAAAGCAGTGGTGAAACAGCTGCAACAGCATCTAGATACCCACAAACTACTCGACCCATTTCAATCAGGTTTCCGACCCGGACACGGGACGGAAACAGCATTGCTCAAGATATGGGATGACGCCCTCGAGGCCGCAGACGAAGGAGAATCTTGTCTTCTGGTTCTGTTAGACCTGAGCGCAGCCTTCGACACAGTAGACCACAAGCTTTTATTGACCCGGCTAGCTGAAGTAGCCAGAGTCGCAGAAGGCGATTTATCTTGGTTCTCCTCTTTTTTGGAAAACAGATCGCAAATAGTGAAGTTAGGACCTTTCTTTTCTGAAAAACGCACGGTATCATGCGGAGTCCCTCAAGGATCCCCTCTGTCACCGGTGTTGTTTAACATCTATCTTCGTCCACTATTTGAGATCATCAGCAGTCAAAAACTGCTCTATCACTCATATGCAGACGACACGCAACTGTATTTCCGCATTTGCAATAAAAAGGATCACCACCTCAATCTAGAGACATGTCTCTCTTTGATAGAGGACTGGATGACAAAGAGTTATCTAAAACTCAACGGAGCGAAAACAGAACTCCTTCTGTTTCACGCCAAACGTAAGAATCAACCTGCAACAACTTGGACACCCCCGCCCATTCTGGGCAAAATCATCACCCCTAGCGCCAAAGTCAAAAGCCTCGGGGTCTTTTTCGACTCCTACATGACAATGGACGCACAAATAGGGTCAGTAGTCAGCGGATCTCACCATCTGCTGCGTCTACTACGTAGGCTTATTCCTTTTATTCCCAAAGATGACATTGCGGTCGTGGTGGGAACAATTGTAAACTCAAGATTAGACTATGCAAATGCCCTTTACCTTGGACTCCCAAGGTACCAAATCGCTCGTCTACAAGTCGTTCAAAATACGGCCGCCAGACTTGTGACTGGGAAAAAACCTTGGGAGTCCATCTCACCTTCACTGAGAGTCCTTCACTGGTTACCAGTAAAAGACAGAATTACTTTTAAAGCACTCTGTCTAACGCATAGATGTATCCATGGGAATGCTCCCCATTATCTATGCGAAAAAATAAAAGCCCATAACCCCAATCGCGTCTTGCGATCCACTAATCAAAATCTCCTGCAGATACCGAAAGCCGGATACAAATCCAAAGGAGATAGAAGATTTGCGGTCCAAGGTCCCAGACTATGGAACGCCTTGCCAACCAGTATTCGGTTGGAGGAGAACTACTTAGCATTCAGGAGAAAGATCAAGACTCATCTCTTTTGATATCAAAAGAGACAGGAACAACAAGCGCCCAGAGGCGATTCAGTTCGCATGTGCCGCGCTATACAAGTTTTCATTCATTCATTCATTCATTCATATTGCCCTGTCTCTAGGCAGTGACTCTAAGGTGAAGAAGTCTTCCATGTTTCATGGTGGGGGTCAACATCAGAGAGGTGCTAAGAGTGGGTGAGAGATGCTCCCTGATGTGACATTAGTGCCTTGCATGTGAGGTAGGAAGACCACTGATACAAGAGGAATGGCGGCAGCCTATGTTGCTGTATATTTCAGCTGTTCTCTGTGTGCAGGAAAAGAGCAAGTCTCAAGTGGCCATGTAGGATTGTATTCAACCTCTGCCCCTGTGCCAGTTTATTTTGAAATAGAAGCCAGAAGCCAAATGTTAACTGCCAGCAATTCACATCTAGGCGTTTTGTCGCCTGAAGCCCGACGCTGAAGCAGCCTGACATACGCTGGAGGGGGGAATTTACATTGTCGGCTATGGAGATGGTTCACATCTCTACGCCGAACGCCGATACGCCTGAAGCGTGAAGCCTGAAACAAGTCCCGGACCCTTTTTTTCAGGAGTATCGGGCGTTCGGCCATAGCCGACAGTGTAAATTCTGCCCTCCAGCAAAAAAGCAATAGGCGTTTTGTCGCCGCAAATCGCGGGGACAAAACGCCTATTGCTGCCGCCGACGCCTAGATGTGAATGCAGCCTAAGTGTTAGTGAATATTTTAAACAAAATCACTGCTCTCAACCAAATTAATTTCTTTTATTTATTTATTTTTTCTTACACTCATACATGCTCTGCAGGGCAGTGCCATTCATCCCCCTGCAATTCATTTTACAGCCCTTTGACTATTAGACCAGAAAATTAGCACTTTAGATTTGATAGATTCATTCCTCTTGGATTTCAATATGGTTTGGATTTTACATGCACATTTTTTTTTGAAGTTTGGCACATCCCACTCAAACCAAACCCAAGACAGTTTGACTAATCCATACTCACTTCCTGTTGTGGTAACTGGTGCCATCTAGGACAGAATGAGCATAGAAGTGTCCCTAACAAGGTCACATGCAGATAGAAAACACAGTTTTAAGGAACAAGGAAGGTTCAACATATTTTGTTTTTAGGTTTTCATTGATGTATATTTCCTTACTGAGGAGATACTGTTTCCTAGTGAGTGGCACACTATGAGATAAACAAAGTGATTGGATAATCTTGCTAATAGTGAGATACGTAGTAATAAAAGCATAACCCTACTCTAACAACCTTCCCCCAGTCTAATCAAAACTAGTCTTGGTTTGACATTTACTCAAACATATATCTTAAAGAGGTGTATTGGCTAAAAAAAAATATTACAGCGAGCAGCTATATGTAGCTGCTGGCTTTTAATAATAGGACACTTACCTGTCCTGGAGTCCCTCAGTGTCGGCACCGCAGCTTATTAGGGATGAGCTTCATGTTCGAGTCGAACGTATGTTCGATCGTTCGTCGAAAAACAAACAAAACGGGTTGTTCATGCCAAATTCGAGTGACGCGCCACAGCCCATAATTAACTGCGGCATTGCGTGCTGATGATTGGCCAAGCATGCACTATGACCCGCATGCTTGGCTAATCACAGCGCCGTCAGTACAGAGAGCCGTAATTGGCCAAAGCCAGGGTGGCATTGGCCAATTATGGCTCAGGGCTTTAGTACACGCCCCACACTATAAAAGGCCGCCTGCAGGGCGGCCTCGTGTAGTGTGTTGCTGTGCTGGTTAGATATCAGTCAGAGAGAGAGAGAGAGAGAGAGAGAGAGAGAGAGTGTCTTTTTTTTCTAGCTAGATAGAGCAGGCAGGCTAGTCAGTTAAATTAACAGTGTGTAGAGGATATATATACATCCCAGGTGTTGTACATATATTTATACACTGTATAGTTTAGCTAGATCAGTTCTTCCTAATTTACTGGCAGGTAGTTGATTATGCTAGCTGCAGTATTCTCACGTGGTGTATTGCCTGTGTCCTCTGCAGTGTGCACCATAAAGCTACACAGGCATACTATACTATATAGCAGGTACAGTATTTAACTACTTGAATCCCTGTGTATCATCAAATGACGGCGGCAAAGGGGATCTGAATATCCCAGCCGCCTTTATTTGACGGTATCGTCTTCTCCGGCCACTGGTGGGTGCACGCGCACCCGGCGCGTCCCCAAGATGCCGACACGCGTGCCTGGCGGTCGCGATGTCCGTCAGGTACCCCGCCGATCGGCAGTTTTAGAGCAGGGACGTGGAGCTCTGTGTGTAAACACAGAGCTCCACGTCCTTTTAGGGAGAGGTGACTGATGCTGTGTCCTTTGTACATAGGGACACAGTATTGGTCACCTCCCCCAGTCAGTCCCCCCCCCACACAGTTAGAACACACCCAGGATACACATTTAACCCCTTCCTCACCCCCTAGTGTTAACCCCTTCCCTGGCAGTCACATTTATACAGTAATTAGTGTGTTTTTATAGCACTGGTCGCTGTATAAATGTGAATGGTCCCAAAAATGTGTCAAAAGTGTCCGATGTGTCCGTCGCAAAATATCGCAGTCCTGACAAAATTCGCAGATCGCTGTATTACTAGTAAAAAAAAAATATATATATTGTCAGAATTCTATCCCTTATTTTGTAGCCAATTTAACCTTTGCGCAAACCAATTACTATACGCTTATTGCGATTTTTTTTTTTTACCAAAAATATGTAGAATACATATCGGTCTAAACTGAGAACATTTTTTTTTTAAAAATGTGATTTTTATTATAGCAAAAAGTAAAAAATATTGGGCCAGATTCACAGAGCCATTACGCCGGCGTTACACGAGATGGGCGGCGTAAGTCTAAATTTGCGCATGCGTTTCGATGCGCCGCATCCCCAAAACGACATACGCAAGAAATCTACTTTTTTTGGACCGGCGTAATTTCGATAGACCGGCGTATCCGTCCGCGCAAAACTGCGCTAGACACACCATTGATTTGCTATTCAAATATGCAAATGAAGGAGTTACAGGGATCCACAAAAGTACATTGGTGCAGTGCATGCATGCACACCACTGTGGTCCCTAGCACAGACACATCACATCCTCATCAAATTGGATTAGCACAAGCCCACCATGCAGGACTTGTGAGCAGCAATGCCACACCACGATTCCAATTATGTCACTGTACATTCATACACCATTCACACGGACCTGGGGATCACTTCCCCCTGGTCCTGGGGAACCCTTCTCCACCACAAATGAGGGTGACACCCCTTTTCCGGCAGGAATGTCACCCCCACATTCCGAAATCATTCACAACACAAAAAAAATTAAAAAAATTGACCAGCAAAATAAAAAAAAATTCCAGCAAGAAACCCCCCCCCCCCCAAAAAAAAAGTCCTGAAAAAAAAAAGTCCTGAAAAAAAAAAAGTCCAGAAAAAGAAAAAAAAAGGGGGAAACCAAATTAATGCCGCTGGCGTGACCAACGCCTGGGGCGCCCACGGCCACGGCCCCGGCTCCTCAGGGGAGACTCATGGGGAGGGGGGGTAATCCGGGGAAGGAGGAGCAGCCCCTGGTCTCTGCCCACCTGGCGGCCTGCCATCCAAGGCCACGGCAATTCTGGTCAGGCCAGCACTTAGTGATGCCTTATTGGCATGGATAGCCTGCCCAACGTAGTAGTCTGCAGTTCGTTTAGGCAGTTTGTAAGAGCCCAGGAGTGGCAGTCCAGGTCCCCAAGTGTATCCTTTATGGAGGACAGGCTCTCCTCCATCCGCACCAAAGTCTGGCTGACCTGTCCCAGATGGTGGGTCTGAAGGGCCTGGTCCCTTCTGAGATTGGCGGGCAGAACCTCGGCCACCCCCTGGTCTTCTGGGATGACTTCCTGCCTCCAGCTGATGCTTGTGGCCGGGGAGAAGGGGAGGCCCTTGGGAGGGGAGCCCTGTTGGGGTATGAGTGGGAGGGGCTACTCCTTATGGAGGGCTGGCTGCTGCCAGCCAGAGGGGAAGAGTCCTCCAAAAACAACAATCCACTGGCTAACATGACATCCTCCTCAAACTCCTCCTCCTCCAACTCCTCCGAGGACTCCGGCCTTGTCGGGGGGTCCTCATCAGGCTGTTGTCTCGGGGATGGTGCGGTCAGGCCAGATGGCCCAGCACCCTCCTGCACATCTGTAGATGACACAAAACATTTACAGGTTGGAGGATCCACACACTTGCCACATATTCCTTTCCCCCCCTCCCCCACACATGCTACACACCAGATAAGAAAAAAAAACCCTTACCTGGCATCACTGCCTTCTGACTGGAGTCATAGCCTGGCAGGCCCTCCACTTGTTGTCTATTAAAGGTGTGGGCCACCGCACGCTCCTCCACTGTCAGCCTAGCAGGGCATGGTGGGCCCCCTCCAGTGCCCCTGGCATCGGCTGCCATTTTGGCCAGCTTTCCACGGACCACACGCCGGAGGTCATTGATTTTCTTTACGATCCCCTCGCGTGTCCGGGTCTCCCCCCCCCCAATGCATTTACCTGGTCGGTAATGTTCTGCAAAATCTCCTTCTTCCTGGCCGGGGTGGGGTTGGCACTCTAAGAGCCGTGAAGGAAACGGCCATTTTGGGTAAGGGCCCGGGCAATAATTTGTTTCTCCCCCAAAGAAAAATTGCTCTTCCGCTTCCTCTCAGTCATACTCATACAACAACTCTCTCCCAAACAATCACCAAAAATCACTCACAAAAACAAGCAGGAAAAATCAAGCAACAAAACAAACAAACAAAATCTATCAACCAAAAAGTCTCACAACCAGTCACCAAAAGACACTATCAAAAATATATTCTACAAAACACTAGATCAAACAGTCAACAAATATCACAAAGACAAGTCACAACACAACAAACAACAGAACAAAAGAACCTTGCTGTATAGGAAGGGATACAAATGGATGTACTTTTGCAAAGGTAGGGCGTTTGTGTTTGTCTATTTATGCTGTCTGCGTAGTTCACTAAGTTGCCCGGGTCTACTTCGAATTTCACTGATTGCGCCGTTCCCGAGTTGTGAGCATGCGCACAGAGGTGCTGACCATGGTCTGCTTCATGTGCACATGCGCGAGCCGGCCGGCCCTTCATTTGCATGGGGTCACGGCTCATTTCAATGAAACACGCCCACGTCCTTCCCAATTTGAATTACTCTGCCTTACACCTCGGAATTTACGTTACACCGGCGCTAATTTCTGCGCAAATACTATGAGGATACGGTGATTGCGCCTCTACATTGCGCCGGTCTAACGTAATGGAGGTGCGCTACGCTGGTCAAAATATGCGCCAATGTACGTGAATCTGGCCCATTATGTTTTTTTTTAAATTGTCGCACTTTTTTGTTTATAGCGCAAAAAATAAAAACCGCAGAGGTGATCAAATACCACCAAAAGAAAGCTCTATTTGTGGGGGAAAAAGGACGTCAATTTTGTTTGTGACGCACGTCGCATGACCGCGCAATTTTAATTTAAAGCGACGCAGTGCTAAAAGCTGAAATTTCGCCTGGGCAGGAAGGGGGTATATGTGCCCAGTAAGCAAGTGGTTAACTAGTTGCCAACCGCCCGCCGTCATATTACTGCGGGTGGTGGCACTACTACGCGGGAGCACGTAGCTCTACGTCCTGTACATGAACGGCTGTGGGGCGCGCGCGCGCGCCCCCCGCCGTTCCCAACAATCGGATTCGGTACAAAACCGATCACTCATCAGGTCCAGGCCAATAAAATCTGGTCTGGACCTGCTGATCACCCTCAGCCAATGGTTGTTTTCCCCTAGCAATGTTTTGTAAACATTGCAAAGGGAAGTGCTGCTCTCTCCCTCGTGTCGGTCTTTTCGTTCCTGACCGAGAGGGAGAGAGCATCTAAACCTGAGTTGCACAACAGTACACTGACACCAGGTCACATAGGCACACATTTAACCCCCCGATCACCCCCTGATCACCCCCCAAATTAACCCTTTCACTGCATGTCACTGTGTCACTCAGTACAGCAATCAGATTTTTTTTTGATCGCTGTACAAGTGTCATTAGTGACTAAAATAATTGTTAGGGTAATTAGCCTTAGACCCTAATAAGTCTAGGGACCCCCCCTAACCCCCCAATACAGGTTTAACCCCTTGATTACCCCTGTCACCAGTGATCACAGTATAAGTGTCACGGTGACACAGTTTAGCTAGTTTATTTTTTATAGCATCAAGGCACCCGCCATATTTTTTGCAATAAAGTTTTAACCCCCTGATTGCCCGGCAGGTGATCAAAGTTTGGTTTTAGCGCCGGATAGGGTCTGCGTTGCCCCAGGCAGCGTCAGATTAGTGCCAGTAGCGCTAACACCCATGCACGCACCATACACCCCCCCCCTTAGTGGTATAGTTTCTGAACTGATCGATACCTGATCTGATCAGATCTATACTAGCGCCCCCTGCAGTTTAGGGTTCCCAAAAACACATTGTTAGCGGGATCAGCCCAGATACCTGCTAGCACCTGCGTTGAGCACCTTCGCCCAGCCCAGCCCAACCAAGTGCAGTATCGATCGATCGATCACTGACACAAAACACAAAAACACATAACTGCAGCATTCACAGAGTCAGGCCTGATCTCTGCGATCGCTAACAGTTTTTTGGTAGCGTTTGACTGTCGCTAACAGGTCAGGTACTTTTTTTCCTGTGAATCTCACCACTGTACCCCTAAATTTAGAGCCCAAAATGGCAAATCGAATGTACGGTGATGAAGAGGCCTACTTGTTTATGAGCCTGTCAGATAGTGATGAGGAGGTCACGCATCTGTCAAATTCTAGCTCATATGATCCTGTAGACAACAGTGGCTCCCTGACAGATAGCTCTGACGATGGAGTTGTGGTCCCTGCTAGGGTCAGGCGTACCAGATCCCGATCTTCTGCTGTCGCTGAGGTGCAAGAACCGCAGGGCTCTCGTATGGGGCAGAGTAGTACTAGCGCCGCTATTCCTTCTGGTGACCTGGCAAGCACCAGCGGCCTAGTACATCCTGGACATACATCCAGCACTGCAGTAACACTTGGTGACGTGGCGAGTCCCATAAGTGCAGTTCAAGCTGGCGAGGTGGCAAGCACAAGTAGTGTCCCGCTGCTACCAAGAAGAAGAAGACAAAGACAGGCCCCTCGTGCCCATAGTGCCCTTCCTGCTGCTTTCGCCAATCCTGATTGGGTCCCCGCCACTTCTGCAGCACCCGTACTTCCCCCATTCACTGGCCAACCCGGAATTCAGGTGGAAACAGTTGATTTTACGCCACTGGATTTTTATTCACTGTTTTTCACGGAAGATCTCTTTAGATCTATTGTGGACCAAAGCAATTTGTATGCTGGTCAATTCATCACCGCTAATCCCCACCTGTTCCTTGCCAGAGATTGGAAACCAATTACGGTTTGCGAATTTAAGATCTTTCTGGGCCTTACCCTTCTCATGGGCATTACTAAAAAGAGTGAACTGCGGTTGTATTGGTCCACGCGCCCACTTCACTATATGCAAATTTTCTCTGCCTCCATGTCCAGGACACGATACGAGCAGATCTTGCGGTTCATGCATTTTAGTGACAATCAATTCTGTCGTCCTCGGGGAGACCCTGAATTCGATCGGCTCTACAAAATTCGGCCCCTCGTAAACCACTGTCTGCGTTGATGAGTCCCTGATTAAGTTTTCTGGTCGCTTGTCATTCAAACAATACCTTCCCAGCAAGCTTGCCAGATACGGGGTCAAGATGTATAAGCTCTGTGACAGGGCAACAGGCTATACATCTAGCTGTATGGTTTACGAGGGAAAAGACAGTCACGTAGAGCCAGAGAATTGCCCTGATTACATAGGGAGCGCTGGTAGGATAGTCTGGGAATTGGTGTCACCCTTATTCGGAAAGGGGTACCACTTGTACGTGGACAATTATTACACGAGCGTGCTACTTTTTAGTCATCTTTTTGATTATGGAATTGGCGCATGTGGCACCATGCGACCTAATCGCCGGGGCTTCCCCCAACGGCTTGTAGAATCCCGCCTTAGTCGGGGGGAGAGAGCCTGCTTACAGTGTAATAATTTGTTAGCAGTAAAGTGGAGGGATTCACGGAATGTTTTCGTTCTGTCCACGCTTCACGCAGACACGGCAGTCCAAATTCCTACGGCGACTGGTGTTGTGGAGAAACCCCTCTGTATCCAGGAGTACAACCTAACATGGGAGGGGTGGACCTCAATGACCAGTTGTTGGCGCCATACCTAATTGCCCGTAAGGCCAGACGCTGGTACAAAAAAGTGTCTGTTTATTTGTTTCAATTGGCTTTGCTGAACACTCATGTGCTATACAGAGCTTCAGGACGGACTGGATCCTTCCTAAAATTCCAGGAAGAGATCGTCGAAGCCCTTTTGTTTCCAGACGGTGCTTTGCCCCACCTTCCCAACGCAAATGCAGTGAGCCGGCTGTATGAGAGGCAAGATATATAAAGAGCATATATGCCGAGCATGGGGGCATTAGGGGCGGAGGAGCGATTTTGCTCCTAATGCCGCATACATACGATCGAAATTCCGTCGGAAGCTTGCCCGTGGAAAAGTTCAACCGTGTGTACGCGGCATAACTTTTTTTGAGGGAGGATGCCCCCATGCTTCGGCATATATATTTTTTAGGCACAGGTTGCGTTAATTTATTTTTTACTGTTTTTTTATTTTTTTGTATTTGCTTTGCAGGTATGGTATGGTAAGATCTTACTGTTAAAATGTAATGTTACTTTGTTTTAATGTTAACCATCATTTGCTTAGCAGGTACGCCATTCAGTTGCATCGCGGATTTATTTAGCTTGACAGCAACAGCGTTTGCTCCCACGATATTTAAAGACGCGACTCCAACACTGTGTGAGGTGATTTCACCACCACAGTTAAAAAAAGAGCATATATGCCGAAGCATGGGGGCATTAGGGGCGGAGGAGCGATTTTGCTCCTAATGCCGCGTACATACGATCGAAAATACCGTCGGAAGCTTGCCCGTGGAAAATTCCGACCATGTGTATGCGCCATAACTTTTTATGCGGCGTACATACATGTGTGAGCGGCATAACTTTTTTGCGGGAGGATGCCCCCATGCTTCGGCATATATAACTGGTGCATGTATGCCCATCATTAGAAGTGGGTGGATGAAGGGAGGTATTCTAATGGTGGCCAAAAAAATACAAGAGAGAGATGCGCCAAACTAAGTGCACTATGTCGTTTTTAATCAGTAGTAAATTGGTACAATAAAGTAACTACTCACAAACATGGAGTAATATAGGCATTGGTGTGGCTATGAGGCCGGGGTCATCATAAGAGGTTCCTCCGGAAAAGGTTTCTTCGTCCCAGGCTTGTGAGCCGCAAGTGTGGTATAGTGGACACAGGAAACCAGGAAGAGCCGTCTGATGTGGCGTGCGTTCCACCGTGGAGCGCGGTGTATCGTCGTCGCCCCGGAAGTGACGCGAGGGACCCGGCCAGCCAATATTTTTTCTATTTATTTTTTCTATATTATTTTTTCTATATACATTCTAATGGTGGGCATACCCACCGATCAATATTTTTTTTCATTCAGCCAACAGGCTGCATGGAAAAAAAAAAAGATTACAATACATGTCCAACAAGAACCATCAACGTATGGTATGTTGCTGGACTTTGAATGGTTATACTAGAATGATGCCTGCGGGTTTAGGTATCATTTTGATATCATTCTTTTCAGCCAGCGGTCTGCTTTCATTTAAAAGCAATTCTAGTGGCTAATTAGCCTCTAGACTGCTTTTACAAGCAGTGGGAAGGAATGTCCCCTCCCCGAATATAAACTGCGCCATTGGGAAAGTGGGAAAACATTTTATCACACCGATCTTGGTGTGGTCAGATGCTTTGAGGGCAGAGGAGAGATCTAGGGTCTAATAGACCCCATTTTTTTCAAAAAAGAGTACCTGTCACTAACTATTGCTATCATAGGAGATATTTACATGCCATAAGATAACAATAAACATTATAAAACAAAATAAAAAAAGTAAGGAACAGTTAAAAATAAAATTAAAAAAGCAAAATAAATAATAATAAAAAAAAAAGCATCCCTGTCCTCCCCTGCTCTTGCGCAAAGGCGAACCCAAGCGTCGGTCTGGAGTCATATGTAAACCGCAATTGTACCATGCATGTGAGGTATCGCCGCGAAGGGCAGATCGAGGGCAGTAATTTTAGCAGTAGACCTCTTCTGTAAATCTAATGTGGTAACCTGTAGAGGCTTTTAAAGGCTTTTAAAATGTATGTAGTTAGTCGCCACTGCGAATTTGTGCGAAATTTTAAAGTATGTCGTGTTTGGTATCTGTGTACTCGGCCTAAGATCATCTTTTTTATTTCATCAAATATTTGGGCAATATAGTGTGTTTTAGTGCTTTAAAATAAAAAAAGTGTATTTTTTCCCCAAAAAATGCATTTAAAAAATCGCTGCGCAAATACTGCTTGGAAAAAAAATGCAACACCCACCATTTTAATCTGTAGGGCCTTTGCTTTAAAAAAAATATATAATGTTTGGGGGTTCAACTTAACTTTCTTGCAAAAAAAAAAAAATGTTATGTAAACAAACAGTGTCAGAAAGGACTTTGTCTTCAAGTGGTTAGAAGAGTGGGTGATGTGCGACATAAGCTTCTAAATGTTGAGCATAAAATGCCAGGACAGTTCAAAACCCCCCCAAATGAGCCCATTTTGGAAAGTAGATACCCCAAGCTATTTTCTGAGAGGTATGTTGAGTACATGGAATATTTTATATTTTGCCACCAGTTGCTGGATTATGACAAACTTTTTTTTTTTTTTTTTTGCACAAAGTTGCCACTAAATGATATATTGCTCAAACATGCAATGGGCATATGTGGAATTACACCCCAAAATACATTCTGCTGCTTCTCCTGAGTACAGGGATACCACATGTGAGAGACTTGTTTGGAGCCTAGCCGCGTACGGGACCCCAAAAACCAATCACCACCTTCAGGCTTTCTAAGGGTGTAAGTTTTGATTTCACTCCTCACTGCCTATTAGTGTTGAGCAGAATATGCCATATTCGATTTCGCGATATATCTCGAATATATAGTCGAATATTCGAGATATATTCGCTAAATACGAATATTCGTGATATTTTTTGGAAATGAAATGATTGCGAATTTTCGCTATTGCGAATGCGAATGCGAATGCAAAATTTCGAGAAATGCAGAATGGAGCACTCTGATTGGCTCAGAATATTTGTGATATTTTATAATACCAAATAATTGCGAAATTTCGAGAAATGCGGGATGGAGCACTCTAATTGGCTCAGAATATTCGTGATATATTACAATACAAAATAATTGCGAATATTCGGCAAATGCGGAAGGAGCACTCTGATTGGCTCAGAATATTCGTGATATTTTATAATACCAAATAATTGCGAAATTTCGAGAAATGCGGAATGGAGCACTCTGATTGGCTCAGAATATTCGTGATATATTACAATACAAAATTATTGCGAATATTCGGCAAATGCGGAAGGAGCACTCTGATTGGCTCAGAATATTCGTGATATATTACAATACAAAATAATTGCGAATATTCGGCAAATGCGGAAGGAGCACTCTGATTGGCTCAGAATATTCTTGATATATTACAATACAAAATAATTGCGAATATTCTGCAAAAGCGGAAGGAGCACTCTGATTGGCTCAGAATATTCTTGATATTTTATCGTAATTTCGCAAAAATGCGAATGAGAAATTGATTGCGGAATTTCGACAGTAACACTCTGAAATCGAATATATGTGTTATTTTAGCTAAAAACAATATTGCGAATTTCTCGAAAATAATCGCGCGATATCGCTATTGCCGAAAAATCGCATTGCGATTTTTCGGCAATATAAAATGATCGCTGCAGCTACTCGGCCCAAGGTCTCTAATCATACCAGCAATGCTTTTAGACGTCGATGGGGATCTCTAGGATGTGATCTGTTCTAAAAAAAAATTGAAAAAATACGAATATTCGAAATAGCGAATATTCACCGCGAAATTCGGAATATATCGCGAATACTCGAATATGCCATATTCGAGCCGAATATTCGCAATACGAATATTCGTGAGCAACACTACTGCCTATCACAGTTTCGGAGGCCATGGAATGCCCAGATGGCACAAACCCCCCCAAATGACCCCATTTTGGAAAGTAGACACCCCAAGCTATTTGCTGAGAGGTATGGTGAGTATTTTGCAGTTCTTCCTTTTTGTCACAAAGATTTAAAAATTGAAAAAAGAAAAAAAAAAATAATATCTTTCTTTATTTTCAAAAATAAATGAGCACTGTAAAATACTCGCCATGCCTCTCAGCAAATAGCTTGGGGTGTCTACTTTCCAAAATGGGGTCATTTGGGGGTGTTTAGTGCCATCTGGGAATTCCATGGCCCCTGAAACTGTGATAGGCAGTGAGGGGTAAAATCAAAGGTTTGCGCCCTTAGAAATCCTGAAAGCGGTGCTTGGTTTTTGGGGTCCCGTAAGCGGCTAGGCTCCCAACAAGTCCCACACATGTGGTATCCCCGTACTCAGGAGAAGCAGTAGAATGTATTTTGGGGTGTAATTCCACATATGCCCATGGCATGTGTGAGTAATATATCATTTAGTGGCAACTTTGTGCAAAAAAAAAGAAAAAAAAGTTTGTCATATTCCAGCAACTGGTGGCAAAATATAAAATATTCCATGTACTCAACATACCTCTCAGAAAATAGCTTGGGGTGTCTACTTTTCAAAATAACGTCATTTGGGGGGTTTTGTGCCACCTTGGCATTTTATGGCCTTCAAAACGGTGATAGGTAGTGATAGGTAGTGAGGAGTGAAATAAAAAATGTATGCCCTTAGAAATCCTGAAGGCGTTGCTTGGTTTTCGGGGTCCCGTACACGGCTAAGCTCCAAAAAGTCCCACACATGTGGTATCCCCATACTCAGGAGAAGCAGCAGAATGTATTTTGGGGTGCAATTTCACATATAACCATGGCATGTGTGAGCAATATATCATTTAGTGACAACGTTGTGCAAAAAAAAAAAAAAATATCATATTCCCACAACTTGTGGCAAAATATAGAATATTCCAAAATGCCTCTCAGCAAATAGCCTGGGGTATCTACTTTCCAAAATTGGGTCATTTCGGGGGGGGGGGGGGGGGTGTTGTGCTATTTGGGCATTTTATGGCCTTCAAACTGTCATAGGTAGTGAGAAGTGAAATCAAAAATTTGCGACCTTAGAAATCCTGAAGGCCGTGCTTGGTTTAGGGGCCCTGCACGCGGCTAGTCTCCCAAAAAGTCCCACACATGTGGTATCCCCGTACTCAGGAGAAGCAGCAGAATGTATTTTGGGGTGCAATTCCACATATAACCATGGCATGTGTGAGCAATTTATCATTTAGTGACAACTTTTTGTAATTTTTTTATTATTTTTTGTCATTATTCAATCACTTGGTACAAAAAAAAAATATTCAGTGGGCTCAACATGCCCCTCAGCAATTTCCTTTGGGTGTCTACTTTCCAAGAAATTAGATAGGCAGTCATAAAATAAAAGCTGTGTAAATTCCAGAAAATGTACCCTAGTTTGTAGACGCTATGGGGCAGATTCACAAAACAATTACGCCTGTCTAACTGGGGTTAGACAGGAGTAATTTCAAATTTCGCGCGGCGTATCACTAGTTTGAATCCTCAAACCATGATACGCCGGCTTCGGGCTTCGATCCGAGAGGCTTACGTCTTCGTAAGCCTTCGGATCTACGCTGCCATCTATTTGCGGCCACTGGGAAGAGTTCGCGTCGTTTTGATGCGTCGGGATATGCAAATGTGTTTTTACGGGGATTCACGAACATACGAGCGGGCGTCGCAATTGTTTTCGTCTATTTTTTTATACGTAATGTTAGAGCAGCTTTTTGCTGCTCTAACTTTACGTAGCCCATGTTAAGTATGGCCGTCGTTCCCGCTTCGAATTTATTTAAAACATTTTTTTGTTTACGTAACTCGTCGGGACGTGGATCGCCCGTAAAGTACGCTACATAAACAACGAATGACGTCACGACGTGATTTCGCGCAATGCACGGCGGGAAATTTGCGAACGGAGCATGCGCAGATCGATCGCCGCGGGAACGCGCCTAATTTAAATGTTTCACGCCCCCTACTCGCGCAGATGGATTGCGACGGGAGAAATACACTACGCCGCCGTCGTTTACCGTAGAAAATCTACCTGAATTCCACGTAGAGCAAGGTAAAAAACGGCGGCGTAGTGTATTTCTGATACGCTACGATAATCCATTTCTCTGTGAATCTGCCCCTATAACTTTTGCCAAAACCAATAAATATATGCTTATTGCGATTTTTTTTACTAAAGACATGTGGCTGAATACATTTTGGCCTGAATGTTTGACTAAAATTTAGTTTATTCGATATTTTTTACTTTTTGTTATAAGAAAAATCATTTTTTTTCAAAATTTACGGTCTTTTTCCGTTTATATCGCAAAAAAATTAAATCGCAGAGGCAATAAAATACCATCAAAAGAAAGCTCTATTTGTGGGAAGAAAAGGACGCAAGTTTCGTTTTGGTGCAACATTGCATGACCGTGCAATTACCAGTTAAAGCAGCGCAGTTCCAAATTGTAAAAACACCTCTGGTCTTTAGGCTGACAAATGGTTCGGGGGGAAAGTGGTTAAAGGAATTTTTAATTTTTTTATTTTTTATTCAAACATCATGATGCTTAAACAAAAAAAAATGAAAAATTCCTTTAAATATTGTACCTGCTGGGTGTCTATAGCATGCCTGTGAAAACGTCTTTGAGAACCCGGGTCTTGCCCCAGGATAGATGTATCAATGGAATTTTTTTTTTTAAATGGTCATTTTTCTGGAGCAGTGATTTTAATGATGCTGCATCATTAAAATCACTGCTCCAGAAAAAAAAAAAAAAACGTTTTTAAAACTTTTTTCCATTGATACATGTTCCCTGGGGCAAGACCCGGGTTCTCAAAGACGTTTTCCGACTTAAAAATTGGCACTTTTGAATTCGAACGTTCGAGTCCCATTGACTTCAATGGGGTTCTAAATGTTAGCGTGAATGTTCGGTCCGTTCGAAGGTTCTGGTGCGAACCAAACGCGGGGGTGTTCGGCTCATCCCTACAGCTAATGTTTCCATCAGCTGTCGGGTGCTGCCGCCGCCATTGTGGGTAGGGGAGCCCTACTGTGCATGCACGAGGCTCCGCTCCTCTCTCCTATTGGCCAAGCGGCCAGACTCCAGGAGGTGGGAAAGTCAAAGACCTGTACCCTGTCCCCCCTCCCCCCAAAAGGTGCCAATTGTGGCACCAGAGAGGGGGAGGAATCAGATGAGCGGAAGTTCCAATTTAGTGTGGAACTCCGCTTTAAGAAGCCAAACCTTTTTTTTATATTTGAATATTGTGGGTAATCTAGGTAAAATTCCTAGCAGATTTATTTTCATCTGTATACCAGTGGGATGATTTTTTTTTTACTTCCTGTATCAGAGCCACAACAGTAAGTGAGTGGTAATATACTCTTAAACTGGCCATACATACAGCCCTCAAAATTTCCACTCGCCTACTAGCATTTGGCGAGTGGATTAAAGCTGGGGGCGAGTGATGACAGTGATGCATGACCAATCTCCCTCCAATCTGTGCCTACACTTAGAGTCCTGATGAGATTGGTGGCCGAAGAGAAAAGGTGCATGCTCGGGAAAAGTAGTCTGGTGAGCCGCGCACAGGCAGAGCAGTACACAGGTGCTCTCCTTACAATCCTCATTAAGCCATGGGACCTAACAGTATGACCTCTCTGAGCCTGCCCCCCTCCCCCGACCAATGTAGCTGGAGAGCAGAGAGCAGGGAGTAATGAGTGAGGTGGAAGATTGCGAAAATTACAACTCTGGTGCATCGCTGACTGAAAGTTCCCCTGAAATGAGAGCGGCAGCCTTCCAGTTTGTGCAGTTTTCTTCTCCTTGTGCTCTATGTAAGTGTCCAACACTTCAGCCTGAACACTGCGAACAGACTGGTCTCAATGTGTGCTGTGCGGTGTCAGTGTGTGCTGTGCTATGGTGTCAATGGCTGTGCAGTTGTGTGGATCTCAGTGCTGGATTGTTTACAGGTGCAATTAGGCACAGGGCAGTGTATGAATTAGGTGGTGCAACTGGTGGCGAGTAACTCTTGAGGCCTGGCTAGTAGCTCAGGACTTGAAATTTTGAGCCCTGCATACATAGATCTAAATTTGTCTGCTCAGCATAGACTGGCCAAATATTGATCCATGTAAGCCCACTGTGGTTAAATAGATTACAGGGCCATTAGGTAATGTGTATGGATTGTTTTTGGAGACTACAAATAATGTTTAATGTCACTTTAAGCATTCTTCAAGCACCCCCAGCTTCTTGCATTGTTAATTTATCAGGAAATTACTTTTATTTTTATAGCAGCATTTTCTGCTGAGAAACATGCCCTCGGTACCCACAGTAGTTCTGTGTGTTTGTGTAGTTCTGTGTGCCCTACAGACCCCTCACTCCTGTGCCAATGGAAACGAAAGACCTGAACCCTGGATGATGATGTCACTAGGGTTGCCACCTAATCCCTTTAAAACCAAATGCATATTAGTTACACTAATTGGATTCAGATAAGGCACTGAGTGACTTTAATTCCCACCTTAATCAGCCACAGAACCTGTGTATTTATTATGTGTTTGGTTTTTGAAGGGATGAGGTGGCAACCCTAGATTTCACCCAGGCCGTGTACACACGATTGAATTTGTTTGCTGAAACTGGTCCGATGGACCATTTCAGCAGACAAATCCGATCGTGTGTATGGGCTAGCGGACATGTTTGTCCAGTGGACAAATGCTTTAAAATGTGTCCGCCGGAGACATGTCCATCGGATATGTCCGCTGGTTAGTACACTAACCAGCGGACATATCTGCCCGCACATGTGTCGAATGGATTTGACGCATGCGTGGACGTTTTTCACTTCCTGGTTCGGTGACGTGGCGGCGTCAACGTCACCGTCACGTCATCGCGCTGTCTGCCGGCGGGGATTTTGATCCGATGGTGTGTACACGCCATCGGACCAAAATTCGATGAGACATGTCCGCTGCAAACGGTCCTTCGGACATGTTTGAGCGGACATGTCTCATTGTGTGTACGTGGCCCCAGACTTTAACCACTTCGACCGGCCCCACGTCCAAAGACGTCATTTTTTTGAAGATGGATATCTCGGTAACGGCAGCAGCTGCTACCACAACCGAGATATCCATCTCTTCGTGGGGCGGTCCTGTTACTGATAACGGCGGTCAGCCGTCCCCATACCTCTGCTGAGCCTCTTAAAAAGACATTTAATTTGTTTACATTTTGACTTTTTTTTTTTCTTTTTTGCATTTAAGCCTGAATATGAGATCTGAGGTCTTTTTGACCCCAGATCTCATATATAAGAGGACCTGTCATGCTTTTTTCTATTACAAGGGATGTTTACATTCCTTGTAATAGGAATAAAAGTGATATATTTTTTTTTCAGTGTTAAACATTATAAAATAAATAGAAATAAAAACGAAAACCAAAAACATTTTTTTTTAAAGTGCCCCGTCCCGACGAGCTCGCGCGCAGAAGCAAACGCATACGCGAGTAGCGCCCGCATATGAAAACGGTGTTCAAACCACACAAGTGAGGTATCGCCGCGATCGTTAGAGAGAGAGCAATAATTCTAGCCCTAGACCTCCTCTGCATCTCAAAAAATGCAACCTGTAGAATTTTTTAAACGTCGCCTATCGAGATTTTTAAGGGTAAAAGTTTGACGCCATGCCACGAGCGGGCGCAATTTTTAAGCGTGACATGTTGGGTGAATTTTTTCCAAAAAAAGTGCGCTTGTAAGACCGCTGCGCAAATACGGTGTGAGAAAAAGTATTGCAATGACCGCCATTTTATTCTCTAGGGTGTTAGAAAAAAAATATATAATGTTTGGGGGTTTTAAATAATTTTCTAGCAAAAAAAACTGTTTTAGTCTCGTAAGCACCGAATCTGAAAAACAGGCTCGAGGCTGAAGTGGTTAAAGAATATGTTCTCTCAACAGAAGGAAATTAGGTGGAAAAAGGGGGATCATCTAGAGGGGTGGGGTTTGGGTTAACAATGTGAGTTATCTGGAGATGGCATTTAAATACTTAAACATTTTTAGCATTATTTCCTTTCATTATGTTTAGGTAGCTATAACAAATAGACAATATATATTTATGTGGCACAAGGTACACAAAATCTGTCTGGTTTTTTTTCAGTCTTCAGTCCTGTAAAATAGCATGAGTGTGTCACGTCTGCTGCATGTGTTCTGTAATAAAATGACTGGAGGGGGAAAGAAAAGATACATATTGATCAGTGTAAGTGGTGTCGTATAGCTTCCAACTGCATGCAGTACATGCAAATTTATGGCAATCTCCAGGCAAAACTTGGAAATGTATTAAATAGTGTAAAAGCAATTACTAAAATAATGCAGAAATAGAATGATAAAAAAAAGGAAATGCACTTCAGGCCCTGCTTAATGTAAATTAAAACATACATATACGCAGATAACTGCATCTTAGATATGCTTTTCCTTAAGCAACTTACAACAAGATTGTGTGAATGGCAACACATATGTTGTTATGGGCATGTTAGAATCTTTCTTACTATGGCAAAATTCAGGGTCACTTTCTGTTTTGGGAGTATACATGACATCCAATAACTCAAATTTTTAATACTGTACATGTCAGGAAACCATTGCTAAAAATCAAAAATGTGTTAGGACATACAAACTTGCATAACACAGAAGGCAAATGGCATGTCATTGATGATGATTTTTTATTTTTTTTGCTAAGAACGCACAACGTGGCAGAAGTTTACAGCAAAAGAAGGATACTGATATTTTATTTCTTTAAAATTATGTAGTTCTGATGAAATGCATTTGAGTAGTGCACTAAAGCTCAGTTTAACTATCCTGGGCATCTTCAAGTGCCAAAAATGTTCCTTTATAAGTCTTATCTTTTGTTTTTTGTTTTTTGTTTAAGTAAAAAACAGCAGTACAAAAGTATAATAAAAATATATATATATATATAAGTAAACAAGTAGTGGTCCAATACACAAACAAGGAAAAAAAACTCTACCACAGAAAGGACACTTAGGTCCCTTTCACACTTGTAGGACTTCAAAGTCGTGCGATTTTACCGCGATTTTGCCGTGATTTTACCGCGATTTTGCCGCGATTCCAATGAATGCCTGTGTAAGTGGCATCAAAATCGGACCAAAGTAGTGCAGGGACTATTTTGAAGTCGGCACTACTTAAGTCGTGCCAGTATGAATGATGTTCATTGAAAATCATGGAGAAAGTGGGAGCTGTGGTGGCTCAACGTGATTGGCACTGTACTGACAAGCCATTCACCTCTGCAGCCAAGGGTTCGGATCCTGGTCTCGGCTACATGTGAATTGAGTTTGGTGGTCTCAGCCCGGCTCCCGGTGGGTGTGCTATGCAAGGTACGCCTGTGCTTTGTACGCCCACCCCCCCCCCACAAAAACCACCACACTTGCACGCACACGAAATTGGTTTAAAAACACACGCACTTTGGCCATGCGGTCTCCTAAAAAGAGAGGCGAAGGACCTACGGGGCTGGCTGGGTGGGCTAGGCCCCCTCACTCCCTCATAGGGGGAGTCCCTCTGCCCCATTGGGGTCCCGTTGGGCCCCAGTTGGGCTCCCAAGAGGAGCAGGTAGGGCGGGGTGAGTGGGAGCCCCCCCTTCACACCCGCCATTGCCACCAGGGGCATGGAGAAGGATGGCGATTGCCTCCGGGGGGAGGGTCTGCCTACTCCCAACTCTTGCAGTCCGGCTCCTCTCTCTCGAGTTCATGCACAAAAATACACTTTAAAAAAAAAAAAAAAAGAAAATCATGGAGAATGACTTGTCATACGATTTTGCAGTACAAAATCGTGAGACAAGTCGTATAAATGTGAAAGGGGCCTAAGAGCCCTTTCAAACTTACACGACTTGTCCCACGATTTTGGACTGCAAAATCGTATGACAAGTCATTCTCCATTATTTTCAATGAACACCATTCATACTGGCATGACTTTAAGTAGTGCCGACTTCAAAGTAGTCCTTGCACTACTTTGGTCCGATTTTGATGCCACTTACACAGGCATTCATTAAAATCGCGGCCGCGAATCGCGGCAAAATCGCGGTAAAATTGTGGCCGCGAAATCGCGGTAAAATCGCGCGACTTTGAAGTCGTACAAGTGTGAAAGGGACCTTAATGAAATAAATACAGAAAGAAAATATCAGTGAATGAAGCTGAGTTTTTCCCTAGGTAAAATTTTGCCTATGGTAAAATTAGTAATTTCCCCCAAATCACTTATGCCTATTTACCAAGTTAGGGAGTTGGATTTAGCTGATTTACGTAAAGTAAAACTATAAACAAAACTTGAACTGAGTAATAGAGGGTTATAAACCCTGTCAATTTTGTGTGTCCCATTGGGGAGATTTACCTTCACTTCCTGCCCCATAGACAAACAAGAAGTGAGAAGAAATTGCTGCAAATGAAGGGAATAGCTTGGGATCCCCCATGTCACCAGAACTAGTGTCCTCATTACAAGATTTCCCCTCTATTAATTACTGTTCCCAAAATATGAGATTTTCTTTTACTTTCACTTTTGATGATAACAGTTAACAGGACAAATAGAGAGGGTACATTTCCATAATGGGGGCACAGGCAGCAACAAAAACTGACAGGGCTTCTGATCTTATTCTACTCTATCCAAAACAAAAAAAAATGTTTTGTATTTAGTTATACTTTAAGGGGGGATATGCACATTTTTAGATCTTGTACCAAACATTGTACGCCATTTTTTGTTAATCTGATAGCTGTCAGGCACCTCCTTTCTCAGCCTACCCTGCAGGTATCTGCACTGTTGACAAGACAGTTAAGGTCCCTTTCACGACTTCAAAGTCGCGCGATTTTACCGCGATTTCGCGGCCGCGATTTTACCGCGATTTCGCGGCCGCGATTTTACCGCGATTTCGCGGCCGCGATTTTACCGCGATTTTGCCGCGATTCGCGGCCGCGATTTCAATGAATGTGTGGCAAACCTAGCCACTTCTAGAACGCTGGACGTTACATGTCAAAAGGTTGTCTGTATTATAGGCTATGTATTCTGCTGGGTCTTATGTGGGCATAGTAATTCATATGCTGGCAGCTGTAAGCCACTAGCATTCAAGTACTTAGTTTTATGTTGCCCAATCAGTGTTCGGCAGTTTTAAACCGAACTCCCACAACACATAACCCCAGACCCCAGCTATCAACCGACTTTTCCCTTGTGCAGCAATGCCTGATGGGAGAATTATCTAAACTGTTAAGTTCCCCATCTGGTCCTCCCTGTATTACCCCTGTTAAATCTATTTGGCTGTTTGGAAACCCCTTGCATGGGGAATTATATAAATATGGAAGCCTGTGAATAAAAAGTCAGTTGACTCTAAGAGCTGTGTGTTGTCCGGTTACTGGGGAGATTTGGGACATTGCCTTACTTTTCAATGCTGACTGTGGATTTACCCTGGTTACCAGCGGAGATCGTGGAGTTTAATATTGTACTCTGCTACATTTGGTGGCAAGCGACGGGATCCAACCTTACAGCCGATAAGCGCAATTCGTGCAATGTGAACTACCGATGTAAATGGAGACGGATTATTCTACGCTAAAGCGGCAGACATTAAAGGAACTGCTAGAAGCCAGGGGTAAGGTAGCCAGCAACAAATCCAAAGCTGTACTAACTGCCGAGCTGATGGAGGGAGACAGAGCCTACATCGCTACACCACCAGCAGCCATTGAAGAAACCCTCTACCAGAGAGAAATGAGGACCAGGCTGGAATTTTTGCCACAGCCTATATCAGATGTCATGCTGCACATGGTAATGGCGAATGTGCAGGAGTACGTGATGGCACACAGTCCGCAGTATACACGGTCTCGAGCAGAATCCACTACTGGGTCACTCTACAACCAGGTAAAACCCAAAATTCCCTATCATGCCTTTAAAATGTTTTGCGAGGAGAAGGATGAGATTGATGGGTATTTACAGGATTTTGAGAGACTGTGTGATTTACATGACTTGGAACGGACAGTATGGGTCCCATTGCTAGCAGGCAAGCTGGCAGGTCGGGCAGCAGAAGCATATCGCGCTGTACCCAGTGAGGACAGCAAGGATTATGATAAAGTGAAGCGAGCGATATTAGAGAGATACGCCATTACTCCAGAGGCATACCGGCACAAGTTTAGAAACCTGCGCAAACCAGAAAAGGATTCACATGCTGAATGGGCACACAAGCTGGACCAAGCTTCCCATGGGTGGATACAAGCCAGCCAAGCCACTACTATGGAGGAACTGAGACAGTTAATGCTGTTGGAGCAATTCTTTAACGGTTTGTCCCCAGAGGCACAAGAATGGGTGCGAGACAGGAAACCTCTCACCCTAACCGAAGCAGCTCGATTAGCGGATCAGCATTTTGATGCGAGGAGACATCATGGGCCCCTAACCAAGAGTTATCCTCGACCCACGGGACCACCCAGTACTCTACCACCCCCCGCTCTCACAGCCTCCCCTTTTCGTCAATCCCAAGGGACTTTACCACCACCCTCCAGATATAACGGACGTGCCAACATCCAATGCCACACCTGCAAACAGTGGGGACATATGGCACGCGAGTGCACCCAAAACCGGGGCAGACCCGCCTGGAACCAAGGCCGACCGAACCCGGCACCAAGGGCTGCTGCCCATCATTATCAACGGGAGCCGGCCACTCAAGAGATGTTGAGCATTCCAGCGGAAGAACCCCTGGGAATCTTGCATGAGGTGATGACAGTCCGAGCCACGGATAACCGGCAGAATCATCGACAGCCAGTGACCTTGGAGGGGAAAGAAGTCCAGGCACTTCGGGATTCAGGAGCTACTTTAACCTTGATAGCACCCCATTTGGTCCCTGACTCAGCACACACTGGCGGATCAGTGGCTGTACGAGTGGCAGGGGGAGCAGTGTACCGACTACCCATTGCCAAAGTACATTTGGATTGGGGTGTGGGAGGGGGGACGGTAAAAGTGGGCCTCATGCAAAATTTACCAGCAGATGTTATGCTGGGAAATGACTTGGGCCAGATGACCTCTGCTTTTGTACCCCAGGCCCCATACCAGGAAGCCCATCCAGTGACCACACGGCAACAGGCTCGCACCACGGTTCCACCGACACACTCTGAGGCTCCGGTAAGAGACCATGACCCCCACACGACACGTATATCCTGGGATACCCCGACTAAGTTTGAGGCCGAGGTGAGGTCAGACCCCACGCTACAGGTATACAGGGACAGGGTACACGCTGACCAGGCTGGGCTAGAGGGGGAGCGGTACACCTGGGAGAAAGGGCTACTTTACCGCATTGCTGAAAGAGGAGTAGGAGGGTCGGCCACAGTAACGACTAAACAGTTAGTGGTTCCCCAGAAGTATAGGCAAGAACTGCTTCGGATTGCCCACGACATTCCCCTGTCTGGGCATCTGGGGATGACACGTACCCGATACAGGTTGACCCACGCTTTCTTCTGGCCAGGGATCTCCAAGGATGTGAGGCAATACTGCACCTCCTGTGACATTTGCCAGCGAGTAGGCAAGCGAGGTGACCGCCACAAAGCCAAGTTATGTCCTCTTCCCATTATTGAAGAACCCTTCAGTAGGGTGGCCGTAGATATAGTGGGGCCCTTACCAAAACCCAGTCCCTCCGGGAAAAGATATATTTTAACTGTAGTGGACTATGCCACCCGGTACCCCGAGGCTATAGCCCTCACCAACATTCATGCCGAAACTGTGGCAGAGGCCTTAATGAAAATATTTTCCAGGGTGGGGTTTCCCCAAGAAATCATATCCGATAGAGGCACCCAGTTCACCGCCGAGGTAACCCAACAACTATGGAAGATATGTGGCATTAAGCCAATAGTAAATTCGGCGTACCACCCCCAGTCCAATGGTCTATGCGAAAGGTTTAACGGTACGCTGAAGCAGATGTTCCGTACATTTGGAGAGGCTCATAAAGACTGGGAGCGCTTTCTACCCCATCTGCTCTTCGCTTATAGAGAGGTACCCCAAGAGTCAACAGGGTTTTCCCCTTTTGAATTACTGTTTGGGAGAAGGGTGCGAGGGCCACTAGACCTAATTAGAGAGCATTGGGAGGGGAGAGTAGCCCAGACGGAACCCCTATTGTATCCTACGTACTGGAGTTCAGGGACCGTCTGGAGGCGCTAACCCAGGCTGTGCGCACCAACCTCCGGGCGGCCCAACAACGTCAGCGCCGCTGGTACGATAGGGGAGCCAGAGACCGCAGCTTTCAGGTGGGACAAAAGGTTTTGATTTTAAAACCGGTCCACACAGACAAGCTGCAGGCCATCTGGCAAGGCCCATACCAGGTGGTGGAACAGAGATGTGACACCACCTATGTGATTGGCCCCTGCTCAGGGGTAGGGGAGAAACGCATGTTCCACGAGAATATGCTCAAACCATACCATGAGAGGATAGAGGACGTGGCCGCCATATGCGCTTCCGCCTCGGAGGATCAGGAGAATCTGCCACTACCTGACCTCTTAGAACAGGAGGGACAGATGGAGCCCTCCAAGGGGGTTCAGCTGGGGGAGCGGCTAAGCCCTCAGGAGCGTGCCCAGGTACAAGAGCTGATTGTAGCTAAAGGGGCTACCTTCTCCAATTTACCTGGGTACACTCCGCTGGCCACTCATCGAGTCGAGACCCCGGGACAGCTACCCATGCGGCAAACCCCATATCGTGTCCCTGAAGCAGTCAGGACGCATATGAAGACTGAGATTGACGAGATGTTGCAGCTGGGGGTTATTGAACCTTCCGATAGCCCCTGGGCATCGCCAGTAGTGCTGGTACCAAAGAAGGACGGCACGACACGTTTCTGTGTCGACTACCGGAGGCTAAATGACAAAACGGTGTCTGATGCCTATCCGATGCCCCGGATAGACGAGCTGCTGGATAAGATGGCACGGGGCCGGTATCTCACTACCATAGACTTATGTAAGGGATACTGGCAGATTCCACTGGCCGAGGAGGCCAACCCCAAGTCGGCGTTTGTCACCCCGTTTGGCCTGTATCAATTTCGGGTCATGCCATTCGGGATGAAGAACGCTCCGGCAACTTTTCAGCGGATGGTCGATCGGTTATTGGACGGATTCCAGGAATACGCATGTGCCTATTTAGACGACATCGCCATATTTAGCCAGACCTGGGCAGAGCACCTACAACACATAGGGGCCATTCTAGATCGTATTGGAGAGGCAGGGTTAACACTGAAACCCAGCAAGTGTCATATAGGGATGGCTGAAGTGCAGTACTTGGGCCACCGGGTGGGGAGCGGGCGACAGAGACCCGAACCAGCTAAAGTTGAAGCCATAGCTAAATGGCCCACCCCCAGGACGAAAACCCAAGTGCTAGCGTTTCTAGGTACTGCGGGGTACTATAGAAAATTTGTACCCAATTATAGCACCCTGGCCAAACCCTTGACTGACTTGACACGCAAGAACCTGCCCCGACAGGTTGTCTGGGCCCCAGAGTGTAATCAGGCATTCCAACAACTAAAGACTGCTCTAACTAATGCCCCTGTACTTGCTGCTCCTGATCCAACTAAAAGATTCCTTGTCCATACGGACGCTTCAATGTTTGGATTGGGAGCAGTGCTGAGCCAAGTGGGAGCCGATGTCGGAGAACACCCCGTAGCTTACCTGAGCCGAAAGTTATTGCCACGAGAAGTAAGCTACGCCGCCATTGAGAAGGAATGCCTGGCCGTGGTGTGGGCCCTCAAAAAGTTGCAGCCGTATTTGTATGGACAACCTTTTTCGCTACTCACCGATCACAACCCGTTGGTGTGGCTAAACCGTGTGGCGGGAGACAATGCCCGGCTGCTGCGCTGGAGTTTGGCGCTGCAGCCGTTTGACTTTACAATCCAATACCGACCAGGGAAGCAAAACGGTAACGCCAACGGGTTATCTAGACAAACTGAACTTGAAAAGTGATCTGTGAAATTACACCCCCGGACATCCCCAAGCCGATCCGTTGGGATCAGACTGTGTATGCCGGCTTGGTTCTGGGGGAGCATTGTGGCAAACCTAGCTACTTCTAGAACGCTGGACGTTACATGTCAAAAGGTTGTCTGTATTATAGGCTATGTATTCTGCTGGGTCTTATGTGGGCATAGTAATTCATATGCTGGCAGCTGTAAGCCACTAGCATTCAAGTACTTAGTTTTATGTTGCCCAATCAGTGTTCGGCAGTTTTAAACCGAACTCCCACAACACATAACCCCAGACCCCAGCTATCAACCGACTTTTCCCTTGTGCAGCAATGCCTGATGGGAGAATTATCTAAACTGTTAAGTTCCCCATCTGGTCCTCCCTGTATTACCCCTGTTAAATCTATTTGGCTGTTTGGAAACCCCTTGCATGGGGAATTATATAAATATGGAAGCCTGTGAATAAAAAGTCAGTTGACTCTCAGAGCTGTGTGTTGTCCGGTTACTGGGGAGATTTGGGATATTGCCTTACTTTTCAATGCTGACTGTGGATTTACCCTGGTTACCAGCGGAGATCGTGGAGTTTAATATTGTACTCTGCTACATTATGCCTGTGTAAGTGGCATCAAAATCGGACCAAAGTAGTGCAAGGACTACTTTGAAGTCGGCACTACTTAAAGTCGTGCCAGTATGAATGGTGTTCATTAAAAATAATGGAGAATGACTTGTCCCACGATTTTGGACTGCAAAATCATATGACAAGTCGTGTAAGTGTGAAAGGGCTCTAAGAGAGATCTTGACACACTTACCCAGTCTTCATTCCTAGAATTTTTTTTTATAGGAACTGTCTCTAGATTTGTATACTATTGTGCTACTAAAGCATGCAAAGAAAATGTTCTTTAATGAATACAGTTTTAAAGAAAAATAATTCCAGTATAGGCAAACAGGCTGACCAGGACTTCGTATAGCAGCCTGTGGACGGTGGTGAAAGCCACAAGGCAGATAGGAGAATTCAGCCAGATGCTCGCTTGGTGGAGATGAGAAGCCTGAAAAGGTCCAAGATGCTGAATCTAAGATATAGCCTGGTTACTCATTAACCGAGCTCCTAGAGGTGGAGATGTTGTGCTGTAGGTGGTATCCAGGCTGCAGCACTCTGATTCACCCGAGCAGGCCTCAACCAGCAACAGCTAAGACTCTAGTGGGGTACTGGGTACAAAAAAAAAAACAGGTAACACTGGAGTATATAGCAGGAGTGTATGCAAACACACAGAGGCGTAGAGGAGAAACAGAGTTTGGGAGTACATGTTTAGATAATGAGGAACTGACTGAGACTCGCAAAGAAACAAACTGATTGTCACGTACCTGGTGGCTGATCCCGAAGTGCAGGGATCGGCTACTTCATTACTCCTCTGATCCCGGGACCCCTTGTAGAGCAGACAGTGAGTTTGGGAATACAGAGTCGCACAAGCGCCTTATGTAACGCTGGTGCTGGAGCTGAGCGAGGCTTCCGTGGTCTCCAGGAATGCGTCAGAGGTGCAGGTGCAGACTGAACGGCTTCCAGACTGGAGGCAGAGTCACTGGAAGCAGAGAGCTGCAGCAGCGGGCAAGGTGTACCGTTGTATAAACACAAACAAGTCCCAACAGGCCGGGTCATACACTGGCTGACAGATCAGGTACAGGTACGGTGGGCAAAGGCAAAGTCGTGGTTCAGGCCGGGTCAGCAACAGGCGGGAAGCAGGCGGATCAGAGGGTGAGGCAGAAGAGTAGTCACAACAAGCCCAAGTCAGGGCAGGCAGAAGACGGGAGCAATTAGGAACAAGCCGGGTCTCAGGAACAGGATCAGTAACGGTAAACGGGTAACAGGTGGGTCTCACGGAACGCTGTAGACCGAACAGCAAGAGGCCCCAGTGTCAGATCCCTTAAATGTCCAAATTTGGCACCAGAATGGTGTCTGCACGTGCCCGCGCACTGCCCACACATGAGCGTGCGCGTTAAGGTACCGCAATTGGCCATTACCGCAATTGCTTGCGCCTGTGCTGGCCGATGCGACGCTGCCGCCATCTGGTGGACAGGGTTGTTCATGACATTGCCCCCCTCCAATGGGCAGCCCAGGTGCCCAACTGGGACAACTTAAGTGGGTGAGAGTCTTTAACCACTTAACCCCCGGACCATATTGCTGGTCAAAGACCAGAGCACTTTTTGTGATTCGGCACTGCGTCGCTTTAACTGACAATTGCTCGGTCGTGCGATGTGGCTCCCAAACAAAATTTACGTCCTTTTTTTCCCACAAATAGAGCTTTCTTTTGGTGGTATTTGATCATCTCTGCGGTTTTTATTTTTTGCGCTATAAACAAAAATAGAGCGACTATTTTGAAAAAAATTCAATATTTTTTACATTTTGCTATAATAAATATCCCCAAAAAATATATAGATTTTTTTTCCTCAGTTTAGGCCGATACGTATTCTTCTACATATTTTTCATAAAAAAAATCTCAATTAGCGTTCATTGATTGGTTTGCGCAAAATTTATAGCGTTTACAAAAAAGGGGGTAGTTTTATGGCATTTTTATTAATATTTTTTTTTACTAGTAATGGCGGCGATCAGTGTTTTTTTTCAGTACTGCGCTATTATGGCGGACACATCGGACACTTTTGACACATTTTTGGGACCATTGGCATTTTTATAGCGATCAATGCTATAAAAATGCATTGGATTACTATAAAAATGCCATTGGCAGTGAAGGGGTTAACACTAGGGGGCAGGGAAGGGGTTAAGTGTGTTCCTGCTTATGTTCTAACTGTATGGGGGGGTGGCCTCACTAGGGGAAATCACTGATCTTCTGTTCATACATTGTATGAACAGGAGATCAGCGTTTCACCCGCTGACAGGAACGAGAGCTTTGTGTTTACACACAAAGCTCCCGTTCCCCGCTCTGTAACGAAGGAGCGCACGTGCCCGGCGGCGACCATGCTCGCGGGGCACACACGCGGGACGAGCGGGGGCGCGCGCGCTTTTCCGCTGGAGGTGCGCGCGCGCCCCCTAGCGGCCGCTAAAGGTAGGACGTAGAGCTACGTGCTCTCGCCCAGCAGTGCCACGTCCCGCCGTATAACTGCGGTGGGCGGTCGGCAAGCAGTTAAAGGACTGGATCAACCTTTCAGCGTGTATGTTACACTCAGGTTCCCACGAGTTCTCTTCGGGCTGTGACAGGAAGTCAGGTAAATCTGTGTGTGTTGTCCTAGACGGAAGATACTTTTCTGCCTTGTGTAGACAATACACCAATTACTATTGGGCGTCGGCTGTAGAAATGGCCAGAGAGGTTTGGGGAGTTAGAAGCCTTCAGCTGTTTAAAATGAAGCAATTAAAGCCCCTATAAATAAAGCCTAATGATAACGACTGATTGCTGGTTCGTGGGGCTTTGTGAAGTGAAGGAGCAGTCAGAAGCACTTCTGAAGAGGTGAGGTGCTGATGGATATTTCTGTGTGAAAAATATCAAAGAGACTTTTTTGTTGTTTTCTGCTGTAGGACCAGCAGTGTCTGCCCAGCAGTAGGCTGTGCCAGACTCCATAGGTAGGTTCCTGTGTTGGGAAGGTAGACGCCCCAAGTGGCAAGGGTTTATTTTGTGTTTTGTTTTGTTTAAACTGTTTTGATGCTTGCACGTGTATCCCGCAAGATGGAAAAATAAACCATATCATTTGTTTTCAGTCATCCTCAAGTGCCTTTTTGTACAGCTCAGTGTGTAGTGAACCCATAGAGGGGGTCACACACACCCGCTACCGAGTTAATCCCTCACAGGGCCCATATCCTTTCCACTTTACCAGGAATTGGACTTGGTTACGCCTTTTCCTGCAGTCCAAGATGGACACAACTTCGAACTCCTCCTCACCGTTAACTAGGACTGGTGCAGGAGGACCAGTGTTTCGTCCAGGAAAGGGGTCAGGAACATCAGGCTTAAGAAGAGCGACATGAAAGACCGGGTGGATACGGAAGGTTTCTGGTAGCTCTAGTTCGTAGGCCACGTTGTTGATTTCCCTCTTGATTGAAAAAGGACCCCCAAATTTTAGGGCCCAGTTTCTTTGATGGGCAGGCAAGTCTCAAATTTACAGTGGACAACCATACTTGATCTCCGGGGTCCAGGTTAAGTTCTCCCCTCCTTCTCTTGTCGAATACTTCTTTAATACTCCTGCCTCTTGGTAATTGTCTCCTGTAAAATCTTATTTTTTGTGCTAAAGAAATCCAATGTCTCTTGAACGGCAGGTACCGCACACTCTGGGACAGAATTGGACATGAACAACAGGTGAAAGCCGTAATTTGCCTAGAAGGGAGATTGTTTAGTGGCGGAGTGGACAGAATTATTGTACGCAAACTCAGCCAGAGGTAACAGAGACACCCAGTTTTCTTGTGAAAAAGAAGAAAAACAACGTAAGTACTGTTCAAGAGTCTGGTTTGTTCTTTCCATCTGGCCGTTTCACTGTGGGTGATAAGCTGAAGAAAATGACAGGCCAATCTTGAGGGATTCACAGAGTGCTCTCCAAAGCCTGGAAGTAAATTGTACCCCCGATCCGATACAATATTTGCAGGGATACCGTGGAGCCTCAAAATTGTAGCTGTTTCAGGGGCAGAGGTTGTGCCCTTCATGGGCAAAAAGTGTGCCATTTTTGAAAGTCTGTCCACTACCACAAAGATAGTGGTGAAGCACTCCGAAGGGGGAATCCCCACGATGAAGTCCATGGAGATCATCCTCCATGGTCTTTCCGGCACGGGCAGTGGTTTTAGTAATCCCCAAGCTCTAGACTTGCTCCTCTTATTTCGAATACATGTGGTACAAGACTCCACATAATCCCTGTAGTCCTTTAAAAGTTGTGGCCACCAAAATGTACGTTGCAAGAGTTTTAGAAGTCTTATGTACCTCAAAATGGTCGGCCAGCTTGTGATCATGGCAAGAGTTTAGGACACTGACCCGTAGACATTCCGACACAAAAATGTTGTCTTGGTACCACAGCAGACCATCCTAATCTGAACCTGATAAAGGGGAAATTCCAGAAGAGGCTTGCCTGTTTTGAGATAATAGATCCCCTTGAAGCAGTAGGAAGCTCCCTGATGACAGAATGGTATCCGGGGGGGTATAAGTCTCTGAACCACCATACATATGAGAAAAGGGCATCGGACTTGGTATTCTTTGACCCTGGCCTGTACGTTATATGAAACGAGAATCTGGTGAAGAAAAGTGCCCACCTGGCCTGGCATGGTTTCAATCTCTTGGCGACTTTCAAGTATTCCAGGTTTTTATGATCTGTATAAATCAGGATCGGGTGTGCTGCACCTTCCAAGAGATACCGCCATTCTTCCAGAACGGCCTTGATTGCCAACAATTCCCAGTCCCCCACATCGTAGTTCCTTTCTGCTTCTGACAGTTTGCAGGGGGAAAGAAGTCAACAGGGTGTAAGAGGGCCTTGGGTCCCTGTCTTTGGGAAAGGACCGCCCCAACTGCCGTTTCGGATGCATCCACCTCCAGGATGTAGGGCAGGCTCGCGTCAGGATGTCTAAGGACAGATGCGGAGGTGAACAAGTTCTTAAGAGTTTCAAAAGCCATTTGGGCTTCTGAAAACCAATGAAACCGGACAGTCTGTTTGGTTAGGTTAGTTATTGGAGCATTGATATTAGAGAAGTCTCTGATGAACTTCCTATAAAAGTTTGCGAATCCGAAAAAGCGCTGGACGCCCTTCTTGTCCACGGGTGCTGGCCAGTCAAGAATCGCAGCAATTTTCTGGGGATCCATCTCAAAGCCCTCCACAGAGATTATGAGTTCTAAGAATTGTATGCTTTGACATTTAAACTCGCACTCTCCGGGTTTAGCATAACGTCCGTGCATTCAAAGACGTCTGAGCACATTCTTGATGTGTTCCTGATGTTTGTCCAAGGAAGGGGAGAAGATGAGGATGTCATCTAGGTAAATGATAACAAAAAGGTCAAGGTAGTTTCTAAAGATATCATTCACAAAATGTTGGAATGTGGCGGGGGCATTGCAGAGCCCAAAGGGCATTACTAAGTATTCAAAGTACCCGAAGCGGGTACGAAAGGCAGTCTTCCACTCATCTCCATCTCGGATATGCACCAAGTTGTAGGTCCCACGCAGATCCAGTTTCATAAAGATAACCGCGGCCCCCAGTCTTTAAAACAGCTCGGGTACCAAGGGAAGAGGGTACCGGTTCTTGATGGTCACTTTGTTAAGTTCTCGATAGTCTACAAAGAAGATCCCTGCTCCTGCTGGTGAAGTAGACGGACGGATAAATCCCTTCCTGAGATTATCATCAATATAGATCCTTAGGGTTTCAAGTTCAAGTTCTATCACAGGGAAGATCCTACCGAAGGGGATTTCGGCTCCGGGGAGGAGCTCAATCGGGCAATCATAGGATCTGTGCGGGGGAAGGGTCTCAGCCCCCCTTTTGCTGAAGACATCCAAAAAGTAATGGTATACTTCAGGGATGGATTGGCGGGTCTTGACATCAGAGTCCATACAGAGTGAGGGAGCAGATGACAACACTTGCAGGCAGTGTTGCCGGCAGTAAGGAGAGTGGAAACTTATCTCCGCAGTAATCCAATTGATTTGAGGGTTGTGGGCTTGTAGCCACCGCATGCCCAAGATGATGGGAAACAGAGGAGACTTGATAACATCTAGGCACAGTAGTTCATGATGGGTATTGGAAATGGTCGTGGCCAGAGGCAGGGTTTCTTGGGTGACCGGCCAGAATTTAAGGACCGATCCATCCGCTAAATGTACAGAAAGTCCAGTAGCTCTAGGGCGCAGAGGAATATGGTGTCTGGTGGCAAAAGACTGGTCCAAAAAAAAGCTGCAGGCTCCGGAGTCAAGTATGGCGTTGACCTGGATATTTCCTCCTGGGAGCTGAAAGAAAATGGGGATAGCCAGGTGAGTTGAATTATTTGGGACAACAGGCGTATGAACAGACGACATGGAAAAACACTTAAGGAGCTTCGCCGGGCAAGTCCTTACATAGTGTCCGGATTCTCCACAATAGAGGCATAAGTTATTAACCCTTCAACGTTGGCATTCCTATGGTGTGAGTGAAGGACGGAGGAGACCTAACTGCATGGGTTCTGAGGTGTCAGAAGAAGAAGGAGTCGTGGGAATCGGTGGAGCCATGCGCGTTTAGGTGCCGCGATTGGCCGTTACCGCAATTGCTCATAAGTTTTACCAGAGGTAACTTGTTTGCAAACAGCACAAGTCTGGAGTTCCGCTTTAAAATCACTTTTTTTCCTTGCTACTTGTTTTTAAAAATCACAACATTCTTTTTAAAAGAGTTACATTTGTTTGTTTTTTCAAACATTTTTTGTCCAAAATTATTTTATAAAAGTAAAATATGTAAGTCTACCCAAGTTTCCATAGATACATTGGCCCAGATTCACAGAGCAATTACGCCTGTCTAACTCGTGTTAGACAGGAGTAATTTAAAATTTTGCGCGCCGTATCACTAGTTTGAATCCTCAAACCATGATACGGCGGCTTCGGGCTTCGATCCGAGAGGCTTACGTCTTCGTAAGCCTTCGGATCTACGCTGCGATATTTTTGCGGCCGCAGGGAGGAGTCCGCGTCGTTTTCAGCGTTGGGATATGCAAATGACTTTTTACGGCGATCCACGAAGATACGAGTGGTCTTCGCAATCGCTTACGTCATTTTTTTGCTACGTACTGTTAGACCAGCTATTTGCTGGTCTAACGGTGCGTAGCCCATGTTAAGTATGGCCGTCGTTCCCGCGTCAAATTTTATTTATTTATTTTTTTTTTTACGTAACTCGTTCGGGAATAGGAATGTCCGTAAACGAAGCTACTCAAACAACGAATGACGTAACGATGTGATTTCGCGCAATGCACGGCGGAAAATTTCTGAACGGAGCATGCGCAGTTCGATCGCCGCGGGAACGCGCCTATTTTAAATGCTTTACGCCCCCTACTCGCGTAGATGGCTTGCGCCGGGAGAAATACACTACGCCGCCGTAGTTTACAGGACAAAATCTACCGGGATTCCACATAGAGCCAGGTAAAATACGGCGGCGTAGTGTATTTCTGATACTCTACACGAATCTAATTGTATGTGAATCTGGGCCCTTCTTTTTTAATATAGTATTCTCATTTTATTGGGGATATTTATCATGAACTTTGCAAAATCTTAGCCTAGGTAAAGCGTTCAAGCAAAAGATCGAATAAAAGTTATGTATCTTCATATAGAGATTTAATACATGTTAGACCTCCATAATTGGGTTATGTGAAAGTGGTTCTTAACACTTCCTGTGCCAGTACACCATCATAGAAATCTATTTTATTTTCAAGTTAGCTGAAAATGATTTGATTTCATTTTAACGCTATATACTTTCAGTGTTCCCATAAAACTGCCATGTAAATCTTACCATAATTTTAGCTTTTCAGGGAACTTTGTATAGCTCAGGCAATGTAGCTTCTAAAAAGTATAATTTTGAAACTTAATGTCTTTGAGAAAAACATCACCACTTACATTACAAATTCACAAGGGCTGCAGTACTACACATTAAATAGGCACTTTAATAAACACAGCAGTTATGTTATCAATTGTCAATTTTTATAAAGTTTAAAATATCACATACTTGAGAAATAAACTTTTTACAGCTGTCTTTGCATTTTTGGGGCTATTTTTCAGTGAAGTAAAACATATTTGTTTTAAGCGAGGCGATTAGGTTCGCATGTGCCGCGCTATATAAGTTTTCAATCATTCATTCATATTTGTAACCATATATACTTTTTATTCAGTAAGGTTTTTCAAAGATCAATTATAATAAAAGTTCTGGTAAAAAAAAAACAACCAATCATAAATCTTCTTATATTCTGAAATTTGACTTATTACTGAAAACTACTGCATTCTATACATTATCATGTTTTTTTTCAGTGGCTCACTTAATACATCCTATATCTGTGAGTAACAAAAAAATTAAAATAACTAGCAAAAATAGATTATAGAAGTAGATTTGTATAGTTGAGTAGGGTTGAGCGAACCCGAACTGTAAAGTTCGGGTTCGTACCAAACTTTTTTTTGACCCGAACAATTTCTGAAAGTTCGGGTTCGGAATTCGGCTATGTAATGGCACTGCACAAAGTGTCATTTCTGAAAGGAAAACAAGTCATTTAAAAGCGGCTTTGCGGCTATAATGAATTGTTGGCTTTGGCAATTAGGAGAGGATTCATTCATAAGAAAAAAAAAAGCATGGGGGTCCCCCCAAATTCAATAACCAGGCCCTTTAGGTCTGGTATGGATATTAAGGGGAACCCCGCCGTCAATTAAAAAAAAAATGATGTGGGGTTCCCCCCAAATATCCATACCAGACCCCTTATCCGAGCACGTTAACCTGGCCGGCCGCAGAAAAGGGGGGGGGGCAGAGTGCGGCCCCCCCTCTCCTGAACCGTACCAGGCCACATGCCCTCAACATGGGGAGGATGTCCCCATATTGATGGGGACAAGGGCCTCATCCCCACAATCCTTGCCCGGTGGTTGTGGGGGTCTGTGGGCGGGGGGCTTATCAGAATCTGGAAGACTCCTTTAACAAAGGGGATCCCCAGATCCTGCCCGCCCTATGTGAATTGGTAATGGGGTAAACTGTACCCCTACCATTTCACAAAGGAAGTGTAAATTCTTGTAAAAAAAAACCTCAAGGGTCTGATATGGATATTTGGGGGGAACCCCACGTAATTTTTTTTTTTAAATTGACGGCGGGGTTCCCCTTAATATTCATACCAGACCTGAAGGGTCTGGTTATTTAATTTGGGGGGACCCCCACACTTTTTTTTTGTGAATGAATACTCTCTGAATTGCCAGAGCCGACAATTCATTATAGCCGCAAAGCCGCTTTTAAATGACTTTTTTTCCTTTCAGAAATGACACTTTGTGCAGGGACAGTTATAAGTTTAGTTTTATGTATTTTTAAGTTATTTCCCTATCCACAATTGATTGCAGTGTACTTGGCATGATCTTCCCGACATTGTGCTGCCATTTGCAGCCCTCTAGCCCTTTCCATTAGTTTTTTAGAGACATTTTAGTAGTCAAAAGTCCGGGTCCCCATTGACTTCAATGGGGTTTGGGACCGGGGTCAAGTTCGGGTCAAGTTCGGGTCCCGAACCCAAACTTTTTTTGAAGTTTGGCCGAACCCGCCGAACCTGAACATCCAGGTGTCCGCTCAACTCTATAGTTGAGTCATTTCTTTATGTTACTTCTCATTCTTTCCAAACACCCATCGGAAGAAGAACCTAAACCACTAAAGAATTCAACGTTTTTGAGAGGCACAAGTCGGGCTTAGAAAAAAAAATCTCTGTATTTTTTTTTCTTTTCAATAACTTTTATTAAATTTTAAAGTATGATGAATAACAAATGGTACAGTAAAGGTATTCAAGAGAGAATATAGAATAGAACAAAGTATGACATCTAAATCGCATTGTAACACAATTATAGTATAGCTTTTTTCAGGTAACATAGTGATAAGTGACTTTCCCAGGGATCTAGGTGGTCTCCAGGATGAAGAAATCATGGGGAAGTCGTAAGGAGGGTCAAGGGTGAGGGGAGGGAGGAGCACCCCCTAGGCACCCCTACGGGATCAAGCTGTGCCCCTTCGGGAGGGTCTCCCAGCCCCACCCCACCCCCCCATGTTGTCAAATCTCTAGAGTTATGAAATTGGTGCAGATAAAAGGTGTCTGGTGTTAAGGGGTTGTAGAGTTAAAAGGTTAGAAGAGAAGAGATAAGAGAGGTGAAAAGATTCTGGAGGAGTAAAGAGAAAATAAAAGAAAGAATGAAAAGGGGAAAAGGAGAGAGTATAAACATGAATAAAACTAAAAACATATGTAGAACTACAATAGGATCCAATTCTGTACTTAACCAATAACTTCTGATTAGTAGCTATTAAAGCCCTGGGATAAACAAGTTACTTTAATTCAATTAGGACTTGCTTTGTACCACTCAGTCCACGATCTCCACCGCTCATTGGATTGAATATATTTGCCTTGAGATGCTGCGAACATCAGTTCGTAGCCTATGTGGGTGTTGGTTATGGTAATGATTTCCTGCATTGTAGGAGCCTTCTGGTCTTTCCAGTGGCGGGTGATGGCCAGTCTGGTGCTTAGTAACACTTGGGATACCAATAATCTAACTGATTTTGGGATAGAATCCATTCCCAAGGAAAGGACTGCTAGCCCTGGGGTCTGTGGGATAAACACTTGTACTATCTGTGTGATCAGGGAGAAGACGTCGTGCCAAACAGGCCGTATTTGTGGACAGTCCCATAGAATGTGAAACAAAGTTCCCACTTGTCCACATCGTCTCCAACATAGCGATGACGTCTGGGGACTAAATCTCGAGATCCTATACAGTGTTAAGTACCACCGCAGGAGTATTTTTTGATATTGTTCCCAGAGGTTAACGCTCCTGGTGGAGGTATATGTAATTCGTAGAGTTTGCTGCCACTGTTCCTGGGTGTATGATGTACCAAAGTCTTTTTCCCACGCTGCTACGTTAGATGTTTTTTCAAAAAATAATTGATTGCCCAAGGTGTTGTAAAATAGAGAAATACCTCTGATGTTGGTGGTTTGTTTAGTAAAATATAAGGCTGCCTTCCATGGAATTTGTATTGCAAGGGGCGGGTTGGTCCCAAGAAAGTGATGTATTCGCACGAACGTGAAATACTCCGTCTCTCCCAGGCCAAATTCTATTTGGAGTGATCTAAAGGTCTTTCTACTGGGACCTATCATCAAATCTGAGATATGGGTTATTCCCATTTTGACCCAAGGAGCTACATTTACCGGTATGTCCAATAGGACACCCGTCTCTGTATTTTTTTTTAATAAACATTTTATTTAATTTTTCGTAGACAAAGTACAAAACAAAGGCATAAGTTATATGGTCTGCCACATAGTCAACATTGGTTAACAGTAGGGCAGGATAGAAAATGCATAGCACAATGAGATTTAATACATGTTTTAGGACCATTGTTTGCAGAGTAGCGGGAAAACTCAACTTACTGTAGGTTGGTAACAGGCAACAAAAACAATAAAATAATAAAACATAACATAATCTAATCTAATGTAACAAGCAGTGCATATATTTCAACATGACTGAGAGAAAAATGCATGGGGAGAAAGGTGTCATATGTGATCACCACATTGTAATCAAAGTTTCCACTGTCAAAGGAATAGAGGAAGCTTATCATTTCTGAGAGCTAACAGGCGTTCATAAGACAAGATCACAACTACCTTTTGACCTCTATGTTCCACCAATTGGCACATTTCTGATTTGATGTTCGAATGTTTTGATATTTGTACTTTTAAGTACGGCTATTATGTATTTGTCATGTACATTCTAAAAGTTTCTCTTAAAAAAATTTGGGGGTAAAAAAATGGGTTTCTAAGTGCATTTAGATTTAGGTTCCTGAAGGGTTGGATGCAGATGATGTTTTCCAGTGTCTTGTGATTGTGGTCCTTTGCGCCAAGAGCAGGTGAGAGACTACCACATGGAATTGCGGGGTAATGGTGCCTAGAAGAATGCCTATGCCTACAGAAGAGCTAATGTCTGAAATAATTTGGAAATTTTTTCTCCAAAAGTGCTTACAGTACCACAAAATGTGAGGCAGCATGCCTACCAAACCACAGTTTCTCCAACAGAGTGGGGGGTGTTTTGTGTTGAATTTGTATAACTGGTAAAGAGTGTATCCATCTGAGGGTAATTTTGCTGGAGAGTTCCCAGTGCTCTAAACATTTTGAAGATTTGTATATCGACTGGAAAGCTTTTTCCCATTGTGTTTGTGAATATTGAGCATGCTAGTCAGTTTCTTAATAAAGAACGAGAGGTGTTTTTAATATAGATTAGTTTATCTTGTAGGATATGATAAAAATAATATGTTAACTTACTGGTTAGAGGGTCATGGACAAGAGCTTTCCAAATACTTTTGAGTAACCATATACTGTAAGTTCTGTAGGGAGGGAATTGAGAACATATGAAATCTGTCGGTATCAGAAAATCTCCTTGCACGGGAGGCCAAATTTATTTTCCAGGGTATTCCAATTTTTGGTTACACTTTGTTTTTTATATATATATATATATATATATATATAGTGACAGGAAGTCAGGTAAATCGGTGAGTGTTTTCACAGACGGGAGATACATTTCTGCCTTGTTTAGACAATACACCAATTACTACCAGGTGTCGGCTACAGAGGTAGCCAGAAAGGTTTAGGGCATTAGAAAACTTCAGCTGTTCAGAATGAGGCAATTAAGGCCTATATAAGTTATCCAAAGGATGACTACTGATTGCTGCATCCTGAGACTTTGAGTTAAGGAGAGCAGTGAGAAAGACTTCTAAAGAGGTGAGGTGGTTGTTGATTTTTCTGTGTGATAAAAATCAAAAAGACTTCTGTTTCTCTGTTGTATGACCAGCAGTGTCTGCCCAGCAGTAGGCTGTGCCAGACTCCATAGATAGGTTCCTGTGTGGTAAAGGTAGATGCCCCAAGTGGCCAGGGTTTATTTTATGTTTGTTTTGTTTATGATGTTTGGATGCTTTCACTTGTTTTCAGCAATATGGAAGAATAAACCAAACTCTTTGTTTTCAACCGTCTTCGGCTGCCTCTCTGTATAGTTCAGTGTGTAGTGAATGAGGGTGAGGTAGTAGGTGTTGGTGCCTCTTATGTAAAATAAATAAGTGAGTTTGACAGGTAATAAATGTAGTCCTGAGACAGATATATGCTTACATCTACATGTGATAATTAAAAAATAAATTAAATAATGAAAAATAAATAATAAACTTATTTTTTTTAAATCCGTGCTAGTTTAAATGATATTGTATAAAGTGCTCAGTGCCATAAGTTCTTGAAATTATTGCTATTTTTAACAGTCCATGCATTAAGTGCTTAGTGCTTCATAAAGGTGATTCAAATAGCTGTGATCATTCAGTCCTCCCTCTGATCATGCTCTGGTGGGTCCCTCACTCACCAGATCCAGGCACCCACAAGGGGTTAAAGGCTTTCACAGTGTTAGCCCCTGTGTCGCTCTCTGGCAGTCTCCACTGGCTTTAGATGTGTTGGGTCTCGTCTCCATGCGATGCCTCTTCCTGTATTTTCCCCACAGACACTAGAGGACCGACTAGGTTTAGCGCGGGTTCTACCTACCCCCTCAGTGTGTAGTGAACCCATCCAGGGGGTCACACACCCCTGCTACCGAGCTAACCCCTTAAAAAAAAATATATATATATATATATATATATATATATATATATAAAATTAGAAGATTTTTTTTTTTTTACTTCAACATTTAATAGCATCAAGAATTCAACAATTGCATTCAGAAATACATCTGTATGTATTATTCATATTGTATTTAATTTGTTGCCGAAACTTTAATGTAAAAGAGAAAAAAAAAATAAAGAAGAGGAGGGAAGAAAGAGAGAGAGAGAGAGAGAGAGAGAGAGAGAGAAATGAAAACAAAAACAAGGGGTAAAAGGGGGGTATGGAAATAGTTGGGGAAAAGGGTAAGGATCTGGGGAGGGAAGTGGAGTGTAACATGGACATGGAAAATAGCATAAACACTTCATCATGGCTGAGAGAGAACAATGACAGGTCAGAACTTCGGCACACTGGTCAGGCAGTCCAAGTGTAAAAAAAAATATATCCTCTTTTCCATTTCCCGTGCCAGCAGCCATTCTAAATTTATGATGGTGTCTATTTCAGTTGCCCATTCCACGAGAGAAGGTACAGATGCTAATTTCAAGTAACAGGGAATAACTGTTCTGGCTGCAGTAAGAAAATGTCAAAGCATGTTTTTTTCACTGTCTTAAGGGGTCCCGGGATCATGGATAGGCGAGCCACCACAGGTGATGCATTGATAGAAGTGTCTAAAAGTTTGCAATATAGATCAAAAATGTGTTTCTAGAATATCCGCACAGGGGGAAATCCCACCAGATGTAAAGGATGTATCCCAACTTTTAATTGTAGTAGTTTCATATAGATTGGAGGTCTGAGTAATGCCTTTATGAACCCATGATGTGACTGTGAATCGGGGAATAACATGTTTTGTCAAATACAGTGGGAAGGGCAGGGACAGAGATATGGGATTTAACCGAAAATGAGGCTAATAGGGCTTTCCAGGTCATGACAGAAGAATGAATTAATGGTGGAAGTGTCTTAAGGTTCGAGGGTTTCCATTTGTCAAGTAACAGACAGTGGAGTAGATTTCCTTCTGAGACTAGAGTTGACTACCATGTCTACCCATGGAAGATCTGGAATTGGGTGGAACTAAGCTTCAATCCAATCACTGTAAAGTAGTCAGCTAGATCAACAGAGCCAATTCCCCCAGCTCACTGATGTTTCATAATCAAGGATTGAAATAGTCTAGGTTTCTTACCATTCCAGAGGAAACATCTATAGGGTGAAGTCTTTTTTTTTTTGTATTTTGCAGAGAGGGAGGATTATAAAATGTTTATAAAGATTTGGGGTAAGATCTTCATTTAAAAAGAAGCAAGTTTGTTAGACCATGATAGGTTACATTTTTCCAAATTAGATATTTCACCCACAACCTTATCTATCAAAGGTTTGTAATTTAATTCAGTCATATTAGCAGGATCAGGAGATAAAATAGTACCCAAGTATGGGATCCCTCTCAAGTGAATGCGAGAGTGGCTTGTAGGTCATGATGGGGTTTGGTACACTTAGGTCTAGAACAAGGGATTTGGTATAGTTGACTTTATAGTAATAAATGGAGACAAAGTTCTGTAATACCCTATTGGTAAGTGGGAGTGAAGATTTTGGATCCATAAGAAGCCAAATTACGTCATCAGCAAATAGTTGAATAGTGTGTTTGCTTTGGATGGAGGTAAAACCTGATATCTGGGGATAAGTCCTTATCGTTTCAGCTAGAGGTTCAATCAAGAGGTTAAAAAATGGTTGGTGACAGTGAGCAGCCCTGGAGGGTGCCGTAGGGGAGTGGAAAAGACTTAGCCAGCATTTTAGAGGTATAAACCTAAGCTGAGGGTCAGGAATACAAGTCCACAATGGCATCATAAAACCACAGAAACCAAATTAAGCAAGCGTGTGTGACATATAAGTCCAGTGGATATGGTCAAATGGCTTGTAAGTATCAATGGATGAGAGTAGGGAAGGCACGTGTTGCAATTTGTACTATATTCATTATCCTTCTCATGGCATCTGAAGTCAGAAATTTCAGGCTGCTTTTGTCTAAAAAGTCTGTGAATTTGTCAGGAGTTATCAGGCTGATAACAGACAAACAGTTCAGACGAACAGTTCAGATGTGAGCTACGGGACTTGGCTCATTGAAGAGAGATAACAAAACACTGCAGATATATGTGCAGTGGTGGTTCGTCCATAGAGGGCTCCGGAGCGCCGCCCCCTCTGGCTCTCGCACAGCTACTGAAATACATAGATTCATGGATAGAAAAAGGGGAGGCTGCGCTGCATTAAATATTGCAAACATAAAACAACATGGATATAACAAAATGCTGTATATATTTAGTGCACAATAAAACACCAGTGCAAAATATAATAAATTGACACTAATGATGGCTAATCAAAAGTTTGTGTAGGATAGATAAATCCCAAAAGTTCAAAGAAGGATATGACAGAGATAACAAAAGTAGTCCGAATGGGTGTTGAACAGCTCCAAGGAAATCGTGTGCATCAGCCAGATTGATAAGAGTATCCTCCACCACTTATGTTCTAACTGCTTACCAAAATGATTGGACCTCTGACGAGATCAACAGCGTTGATGCATTGCATGAATCTATGTATTTTCGTCGCTGCCGCCGACTATTCAGATGGCCGGATGGCCGGATGTATCCACTGGCCCAGCAACTTTCAAGTTTTATTGTGGTTCATTAATGTATAACATTTTTAATAAATCTTTATATATTTATTTTCATCTGTGTTGTGTACATTTGGCTATTATGCCGGGTAAATCATTGTTGTTGCCGCTCTGTTACATATCACCTTGAAACGAATAAATTGATTTTGTCTCATTGTTCGCTGTGAACATTGGCTAAACCTCTCTCACCTCATTTAAAGTCCCAGGGCTACCTCTTTTGTCTTTTTGTGTAATACTAGGGATGGAGGTGTTAGAGGGGTCACACCTGACCTTTGTTTTCTTTTTCTGGTATGAAATTTTAGGGAATCATCATGCAATTTTTTTATTTTATTTTGGTTTGGGGTGCCACTTAATATTCATAACAGACCCAAAGAGCCTGGTAATGGACTAAGGGGGGAGGGGGGAGACCCATGCGTTTTTTTTCAATGACTTTTATCTGTATTGCTGGGACCCGACAATTAATTATATCCGCAATTCGTTTTAAATTACTTTTTTTCCCCTGTATGAATGCAATTGTATTGTAGGGACTTTTCTAAACACGGGACAACAGGTACGAAATTTAAAGGAATATTTCACTTTTATTGTTTCCCGTTAAGCATTATTATAATCACTGCTTCCGAAAAAACTGCAGTTTTTAAAATGTTTTTTTGCATTGATACAAGTCCCCTGGGACTGGCCCCGGGTTCCCAAACACTTTTTATGACAATACCATGCATATAAGCCTTTAAAATGACCACTTTATATTTTTCATGTTCGTGTCCCATAGATTTGTGTATTGTGGAGGGTTTTTCGACCCATCCTTTAATTCACTCAATTCAAATGTAGGTTTGGACTCAACTATGGCGGTTTGCATGTCCTCCTGAATGCAGAATATTTAGGGTATTCAACGCAGACAAACTTGAAAGCTTCCAGTTTCCAATGGTTGTTGTCACGTACCTGGTTCGTGATCCTGACGTTTAGAGGAGAGCCTCTCGTAAAACACTGGCTTGTGGGTCACTGAAGGTAAGACAGCAGCCACAGAAGCACAGTGGTGTAGGTGTGCCTGAGATCAGTCATGTAGTCTGTATGGCTGGTTGTCCGTAGATGGATGTGCAGCAGGTAGGTTGTCTGTGGATGGATGTGCAGCAGGCTGGTGGTGGTTAGGCAGACCAGGGCCGTGGCAGGCTGGAATTGCAGCTGGAGCAGGATCCAGATGCAGATTGCAGAGCAGAGCCGTGACAGGCTGGATGAGCAGGTGCGGGGTCAGGCAAGCCGGGTCGGTAATGTTCAGGCAGATAAACAGAGCAGCAGGCAGAAGAGGTGTCCAAAACAAGCCAGGTCAGGGTATTTAAGCAGAAAGCGTTAGTGAGAAAAAGCCGGATTAAGATCAGAGGTTAGCACAGGTAACAGGTCAGAACACACAGAAGCTGCATACCAAACAGCAATGAGTCTATGCAAAAGCTCAGTTTAAATATTTTGCCTGGCCAATAACTTCTAAGTGTACTGCGGACCTGTCTTTCCTGACGGTTGCTAAGGAAAGAGAGCCACTGCGTCCTTACCAACCTGTCACCCAGCTTATTTCACTTAAATGGCCAGGAATCTCCAGCCTGGTAAGCAAATGCGCAGCCACTAGACCATATTTGGACAATGGTTTCAATTGCTATTGAGGAAGAAGCAGCTGTTGGCAGTCACTGCATCCATCAACCGCTGACATGCCTCAGCCCATTCACTTATATTCCTGGGAATCCCTGGCCATGGAAGCATATGCACTGGCAAAGGAACCCTTGATCACTTCATAAATATGGCTAAATATGCCCCTTCCTTAAAATAGCCAATTGCTTGGGAGCTGGTCACTGTCAGGGATCGGTCATGTGTGTGGCAGCAGCTATTGACATCAGGATTAACAAAGGATTTACAATTTTTGGGGATGTTTCTTTGTTTAATAAAGGACTTGTCAAATATTTGGGTCTTTTTTTTCTAGGCTAATTCTCTTTTTTTGAAAAGTGATATCCTTTACACATATTCACATAGGGAGGACGGTATCTGGGAGTTTCCTTAATATTAAAGGGGGCTTACAAAATTTGTTAACCCACCCCCAACCTGCAAACCCCCACAACCACTGGGCAAGGGTTGTGGGAAAAAGGCTCTTGTCTTCATGAACATTGAGAAAATATGCTTTTCTAGAGGGGTTCCCTAGAAAGGCAAATCCCCATGTTAAGGGCATGTGGCCTGGTATGGATCATAATGGTGGGTGCATGTCCCCCTTTTGCTGGCTAGCAAGGCTGCATACTCAGGTTAAAGGTCTGGTATGGATTTCCTAGTGGACATCACACATTTGTGTGTGTGTGTGTGAGGTACCTCCTCAAAATCCATACCAGAAAAAAATTAGTCTAAATTGCTGGCAAATTACATTTATTTTGCAACCTCAGCTTGATTCATCCTGACCACAACTCCAACATGTTTTGCTTTGTTCTCAGGGCTTAATCATGGAGCTTAATCGTTGGACCTTATTTGCCTGATCAGTGATCCTTAAAGTAGATGTAAACCCTCCATACACCCAGTGAAGTGAACAGCCTCAGATGATACACAGGGATGAAACTAATCTCCCTATATAAGTTTTACATCCATATCTGCTGTCTTCACATTTATATATGGTTTAGAAAGTTGAGATTGTGTAAGGAGATGTTCTCTTACTGGTTAACACAGCATGTGATGTCTGGGAATACAGCCAAGATAACTAACATTTCTGATTGGAGGAAAGGCACACACCCCCTCTCATCATAAACAAAGACTCTCAGAGGTGTTTTGTAATAGGACCTGCTCTCTGCTAATCTATTTACAGCAACCTCCCATGACAGAAGATTCAGGCTGCTTTTGTCTAAAAAGTCTGAGAATTTGTCAAGAGTTATCAGCAGGGCCGTTGCTAGGTGGCAAAAAGACCAGGGGCTACAGCCCGAAGTTGGCACCCGGGGGGGGGGGGAGCGGCGGCCGCGGTGCGACTTACCTGACACACATACCCTGACCTACGTGCCCGTGTTTGTATCAGTACACACAGACATGCAAGTCAGTGTGTGTGTGTGCATGTATGTCAGTTACACATTCCATGAGATCAGCATGCAAGGAAGCTCTTAGGCACACTAGCATGTCTTTCAGGGTTGTTTCTGACATATGTCCTACATACACCGTCCTGTGCTGCACAGAGAGAGAGAGAGAGAGAGACCGCTTGACACTTCCTGCACAGAGAGAGAGAGAGACTGCTTGACACTGCCTGCACAGAGAGAGAGAGAGAGAGAGACTGCTTGACACTGCCTGCACACAGAGAGAGAGAGAGAGAGAGAGACTGCTTGACACTGCCTGCACAGATAGAGAGAGAGAGAGAGACTGCTTGACACTGCCTGCACAGAGAGAGAGACTGCTTGACACTGCCTGCACAGAGAGAGAGAGACCAATTGACACTGCTTGCACAGAGAATGAGACTGCTCCACATTGCCCGCAGTGCAAAGCAGTCACTCTCTGTGAGGGCAGTGCAAAGGGGTCACTCTCTGTGGGGTTGAAAGTTTTCCAGCCTTCAGAATACAGTGATCACTGCTGGCAGCTATAGTAGCCAGCAGTGATTGCCAAAAAAAAAAAAGACACGCTGGTTGTACTGAAGTCAATTGATAGATTGAATTCTGTACAACCACATTCTGCACATAGAAAGTTCAATCTGTCTATGGTGGCCTAAATCAACCAGCCTGGGTTTAATAATACCCTCAAATCTTGTGAAAGAAATGCTTCACTTGGGTGTAGAAATTCCTTTTTTACTCCACCTTATTTCCAGAACTCTTTAGGTATTAAATGTGCAAACAATAAGGTGAGAACACATCTAATACCTACTGAGAGTAATGGAAACAAGGTGGAGTTCAAAAGTGAACCGTGCCATTACCTGGAGGAACTGGCATTTAGGGGGTTAAAACAGACAGGGAGGAGATGTGATATCACCTCCTTTTTAGTGGAGTGGCAGTTCCTGCTGCAAGTGAATACATGTGTCTTTGGGCTCACACTGGGGTACTGCCAGTTTTTCACAATCATAGTCCCCCAGGTTGAACATTTGTGCTGCATTTTCTGGAATTGCACCAAAGATGCAGCATGCAGGACATGTTGTGCACTTTCAAAACATGCAGTAAAAATGTGCAACCGCTATGGGATACAAACTGCAGGATACCAGTGTGAGCCCACATCATAACATAAGAGGGCAGGGTAGTGTCTGTCACAGGCTGCTAGAAAAAAAAAAAACGTTTTAGCTGCAGGGAGGGAGAGGGTGGAGAAGCTCACTTACTTTACCTGTATGGTGCCAGGAAACTCACTGCATTCTCGAGCCGACTGCTCAGCTTGAACTTCCCGCCCACACATCTTCACAGACAGCACAGAGGCAGAGTGTGGGCGGGGAAAGAGAGAGCAGTCTCTGCCAGCCAATTGTGTGGAGGAGGGAGGGGCTGGGCTATGTAACACAGACTGACGGCTGTGAGACATAGCAGACATCGCTGCTTATAGTGCTGCATATAGCTGCCGCACTCATCCAGGCTCGGGGCTAGCAACGGCTAGCTAAATGCCCGGGAATCGGGGCTTTACGGGGACCCATTCGGGGCTCCAGCCTCCTAAGCCAGGGCCTAACGACGCCTCTGGTTATCAGGCTGATAACAGAGGAACAGGTCGGGAGAGAGCTACGGGACTTAGCTCATTGAAGAGAGATAACAAAAACTGCAATTATTGTATGTGCTCAACTCAAATTTCATGAATCAGGTTTGTTTACATCCATTTTAAGCATTTATCATGAGTCACGGCATTAGGTAGTGTCAAAAGGAATTATGAGTATATATAGCTGGGGAGAAGAGCCTTTTAGTTAACCTGCTCAAAAATAAAGATTTGCTGTCTTATAGAGAATGTTTAGAAATGATAAATGTGCCTAAACAGCGCCCTAAACACATTTGCTTTTTGTCTGGAATTCCATTTAAAAAATAGCAGTGCACTTCTTGATATGTGGGGGTGTCTAGTCATGTGCTTCACTGTATATCCACAGGATGAGTTTAAAGTGATAATGAACCTTTACATAGGACCACTGAAGCCACTAGCCTCAGGTGATACACAGTAATGAAGCAAATCCTCTCGCATACGCAGCACCTGTTTATCTGCAGCCCTCTCTCCTTCACAGCCCTCAAAAATATATAGATCAGATAGTACCTACTTATCAGCTTCCTGGAGGTGGGGATATTATGTCATGCACTGCACATCAGAGTCGGTTGCAATCTGACAGTGGAAGGAATGGACACACCCCTCTCTACACAGTAACATAGGGAAACATGCATATCTGAGGACTGACCAGTAGGGGATAGAGAGAGCATCCAGGATCTACAACAGGTGCTATGGATTGAGGTAAATACACTTTATATGAGTGTAAGCCTTGTATAGTTTTCATTTCAGTGGTGTACAGCCACTGTCTATTAATGGTAATCTCAGAAGATGTGTAGTGAAATGTGTTGATGCCAATACTGCTCACTGTTGTTCTTTCTGCAGGCTCCGACACAAGGAAGCAAAATCCCTGCAAGATCTCCATAAAAAATGTCCACATTCACACAAAGTATAGAACAGGGATCCTCAAACTACTACCCTCCAGCTGTTGTGGAACTACACATCCCATGAGGCATTGTAAAACTCTGACATTCGCAGACATGACTAGGCATGATGGGAATTGTAGTTCCTGATCAACTGGAGGGCCATAGTTTGAAGACGCATGGTATAGAACATGGCATGGTCAGTATGGGGAATGATCATGATGGTGATCATTCCTTTAACCACTTCCATAAAGGGCATTTTCACCCCCTTCCTGCCCAGACCAATTTTTAGTTTTCAGCGCTGTTGCATTTTGAATGACAATTGCACAGTCATGCAACACTGTACCCAAATGAAATCTTTATGTCCCCCCCCACAAATAGAGCTTTCATCTGGTGGTATTTGATCATCTGTTTTTTTTTTTCTTTTTTTACGCTATAAACAATTTTCAAAAAACACCATATTTTTTCCTTTTTTGATTTAATATAATATATATATTTTTTTTTATGATTTTTTCCTCAGTTTAGACCGATACGTATTCTTCTACATATTTTTGGTAAAAAAAAAAAAAAAAAAAAATCGCAATAAGCGTATATTGATTGGTTTGCGCAAAAGTTATAGCACCTACAAAATAGGGGATAGATTTATGGCATTTTTTTTACTTGTAATTGCGGCAATATGCAATTTTTATTGTGACCGTGACATTGTGGCGGACATATCGGACACTTTTGACACGTTTTTGGGACCATTCACATTTATACAGTGATTAGTGCTATAAAACTGCACTGATTACTGTGTAAATGTGACTTTCAGGGAAGGGGTTAACACTAGGGTGCGCCAAAGGGGTTAATATGTTCCCTGGGAGTGATTCTAACTGTAGGGGGAGGGGGACTCACAAGGGGAAGAGACCAATCTGTGTTCCTCTGTACTGGGAACACACATCGGTCTCGTCACCTCTGATAGGAGGTGGATCTGTGTGTTTACACACAATCAGATCTATGGTCCTGCTGTGATTGCCGGCAATCGCGGGTGCCCCGCGGACATTGCGGTCACCGGGCACGCGATGCAAAAGAAGTCATATGACGTCCACTCTGAGGGAGAGACAGTTCCTGCCGACGTCATATTACTATGGCTCGGTAGGGAACTGGTTAAACTGTGTTTGCCTTTTTTTGTGTGCAGCTTCCAGAAATTCTTATATCTCTGTGATTGAGTACCTGGGGCTACACTGTTTTCATCTGCGTTTGTATACTGTGTCTTGTCAATAAAAACAACAATTTTTTCAAAGAGCAGCAACCGGAGTGATGATTATTTTTCCTACATTACTTTACTCAACCAGCAACTGTGGATCGAGCACACCCGGAGCTCTGCTATCTATGTGTTGTATGGGTGGTAGCACTGACTTTTATGTTTATACCTGGGTCTACACATCTGCAATGATCATTACAAGGAGTTGTCACACTCCAATTTTTTTTGTATGATAATAAAAATGCTTGTTTACTGTGTTAATAAGTGTTAGGAGCCCATTAAAGAGGTATATGATTTCCCCAAAAATTTGTATAACAGACAATAATGTCCATTTTAAAGATGTTGAATAAGTGAGTTGTTAGAGGAAGTGATGCTTTACATTTGCTTTAAATAGAAAGTGCATCAAACATTAAGCATTTTATATATTTTTCCCCAATGTGCTGCAAACCACAGTGGTACAGTATACGGTATGTATGTGTTTTGGAATGTACAGTATGTGTTTTGGTATATGCATGGTATGTGTTTTGATTTATCCACGCAGATTGCTTGTATTGTGAAAAACAGAAAACACATGAATGTGCGGGCAACAGGCACTATGAACAAGCCATTAAGAGGTGTTTAGCAGTACTGTATCTCAATACACAATTTATCCTACTTTCGCTTCCTTGCTTAGATAAATAGTTAATAAAAAATGTGCATTGGAAAATGAAAGAATCTATAATCAGATTAAACTAGACCTTATTTTGGAATGTGCATTTTATGATTTCATCATAGATCAGAAATATTAGAACACTAAACAAAAATTGTAATTCATTTCACTGAGACCATAAAAAGCAAAAAGCAATGCTACACACTATAGAAACTGCAAATCCTTTCAAAGTGATCTAAGATATAATAATTAAATCATATTAAAACAAAATTTGTTTTAACTTGGAATGTTAGCTTCTGCATAGCTTCACAGATTGTCAACTTATGCACCAAAGTGATCGAGATTTGAGAGTTATCATGAACACAATAATTAATAATGATTTGCATTTATATAGTTCTTTTCATCTTATCTGAATCACAATGTGCTTTTCAATTACACCACTTCAGAAAACACAAGCAACCACCTGGGAGCACATACCCTTGAAAATAATTTTACTGTATTGCATATCTTCGACTCTGAAAGTAGAATAAAACATATTTTAAAATAATTTAATCAAAGGGACATGTACAGTTATTACAAATTCAATGTTTAACTTATTTACAGTACAGAAATATGTTATTAAACCAATTAACCACTTAAGACCCGGACCAAAATGCAGGTAAAGGAACTTGTCCCTTTTTGCGATTCGGCACTGCGTCGTTTTAACTGACAATTGCGCGGTCGTGCGACGTGGCTCCCAAACAAAATTGGCGTCCTTTTTTTCCCACAAATAGAGCTTTCTTTTGGTGGTATTTGATCACCTCTGCGGTTTTTATTTTTTGCGCTATAAACAAAAATAGAGCGACAATTTAAAAAAAACAACAATATTTTTAACTTTTTGCTATAATAAATATCCCCCAAAAATATATAAAAAAACATTTTTTTTCCTCAGTTTAGGCCGATACGTATTCTTCTACATATTTTTGGTAAAAAAAATTGCAATAAGCGTTTATCAGTTGGTTTTCGCAAAATTTATAGCGTTTACAAAATAAGGGATAGTTTTATTGCATTTTTATTAATTATTTTTTTTTTACTACTAATAGCGGCGATCAGCGATTTTTTTCATGACTGCGACATTATGGCGGACACTTCGGACAATTTTGACACATTTTTGGGACAATTGTCATTTTCACAGCAAAAAATGCATTTAAATTGCATTGTTTACTGTGGAAATGACAGTTGCAGTTTGGGAGTTAACCACAGGGGGCGCTGTGAATTTGAGTGTTCCCTGTGTGCGTGTTTACAACTGTAGGGGGGTGTGGCTGTAGGTGTGACATCATCGATCGAGTCCCCCTATTACAGGGATGACGCGATCGATGCTGCGGCCACAGTGAAGCACGGCTCTCCCCGTTCTTCAGCTCCAGGGATGGATCGCCAGCACTGCAGCGGCGATCGGGTCCGCGAATCCCGCGGTCCCGTTCCTGGAGCTTCGGACCGGGTCACGGGAGCGCGCCACGGGCGCACGCCCGTGACCCACGGCTGGGTACTAAAATCAACGTATATATACGTTGATGTGCCCAGCCGTGCCATTCTGCCGACGTAAACGTGCAGTAGGCGGTCCTTAAGTGGTTAATGCAGGAAAACTGTTTAAAAAGTTATTGGTCTGTCTGGTCATACAAATTAAAGTTCTTAAATTATTTCTTTTTTTTTATTTCTTTTTTTACAAAGAACATACAAAAAACATACAATTGCACACAAATTAGTAAAATAAATATACATAACACTGTATTAAAAACACTTTGCTTATTACTTTTTACAGTAGGCAATGGATAGTCGAAATATGTAGCATGCCTGATATTTCATACACTCATAATGTGACCTATGGAAAGGCGTAATCTCAATAGTACCTCAGTAGGACACATTTGATGAAAAAATACTCAAAAACAATATTCTTCCCATGAAGTTAAAAAACTACCATACATACTTGAGTATAAGTCGACTCGAAAATATAAAACGAGGCACCTAATTTTGCCACAAAAAACTGGGAAAACATATTGACTCAAGTATAAGCCTAGGGTGGGAAATGCAGCAGCCTCACTGTGCCCATTTTTACCCTCACTGTGCCCATCTGCAGACTCACTGTGCCCATCTGCAGCATCACTGTGCCCACCTGTATCATCAGTGCTCATCTGCAGCCTCATGTACCTTTGATTACAAACAGTGGGTGTCTCCCGCTGTGTCATGCAACTGCAGTTTTAACTGTTCGGCGGCCATCCACTGTAACAAATCCCCGCCTCCTCTTTGTCTTTAATAGTCAGAACACTGATTTCATTTCCCAGTCTATCATGGATGAGGAGGAGATGGGGCTGTGTTACAGTAAAATTAATTTAAAGTAAAATATTTTAGGAAATGTTTAAAACACCTGCATTTTTGTTTCTGTGCAGCTCTTAAAAGCTTTTCCTTAACTTTCTTTCCTGGGAACACAGCATGAATTAAAAAGAGATTACTCCAAAAATAAGATACTGTATTTATTGGCGTATAACACTCACTTGTTTACCCTGAAAATAGAGGGTAAACTGTGCATGCGTTTTATACGTAGGGGGCTGTGGAAAGTTTTATTCCTGAAACTTCCCTCTTAAAGTTAGGGTGCGTGTTATATGCCTGTGCGTGTCATACGCCAATAAATACGGTATACAGTATTTCTTCTTAGACAATTATCACTAGAACTGATATTCCCATTGAACGTTTACTCCCCAACCACTGTTCCTGTTTAAAATTTAAAAAATTGAACATAATTATTTATTACAATAAGACAACAAACACTAGGACCAATAAGGATTATGAAATATAGATAAATAAAAGGCTCACATAGGTTACTATCCAAGAGAAGGGGTATTAAGTCTGGATTGGACCTTCCAAAATCTATGCACTCCATTCCTTCTCTAATTTTCCAAAGATACCCTTATGGACATATACTATATACTGTATACTGTTCCTGCTCTCCAGGATTGAGTCTGAAAGAGTGACTCCTCCCCAGGGCTAGAACTGACTCCTATAGTAATCGGAGTGCGTCCTAACAGTAGGACGTACGGCTCCTGGAGCCAAACAGGCAGGGTTTTCCTCCCCCTGCTTCAGCCTCTGCTGTCTGATCCGTCAGATCTGCTCCGACCCTGAGCCGCCCCTGGATCCCTTGGTTCTCTTCTCTCCCACCGTGAGCCTTAAGGTAAGCCCCTGACATAGGGGCCATCTCCACCACCCCCTCCACCTCCTTGTGCTCTGTTGGCGGCCGTCCTTTTCAGGACAAGCTGCAACGGAACCACGGCCGTCTCACGGCTCCCCTTTCCTCCGTTTTCCCTCCTCACACTATCATCCCTGCCCAAGGCATCCCCCATCGCCTCTCCACCACAATTCCCGCCGATTCCGGCGTTTTTTTGGAACAACCGCGCCGGCCTGTCAACAATCGCGGCAGCCGCAATCTAGGAAAGGCCGCGGCTTCACCGACGGCCTAGTGCTGCGGCGCTTTCCACCCCCTGCACTCACCACCAACAGCCCGAACTGCCTGGCAGGTCCCCCCCCCCACCCCAGGAGAGTACCTGGTTCTGCTCCAGTCTCCCCCGGCTGCACGTAGCCACCCCCAGCTCACAGCCCCTAGTCCAGATCCTGCTAGCCGATCGACAGCTATCTTGCTATACCTAGCCCCACTCTGCCCCTTCTCATCATTAACTTGATCCAGGGCTTATACGATCGCCTCTTAAGGGGTCAGGAAGGAATTTTTTACCCTGCCAGAGCATATTGGCTTAGCACTGCCAGGGTTTTTTTGCCTTCCTCTGGACCAACTGAGGATAGAGGATTCAGTTATCCTTGAACGTCCTCTCTCCCCCCCCCCCCTGGTGTCTGGCGACTATGGTTAATCTGCAATATTCTGCAGAAACCATTTGGGATCTGAGGCAATTTGCCGCAATATTGCCAGCCATCACCAAAAAAGCCCTGAGAACTGAACGACTATTGAGAGTCGATCAACGATCGACTATCAAGAATTTCAGCCGTATACCCCAGCCTAAGCACATATCATGTGCTCTGATCAACACAAGATCAGCAGTAAAACACTGACTAGAAATCCATGATTTCATTCTACAATACGATTTAGACTGCCTCTTTATTACAGAAAGCTGGCTCACAGCCGACTGTAACACCATTCTAGGAGAATTGGTGCCAGAAAACTACCGTATTATAACGGAAAACAGAATAGGGCAAAGAGGAGGAGGACTGGCGGTGATCCATAAGACACATCTTGGGATCACTAAACCCGTCCTCCAAAACCCTCTTCCATTCATGGAAACCCTTACTCTACAACTACAAGCAAACTCCCAGGAGACCGTCCAGATTTTACTCTGCTATAGGCCACCTGGCCCAAAATCGCAGTTTCTCCCATCACTGACGGACTTTATCTCCACTTACACCCTGAACAGCAAACACCTTTTGCTGCTCGGGGACCTCAACCTCTGGGCCAACTCCCCGCAAGACCCCGTCGCCAACGCCTGCATTGACCACCTGGAAGGATTTGGGCTACAACAACTAGTATGCAGACCCACACATGCCTCAGGTCATACGCTCGATCTTATTTTCAGACAAAATCTGGAAATAAAAATCTGGGAAAATGAACCATTGCCATGGACAGATCACCATGCAATTAAATTCATTATTTCCGAATTCCCCCCCTTAACAAAAACATCAAATCCAGTGACAACACACTGGACTAGATGTCAGAAGAAGCTCCACTCGGAACTCTTCAAAGCCATGTTAAAGGAAAAAATAAAAACCATTCAGCCGCATCAAACGGCTGAAGAAACCCTGGATGCCATAAACACAGCCCTATTACAGTCAGCTGACTTAATAGCGCCAAAATGTAAGACCCAGATCTGGAAAAATAACTCCAGCTGGTTCAACAACCAACTGACGTTATTGAAGCAAGAGCGCAGAAGAGCGGAAGTCGCCTGGAATAGAAGACCCTCAGACGAGAACCTCTCCATCTACAAGACAATAACAAGAAAATACCACAAAGAAATTTTTACAGCCAAGAAAAACTATTTTTCTGAGGCTATCAACAGCGCCCTCAATCGCCCCCGCGAACTCTTCAAGCTGGTCACTCAGACCATGAATCCAGGATGTCTTGAAGCCCCCAATTCAGACACACAAGAATTTTGCGATGAATTATCGGATTACTTCATTAATAAAATCGAGGGAATCCGGCAAAGCATTCAGCAAAATAATTCCCCCTGTAGCCCCTCCCCGCAATTATTTACACAGCACCTGTAGTAACTCGCCACTACCAGGTGAGTTCACGCTGGAACCCATCTCTATCCACGCCACTAAAAATATCATCGGTACTTTGTGTAACGGCACTGCGCCGAATGATATTATCCCCACCAAACTGCTGAAGGAATGCGCCGACATCCTGGCACCTCCTATCACGCAGCTTATTAACCAATCGTTCAGGGAAGGCATAGTACCCTCCCTGTTGAAGGAGGGTATAATTCGACCCATCTTGAAGAAACCTACCCTGGACCCTAAGGACCCACTCCACCGCCGTCCCATAACAGGCCAAAATGCACTCTCTAAAGTAATGGAAAAAGTAGTGGTACAACAGCTGCAACAGCATCTAGATACCCACAAGCTACTTGATCCATTTCAATCGGGATTCTGGCCCGGACACGGGACGGAAACTGCATTGCTCAAGATATGGGACGACGCTCTTGAGGCCGCAGACAAAGGAGAATCTTGTCTTCTGGTTCTGTTGGACCTAAGTGCAGCCTTCGATACAGTAGACCACAAGCTTTTATTGACTCGGCTAGCTGAAGTAGCCAGAGTCGCAGAAGGCGATTTATCTTGGTTCTCCTCTTTTTTGGAGAACCGATCGCAAATTGTGAAGTTGGGACCTTTCACTTCTGAGAAACGCACATTATCGTGCGGTGTCCCTCAAGGATCCCCGCTGTCACCGGTGTTATTCAACATCTATCTTCGTCCGCTTTTTGAAATCATCAGCAGCCAAAAACTGCTTTACCACTCATATGCAGACGACACGCAACTGTATTTCCGCATTTGCAACAAAAAGGATCACCACCTCAATCTAGAGACATGCCTCTCTTTGATAGAGGACTGGATGACAAAGAGTTATCTTAAACTCAACGGAGCGAAAACTGAACTTCTCCTGTTTAACGCCAAGCTCATGAATCAACCTGCAACAACTTGGACTCCCCCGCCCATTCTGGGCAAAATCATCACCCCTAGCGCCAAAGTCAAAAGTCGTGGGGTCATTTTTGACTCCTACATGACAATGGACGCACAAATAGGGTCAGTAGTCAGCGGATCTCACCATCTGCTGCGCCTACTACGCAGACTTACTCCTTTCATCCCCAAAGAAGACTTAGCAGTCTTGGTGGGAGCAATTGTTAACTCCAGACTGGACTATGCAAATGCCCTTTACCTCGGACTCCCCAAGTACCAAATCGCACGTCTGCAGGTCGTTCAAAACACGGCTGCTCGACTTGTGACTTGGAAAAACCCTGGGAATCAATCTCACCTTCACTGAGATCCCTTCACTGGTTACCAGTAAAAGACAGAATCACTTTTAAAGCACTCTGTCTAACGCATAGATGTATTCATGGGAATGCTCCCCATTATCTATGCGAAAAAATAAAAGTTCATAATCCCAATCGCGTTCTGCGATCCACCAATCAAAACCTACTCCAGACGCCGAAAACAAACTACAAGTCCAAAGGAGACAGAAGATTCGCGGTCCAAGGTCCCAGACTATGGAACGCTTTACCAACCAGCATTCGGTTGGAGGAGAATCACTTAGCATTCAGGAGAAAGATTAAAACTCATCTCTTTTGATACCAAAAGAGATAGGAACAACGAGCGCCCAGAGGCGATTTGGTTCGCATGTGACGCGCTATATAAGTTTTCATTCATTCATTTATTCATACACAGTGTGTTATAAGGCTGAAGTTTTCATTCAACGGCTTTGGGTGGGTTTGTAGATGTCCAATTCATAAGGATTAACCTATGAGCCTGAAATATGTCTCTCAGAATTGCTTTATGTATATAAGATTTTTATGATGGGTGTTCAGTGCACCCTGGAATGCCAGTATGGGGTCTCTGAAAATGTTGATTTGGAAAACTCTATTGAGTATGCTTACTAGTGATAAGTCAAAGAGCCTTGCGGTCAGGATCGGCAGGGGTTCACCCAAACTGCAAAGAAGAATAGGAATTTAATCTGTCAAAATAAAGATGCCCACTTTCTGGGTTAATATGCAAGGAAGTAGCAAAAAATAATATGGGGTAGTGCATTGGGGGACATGCACAAATGCAAGAACAGAATAAAATAAAAAATGACATGCAACTGTAAGCAGAGATTTTGTAGCTCTAACATTTTCCAAGAAAAATAGTTTTATCATTGTTGATTTGGAAAACTCTATTGAGTATGCTTACTAGTGATAAGTCAAAGAGCCTTGCGGTCAGGTTCGGCAGGGGTTCACCCAAACTGCAAAGAAGAATAGGAATTTAATCTGTCAAAATAAAGATGCCCACTTTCTGGGTTAATATGCAAGGAAGTAGCAAAAAATAATATGTGGTAGTGCATCGGGGAACATGCACAAATGCAAGAACAGAATAAAATAAAAAATGACATGCAACTGTAAGCAGAGATTTTGTAGCACTAACATTTTCCAAGAAAAAGAGTTTTATCATTGCCAGCATATGACTTTGACAGCTGTCATTGCCAGCTTCTTTGTTAAAAAAACAAACAAAACAAACACAGCACACAGACCACCGCCCCCCCCCCCCCAGGGGTTTGTGTGTGTGTGTGTGTGTGTGTGTTTTTAAGAAGCTGGCAATAAATGTAATATGATAAATACTTAAGGATCCCCACTCAGGCTGTCAAGCTCCAAAAAGTTGGATGCCACTGGTTAGTGAGGGCGCATACTAAGGAAAGGTCTGTCAAGACACAAAGCATACTGCAAAAACATGAAGAGTCCCGAGTGGTTAGCAGATAAAAGCAGCCTCAGCTCGAATCATCCATGCCAAGTCCACAACATGTGTCATCCCACCGCCAGGGCCTAATCATTGGGCATAATATATTATTAAACCCTTGGGGCAGGAAAAACATGTTGGGGATGTGGCCTGGGTGAATAAAGCTGAGGTTGCTTTTACTTCGTAACTACTCGGGATAGGCCATTACTACTTACAGTAATGCTGCTGGGAGCACAGTAACTTACCAAGTACATTCTTGGTATGGGGAGTATGTGACTCACTCACCTTTTTTCATAAAACAGTGCTGATGGTTTTGCTATTGACTGGTTAGGCATCCAGCTTGGACAGGCTTTCCTTCCTTTATTCTTAGGTCCTGTACACACGATCAGACTGGTCTGATGAGAATGGTCCGATGGACCGTTCTCATCGGGCCACTGCTGAAGTGGTCTGATGGTCTGATGTGTGTACACACCATCAGTCCAAAATCCGATCGGGTCAGAACGCGGTGACGTAGAACACAACGACGTGCTGAAAAAACAAAGTTCAATGCTTCCAAGCATGCGTCGACTTGAATCAAAGCATGCACTGGTTTTTGGTCCGATGCTTTTGTGTACTAACCATAGTTTTGGTCCGTCGGACACGTTTTGGTCCATCGGACAGATTTTAAAGCAAGTTTTAAAACTTTGGTCTGATGGACAATTGTTCGATGGGCCGTACACACGATCAATTTGGTCTGATCGTGTGTACAGGGCCTAAGAGGTGGTTCACTGTAGGAAACAAAAAGACAATAACAAGAAAATACCACATACATTCCTATTGCACCATCACCATAAAAAAGCAGTGTCATAGGCCAATAGAAATTTGTAGATGGATAGAAAGAAGGATGGACAAGCTTTGGAATTGTACAAAAACGTGGTAACGCTACTAACAGCTCATAAACAGGAGTTACATCATTCATGGTCAGCCAGTTGAAAAGACTCTAGACTCAAAAGAAGACATACAGAAGATGGGAGCAGGGGCAACAGAGCAACAAGCGGGAGTGTAGATAGAGTAATGAACAATAAGCAGTAAGTCTACCATAATGCGCAAACTTGCACATTATACAAAGAGCTTTGGGGATAAAAACAAAATAACGTTTTGTTTTGGGTACTAAATAAAGCTCTGTACAATGATTAATGCCGCGTACACACGATCGGAAATTCCGACAAGAAAACCGTGGATTTTTTCATATGGAATGTTGGCTCAATCTTGTGTTGCATACACACGGTCACACAAATCTTGTCGGAAATTCCGACCGTCAAGAACGTGTGACATACAAGTTGTACCTTCAATGAAGTTCAATAGGCAGTTTGGCTTTTCTGCTTGATTCTGAGCACGCTGAATTTAAACATTCCCATATACATTTGGAAAATTTGTTTAGGCTATGTACAGAATATATATATATATATATTAGTACTGATGAATAATGAATTCATTATATTAGTCTACAAATTATTTTGCAGTATCTTAATAGATTTTCTATTATAATTAGTTGCAACTAATTGTCTATAACCCATATTATCTCATTACATTAGAGTAGAAGAAATGGTCTGTATACAAAAATACCAACAAAAACTATGCCCATCTTCATTTTATTTTAATATCATTGTTTGAATTATATTATATGAAAGATTTAATAAAACAAACTTGTCAACATATTTAATCTGTAACATGAGTTCGACCATACAGAAAAACTGCCCAAAATGCAAATTTAAGGTTGCTTGTTAGTTTTCTTTAATTGCTCTAACAATAGAATAATATCATCATTATACATTTAAAACATCTTAGGAAATTCAAATAGCATGTAGAAAACTAAATTTAGAGAATTAAAAGCAATTTGTGTAATTGGTTATTATCTTTAAGGCAATATTTTTGTGGCCTCTGTTAGTGAAATGGAGGTGATGACATATCCTTGTTTAAGTGGCAGAATTGGCCCTACTGTAAAACTCTTTCTGATATGCATATTAGGGTAGGGAAATATATAATTCCAAGGACACTGAATGAAAATTCATCCCAATGGAGGTCCAGTACAGGATATAAATACACTTCTATTAATGCAGTCTCTGACAGGTCAGCTGCAAACCTGGCTAACGTTTGCAAATTTTTATGAATCTTAACCCTTGCCTAACAGTCCTAATCTCATGATCCCTATTGATGGATAGAGAAACTATTTATGCTTCTGCAGAAAAGTGAGTGGATATTAGTGGCCTTTATTGACTCTATTGACAGTATTTACCAGTCATTTATATATTATGACTTCTACAGTAGAGAAATGTTTTCTTGAAAGAATATGAAAACCCAATCATTAAAATCTCATACGCATTTTCTATTGTAATGCCCTTTTATTTCAAATGTTTCTTTTTTGTTTAAAAAAATAATAAAACAAGCAGTGAACAGGTATATGGATACCATAAAGATCATTTCAACATATAACATATATACAAGTAGTTTCCTAGGAATGAGAAAATGTCAAACTTGACTTAAAGATTAGCAGAACATTATCAAATATGTCTAATTTAACGGGATGGGGAGTGAAGAGGGTTAAGGGAAGAGAGAAAATTAGCCAGAGAGGGAACATGCAGCAGGAGAAAGAATTTTTGGCCTGGGTATCACCATAGTAAAGTGTAAAGACTCAAAAAAGGGAGACTCTCGGAGTAGAAAACTTCAGGTATTAGCGGACTTCTGAGAACGTGTGTAATTACCTGTGAAGGCATGCCAGGTAGGCTATTGCTTATGGAATTTTGAAAGACATCCATGTCTTTAGGCCATTATCTGTTCCAGAGCATAAGTTTCAGATATGAGGTTGATTATCTTACCTACATTTGGTGCAGTGTTAGGTTTCCATTTTCGCATGATAATCAGGCGTGCTGAAAATACATTCATTATCATAGGGAGAAGATCTAGTGGGAACTGTTCGACAGAGACACTTATGCCCTGTACACACGATTGGTTCGTCTGATGAAAACGGACCGATGGATTTTTCATCAGATATCTGATGAAGCTGACTTTCATCAGTCTTGCCTACACACCATCGGTTAAAAATCCGATCGTGTCCAACGCGGTGACGTAAAACACAACGACGTCCTGAGAAAAATGAAGTTCAATGCTTCCGAGCATGCGTCCACTTGATTCTGAGCATACATGGATTTTTTACCAATGTATTTGCCCACAGACGATCGTTTTTTTAACCAAAGGAAAAGTTTAAAACAGGTTCAATTTTTTTTCACTGATGGGGAAAAAAAGCGATGGGGCCCACACACGATAGGTTCGTTCAATGAAAACGGTCCATTGATCCATTTTCATCAGACGAACCGATCTTGTGTACAGGGCATTAGTATCGCCTGTTCAACATTGGTTTTAATAATCAGCCCTGTCAGTTTTTCTATTAGATGGAAGGTAGAGTTCCAAAGGCTACGAAACTGTGGGCAGAACCAAAGCATGTGAACTAAGGTCCCTACCTGACCACATCCTCTCCAGCAGAGGTTAGAGTCATGTACAGTGGGTGACCGCGATATTGTGTCAATCTCGCTCCCTTTCTCGGCGAGATTGACCACCGAGCTGGCTTGCCGCGATGGAGGCAAAGCCGTCATAGAAGCGACGGGGATCCGACGTGGATTCCTGCCAATTCTACATGTGGGCGGCGTTTGTTATGAATCCTGAGAGGGAACTCCCCGCCGGATTTTAAATAAAAATCCGGCATGGGTTCCCCCCTCAGGAGCATACCGGGCCCTTAGGTCTGTTATGGGTTGTAAGGAGACACACCTACGCCAAAAAAACGGCGTGGGGGTCCCCCCAAAATCCATACCAGACCCGTATCCAAAGCACGCCGGCCGGCCGGTCAGGAGGGGAGTGGGGGCGAGCGAGCGCCCCCCCTCCTGAGCCGTACCGGGCAGCATGGCCAGGGTTGTCGGGAAGGGGCCCTGTCCTCATCAACATGGGGACAGGGTGCTCTGGAGTGGGGGGGCCGCAGTTCGCCCCCCTGCCCCAGAGCACCTGTCCCCCCATGTTGAGGGCATGCTGCCCGGTACGGCTCAGGAGGGGGGGCGCTCGCTTGCCCCCACTCCCCTCCTGACCAGCCGGCCGGCGTGCTTTGGATACGGTTCTGGTATGGATTGTGGGGGGGCCCCCACACCGTTTTTTCGGCGTAGGGGCGTCTCCTTACAACCCATAACAGACCTAAGGGCCCGGTATGCTCCTGAGGGGGGAACCCATGCCGGATTTTTTTTAGAATCCGGCGGGGAGTTCCCTCTCAGGATTCATAACAAACGCCGCCCACGTGTAGAATTGGCGGGAATCCACGTCGGATCCCCGTCGCTTCTATGACGCGCTCGCTGGAATGTGCTTTTACTATTCCAGCGAGTGCGAGATGTCGGCACCCTGTCGCCGAGATTCAGCGCGATGCTGTCATGCTGGAAGCACAATCTCGGCGGCAACCACTGTAGCTTACCCTTAACCAAAATGCAGGGAGTGTAGTTCCATCGGAGATTATTTGTGCCATCTCCCAATATGTTGTGCTTTTTGAAGTAGAAAGATTTGCCGTAATAGCCTTATGCCATTGCTGAAATAAAAAGTGCTGTTTTAGATCTTCAGCCCATTTTAGTAGAGGTTTCGAGATTGAGAATGATATCTTGTCATGCAGGCAGTTGTAAAACAGGGAGATGCCCTTTTGTGGGGGGTCCAGTGAGAACCAGAACTGCCAAATCTTAGGAGCCAGCCCAAGTTCTGAAATGGGAGACTGCTGCAGAAAAAATATTAATCGGGTGTATGTCAAGAACTCCCGATCAGGAAGGGTGTACTGGGAAGCTAATGTGGTGAAAGGAATGGCTTTGTTCTTATAAAATATGTCTGAGACAGTGTGGCTCCCTTTTTCTTCCTATAGTTTGAGAGCAATGTCTGGGAGGAGGAATTTGAGGACCTCCAAGGGTAAGGGAAAATTAATCGGTTGATTGGAAGTATTGACAAATTTTAGAAAATATTTCCATGCTGTAATAGTTGAAGAGATAGTGGGATGGTTTTGACCTATTTTAAGGTTGTGGGAGGAAGCATTCACTAACAGAAGGGAGCTTAGTTTTCCCAGCGTAATTGATTCTTGTTCTATGGAGCATCATGGCTTAGGAGTAAACTGGTGGAACCAGAATCTGGCTTGGTCTAGTAAACGTAACAATATAATAGTCTAATATATCAGGGACGTCCAAACCTCCTGCTTTCCTATGTTTCCTGTTTAATTTATTTTTATTGAATTTTTCAAGACATTTTTACAATCAACATCACATTTATACAATCAACACCACCTTTTTCAAGGCGCTTACAAAATAAAATTCTTCCTTTAAATACTTTCATCATTTCATATACATACATTTCCACAATAAACAATTACATATACCACAACCCTAAAGGACAGTCCTACCTCCTCCAGACCTCCTACTCCCTCCTCCCTCCACCCCCCCGGGAAAAAAAAAAGGGGGGGGGGGAAAGAAGTGCCCCATTACCAATTACCCTGCTTGGTGCTCATCATAAGGGGGCGCAAAGAACTTTTGTATCCCACTACCCTTAAGCCTCTCTCAAATAATGAGAGAGGAGAAAAAAAAAAAAAAAAACATTGTGTTAAAGTGCATATGTGCTTAGATTTCCCCTTCTAGTATCCCCCCAGGGGAAGGGAGAGGAGGGTGGAGAAGGTGTCAGCTCTTATCTCCTACGTATATCAGCAAATATTACCTAAGTACTTTCATCGCTCATTTGACCTATATAAACCATAGATTGTTTAAACTTTTCCCAGCCTCCCCAAATTCCAGTATTGTAATTATTTAATTCCTTATATTGAGACGTTATCTCTTCCATGCTTCTTATCCTTTCTACCTCCCTTAACCATTCTTGTATCGAGGGTGCTAGCTTATCTTTCCATTTTTTTGGAATCAAAATCTTTGCTGCATTTAATAATGTTGGGATAATTGTTGTTTTATATTTATTTCCGGGGATAGTCACAGCATGGAACAGACATTGCCATGGGTCCAAATTAATCTCAGTTCCACTAATCTCTTTAATAAAATGTAATATTTGGATCCAATATGGCTGGATTTTCGAACACTGCCACCATATGTGAGCATGCGTTCCTACCTCCCCGCAGTCCCTCCAGCATAAAGATGTCTCCTGAGGATTTATCTTGTTTAGTTTCACCGGTACATAATACCATTTATTCAATAATTTGAAATTCATTTCTTTTATCCTTGAGTCTACGGAAGTGGAGTGTACATAATCCAGGATTCTACTTATCATTCTGTCTGGTGGTGGTTGATTTAGTTCTAATCCCCAGCTCTCTGTTGGGCACACAGCACCTTGTTCCAAATGCGTCATTAACATTTTGTAGATGGTAGAAATTCCATGTTTGTCTGTCTTCTTTTCCTCTACCAGTTTTTCCCATACATTTAATCTACCTACCCCCCTTAGAGGTTTTGGGAGAGTATCTACAAAATGTTTCAGCTGGTTATATCTCCAGACTTCCCAAGGGGAGGGTCCATATCTTTCCCGCATTTCATTTAGTGTGCATAAAGCGTTTCCCCTCATTACATCTCTTAGTCTCAGGTATGGGGCTTTGGTCCATTTTAAATACAGTTTATTATCTTTCCCCGGGGGGAAATAATTATTTCTTGTGAGGGGCATTAAGGGACTGTTATGTTTACCTTGTGTGCTTTTTTTTTTTAAATATGTTTTTATTGAAAGAGTTACAGAACATGGTATGGCAAAAAAAACAGAACATATGAGAATGTTTTAAGGACGTTAAGCATAGAAAGCAGGAATGGAGGGATCATACAGAAAGAAAAACAAAAAAACAAAATGTACGCAGGAGTCCAATAGAGTTGATACTGTACTCCGACCAAGTGGAGGGGGGGAGACTGCGCACCCCACGTGACATGGGGGGGAGCTTCGTAAGGCACGTCCAAAATATAAGAGGGGGAGGAATGAGGGGGAGGAAGGAGGGGGGGAGGAAGGAGGGGGGGTGGGGGGGGACATCAGTCCTGCGGGGGATCCAGGTAGAAAAAGGACATCTTCTCAAAGTTCAACCTCTTCGTGGGGGTGAGAGTGTACAGCATGAAAGGTTGCCATATATGATAGAAGCGAGTTTTGCTCCGTTCATGGGTCAGATCCGTGTTGAGCTTGTCCTTGTATAGTAGCTGCAATAGTTCCTTTTGGACTTGAGAGGTGGTTGGGCAGTCCGTGGAAATCCATTTCTGTAGGATGGCCCTCCTGGCGAGCATTAGACAGATCAGGATCCAGTCTTTACTCGGGGGTGCGTTTGGGGGCGACCAGGGGAGCAACTGGGGGTCCCAGTGGCCGAAGATAAGCAGTAGCGGATCCTTGGGTAGGTGCACCAGGGTGACATCAAAAACATATTGAATGACTTGTTCCCAGAACCTGGCTATGTGTGAGCAGGACCAAAACCGGTGGGCTAGATTTGGCTTGGGTTGTTGACAGAGGGGGCATTCTGGGGTGGCATGGGCTCGACTAAAAGGGATGTGGGCCCGGTGGACGATTTTGATCTGAGCCTCTCTCCAGATCTCATCGGGTACTAGTCTGTGGACGGTGTTAAGGCCATGAAGGAGTTTCTCCACCAGATCAGGGGCAGAAAAATCTTTCGACCAGTTGGCAGCTGATGAGGATGACAGGGGGGGAGTGACGTGTAGAAGGAGAGGGAGGTATATTTCCGAGATTCTATACGATCCCCGGGTAAGAAGGGTGTCGGTAAAGGAACTCTTGAACCTTTTACTATCATCCCTGCAGGTACTTTTCAAGAAACTGATGCATTGATTGTAATGGAAAATGTGTGAGGGGGGCAGGGAGAACTTGTCTGCCAGGGCTCTGAAGCCTATGGGGCGGCCCGATAGAGGGTCACACAGGGAATAAAAAATTTCTAAGCCCTTTACCTGCCATATGAGGTAAGGATGGTGTTCCAGACCAGGTTGAAAGCTTGGGTTTCCCCGGATGGCGTGAAATAGAGGATGGTGTATTGAGGGCTTTCCTGACCTCTCTCCAGGTGACGACCGTGTCCCGGAGAAGGAGATTGTGTTGGAGGGGGGGAGGAATAGATTTCCAGTGACAATGGAGAAGGGCCGTTAGGGAGTAGGGGCAGACCATTGCTAACTCTAAGGGGTAGTTTGAGCATCGGGAGGACTGGGTGATCCAATCCAGGCTCGTTCGCAATAAGCATGCCAAATTATAAAGTCTGATGTTTGGCAGGGCAATGCCCCCCTTGCGCCTGGGAAGATGTAGTTTGGCAAAAGCTATGCGCGCACATTTGCCACGCCAGAGGAACTTTGAGATGGCCGAGTTTAGGGATTTGATGTCTTTGTGGCGAAGAAGTAGGGGGATGGTCTGTAATGGGTACAATAGGCACGCAAAGCTGATCATCTTGACTAGGTGGCATCTACCCAGTAGCGAGAGAGGCAGGTCCATCCAATTTCCCAGTTCTTGGGATATTTTCGTAAACAGGGGGGGATAGTTGAGATGATATAGGGAGGAGGGCAGTTTACCTATTTTAATTCCCAGGTATGTGATATGGGACCTGGCCACAGTAAATAAAGAATTTTGGGACCAGGAGGGGACAGAGAGGGAACCTATGGGGAGAATTTCACTTTTGCTATAATTGATACGGAGCCCCGAGCACTGCCTGAATTCGTCAAAAGTGGTTTTGATCGTGGACATGTCCTGGGAAGGGCTGGATGTGAAGATGAGGACGTCGTCGGCAAACAGTGACGTGCGAAGGTCATGGTCTCCAATCTGTATGCCATGGAGAGGGGCTTTCTGGGTCAGGTATCGGGATAGGGGTTCAAGTGCGATGTTAAAAAGGAGTGGGGAAAGCGGGCAGCCTTGCCTCGTACCTTTGTGTAGCCGGAATTCCTCTGAGAGGAGGCCCACGGCCACTAATTTCGTGGCTGGGGCAGTGTACATAGACTCAACTAGATGTGTGAAGGGGCCAGAGAAGCCCATATTGGACATGACTATGGAGAGCCTTTAGAAGCTGACGTTATCAAAGGCTTTCTCCGCGTCTAATGTGATGATAGCATGATCCCCTTTCGGGTTACATTTTGCGTGTTCGAGGGCTAGCATTACTTTCCTAATATTCATGGTGGCCGTTCTGCCCTTCACAAAGCCAGATTGTGCGGGGTGGATCAGGGAGGGTATGATGGACGCCAACCTAGTGGCAGCAATCTTGGAGAGGATCTTAACATCGAGGTTTAGAAGTGAAATGGGCCTATATGAACCGGGTTCCAAAGGGTCCTTACCCTTCTTCTCCAAAAGTTTTATGATGGCCTGGTTGCCAGTGGGTAGGTAGGTGCCGCCTGACCAGATATGCTGGTAGACTTTGTGTAGGGCTGTGGAAACAGTTGAACTAAAGGATTTATAGAATTCTCCCGTAAAGCCATCCGGGCCTGGGGCTTTAGAGGGGGCAAGTGTTTTAATGATGGATTGCACCTCCAGGATGGATATAGGGGCATTCAGAGCTTCGAGTTGAGAGGGGGATACCTGATCCAGGGATATATTTTGGAGAAAGTTGCGGGCCGTCGGTTTGTCAATAGGATCCGGGGCATAGAGGGAGGAATAGAATTGGCGCATAGCAGCATTGATACCTTTTGGGGTATTGTGTACTGAACCCGACGAGTCCCTCAGAGATGTGATATGGGTCGGGCGGTTGGGGCCTTTGCTCAGTCTGGAGAGGAGTCTCCCAGCCTTGTTGCCGAACTTGTGAAGGGAGGCATCCAGACGTGCCTTCTGGGTCTGCTCGAGGGTGGCTGCCCAAGTGTCAAAGGATTGTTTGGCCGTAAACCAGGTCTGCCGGTTGGGGGGGGAGTTGTCAGTGTAGAGGGCCCGCTGGGCCTTGTGCAGTGTAGCGCTGGCTAGTTTGTAATGTCTGAGTGTGTTTTTCTTGAAAGTGGCGGCGTACGCTATTATGCAACCTCTGAGGAAGGCTTTACCCGCTTCCCAGAAAAGATTAGGGTTGTCTGTGTGTGGCGCGTTAGTCGAAGCGTAGTCCGACCAGGCTTTTTCCAGGTGTTGGTGGAAATCTGAGTTGTTGTGGAGGTAGGAGGGGTACCGCCAGATTCTGGGGTTGGAGTTCAGGTCAGGGTCGTCCAACGTGGTCGAGACCGGGGCATGGTCCGAGATCACGATGTCATGTATGTCGGCTTCCGAGATCAGTGGAAGGAGAGAGTCAGAGCAGAATAGATAGTCCAGTCTCGTGAAAACATTGTGGGGGTTAGAGTAGAACGAGAATTCCCTGTCCGCCGGGTGACACAAACGCCATATATCGTGAAGGTGTAGTGAGTCCATTGTCGATGCTAAAAGGGTCTGGGTGGGAGGAGCTGAAGGAGAACGAGAATGTCTGGTGGAGGATCTGTCATCTGTCAGGTGCATTGTGGAATTAAAATCCCCTCCTATCAGATGTGGGTGGGAAGGGTCCCGAAGCGCCCAGGTCATGAGGTCACTGAAAAAAGCATTCGTGGGGCTATTGGGTGCATATACATTAGTGGTGATCATGACCCTAGATCCCAGTTGGATACGGGCAGAGATGAAACGGCCCTCGGAGTCAGACTCCGAGGACAGGATCTTGCAGGGAAGATTTTTGTTAACGAGGATCACTACCCCCGCTTTGCGTCCGCAGGAGTCAGAGCCGAGGACCGTGCCCACCCAGAGTTTCCGCATCCGTGGAAAGTCCGGAGTGGACAAGTGGGTTTCCTGGAGGAGGGCAATGTCGGTCTTGAGTCTTTTAAGGTGGCGCAAGACTTTCATTCTTTTATTAGGGGAACGGAGCCCTTTAACATTCCAGGAGACTATTTTCATGTTGGGAAAACTATCAGAGGGGTGTGGGCAGGATGTGGAGGTGAAATACATGGCATCATGGCGTGTGGCAGGAGCAAGGTACAAGGAACGCATACAGAGTAGTGAATATCTGGGAGAGAGACTGGCGAGGTGACCGGATCACTTAAGGCGGGGGAAGTGTAAAAGAACAGGAACAGGGAGAGGGGGGGGGGATGGGGGTGAACATAGGAAACAACAAACATCGGGAACTTCACTTTTTTCCGCATGGAGCCACTGAATAGGCCAGCTCCCAAACAGGACTCTCAATGCTGCATATCACCCGCGGTGTTGACAAGGGGGGTATAAGCAGCAGGAGTAATGCGTGGGGGGCAGGAGCCAGGCAGGTATCCCGGGGTGCCCTTGGGCGAGGAAGAGGGCGAAGTGTAGTAGAAAAAAAAACGAACGTCACGAGAGGGATCCAGGACGATCGTAGAAAAAAACATAGTAGCGCCAAGGCGATGCGGCTGTCAAAAGGGGATTCAAGAAGAAATTTGTTGTCGGCCGGATCCAGAGGCCTTGAATCTTTTGGGAGATTCTTTACGTGGGCTCCCGTGCTCCAAGGCCCGGTTAGAGGGCGCCGCTCTTGGAGATAGGTTGTTGTGAGGGCCTGGGCGATGGGAACGCAGATACGCCTCTGCTTCAGAGGGATCGTGGAAGGAGAGATGATCCCCGTTAGGTGCTTTGAGCCGAAGTACGGCCGGAAATGCCAGGGTGAACTTGACCTGCAGTCGGTGGAGCTCCGAGCAAATCGGTTGGAAGGCTTTTCTCTTTTTGGAAACGTCAACGGAGTAGTCCGCAAACACCAGGATATTCATGCCGTCTATCTGGAGGATCCGGGACTGCCGGAACTTCTGCAGGATGAGGGCCTTCTCCGAATAGTTGAGATATTTGGCGATCACTGGGCGAGGTGATTTGCGATCAGAGCTGAAGAGACCCATGCGGTGGGCACGTTCAACCGTGCAGGGGCCAGGCAGGCCCAAGGCCTCAGGGATGCGTTGTGAGCAGAGTTCTGAAAGAGCCGAGGGTTGCAGCGATTCGGGGACGCCAATAAAACGCAGATTACTCCTCCTGGATCTGTTCTCCAAATCATCCAGCTTGTCTAGGATATATTTATTCGTCTTGTCTTGTGCGTGTTCTATGGATTGGGCCTGGTACAGCTCCTCTTCTATGTTAACGATGCGGCTCTCAGCTTCATTCAGCCTTGATGCATGTTCCCCCAGCTGTGCCTGGATCTTTTGCATGCCTGTGTGAATGGCATTCTCCACTGAGGTGGTAATCATAGGTGACAACAGAGCAGCCACTGCCTGGGCTATGAGCTCAATGTTGTTTGCACCTGTGTCCCCAGTGTGTGGATGAGCTGGGAGGGTTGGGATGGCCTGTGGGGAGGGTGAGGGAGCTGGTGTAGTGCTCACCTCCATCGCGGGAGCTGTATTTGCGGCCGCGTCCGAGTAGGCCGAAGCCGGGGCCTCGATTTGCGGCTGCCCCGTCGGCGCCGCGGCGGCCGCGTACGATCGCGCGCCGCCTTTCTCCAGGAATTTGTCCATCCTCACTCAGGGAGGGGTGGCGGATGGTAGTGGCAGGGTTCGGTGGCGGGTCTGCCTGATTTTTTAGGCCGATTTTGTGCCTGTCTGCGGGAGCTGATTAGGGTATCAGCTAGTCCATGCGGCGCTGAACCGGAAGTACCTTGTGTGCTTTTAATTAACTTATCCCAAGTTCTCAAAGCTTCTACTGTGATTGGAGATATTTCCTCCAGGAGACCTCTAGTCTGTTTTGGGATCCAAATAATCTGCCCTAACTCGGAGTTACACATTTTTGCCTCCAATTCTGCCCATTTTTTTTTCTGTGGGACTGCAGTCCAATCCATAACCCTCCGTATTATTGCTGCCTCATGATATTTTTCTAAGTCTGGGAGAAATATTCCTCCCTTCTCTTTTGATCTTGTTAATGTACGGAAGGCAATTCGATTTATTTTATTGTTCCACACAAATTTCTGTAGCACCGATCTCAGAGTTTAAAAATAAGCTCTGGGAATATTTATCGGCAGACTTTGAAATATGTATAGAGCCTTAGGGAGAATCATCATTTTAACCACACTTATCCTGCCAAACCATGACAGTCTATTGGCAGGATATCTCTTCAATTCATTTTTAATTTTATTTAACAATGGCATGTAGTTGTCATGATATAAATTTACATTAGCTCTTGACAAAAATACTCCCAAGTATTTCAAACCTTTTTGTTTCCAACCGAAGGGATATCATTTTTGGAGGTTTTTACTCTCATTCATTGGAACCGAAATATTCAAAATTTCAGTTTTTTCCATATTTATTTTTAGATTTGAAACCTGACCATAGTTTCCCAATTCTTCCATAATTTTTGTGAGGCTTTGCGTGGGATTTGTTATATATATCATAATATCGTCTGCAAAGGCAGATATTTTATGTTCTTGTCCTCCCGCTACTATGCCTTTAATCTCCTGGTTAACTCTTATAGATGTTAAAAAAGGTTCCAAAGAAAGCACAAAGAGCAAAGGGGACAGTGGGCATCCCTGACGAGTTCCATTGAATAACCTAAATCTTTCTGACAAGGTCCCATTAACCATAATTTGGGCCGTAGGTATGGAATATAGAGCTTCTATCCATTTGATCATACGGGGTCCTATACCAAATTTGTATAGTGTCTGCACCATAAAATCCCAATCCAGCCTGTCGAAGGCCTTCTCGGCATCGACAGGTAGAAACAGGGCTGGACTTTTAGTTTTCTTTGCTTCATGTATTAAAAGGACAGTTTTTAAGATATTATCTCTTGTTTCTCTACCGGGGACAAAACCAGCTTGATCTTCACCTATAAGATCTGGCATAAAGAGTTTTAGTCTTTCTGCCAGTATCCTCGCATATATTTTCATGTCTTCGTTAATTAATGATATTGGCCTGAAGCTAGAGCATACTGTAGGGTCTTTTCCCTCTTTTGCCAGGAGGGATATATAGGCGCCTAAAACTTCTCCTCGTAGGTTAAATCCTTTACCTATGGAATTTATATATAAATAATAGTAAGGTGACAGAATTTCAATACATTTCTTAAAATATAAGGAACTATAACCGTCTGGGCCAGGGCTTTTCCCTAACTTGCTGTTTTTGATGGCCTGTTCTATCTCCTCTCTAGTGATTTACTTGTCTAGTGCTCTTGAATCTTCTTCTGAGATTTCAGGTAATTTTATTTGTTCTAAATATTCTTTTATTTTATCTTTTCTATCTTGTATCTCACCGGGGTCCTGTAGGTCATTTACTCTATATAGTGATTGATAATAGTTCAGAAATATTTCAGCAATATCTCTAGTAGAATGTCTCATCTCTCCTGTTCCATTTTTTATTTTTGCTATGTAATTCAAATTCCTTTTAGTTTTTATTTGTTCCGCCAACAATTTCCCTGATTTGTTACCAAATCTGTATTGCTTTCTAGCCCTTCTTATAAAGACTCGCTTCGTTTCTTGTTCCAGTGTATCTCTTAGGGTTTCTCGTTTTCTCGTTAACTCTACCAATACTTCTTTATCGTGTACTCTTTTGTGTGTCTGCTCCAACTCCTGGATCTCTTGTAACAATAATTGTTTTTTTGCTGTCCATATCTTTTTCCTCTTAGCCCCTTCTGCAATCAACCAACCCCTTATAAAAACCTTATGGGTTTCCCACAGGATCGTTGGTGCAATATTCTCTACATTGTTTTCTGTGAAGAAGAGGGACAAATCCTCTTTCAATTTTTCCACTATGGCCTGGTCGTACAAAAGTGACTCGTCCAATCTCCAGGACCTATGCCTCTCCGGTATATCCTTAAGTTCCAAGCTGACCACAACCGGGGCATGGTCCGAGAGGGTGATCGATTTCACCTCTGCCCTAACCAAGCCATCCAGGAGCTGGTGGTCCAAAAATATATAATCGATCCTTGAGTAAGAGGAGTGTACCTGGGAATAGTATGTAAAGTCTTTCTCTCTAGGGTGGAGTACTCTCCATGCCTCCACCAGATGTTGCTCATGCAGTTTTTGTTTAACCAATCTCAAATATTTTCCCTCCGACCGGAAGGAGACAGGCTGTGTGTCCAAATTCGGGTCAAAGACAAAATTCAAATCTCCTCCCATAATTACTTCCCCCTCTCTAAAATGTTCCAATTTATTTAGTACATTTTTTAAGAATAGGCTAGGATAGACATTTGGGCAGTATATATTTACTAATATATATTCTTTGTTAAATAAGAGTCCCTTTACAAATAGGTATCTTCCCTCAGGATCTGATTCCAACTGTTTCAGAATAAAAGGTGTGTTCCTATCGAAGCCAACCGCTACTCCCTTTGATCTCTTATTTATGGAGAACCCGTAGAACCACGTTGGGAATTCTTTTGAGTTCAGACCCACCCTAGATGAAAATTTAAAGTGAGTCTCTTGTAAAAAAATTATATTTGCTGTCAGGTCTTTCAATTCCCTCAATACTTTATGACGTTTCCCTGGATTATTTAGGCCTCTGACATTATATGTGACTATCTTTAACAGAGGCATTTCTTACACATATATGGTTTAAATTGCTGATTTATTTTTGCACTAGGTACCGAGGTAATTTTTTGCATTTTTCTAGGATCTGTCCAAACCCCCAATACAACATAAAATGACATAACATTTATAAACATTCCCACCCCTTTGTTCACCTCCCCTCCCGTTTCCCAACCCTCCCTACATTGAAAAACAATGTTATGGCCCATCCAGCTGCCGTCTAGATGTACGACGTCCAACCGCATGAGACATTTTCTGAGGGGCCAAATATGACCTCCCGCTCGTCCGTGCCTCATCTCTACTACAGAGATGGTCCCGGTCGAGCGGAGGGACATTGCCCACCTCTACTGTCCCCCTCCCCCCCGAGCAACCACCTCCTTTCCCATCCCCTCCGGTTCCGCTGCCTATCATGCTGCCTATCATACTTATTTATCTATCTGATTTATCTATTTATCTGTTTAGTTTATATACTTAAATTAATTTACTGCTCATTATTCTAATCTTAAATCTAATCTTTTTTCCAAAGCTGTTCTTTCACTTTCTTCAATTCTGGAGGCTTTTTCTCCCAGTTCTCTATTTGTGGTATTGGCACATCTAATTTATTACAGAAGTCTTTCAGGTCTTCTGGAAATCGCAGGGTGGCCGAGGTTCCTTGATTCTTTGCTATCAGGCAGGCTGGAAACCCCCATCCATAAGCAATCTTTTTCTCCTGTAGCTGTTTTAACAGGGGCTTCAACGCCCTCCTCTGGGCCAAGGTTTCTTGTGCTAGATCTGTAAAGACCAGAATTTCAGCTCCCCTGTATTTAATTGATGTGGAGTTCCTCAGTCCTTGTGTAACTTGTTGTTTGATTTTGAAATTTGAGAATCTTGCTATTACATCTTTTGTTGACTCTGCAGGTGATGTTGTTATTCTCTGTATTCTATGTACTCTTTCAAATGACAAGGGAGTCAGTATTTCACTTTTCAAGATTTCATTAAACAGTTCACATATTGTTGTTTCTAAATTGCTATTCCCTACTAACTCTGGGAGTCCGCGTATCCTCAAGTTGTTGCGTCTATTGCGATTTTCTTGATCTTCTAATCTATATCTGATGTTTCTCATTTCTACCCGATCTAAATCTGCCCTTTCTTGTAATTCCAGGATCGCACGTTTATGAACCTCTATGTGGGCTTCCGATTCTTCAACCCTTTGAAGTACATTTTGTATGTCCGTTCGGGTGGCACCCAGTTCTCTTTTAATCATACCTTCTAAATGGGCCATCATCTCTAGCATGTCTTGTTTTGTGGGGGGTGCCTGAAGCTTTTCTTCCTCTGTTGTTTTGGGGTGTTGATCTTGTTGTTGGATATCTTCAATCAGATCCATAGTTGCTCCTGGTGTTTCAACCTGGTATTCTATTTCTTCTGTATTTTCTATGTTTCCTGTTATTTGTTCTGGGCTTTGCTCCCCTTTATCTGCCTTTCCTTGCACCATGTATGATTTTATTGAGTTGCTATTTCCGCTATCTGCCTGATTGTTCTTAGCACCTCTTCTCCTCATTTTCCTACCTCTCCACTATATTTTTCTCTTTCTGGCTTCCTTTTCCACCCCCAAACCTATAAAAGGAAAAAACAAAAATTTCTAAACCTCTTAACCTCTTAACCTCTAAGTTAAGTGCCTATAACCTTTAAGTACTACATGAATGTGTGGGGGAAAAAAAAACCTTTAGTGCTTCAACAAATCGTGGCTCTTGTACTTAGCTATGCTTAGCTTATCTTAAATCTTAAATCAGATATTCATATACTTGTGATAGGTCTATACATATGTATACACATACACACATATATTGCAAACAAAAAAAAAAAGGGGGAAAGGAAAGAAAAAAGGGGGGGAAAGGGGGTGGGGTGGGGAAAGGAGGGGAAAATAAGTACCGTAAGTGCAATAAGTGTACGGTAAAGCAATAGTGTTAGTCGGTTAGTCAGTTCATCAATCAATTCATCAATCAATTCAAATTTCAAATTTTCAAACCACTTATAAATAAAATACCGTAATTTCCAACACATTTCCTGAACCCCCCCAAAAAAAAGGGGAAGAGGGGGGAAGGGAGGGGGGAAACACACACGTTAGCTCAGTCTCTTTAGATATTAGATATATGTTTAGTATATTTGGTGAGTGCTTAGGCAAATCGTTATAGTCATTCAGGTAATTATATACGCTTGTACAAAAAAAAGGGGAGAAGGAAAAAAATGTGATATATAGGAGGCCTGGTCAGACCTCAAACTTTCCCATATATTGCAAAAATAGCATAGCCGTAGCGTAGCATAGCCGTAGAGGAAAAAAAAATGTATAGTGTCTATCCTCAAAACAAGTCAATAGATAGAAATCACTATCACTCTGTTACCAGCTGTTATTCCAGATCCAAAATAGTCCACACATATTCCTTCAAGGTCTCATGTTCAGTGACCCCATTCAGTTCATTCAGCTATATTAGGCTGTATTAAGCTGTACTGGGTGCGATGGTGAAAGTGAAACTATTAGAGATACATATAGGGGAATATGCAGTCCTTCAATACATTTTAGTTAGTCTTTTGCACATTCCCATTAGCACTCCCATTTAGACCTTGTATCTCTTCTCTTCCCCAGGGACAGTTAAGAGAATTATATATGTGGATAGATGTCTGTTTAGCGATAGTTATAATATATGAAAGCTATGTATGAAGCTTGTATGAAAAGCATGTAAAGCTGCAGCTTCGGCTTACCCAGGACCCACGATTACCAGTGGTCACCATCCAACGACCTTTAAGGGCAAACTTCTGTCCCGATCACCTCCAAGTACTAGTTACTGTTTGGTACTGGTTACTGTATGTGGCTTTCATCCGGATTTTAACTTCATGAAGTCTGTCCCCGAACTTCTCTTCGGTCGCTCCTACGGGTGATACACTGCAGCGTGTACCCCAGAGTCAGGGCTCGGGAATCAGCGGCTCGGGGCTCAGCGCGTCAGGCTCAGCATCAGGCTCAGCAGATCGGGGCTCAGCGTGTCAGGATGGGGTGGCGGTATCAGCGGCTCAACGGCTCCTTTCTACTCCTCGCTTCTGCATCCACGTTGGTGTAGGGGGATTGGCCGGGAGTAAGGCACGTAACTCGTAGCACGGGAAGACAGCTGGACCCAGAAGTATACGAGCCCACGAACATGCGAGCATACGGGCCGTAGTTTCAGACTCAGGGCTTTCCCGCGAACAGATGTTCCGCCCTTACTTAGCAGAGCTCAGCACATAGCTTGCGCACAGACGGACCAGAGCCTCCTGAGTATAGCTTCAAGCTTCGAACGCAATCACATCCAAGTCAGACAGCAGCAGACAGCAGCAGAGGGTCAATCATTAGCAGCAGCAGATAGATGTCCTTGTAGCAGCGGCAGGTAGGACATGTGTGGTTCTATCTAGCTTTATCAGCCTTATCTTCCATATGCTCGGGGGAGAGAGGAACGCCCGAGGTTGCAGCTACGTGCTGCTGGGCGCCATGTTGTTGCTCCTCCCCTCCTCTCTTACTTTCCTATGTTTCCTGAGTGTGTTATGAGTGCATCTGACTTGGCTCAAAGAAAGGTAGCCAGTAACTTCTGCATGGTCTTAAAAAATTACAGCGGCACTGGAATCGGGAGTACTCTAAAAATATATAAAATCTCGGGGGGTATAGACATTTCAAAGGCTGCCAGCCTGTCAGCCCAGGATAAGTAGTCTTTACTCAGCTTATTAGAGTCTCTTCGGAGTGTCAGTGATTAATGGGACATAGTTAGTTATGCCTGTAAAGGTGGAAAATCTGAGATATTCCCAGGTAAGGTAAAAATTCCATAACCCATGGGTAAGAAAATTGCAGCTGTAACGTGCGCCTATCTGTGTCATCTATATTTATTCCTAGGATGTTGGACTTTGTCTCATTCACCTTGTAGTATTTAGGGATGAGCCGAACACCCCCGGGTTCGGTTCACACCAGAACGTTCGAACAGACCGCGGGTTCGCGCGAACATTTCGAACCCCATTGAAGTCTATGGGACCCGAACGTTCGAATTCAAAAACGGTAATTTTAAAGACCAAAATTCAATTAAATGTTGGAAAACGTTGTTCAGAACCCGGGTCTTTCCCCAGGGAACATGTATCAATGGAATTTTTTTTTTAAAAACGGATGTTTTTTGCGGAGCAGCCATTTTAATGATGCTTAAAGTGAAAAAAAATAAAAAATTCCTTTAAATATCACACCTGCTGGGTGTCTATAGTAGTGGCACATGTTTAGAAATGTCCCTGCACAACATGAAAGGACCAAAAAAAAAAAGTAATTAATGTTACTTGTGCAAGTTCTGTGTGGCAACATTATGTCGAATATTTTAGCGGTGGTGGGGGGCCATTATTGTTGTGTGAAAGAAATTTTTTAGAAAAAAGGGCACCCCTCAAACATACTGTAATTGGAGCGCAACAAGGAGCCACGTGCAAAGTATTGCATCAAAAATTGTTATTAGGCGCCCCTGTTAAACAGGGGCAGAAAAATTGTGCATTGGGCACAACACAACACTTGCAACCCCTCCCAATAACTCCAATTGGAGCGCAACAAGGAGCCAAGTGCAAAGTATTGCAGCAAAAATTGTTAGTAGGCGCCCCTGTTAAACAGGGGCAGAAAAAGTGTGCATTGGGCACAACACAACACTTGCAACCCCTCCCAATAACTCCAATTGGAGCGCAACAAGGAGCCACGTGCAAATTATTGCATCAAAAATTGTTATTAGGCGCCCCTGTTAAACAGGGGCTGGAAAATTGTGCCTTGGGCACAACACAACACTTGCAACCCCTCCCAATATCTCCAATTGGAGCGCAACAAGGAGCCACGTGCAAATTATTGCATCAAAAATTGTTATTAAGCGCCCCTGTTAAACAGGGGCTGGAAAATTGTGCCTTGGGCACAACACAACACTTGCAACCCCTCCCAATAACTCCAATTGGAGCGCAACAAGGAGCCACGTGCAAATTATTGCATCAAAATTTTTTATTAGGCGCCCCTGTTAAACAGGGGCTGAAAAATGGTGCCTTAGGCACAACACAACACTTGCAACCCCTCCCAATAACTCCAATTGGAGCGCAACAAGGAGCCACGTGCAAATTATTGCATCAAAAATTGTTATTAAGCGCCCCTGTTAAACAGGGGCTGGAAAATTGTGCCTTGGGCACAACACAACACTTGCAACCCCTCCCAATAACTCCAATTGGAGCGCAACAAGGAGCCACGTGCAAATTATTGCATCAAAAATTGTTATTAGGCGCCCCTGTTAAACAGGGGCTGAAAAATTGTGCCTTGGGCACAACACAACACTTGCAACCCCTCCTAATAACTCCAATTGGAGCGCAACAAGGAGCCACGTACAAATTATTGCATCAAAAATTGTTATTAGGCGCCCCTGTTAAACAGGGGCAGAAAAATTGTGCATTGGGCACAACACACTTACAAACCCTCCCAATAACTCCAATTGGAGCGCAACAAGGAGCCACGTGCAAATTATTGCATCAAAAATTGTTATTAAGCGCCCCTGTTAAACAGGGGCAGAAAAATTGTGCATTGGGCACAACACAACACTTGCAACCCCTCCCAATAACTCCAATTGGAGCGCAACAAGGAGCACTGTGCAAATTATTGCATCAAAAATTGTTATTAGGCACCCCTGTTAAACAGGGGCAGAAAAATTGTGCATTGGGCACAACACAACACTTGCAACCCCTCTCAATAACTGCAATTGGAGCGCAACAAGGAGCCACGTGCAAAGTATTGCAACAAAAATTGTTATTAGGCGCCCCTGTTAAACAGGGGCTGAAAAATTGTGCCTTAGGCAATGGTGGCGGAGCCCAGAAACACAACATTTCTTACTAGCTATCAGCAAGAAAAGTGAGGAGGAGAAGGATATTCCATCAGCAGCATAAGAGGACAGTCACTCAGCATCAGCAGTCTAAAAGGGATCCGACATTTCAACAAAAAATATATTATTCATTAATATCAGCATTAGGTGCTTGGTAGCTGGTGTTGATCCAAGCCTGATTCATTTTGATGAAGGTCAGTCGGAGCTGGTGGAGAGGCGCACCCTGTGATCAGTGACAAAGCCTCCAGCAGCACTGAATGTCCGTTCGGAAAGAACACTGGATGCAGGGCAAGCCAGTAGCTCAATTGCGTAATGGGCAAGCTCTGGCCAGTGATCCATCCTCAAGACCCAGTAAGCCAGAGGATTTTCGGTGGGGAAGGTGTCCAAGTCGGATCTTGCCCCTAGGTATTCCCGGACCATGTAAAGCATACGCTGGCGATGGTTGCTGGAACTGGTCAGACCTTGGGGCTGCGGACTGAAAAACTGCCTGAACGCATCGGTCAGACGACCACCTTCTCCACCGCCCCTCCTGTGACTCACCAAAGCCTCAGCAAGACGTTGTCTAGAGCCAGGTTTTGGTAATCCCCCCGGTTCTGGGAACGCATTGCACAGACCCTTCTGCAAGGCCTCCCGCAGAAGTTTCATCTTCTGCTCCCTCTGCGATGGCAACATAAGGTCCGCAAACTTACTCTTGTAACGTGGATCAAGGAGAGTCGCCAGCCAGTAATGATCCCTCTCCTTAATAGCACATACACGAGGATCCTTACGCAGGCTTTGCAGAATTAGGGAGGCCATGCAGCGTAGGTTTGCTGAGGCATTCGGGCCACAGTCCTCTGGGTCACTGAGGACGACAGGATCCACAGGCACCTCATCCCAGCCACGTAAAACTCCACGTGCTCCTTGGGACTGTAAATGATCCCTTGAAGACTGCTGCTGCTGAGTGCTAGGCTCCACCTCCATGCTGCTGATACAATACTCCTCCTCCTCCTCCTCATCCTCTTCCTGTGTGCTAGGTGGGCAAGCAGGACCAATGTCTGGGTAAAGGGGCCTTAAGAGGTAAGGAAGTCCTCCTCTTCCTCCCTCTGTTCTGCCTCAAGGGCCCTGTCCATTATTCCACGTAGCGTGTGCTCCAACATGTGAATAAGAGGGACAGTCTCACTGATGCATGCACTGTCACTGCTCACCATCCTCGTGGCCTCCTCAAATGGTGACAGGACAGTGCATGCATCCCTGATCAAAGCCCACTGGCGTGGTGAAAAAAAACCTAGCTGCCCTGACCCAGTTCTGCTGCCATATTGGCACAGGTACTCATTGATGGCCCACTGCTGCGTGTGCAGCCGCTGCAGCATGGCCAATGTTGAGTTCCATCTGGTGGGCATGTCACAAATTAGGCGGTTCTTGGGCAGGTTGTATTCCCTTTGGAGGTCAGTCAGCCGAGCAGTGGCATTATATGACCTCCGAAAATGCACACAGACTTTCCTGGCCTGCTTCAGGACATCCTGCAAGCCCGGGTACCTGCCCAAGAACCGCTGCACCACCAAATTGAGGACATGCGCAAAACAGGGCACGTGGGTGAGTTTTCCCTGTCGCAGGGCAGAGAGGAGGTTGGTGCCATTATCGCTGACCACCATTCCAGGCTTCAGCTGGCGTGGCGTCAACCACCTCTCAGCCTGACCCTGCAGAGCTGAGAAAATCTCTTCCCCAGTGTGGCTCCTGTCTCCCAAGCACACCAGCTCTAGCACCGCATGGCATCTCTTGGCCTGCATTCCTGCGTATCCCCTCGTACGCCTACGGAGCACGGCTGGTTCGGAGAAAACATCCCCACAGGAAGAGGCCACAGAGGAAGAAGAAGAGGAGGGGGTGGAGGAAAGAGGTGGAGGAAAGAGGTGTGTCACAAGCAGTAGTATTTTTTTGAAGGCGTGGTGGCGGAACAACCTCCAAAACTACTGGACCTTGCCCTGTGTCCTTCCCAGCTGCCAGCAGAGTCACCCAATGCGCCTTAAAAGACGTCCTTGTCCATGCCTGCTGGACCATGAGCCAGCGGTAATATGAACCTTACCACTGAACGCCCTGTCCAGCGAGGCATGGACATTGCCTTCCACATGCTGGTAGAGAGCCGGAATAGCCTTCCATGAGAAAAAGTGGCGTTTTGGTACTTGCCACTGAGGTACTGCACATTGCACAAACTCACGGAAGGGGGCAGAATCTACCAACTGAAAAGGTAGCAGTTGAAGTGCTAGCAATTTCGCTAAGCTAGCATTCAACTGCTGGGCATGTGGATGGCTGGGATTGTACTTCTTTCGGCGCTGCAGCAGCTGGGGCAGGGAAATTTGCCTGGTACTATCAGTAGATTGACCGCTACTACTAGCTTGTGACACACCTATTTCTACACCTTCACTGCAGGCTTCAGAAAGGACTGGGGGTCTACTGGGGTTGGAGGTCCCAGAAGGGCAAGGGGGGTACGCTTTTGTCTTTGGTGTGGGTCTTTCTGGTGTGCTTGCCAACGAGCTGCATGGCATGACATGTGTCTGGACAAGCATGTGGTACCCAGGCGCTTGATGTTTTGGCCACGCGAGATACGCTTACGACATAAGTTGCAAATAGCAAAGGTACGATCTTGTGGACATGTTTAAAAAAAGGCCCACACCAAAGAACTTTTGCTGTACCGGTCAGACACAGTAGCGCCATGCACAAGCGCCGTAGATGTGCGCTGTAATGCAGTGGGTGTGACCTTAAGCTGACCCCTGGAGGGCATCCTGCCTCTTTGGAGATGTGCCTGTGCCTCGTCGTCCACCTCCTCCTCCTCCTCCTCCTCCTCTCTCCTATCAGGCACCCAGGTAGAGTCAGTGACCTCATCATCCCCTCCCTCCTCATCACTGTCAACAACCTGGCAGTATGCTCCAGCTGGGGGAACATCATCACTGACAAATTGCTGTCCCTCTCGGCCACCCCCTCTCCCTGGGCTCACATGAATACCTTCCTCTATCAGTGTTCCGTCATCGGAGTCTACAAAACGCTGCACATCTTCCTGCAGCATGTACCCCACACTGTGTTGAAACAGTTCGGTGGACACCTCAGGAGGACATGGTGGTACTAGGGAAGTATTGTGTGAAGCCATTGTGCAGAGGGAAGAGGACGCCTTGGCAGTTGCTTTGCCAGATAAACTTTGACCTGTCTGTGTGAAAGAGGATGAGGAGGATGAGGACGGCTTGGTCATCCACTCTACTAATTCCTCTGCATGTTGAGGTTCAACACGGCCAGCTACCGAAAAGAATGACAATCGGCCACGGCCACGGCCACGGGCTGAAGAGGATGCACCACATCCACTGCCAGCGTTACCTCTACATGCAGAGCCTGCTTGCCCTACTGACTCTCTGCCTCTCTTTGTTCTCCTTCCAGACATATTGAAGTGCTCAGGTGGTATGTAACAGCACAAGCGGAGTGACACCAAATGCGCTCAGGTGATATATAACAGCACACGTACAGTGGCACTACCTGCGCTCAGGTGGTATATAGCAGCACACGTACAGTGGCACTAACTGCGCTCAGGTGGTATATAGGAGCACACGTACAGTGGCACTATCTGTGCTCAGGTGGTATATAGAAGCACACGTACAGTGGCACTCTCTGTGCTCAGGTGGTATATAGCAGCACACGTACAGTGGCACTATCTGTGCTCAGGTGGTATATAGGAGCACACGTACAGTGGCACTATCTGTGCTCAGGTGGTATATAGGAGCACACGTACAGTGGCACTACCTACGCTCAGGTGGTATATAGCAGCACACGTACAGTGGCACTAACTGCGCTCAGGTGGTATATAGGAGCACACGTACAGTGGCACTATCTGTGCTCAGGTGGTATATAGCAGCACAGGTACAGTGGCACTATCTGTGCTCAGGTGGTATATAGCAGCACACGTACAGTGGCACTATCTGTGCTCAGGTGTTATATAGGAGCACACGTACAGTGGCACTCTCTGTGCTCAGGTGGTATATAGGAGCACACGTACAGTGGCACTATCTGTGCTCAGGTGGTATATAGGAGCGCACGTACAGTGGCACTATCTGTGCTCAGGTGGTATATAGCAGCACACGTACAGTGGCACTATCTGTGCTCAGGTGGTATATAGCAGCACACGTACAGTGGCACTATCTGTGCTCAGGTGTTATATAGGAGCACACGTACAGTGGCACTATCTGTGCTCAGGTGGTATATAGGAGCACACGTACAGTGGCACTCTCTGTGCTCAGGTGGTATATAGGAGCACACGTACAGTGGCACTATCTGTGCTCAGGTGGTATATAGGAGCACACGTACAGTGGCACTATCTGTGCTCAGGTGGTATATAGGAGCACACGTACAGTGGCACTATCTGTGCTCAGGTGGTATATAGGAGCACACGTACAGTGGCACTATCTGTGCTCACGTGGTATATAGCAGCACACGTACAGTGGCAAAAAACTGCGCTCAGGTGGTATATAGCAGCACACGTACAGTGGCACTATCTGCGCTCAGGTGGTATATAGGAGCACACGTACAGTGGCACTATCTGCGCTCAGGTGGTATATAGCAGCACACGTACAGTGGCACTATCTGTGCTCAGGTGGTATATACCAGCACACGTACAGTGGCACTATCTGTGCTCAGGTGGTATATAGGAGCACACGTACAGTGGCACTATCTGTGCTCAGGTGGTATATAGGAGCACACGTACAGTGGCACTATCTGTGGTCAGGTGGTATATAGCAGCACACGTACAGTGGCACTATCTGTGCTCAGGTGGTATATACCAGCACACGTACAGTGGCATTATCTGTGCTCAGGTGGTATATAGCAGCACACGTACAGTGGCACTAACTGCGCTCAGGTGGTATATAGGAGCACACATACAGTGGCACTATCTGTGCTCAGGTGGTATATAGGAGCACACGTACAGTGGCACTATCTGTGCTCAGGTGGTATATACCAGCACACGTACAGTGGCACTATCTGTGCTCAGGTGGTATATAGGAGCACACCTACAGTGGCACTTTCTGTGCTCAGGTGGTATATACCAGCACATGTACGGTGACCCCAAATGCGCTCAGGTGGTATGTCACAGCACACGTACGGTGACCCCAAAATGCGTTCAGGTGGTATGTCACAGCACACGTACGGTGACCCCAAATGCGCTCAAGTGGTATGTCACAGCACACGTACGGTGACCCCAAATGCGCTCAGGTGGTATGTCACAGCACACGTACGGTGACCCCAAATGCGCTCAGGTGGTATTAAACAGCACACGCACAGTCAGATCGACTGCGTTTCTGTGCAATTCAATAGCCCACTTGCATTAAGGCCTCGTACACACGATCGGACATATCCGATGAAAACGGTCCACGGACCATTTCCATCGGATATGTCCGATCTGGAGTTTGATCCGATGGCGTGTACACACCATCGGATCAAATTCCCCGCCGGCGGACGGCGCGGTGACGTGGCGGTGACGTTGACGCCGCCACGTCACCGCACCAGGAAGTAAAACACTTCCGCGCATGCGCCGAATCCATTCGGCGGCGGCGGCGGCGGTGCGGGACGACATGTCTGCTGGTAAGTGTACTAACCAGCAGACATGTCGGCCGGACGGATTCCACCCGATAGATTTCAAAGCATGCTTTGAAATCTGTCGGGTGGACAAATCTGTCCGCTAGCCCATACACACGATCGGAGATGTCTGCTGAAATGGTCCATCGGACCGTTTTCAGCGGACATATCCCCTCGTGTGTACGAGGCCTAACAGCAACTGCCTTTCTGTGCAAATAATTAGCACACGTGCAGTAACAGTTAATGCGTCTATGTGCAATGAACTAACACGTGTACACTAACACGTTAGAGCATCAAGCACAATCTCCTGCCTGACAGATACTAATAGCAGAACTAGCTAAGCTATACAGTTTATAAATATATTGACAACTCCTAGGGATGTCAATATATTCTCTACAAACTGTACATTTAACTATACTAACTAGTAGCCTCCCTGATCTATCTATCTATCTATCTATCTATCTATCTATCTATCTGAAAAGACACTGTCTCTCTATCTATCTATCTCTCTCCCTCTCTCTCTCTCTGTCTGTCTGACTTCTCTCTCTGAAAGCAAGCCGGAACACACTACACAAGGCCGCCCGGGAGGCGGCCTTTTATAGTGTGGGGCGTGTGCTAAAGCCCTGTCTCTTCGTTTTTTGGGCGCTGTGATTGGCCAAGCATGCGGGGTCATGGTGCATGCTTGGCCAATCATCAGCGCGCAACGCCGCAGTGAATTATGGGCCGTTGCGCGTCATTCGAATTTGGCGCGAATAACCCGATTTGTTCGTTTTCGACGAACAATCGAACTGCCGATGTTCGATGCGAACATGTGTTCGCATCGAACGCGAAGCTCATTCCTAGTAGTAATACATTTGGTTAAATATATGAAGAATTTGGTGGACTATTGGGAGGGATTGCATTGTGTCAGACATGGAAATAATGATATTATCTGCAAAGAGGGCGATGATTTGTGGTTCTCCCTTGATGGATATACCCTTAATTTGAGCATGGGACCCTATTTTCTCTGCTAGTGGCTCCATTTTAAGGGCAACAATGAGTGGGGAGCGCAGACAACCTTGCCTCGTCCTGTTTGTGATAGTAAAGTTTTTTGAGAATAGTTTGTAATGAAAGGGGTTAAAGTCATTTAGGATATTCCATTCCCGAACACAATGCAGCTATCAGACACTCCAATCAGGCGAACAGGAAACCCATACTAATAATTCTCCCCCAAAAAGGAGATGAAGCTCCATGTTGAGGTTTAAGTAGGAATCACAATCGTTATTGAATGACTACAGGCTTACAGTATATACAGTAAAAGATGCGGTGCATACATATCCTGATCATATTACTCTGAAAATACACCTGTGACCAGACCTAATTAACATGAGCTAATTAACGAATCCCTTTAAGCAGCCAAGATGACTCAGAGACATGACTTTTAGGCTAGACTTGCCGCCGTTTAGCTCAGAAGACACAATCAACATTATCACCAATCAACACAGAACTCCTTCACACAAATACAGTGACAAGTCCCAATGAAAGACCCTTATGCCGCGTACACACGATCACTTTTTGCGATGAAAAAAAACGACGTTTTCTCTCATGAAAAAAAACGACGTTTTTCAAACTTCATTTTCCAAAACGACGTTGCGTACACACCATCGTTTTTCACAAAAGCTCGAGCAGTGCGCGGTGACGTCCATCACGTACGACGGGACTATAAAGGGTCATTTCCATGCGGAAGACGGCCTCTTTTGCTGATATCGTGTTGCTGAGTGTTAGTAAAAGTTTGGTGAGAGACGATTCGCGCTTTTCAGTCTTCGTGCTTTAAAAAACGTTTTCTGTCTTACAGTTTGTGCTTTTGGGTTCGTATCTGTGTTACAGTGCTTGTTTTCCGATCGTATCTGTTTTGGCAGTGCGTTCTTGTTTGCACGTTACTGTTTTGCAGGTCGTTCTTCAGAGGCCTTTCTGTTCTTCAGCGCGTTTTTTTTTTAGTCCGATCTGATTTGACGACCGTTTTCTAACCATGTTGCGGGTACGTTCTCGTCGCCGAGAGCGTGCTTTGCATCTTGTTAGGATGTGTGCTGCATCCCGGCTCCGGTCCTTGAGGAGGGCGAGAAGGACTTTGTGGGCCAAGGACTGGTTTCTTCGCAGGGACCAGTTCTCTCATATGCCTCTGCTGCGGGAGATCCAAGAAAATAACCCTGATGATTTCAGGAATTTTCTTCGGATGTCTGACCCCGTATTCCAGCAGCTTTTGGCTTCGGTGTCGCCTTATATCACCAGGCAGGACACCGTTATGCGGGAAGCCATCACTGCTGAGCAGCGGCTAGTTGCTACCTTGCGGTACCTGGCAACAGGGAGAAGTCTGCAGGACTTGAAGTTCTCGACGGGCATCTCCCCCCAGGCTCTGGGCCTCATAATCCCGGACACCTGTTGTGCCATAATCCAGGTTTTGCAGGAGGAGTATATTAAGGTAAGTGGTGTCCTTTAAATGCACAAACTGTTCTTATTTTTCATATTTTTGAGTAATGTACAAGCCCACCTAGCCTAGTCCCTATATCCCCCTTGATTTTTGTTCCCTATTGTTGTTCAGTATTTTGAAGTCCCTATATCCCCCTTGATTTTTGTTCCCTATTGTTGTTCAGTATTTTGAAGTCCCTATATCCCCCTTGATTTTTGTTCCCTATTTATGTTCAGTATTTTGAAGTCCCTATATCCCCCTTGATTTTTGTTCCCTATTGTAGTTCCCCCTCCCCCCCCAATCTTTTTTACAATTTCCCTTTTTTTTTTTAAAAGAAATGTTTCAAGGTCTCAAACTCATCTTGGGGCCCCCCCTCACCCTATTTTGTTTGTGTTTTGTGACCATCAGAGGGTGTGATTAATATGCTTAGTAATTATTTTTAATTTATGATTGGGTCAATAATTAATACTTGAACTTAACGCTCTTCTTTTTTTAGGATCCAAGAATGTTTTTGGATATTCTATTAGGAATGTTTGTTTGAATAATTTTTTTTGGTTTTCTCTACAGTTCCCCACCACGCCACAGGAATGGCAGACTGTGGCAGCGGAATTCTCCCAGCGCTGGAATTTTCCGAATTGTGGAGGAGCTATTGACGGCAAGCACGTCCGCATCGTGCCACCACCCCATTCCGGATCCCATTTTTATAACTACAAGGGGTTCCACAGTGTCGTGCTGATGGCGGTGGTTTCAGCAAATTATGAATTTCTATATCTAGACGTTGGGAAGAATGGGCGGATGTCGGACGGCGGGGTCTTTGCCGAGACCGAGTTTGCCCAACGGCTTCAGTCGGAGGAGCTGGGATTGCCACCTGCGGAGGAGAACGAAGAGGGGCTTCCTTTTGTGTTCATTGCAGACGAGGCATTTGGCTTGGGTCCCCACCTCCTGAGGCCATTTCCCCAACGTGCCCTCACCCATGAGAGGAGGGTCTTTAATTATCGGCTGGCCAGAGCCAGAAGAGTGGTTGAGAATGCGTTTGGCATCATGGCCAGCCGGTTCCGCTTGTTTTTAACGGCCATAAACATGGCTGAATACAAATGGGATACCATCATTTTATGTTGCTGTATCCTCCATAATTATCTCAGAAGACATTCTGTCAATTATATTGCTTTATTGCCTGACGAGGCAGTTCATGTACCTGATGTGGCCCGTGAGGCAGGCCATCCAGGCTTGGCCCCCCAAAATGCACGTGCTGTGCGCCAGGCCTACGTGGACTACTTTATGGGTAGGGGGGCCATACCAATGCCAGATCTTGGCTGATTTGCATAATAAAAATCTTTAATGAAAGAAACAGTCTACTTATTTTTTTTACAATATTGTGAATGTTTGTGTATTTTCATTGCCTCCTAGGTTATCATAGTGTTTTATGTGTTTTGAATGGTCTAAATATCCATCATTGTTTGATGTTACCAGCAGTAACATATTTTGAAGGTCAGCATTCATATAAAATAACAAGCCACACAATTGTGAAAGTGACATTTTTTTTAATTTTTAACATTATTTGAACAAGAAAACAGGTACAATCCTTTGGTTTTTTTCTAGTGATTCAAACAAAAACACTTTTTATTTTTCTGGTGATTAAAATAACTATACAATCATATTTTTTTTTTTTTTTTTTCTGGTGATTAAAATAACTATACAATCATATTTTTTTTTTTCTGGTGATTAAAATAACTATACAATCATATTTTTTTTTTATTTTTTTTTTTCTGGTGATTAAAATAACTATACAATCATATTATTTATTTTTATTTTTTTCTGGTGATTAAAATAACTATACAATCATATTTATTTATTTATTTATTTTTTTCTGGTGATTAAAATAACTATACAATCATATTATTTTTTTTTTTTTTTTCTGGTGATTAAAATAACTATAAAATAGTGTTTGTTCCTCTCATTAACAAAACGTACATAAAAAAATAAAAAAAAAATACTTTAAACCCTCCCCAAAACATCCAGGACATTTTTGAGCTGGAGTCCCACCCTTTTTGTATTTTCCAGGACTTGTCTGGATGCTTGCTGGATGTCCTCAATTTGTTCGGCGCAGGACCATATTTCTCGAATGAGGTAAGGTGCAGTGTCCTTATCAAGTGCTGACCCAGCACGACTTGCTCCTGAAATGTGCGAGCAAACCATGTATTAATAAAAATTAATCCTACCTACATAAC